>VXJJ01000021.1:1200000-1858818 GCA_020272525.1 Epicoccum sorghinum
ACTGGTGCGTCGAATGTGCTGTTGTTCATCCACAGCTGCTGTTATCATGACCTCAGTGGGGCAACACGGGAGCTACCCCTCCATGCCGTGGGCTGGGTTCGAATCGCAAATGTTTGGAGCATACCTCTTTGACCTCATAGATCTTAACTTCAGGCATCGTGAAGGTCTGGTTAGTTGCGTATTATCCAGACGGGTTCGGTGTGGTGAGGGCTTAAATAAACCGGAGCTCGTACGCTTGAGGAAGTTCCACCTTTTGTTGATAGCGCCTGCACCCACTTTCCGTGTATGACGTCCCGGGTTGCCGCTGCTGAACGCCCGGCATCGCAGCACTGAATAGCTATTCACCCCATGTACGTACAGGTCCTGCTCTGAATACGGAGATATCGGGACGTTGAATAGCCAGCTCGTGCACGTATCGAACGACGCAATCTACGGCCCGTGGACTATACGCATGTGCAGACAACAATGTGCATTCGAGGCACAGCAGTACAATGCTACGATGCCGCTCTTGGGACACTTCTTGAGAAGTCTACGGACGGACAAATTTATCCATTGTAACAGATTCTGGCAGAACTTGACGGGTGGGCGGTCCGGATGACCCGTGCTCGGTCACTTTGGCGAGGCAGACATGATCCTCCATCCCGTGCAAGGGTCGTTGAAGAAATGGATGTACAGTGTTGATATTGAAAAGGCTAAAATGCGTGTTGATATACAAGATGCAAGTTGGGTATCTTTGATCTTCAGTATCCGCTCATGCGGATGCCTCCTTCTGCCTTCGAGCTTCCTCCTCCTCTGGCGTCCGCGTGGTAAGCTGGAGAGCGTGGATGCCACCTTCTTGAGCCATCTCGTCCTTCATGAGCGCGTTGACCATGCGGTGGCGTGCCAGTTGAGGCTTGCCTTTAAAAGCTGAAGAAGTAATGACCAGACTGCAGAGTATCAGCTACCGCGTTAACCGCAACACAATCCTTTAGTAACACATACCGGAAGTGCGTCTGCGTAATGAAGTCAGTCATGGTCCGATGGCAGAGCAAGGACAAGGGCAGAACAAACCTCTCTGCTGGTAACACCCTGCATGGCTTTGTGGTGTGCGTGTTTGTGGGAGTCGTTGTACACTTCAAGCGAACTTGGTTTCAGTGCGTCTCCAACCTGTTTGCCAATTAGTCCTGATATACATGGATTTCAAGCCAGCTGGAGTAGCCGGTGCCAGTCCGAGGTGGTGGCTTCCCTTGGCCCGCAGAGCATCTTCCATCGGAGTCATGGACTGGGCCATGGCTGACATAAACCGAGTGCCGGTCTGGACTGATCGTCGAAGGAACATCAATGGTGTGACTGCGTCAGAGGAGGCTCAAATGCACAGCCAATGGGAGCGAGCTTGTTGGTGAAGCAGATTTGGTGTTGAGTCTGAGCGCCTCGGTAGTTGTTCTGAAGGCCGACGCAGGCGCCAAGCTACGGACCGGGGAGCTTTGCGAGCGCGCGTCACCAAGGACGAAGCTTGGGAGGCAGTACTGCAGAGCCATTGAGGGGGAGGCCCGGCGTCAGAATGACCGGACAAGTCAGCTATAAGCTGCAGATTCGTGGGTGCAGGCCGTCAGCACCACACTGTCACTAAGAGACAGGCCCATGGGGAGAAAGAGCGCTGTGAGCAGCCTCAGCAGCAGTTCCGGCCGCGACCCCAGCTCTGCACTGGCTCGCCGGCTGCACCGCACCCCCACACAACTGCCGCTGTCCGACGCCTTGCATCTGGAGTCAGTCAAATGTGCTGATCCTAGGCGCCGCCGTCTCCATGTGGGCGCGCAATCTCTTCTCTCGCACGCCCGCCAGGCATACGACCACTGCCTTTGCCCAGCGCTTCCGTCCCATCGCTGCAGTCAGAATGGCGTCCACCCTGCCCCGCCTGCCCATCTTCGAGGCCATCAAGAAGCACGACGCCCACCGCACCGCCGTCGTCCACTCCCTGTCCGGCCGCCGCTTCACCTACGGTGAGCTGGTCAATGATGTCGCCGCCGCCAAAGACAAGCTGCAACGCAACACGGGCGGCCAGAGCGCAGAGGGCGCACGCATCTCGTTCCTGGTCGAGAATGGATACGACTATGTAGGTGCGCATCCCATTGCCCCCGTCTGTGTGCGCCACCGCCGTCGAGATAGCCATTGACTGGAGCACAGTGACGCTGCTGTCCATCCTGGCTGCCCATGCCATCGCCGTGCCGCTTTCGCCCACCTTCCCTTCCCATGAGCTGCGCTACATCATCGACCAGAGTGAGTCCCTCATGCTGCTGTCCTCGGAGAAGTTCCAGGACAAGGCCGACGAGGTGCTGAAGGAGGGCATGCAAACAAGCCCCATCAATTGGAAGCGTGAGAAGATCATGATGGGCAAGACAGACGACTACGTCACCCTCGAGGAGCCTACGAGCACCAAGGGCGGCATGATGCTGTACACATCGGGCACTACAAGTCGTCCAAAGGGTGTTCTGCTGCCCCAGGACGTTCTGACAGCCCAGTCCCAATCCTTGCTGCAGGCCTGGAACTACACAGCTGAAGATGTGCTGCTGCACGTGCTTCCTCTGCATCATATCCATGGCACTGTCAACGCTCTACTGACACCACTGTTCGCCGGCAGTACCATCGAGTTTCAATTTCCCTTCAACGCGCAAGCTGCATGGGAGCGGCTCGCGGCGCCCTTCCTCCCGAACCCAGATCCCGCTAAGAAGCCCATCACGTTTCTTACCGTTGTACCTACAATCTATACACGCTTCCTCTCATCGCATTCCAGTTTGACGCCCGAGCTGCAAGCTGCGACAAAAACCGCCCTGCACCCCTCGAATTTGCGATTGAATATCTCCGGTTCTGCTGCCCTGCCCACCCCCGTTAAGTCAGCATGGTCGGAACTGAGTGGTGGAAATGTCCTGCTTGAGCGCTACGGAATGACAGAAGTCGGCATGGCCCTATCCTGTGGGCTCGACTTTGCTGACAGGGTGGACGGCTCCGTTGGTTGGCCGCTGCCTTCGGTGCAAGCGCGCCTCGTGGACACAGAGACTGGGGACATTATAAAAGAAGGCGAAGAGATTGATCCCTCTACGGGTAGCGAAAGGCATGGCGAGATTCAGCTGCGCGGTCCCACTATTTTCCGTGAATACTGGAAGAATCCCGAAGCCACCACTAAGGAATTTGTTGAAGACGCCGATGGCCAGGGCAAGTGGTTCAAGACAGGCGATGTTGCAATCCGCAAGGATGTAGAAGGCGCAGGCAAGAGCTCCCAGAACTGGGCTAAAGGACCACTCTACTTCATTCAAGGTCGCAAATCCGCTGATATCATCAAAACGGGCGGCGAGAAAGTGTCCGCACTCGAGATTGAGCGCGAGATGCTCTCGCTACCGCAGGTGTCAGAAGTTGCCGTTGTTGGTCTCCCGTCAGAAGCATGGGGCCAAAAGGTTGCTGCTGTTGTCGTGCTCTCTGAGCAAGGTAAGACAGCAGGAAGGGGCGGGAAAGCATGGTCTGCACTTGATATGAGACGAGCGCTGAAAGACGTTCTCGCCAACTATAAAATTCCCCAAGAGATGAAGGTTGTAGACACAATCCCCCGGAATGCCATGGGAAAGATAAACAAGAAGCAACTTATCATCCAAATCTGGGGCGAACAGCTAGAGGGCTCGAAGGAGAACTCCGCCGCACAGGCGCCGAACGGCAGTGTATAATTTTGTATTACTATTTTAGATATTTGTGCTAGTTGTAAATACGACCTCAATACGCAATCCCATCCCTGATCGTCAAAATTAACCTTTGGATTCGCAAGCAGCAACAAATCTCCTATATGCGAGTCACCCAGACCAAATCCCACGAGCACCTGCCCTCACGCGCCTCCAACGCCCCCAGCAACCCCAAATCAAACTTTCGCTGGCCGTTTGCGCGTCACCACCACACCCCCGGTGACATGCGCCATGGCGCCGGAATGGACTAAGCTTTCGCCCAGCGTCTAGGCGTTCACCCCTCAGCTCAAACCTTGGGAGACGTCACCTCGCACCGCTTGAGCATCTGCATCGAATCTTGGGGAAACCGGAATGACGTACGCAGGGTCATAGTCTCGCGATCGAATGCTTTGGTACGTGTGGTCGCGATTTTTTAGGCCGTAGGCTGTGGAAGGTACGATGAGCGCCGGGGCTGGCTGAAGGCGCCCGGGAGAGGCTTAGTAGTGTGAGGGTGTCTGTAGGTGCGGTGCGGTGCGTAATGGAATCTCGTTCGTTGGTAGGGAATATCTGCTGAGGACTATTGAATTGAAGGTGAGTAACAGTGGGAGGTGGCGAGCATGGGTGCGCAGGAAAGCTGTCGACAGAAGGATAAGACATCAAATGGCATGCTGTACAATTCAGCGGAGGAAGACACTTGATAACGGAAGGACGTGAGCGATGACAAGTAAATGTGTAGTCAGTAGTATTAAAACGTGTAAATAGTGTCATTACATTCCAAGTAGCATTACAATTGATCTCCGTCGGGGTATCCTGTGATCAATTTCCCTATCATCAATCGGTCGACGTGCAACCAATGTAACATTCTGCCTCTCGAATCAATCGAACAAGGCGAACATTTGAGGCTTTGTTCGCTTATGCGGCGCGGTGAGCGGAGTTGTCGACCTTGTCACGGCGCTCGCGGCCCTTGTCAGACCAGGGAAAGTGGGCGACAGGGATAACGAAGAAGCTGCGAGATGTCAGTACTTATGTGTGGCGATATTTCCAATTAGACTTACCTGTTCGAGCTGTCGGCGATACCGGCGAGGGCGTTGTACCAAGCGAGGAAAGCAGCCATAAGACCGAAGGCACCACCAGCAATGATGCATTGGCCCTGAGGGGCCACACCGTCATTCTGAAGATAGCCAATTCCGAGCAGAAGAAAGGCCAGGTCCAGAGTGAAGAAGAGCGAGAAGAATGCAACGGTGGAGCGGAGGGTGCAGATAAGCCTGTTGTCCAAATGAGTACTAGCAAGATTACAAGGAAGAGTAGAACTTACAAGAGAAAGGTAAAGATGAACCAGCCCATCAGGTACAACCCGAAAGAGTTGAGGAAGGTGGCTTCACTCTTTGCGGCAAGACCAGACTCAATCTCGAACCCACCAGGGGTCAAGATGATAGCGAAGGAAATCCAGAAACCTCCGTAGGACGAGAGAGCAGTGGCACCAAAGGTGTTGCCGACAGCCATCTCCCTGTACGCCTGTCAGTCATTTGGCTAGAAAATGGTAATTCACCGTTACTTACCACATACCAGCGAGGAGCTGGACTAGACCACCATAACCGTAGGCAATGGCAACGACAATGCTGGGTGATCCAATGCCGCGAGTGTTGACATTGATCAACGACAGGACAAAAGTGGTAAGGGCGAAGGCAGAAAGACCAAGAGGGGCAGGGTTGGCGAACTTGCGGTTCGGTGGACGGTAGAGACCAGGCTGGAATTCACCACCAAAAGCAGCAAGTCGCAACTCGGGGTCATTGGTAGCTACGTGAGCGAGAGGGTTGCCTCCATAGTCGTATGGCTTCCTCTGGTGGACAGCGCCATTTCCATTTGTTGCATAATCAATGCCGTTGGTCTCCTTGTCCACGGAGGGGCCGCGCTGAGGTGGAATTAGCCGTAGGTTACAAAAAGGGTGTGGAGCTGTAAAGCTCCGCGGCAGGACTAACTGGGACGTTGTTGTGTTCCTGTGCTGTTGCCATCGTGAATGTTCTAGACTATACCTGCGAGACGCGGAGTCAAATGGTGTATAGAGGATTCTGGGGAAAAAGAAAGATCTGGGGAAGGGGGAATCCTATATATGCAAATGAAACCGTGCAAAGCATTGGTAAACGACGTAGGCCATGGGGGCCATCAAACCCGCCTTCATTCTAGCCTGAAGCTAGTGCATGTAATTAGTCGAATTTGGTGCTAACGGGGTCCACTCAAATCATTTCCCCATACACTCTGACTCCAGACCGGGTGAAGGAGCAGCAGGGGCCCACTGACAGCCCATCAATTGACCCGGCGAACCAGGGACGGCGACAGGGTAGCGGATCGTCGCGCATAGAGAGCAGCTTGCCGAGGTCGGGTCAACGCAACATGTTCGAATTCCAAAATGAGAGCTCCAACCGCCGATCGTTTTGCAACTCCGGGTCTCGATATCAGGTGAACAGCAGAGTGCGACGACTTCCGCTGTTAGCGGAGCGGACATTTCCAGGCTTACATCATCGTGACTCGTGGAAGGCTGACCTCCGACAACGCATTGAAGACAACGACACGACAAATCAAATCAAAATACAGAAACGACACTGTCAGCGTGAACCCCACTCTCCGCGCACCTGCAGCGCGCCTTTTTTTGGCATTCGTTTCTGCAGGCATGGTTGCACAGATATTCCGTGTTGTGATCGCAATGTTGACTTGCAAGGGCTAGCTGCAAATCCTTACGAGATGAGCGCGAGGTGGACCTTGTCTTCAGCATGGACATTGTGAAAATTTGCCTCCAATGTGCAACAGACTGCACTGGGATGTTGGATACCACGGCCTCGAGAATTGGTTTCAGTGGTTATCTCTGGTGTGCAGCCCGCAGAATCAATAGCCTTTTGCCGGAAATGTCGGGAATGTCTGCGGCCAAGCTGATCTGATGACGGCATGCAGATTTGCCGTGTGCACAATAGGCCAGCTAAGCTTTGTGCAAGACTCTCGGCGTCAGCCACGGGCGTCGAACCGAAAGCATGACATGACACCAAGTGTCGATTTGCGCTGCGTTCACGCCATCGAAAAGAGCGACAAAGTGGAATCAACGATGGACGCAAATCTCGACTTTTTTGCGCTGAGCTTAGCGTTAGATCTTGAGGCTACTGGAATGAAGTGGACACGAGGTGTTCTTCTTCCGTGGGCATCCTGGGGCACCTGGGGCTCCACATGGCCCACCTGCAGAAAATCTGTAATTTGACCATTGGCGTGGTCGAGCAGCAAGTTGGCTGCGGCACGGTGTGCCTCAGTTCGGACCAACGGGAGCAGATGTCAAAACGGTTGGCTTTTGCCGCACTGTCGCCGTATCTACTTTGTCAGCTTCGTGCGCGGCCGTGTTTTGAGTGGGATCAACAATAACAACGAGCCAGTGCTACTGAGCTGCCCACTTCCTAGCATTCTGAAATATGAATTGACAACCGGGCAACAAAGGCCGGTTGATCGTATCTTCAAACGTCTGACTGAGCGCCTGTGAGTAAATCACCGCGCTGCAGATTATGCCTCAGCGGTTGCATGGTAATCGTGCACCGGTTAAACGAATGACCATCCTTTCTAGCCCAGAAATGTCAAGCCGCGGTGATATTATGGTGGCATTGCTTAAAAATCCCAGTTTCATCTGAACTAATGTTGCATCTTCTGATAGAAAGAATACCTCTCGATACCAGTGAGCCTCGCCCAAAATCGGCCATGTTTGCAGCGACTTCCGCAGGTCCGATCTTTGAGGCTGTTGGTGTCTCCGCGAGTGTGGGGACAAAGAAAGCGGGGACTCCGCGTTGGCCCTGCGTGGAACGATTTTCGCGGCTCTGGAGATCAAGGAACAGGTGCGCAGGGACACAAGCCTCGAGGTTGGACAGGTCCACCGGTTCCGGAGGGATTGAGCACTTTAGCTGCATTTGGCTCTCCAAGTACCCTTCTTTTTGTTTTTGCTTTTGGCTCTGCACTCTCTCCCAGGCACATGGAGCGTCCTAGAACAGAAGAAATACAAAGAACAAATCTTGAGGATGAATCTTGTTGCTGATCAGCTTTCAAATCATCTGGACAACACCAATCACGATCGAGGGAAACTGTTGTCCTCACATATGTTGTACTGTGTCAAATGCTGACTCAGAGCTGCTAAGATCCAGTTTGCACTACTGGCCTGTTTACTTTGGATAGCTGCAGGGCCCAAGCCGAATAAGAACGGCAACATGGTGCGGCCCAGATTCTCTATACCTACAAGCCTCCCAACCTGCAGCTCGATGATAGTTGGTTGAAGAAGTAGCGATATCGCTTCTTGTGGCTCGCAATGTGTAGAATGTAAGTTTTGAGTTCACAATTCGGTATCTCTCAGTTAGGCACTTCCACCATCGCAATATGATTGAATACGCAGTCGCCAGCTGGTACAGAGGTACGTGTGGTGGAGCGTGCTTTGATTGGATGCGGGGTCGTCCCTCGGCGGCAGCTGCGCCTCGCAGCTCGCAGCTCGTAAACAGCTCCAAGAGCTCCAAGAGCTCTGCACTGCCAGCTTAAGGCCACCCTTAGGCAACAACAACAACGACAAATACATCGTCTCTCTAGCTCATCGTCTGCAATTACTTTTGCTACAGCTTCTTAAACCTCACATACCTTCGAAAAGCCATTAGTGTACGCGTTGTCTCTTCAAGCATCAGTCAGCATGACAGGCAACGGCTTCACCACCGAGTCGGACTTCGCAAGCGTCCGATACTTCGAACACTCGTCTGCGAAACGCGTCAATACTGACACTGTGCTTGTCGAGGCTTTGCGCACCCAGTATCCGAGACTTGAGCTCATCGTCACACCGTCTGGTCCCGTAAACCTTCTTGCCTATGCCTCCGCAGGCTTTGCCACCGCCACGCCGCTCGAGGACAGCGTGAAAGACCCAGTATACGGTGTGAGCTTGAGATGGCGCATGTATGTCCCTTCCGGCAGAAGGCTTGACAACGGTGGTGGTTTCATAGCCGACAGCCTCACCTTTGGCAAGTTCATGTACAAGTGGAAGGATGAAGAGATCATACTGTACATTGCTGAAGGCAGGGACGGTGGCGGCTCCTATCCGGTGATCAAAAACCATTATATCTTGACAAGCAATACGCACAAAGTCGACCAGCTCATCAGGGACGCCACAGTGTGGGGCAGAGAGCTCCATAACGAGGTCTGGGTATTCGATCAGGGTTGGTGGCAGAAGAGCGCTCAGCTGTACGACTCCGTGCAAAAAGCCAGTTGGGACGACGTGATCCTTGACGAAGATATGAAGGAGGCTCTCCGGACAGATGTTGAGGGCTTCTTCGACAGTCGAGAGACTTACCAGAAGCTCAAGGTTCCTTGGAAGCGTGGTATCATTTACTACGGCCCTCCTGGCAACGGTAAGACGATCAGCATCAAAGCCATGATGCATAGCCTCTATCAACGTGGAACGAACGGTGACCCCAGAATGTCCGTACCGACACTTTACGTGCGCACACTCTCATCGTACATGGGTCCAGAGTACTCGCTGGGTCAGATCTTTGGAAAAGCACGCGAAGAAGCGCCCTGCTATCTTGTTTTCGAAGATCTTGACTCAATTGTCAGCGATAACGTGCGATCCTACTTCCTCAATGAAGTGGACGGTCTGAAGAACAACGATGGTATCCTAATGGTAGGATCGACGAACCACCTCGACAGGCTGGACCCTGGTATTTCCAAGCGCCCCAGCCGCTTCGACCGCAAATACTACTTCTCGAACCCTGACTACGCACAGAGAGTTCAATACTGCAAGTTTTGGCAGGGAAAGCTTTCAGACAACAAAGACATTGATTTCCCAGATAAGTTGTGTGACAGTATCGCCAAAATCACCGACAAGTTCTCATTCGCGTATATGCAAGAAGCTTTCATTGCGTCACTGCTCGCCATTGCCTCGCATGGTGGCAAGAAACAGATGGATCGCTGGGCAGGCCCGCAAGACCCTATGCAATCCGTAAATCTGCAATCTCACATTGCTGGCGGTGGCAGCGAAGATCCTGATGTCAAACACCTTGTCCTTTGGATCGAGATGCAGAAGCAAGTCAAGATTCTGAGAGACGAGATGGAAGAGAAGAAACTGTCTGAGCGTATGGAAGCAATGTTTCCTTCGCGATCAGCCAACGGAGAAAATCGTAACGAGCTTGGCGCTCACAGTCAGTCTGCTGCAGCGCCCCTGGAGCTCTTGAAGAAGTATCGTGATCAGCTCGAGGCTACGATGCATCTGCAGCAGAGACACATGACTGACCCACTGGAGTCCATTAATGATGCAACCAAGAGATTCATTTAGAGCGTACATAGTTCTTGAACAATTTTCAATCTTTCCTGCATACCTAGATGGTTCTTTGCCTTACGACTGGTTCTAGTATGTGCAACTGGCGAATGCGTCCAGCATGTGTAGGCATTCGTTCAGATTACAGTCGTCAATCCCAAGCCTGAACGCCTCGCTAATGATAACAATGCAAAATCAATTACCGTCTTCACCCCCCATGCTTGTTCGAGTCTTGCATCATGCCCTTCACAGTCCCTTCAATTCAATGACCGTGCGTAGCACATTGCAGGCAATGTCTTGTATCGCCTACCACAGCACATCTCCCGCACACGTTTCTCCCGCATTTGCGACACGCCAGTGGACTCGTGCCTTCTATACCGTCCATATAAACGTCGATATCCATGCCTTCATCCTCGGCCTCCAGTTGCGCATCGCAATCTTCGCAGCGCGGTGTGTGGGCGCTATTGGGAGCATGCGTAGCTTGGTATGAGAAGACGGGAGCTTGGACTGGTGGAGCCGCTATATTCCAGAAAGAATGTAGTGTAGATTTCTGAGGTTTCGATACTGCGATTGCAGGCTGTGCTGAGGGCTGAGGGTCTGAAGGGACGGGCGAGGCGTGTGGGTGTTGGCGCTGAGCGAGGAAGAGTCTCTGGACTGTATTTTCTGTACAGTTATCAGCGGATCGCTTGGAGAAAGCCACTGCAAAGTTCGAGCTTACCATGGACGGCGCGCTCGTCAGGCCGGTTGTCGCGCACTCTCTTGCGCGTGCGGTTTCCCCAGTCGCTGGGTTTAACTCGGTGTGCGCGTGTGAAGTCCCACCCATGACTCCTAGAGACACTGTGTGTATCCATATCCATGTCCATTGTGCCATCCATGCCTAAGGGGAAGTGTGTGGGTGATTGCGCGTCTGGTGTTGAGACAGCGCCGAAGCTGGAGATGGACGTCGGGGATGCATCGTCGAAATGTTTGCGCTTGATACCCATATTTCTAAAACGAATATGTTACTGCAGGTATGGTCGATTTGGCGGTATCCTTATTGTGGCTGCTGGGGGGTTCGGCTTCTGCTGTCGTGTGTCGGGATGCATGACGATGATCATGGGCGAAGGCCGGTTGGACACGCGACGAAGCTACCGCGGAGCGACGCGCTCGCGTTGTGGGGTAAATGAGCACCATGGGGCGACCACTCTTTCGTCACTCGCTCATGCACCTGTACCAATGGAAAATTTCATATACTCTTTCGAAAAGAACATTGTAATGTCTCTATCTAGCACTTCAGACCCTCAAAGGTTCATTGCAGTCTTGAAAATCAACCCGTCGATTGGAGATGGTGGGCCTAAAAATAAAGTCCATCCTTATTCTTCGAGGAGACAGATCAATCAACGATTGATGTTTGCCGACTTAACATTCGTTCAGTATTGTTGACGCTGTACTGTGTACACAATACATTTACTGTGCGATGACGAATGCACGACTCCTGGAAGCTCTTGCCCCACAGGAGCTCCTGTACCCCACCCCAAGTGCAGCACCTGACTTCTTACAATGATTTACAGTGTACGATCTTGTTGATTAATCTAAACAGTTCGCACGTTCTAAAGTCGCCAACATGGTCGTTCGCAGGGCTACTCACGCAGGCTCATGGTATACAAACAAGGGACCCGTCCTCTCACAGCAGCTCGACGGCTGGCTGGCAGATGTCCCAAGCTCTATCATACCTGTAGGCACCAGGTCTGCGCAGGAAGGTGATGTCGCCGTACCCACGCCGAATGCTAGAGCAATCATCGGACCGTAGGACAATCCAATAATCTGGAAGATCACTAGGCTCATGAATGTGCAGGCACGCTGGTTACTCTTACTCTGGGCCTGCTGCCGCATGGGCCTACAAGACAGCCGACTGGGCAAATGCGTAAGCAGGACCATTTTTCGGTCTAACCTGTGCTAATATGAACAGCAAGCGCGTGTTCCTTCTCTTTCCGTCTCACCACTACTATCTGTCCGGTGCTGCAACAACGGGGTGCAGCGAGTACGCCACGCCGATTGGGGATCTCACCATAGACACTGCGCTGGTCAAGCAAATACAAAAGGACTGGGGTCTAGAAGTCATGGACCGAGGTGTAGACGAGGATGAACACAGCTCAGAGATGCACCTTCCGTACATCTATAAGATGTTGTCACTGTACGTGGGATGTGGACATCTGAATAGCCTTCATGCTGATTGAGCCTGCAGGGAAAACACCAGATTCCAAGCAGACCCAACCTCTGTACCACTCGTCCCAATCATGGTTGGTAACACGGACGCCCGTGCTGAAGCACACTATGGATCTCTTCTGGCTCCCTACCTTTCCGATCCAAGCAATGTGTTCGTAATCTCCTCTGACTTCTGCCACTGGGGCTCTCGCTTCAGATATACGTACTACCAGTCACCCGACGGGTCATCTGCAACCAGCCTGAAGTCTAACTCAAGAGTCGCAAGCGAGTATCCGATTCATGAGAGCATTGCTGCCGTTGACAAAGAGAGTATGGACGCGGTTGAGAGTGGGTCGCACAAGGAGTTCCTGAAGCAACTGAAGGACACCGGGAACACAGTGTGTGGCAGGCATCCCATCGGTGTGTTCTTGGCTGCTGTCGAGCACGCCGAGGGTCTTGGCGAAGGTCAGGGCAAGTTCAAGTTTGTGAGGTATGAGAGAAGCAGCCTGGTGGAGGACATCAGCGATAGCAGCGTTTCATACGCGAGCGCATTTGCCGTCTTATGAGATTGCGCATTCACAATAGCAGAATCGACAAGGCAACACTTGTACTATTACGGGATATCTATCGTGTATAGCCAGAACTTTGGTGCAAGTCAAACGTAGAGATTTCGACAGAGGTTTTAATATATGAGTATGAACCTGTTCGCTACTATGCTACCCTAAGATCCCCAACAAAGGTCTAGAATGGAGAAAGAAAAGCCCGAGGTAATATATAGTCTCTCCTCAACTGGGGTTCAAGATCGAGAAAGCAAGTTGACTCGCCTGTCAATATTGCTGCCTTGCTCACTGCCTTGTACTGATGTCCGCACATCTGCTTGGCTTATCGCTGCTGTCCCATCAATTCAGATGCTAATGGCCACAGTTCGCATAATCACTACCCAAGCAGACATAGCAGAAATCGTGTTGGCACTTCCAGCCTGCCATGTATCAGTAACCGAGTCAAGGTTGACAAACCGAACTCACAAGTGATGTGATTGCAGCCCCCATTTTTCTGAATCGGGCTGCCACACGCCGCATTGGGACACTTCTTGGACAGCTTGCCCATCGCCTCCTCACTAGCCTCCTCTTCCTTCCTCCTCTGATCCCGCTCCTTCTGCCCGCTGGTCCTGTACTCAAACTCCTCGCACGACTCGTCAGCATGGTCCGCTTCTCCATGTACAGTGCAGAACCTCGCATGGCATTCCACACAGACAAACACGTTGCCGACCTCCCCTGCGTCGTGGATCTGGCCTGAGATGCAGCCTTCGCCTCTGCACCAGCGGAAGTTCGGGTCCGAGCTGAGTGCGCTTCGCGCTTTGAAGGCGTCGTAGCGTTGGAAAACGTCGTCTGTCGCGTATTGCTTGATCTCTTCGTAGGCGAGGTTGGTTTTGCAGGTTGGGCCGGGGCACTTGACTTCTTGCCAGCCGTTGTCGCCCAGCTGCGAGGCGATCCATTGAGCGTAGCAGTCGCGGCACACTTGTGCTTCGTGAGAGCACGAGGATAGGGAGGGCAGGTCGATGATGAGTACCGCCTCCCCGCAGACAGCGCAGTCGCGGGTGCGTGACGCTGCTTCGCGTAGCCGCTCTTCCTGTGCTCGCAGCTCTTCTTTGTGGAGCTGACGAGCTATGGCTGCGTCTAGAGGGATTTGGTCCTTGGGGGACTTTGGATCCGACAAATTTTCATTCGCATTGCTACTGCGTGAGGTGTTGCAAAATGAGTGTGTATTCCAGAGAGGAGATACGGTGCGGTCCAGGTCGATAGGATAAGCTTTGGTGCCGAATCGAGTGTCAGTCCATTGTTTAGATGCATCTTTGACCAAGGCATCTTCCTCTGCCTGCAATCTCCTAGCAAGTATAAGGTCCTTCTCTTCCTGCGCATCGACAAATATGTTTCTTCCAGCCTCATGAGTGTTCCTTTGGCCCTCGATGTGCGTCGCGTCTCGTCGGGCAGGCTCAGCGTTGGTAGTCAAGAACCTAGGGCTTCCACTTCGGCGTCTCTTACTTGTTTGGCTCGCAGTTCCTCTCATGGCATCAGAGCGTCGCTCTGGAACGAAGAGGGAATCCTCTTCGCTACTGTTTCCGAAACCAACGAATGTCGAGGGCCCACTGGGCCGCGGCCGTGATGGTGCAAACAGTCGGGCTTGACGACGTCGCAGCTCATTTCTCAGAGCCTCCGTGGATAAGCTGGAGATGTCCATTGCTGTGCTATTAGCAGTAGTCAGAATGTGCGAGGATGGTGAGTCGTAGGGCGATGTACGTAGATTATGGCTGCTCTCATTCTCGCGGAACTTGGTGAAGGGGAGCTTCCAATCGACGAGGTGAGAGAGGATCTGACTTCAATGCGTTGAAGATTGTCAAAGCATATGCCTAAGAGAACAGCTCGAGATATTACATATATTCTGATACATCTGACCATCATTCCTTCCGCCAATGTTGTAGTAAAGCCTGCCGGCACAGCCCATTGTCAATTTGCAAGAACGCCTCGCTCCATGTGCATTTCTGGAGTCCCCCAGTGCTATGTCATTATAGCGTAACATCTGTTGTTACTTCATAGAAGCAAATCATGCGGGTATAATCGAGCATTACTATCTACTCATCCTGCTACTTCATATCTGTTGAGGCGTTGTACCTACGGCATGAGGTGGCGGTGGTGGCGCTACGTCTCTTCGGTCGCTCAAATCTCCAGTTGGCGACATTGCGTTTAGATGGGGCGGCACGAAGGTGTTGATGGGCGGTGGAGGAGTAGGGTTGGGTGAAATCCCTTGAGGAGGATGGTAGCCAGTATCCGTCAAGCGGCCCGAGACAGGATTATAAGCCCCGCCTGTTGGCTGCAATTCGTAAGGTTCATCGTCTTCTGATGACGAGTAGTCGTAGGACTCCATTTGTCGTTGCCGCGCGTGCGCAGCGAAAGGATTGGAAGTCGGCATCTCGTTCTGATATCTATTCACCTTTGTAGATAAGGATGAGTCCAAGGTGTTGGATCGGTAAGTAGAGCCTACGGTCTCAGAACCGTAGTTGCTTGATGCCAGCGTGCCACTGCGGTCCACTCCATACGATCCATCTGCCTGGCGTCTGCGTTGAGAATTTGAAATCTGTTGTCGAAAGACGTTTCCACCATGCTCATTGTCGCCAGGAACGGCAATGCCGCTTGCTTCTCCGCGCTCTTCATCGATTGGACCTAGGGGCTTTCCCATTTGTCGTAGTGGCTGCACGTCCTCGTCGACCATAATTTGGGGAGCAGGTGGGGGAGCGGGTCCGCGACCCCACGCTCGAATAGGATAGGCACGTCCCTTCTTCCAAGTCTCGGAAACTGGAGGGAAGTACTGGCGGTATGCAGCCCATGCCACAAGGATACCCAGGCTTGCGCCAGAGATAACATCAAAGGGATGGTGGCGAGCATCCATGATGCGCGTACCGGTGATGAGAGCAGCGCCCAGAGTAGGGACCATGACAACGAATGTCCTCCACACCTCGCCCTTGGCGTCCATCACATGCAGCTTCGCGGCGAGGTACAGTGAGAGGTAGAAGAGCCCAGCGAATGATACTACAACGGATTAGCTTCGCACATGGGATAGCAGGCGTTCGGACATACCGCTGCTGTGTCCAGAAGGAAAGCTCTTGAAACCATCTTGTAGGATATAATTGTCTTTCTGCGTGCAGATGTCGATGGTAAAGAGTGTCAGGCTCTGGGGGTCGAAAGGGAGGACGTCTTTGGTGACTTGGCAGCTGAGCGATGTTAGTTTCTACGGCTCGTGCTTTGTTGCGTATCCAACATACCGAGAGATGAGGTCGGGCCGGGGCTTTCCAATTGCGTTCTTCAGCGCTCCAGTAATGGTGAAAGCTGCGCCAACACTCAAGCCAAGCCCCAGAATACCACAGTTGAGCTCCCATAGGCGATCCTTGAACCTGTACCTGCCGCTCAGACGCTTCATCCCAGCCCTGGTAGTGGGCATGGGTGTCTGGTGAGAGAAGAGTCCATCAATAACGAGTGTGTAGAAAGCGATGATGACAGCTGGGCCGCCAACGACGAGGACGCATAGGAGTGGGACGGGCACGCGCTCCTTTGTGGCAAAGGGATAGTGGAGAGTGTAATTCTGTAGCGCGAACGGCTGGTGGAAGGGCGGAACTTTGTCGATGATGGTAAAGACGCCAATAAGGACCCTGCAGAGGTTAGCGGAAGAGCTTGGGGAAGGTGGTCGTGTGCTGAGGAAGGAGCGTGGGAGGGTAGCAGCTCTTACACTATGATGAGATAGTCGATGATATATCTGTAGTGTGTCAGTCCACGTCCTTTGTGCTGTCTCCCTCCTGTACGCACGAGAAGATGACGCGCTTCGGCAGCCTTTTCTTCGAGAATGGCAAGCGCTCAGGGAGCTGTTTCGATGTCCACTCGTCCATGTTGGAGTGCAGCTACCGCATCCAAGCACGCCCCAAAATTCTCCGATGCTTCCGATGCGCACGCGATGCTTATGAGGAAGTCACGGCAGGTGGAAAAGGGCGACAGCCGTCAGGGAGACGGTACGGTGTATGTTTTCTGGCGCGGCTGTGGTGTTTCTATTGTTCAAACAAGCGCCCTCGCCGGCGAGACGCAATGCAGCGGAAAGAGAGGAGAAGCAATTGGCAGGGTGTGGCCGCGGAGTATAAGGACCGACTGGTTGCTCAGGGCGCAGCGTGCTCAGCGGAGTGGGCAGTGAGCATGGCTGTGAGGCGCAGGCAAGAGCTGATGGACACAAGCGCAAGCTGCCCAGGCGAACCCTGTCGTCTCGTTGATCGTCCAAGCCCTGCCACGCTTGGCCCGCCCGTCCTCGCGCCCCGGTAGCGCCTCAGTCTTGCGCGTCTTCAATTTGACTCGCCGGAATGCCGGTCAATCATCGCTGTGCGCTTTGCAGTCGCGGCCCTTCACCTCCAGACCCTGTTGCTGTGTGCGGCGCGCGGTGCCTGCCGCGTAGACGGAGCCTAACTAGCGCAGTGCAGCTGGTGCGATCAGCTTATCCGCTGTTCTTACACCACAGGGTCTTCTAGGGCAGTCTTATTTTGGCCTTGCACACACCAGTTATTGGTCAGTCCTTAGTTTTGGGGAACCTCACATCCTTCTCGCCTCGACCACGAAGGAGAGCCATGACGTCTACGTTGGGACGTTTCAGACTTCCTGCCCCACACGTGTACCTGATTGCAGGGGCATCCCTTGGTGGGCTGCTGTTTCTGCGACATGTGTCAACCTCTTTGAGGGCTGACAAGTACAAGAACATCCTATCTCCAAAACATACTATCCACGATAATATAGAGGAGGATGCGGAAACCTTGCCATATCCAGCAGATGCATTGCCAGGGTCACGCGATGTAGAGTCACCATATGGCAGCATTCGAGTGTACGAGTGGGGTCCAGAGGATGGCGAAAAGATACTGCTTATTCATGGCATATCGACTCCGAGTATTGCCCTGACTGATTTGGCTTACAAGTTGGTCGAGAAAGGCTGCCGAGTGATGCTTTTTGGTAGGTCATGCTCCCAAGATAGACATCGCAACAAAATGCATTCATCTCCACCTTTACCAAACATACATTTCGTTTGATCTGCATTGTATCAGTTAAGATTCCAGAACTTCCAACGATCTTCAGCTTACATTATGTAGACCTCTTCTCCCGCGGCTATTCTTCAGGGCCATCCCCCTACACGCACCGGTACGATTCTGCCCTTTACACATCTCAGATTCACATCTGTCTCGCCTCGTCGCCCCTCCATTGGTCTAGCTTCAGCATAATCGGTTATTCGCTTGGCGGTGCCCTGGCAGCGGACTTCACTTCTTACTTTCCGCACGTGGTACGCGGGCTTGTGCTTGTAGCACCTGGGGGTCTAATCCGCAGAAGTCATACAACATGGAAAAGCCGCTTACTGTACTCGACATCTGGACTTTTGCCCGAAAGCTGGATAGAGCGCCTTGTAGCAAAGAGATTATACACCGGCCCTGAAGTGGCAAGGAGCATTGAGCCGGAGCCGGACACCGTTGAGAATGCTGAAACTAAGACAGCTAATAGAGGCGATGCGGTGTACGCTTCCTCACACCATGCTCTGTTACCTGGGAATCCGCGTAGTACGGTTGGTGCAGTAGTGGACTGGCAGATTCAGCATCATAAGGGCTTTGTACCTGCGTTTATCTCTTCTATTCGATATGCTCCTGTCCACGGTGAGCATGAGAGATGGAGAATATTGGGGAGCAATATTACAAAGGGGGTCGGAAAGTTGAGGAAGGTACATATTGTGCTAGGTGAGACAGATCCTATCATCGTCAAAGACGAGATCATAGAAGATGCATCAGAGTGCTTAGGAGGGAAGAATGTTGAGTTCGAGGTCGTAACTGGAGCTGGGCACGAGATTGCAATCGAACGAGCCAATGATATCATGTGTACAGTTGGGAATGCATTAGAGAAGTGGTAGTTGGGATTGAAGGACAAGTTGCATTGAGCGACATCGAAACTATCATCGTCCCTCCACAGAGACGAGCTTATGCCATGAAAGTCTCGCCTCGCGTTTTCGTTCTCATACACATGTAACTGTCCTGCTGCACTCTTATCCTCCATTGCAGCGTCGGTGGCACTGGCAGTCTGGCTGAAGCAATGTAGTTACACGGAGATTCCATCAGGCATTGCGGAAACGTTGTCGCCGAGTGCCGCTACCACTGCGACTCCAGTGCGTCATGCATCGAGTGCCATCGTCGACACCTTGCAAGAACGCTGCCATAACTTCTTGCAGGGTGTACCCGCCTGCATGAGGGCCCAACGCCGTTGCGAACGTGGCAGAGAGCGAGCTCATCGTATGTCTATCGAGGAAGTCGGCTTTGGTGATAGACCAACCATCGATGAGACGTGCGACCAAGTCAGAAAGGTGCTCAGCTTTGACGCCGCTCCGACCCATACCGATTGCTTTGGCAATTTTGCCCAAGGCACGTGCTGTTGGCATGTTTAGTACGACTCCAATCTCACGCAGGGTTGCAGCTGTGTCTTTAGTTGTCTTGTAGTCCGTATTCAGATCAAAATTGACGAGTTGACGG
The DNA here is from genome assembly GCA_020272525.1 of Epicoccum sorghinum. Lineage (NCBI taxonomy): Eukaryota > Fungi > Ascomycota > Dothideomycetes > Pleosporales > Didymellaceae > Epicoccum > Epicoccum sorghinum. Next base: position 1,219,262 of record VXJJ01000021.1, read on the forward strand.
CAGTCTTGGTCATTGTTGAGACGTCGAATGAGATCTGTGAGGTCTAGGGTCTGGAGTATTGCGTCCTTAGGTATGTCCGCCCTATACTCGAACTTCAGCAACAAATCCTGATTAACGAGGCGCGACGTGGAACGGTATGCATCGATAGTTATGACTACATTCGCATGTTGATTGCACTTACCACACAAAGTACTCCCCTAGCCCTATTGATGTTAGTACGTTGCTCTTTTCGAAAAGGCTGTGACGCCAACTTGCCTCGATAGCGGGCCCAGCGGGCGAGTCCATGTGCTTTTAGCCACGGGAAAACTTCCGCTGCATGGTGAGTCTTATGCTCTTGCTGAAGACTACTAGCATTGAGATCTATCAAAGCAATTTGTGGCTTCTCCATGCCTTTCGCATAGACGAGCGCTTGCAGTAGAGACTACACCTGTCAACAAACGACTAAAGAGTTGGCATCTCAAGTACTTACATTTGTGGTTGAGATAAAGACAGGAGTATCGCCTTGCTTGCTGAGGTGCAAGGACGCGAGTATCTTGCCAGCATCGGTGTGATCGTCAAGTGCAATGGGTGCAGGAAGCGGAAGGGGCCAATCTATGAAAGCACCGGCGATGAACCTGCCATCCACAAATTTCGTCCGATTTACGTTGTCCCACACTCTGAATGTGAGATGAGGCTTTTCTGTTGTGAGTTTAGAAATTGGAGCGGCAGTGTTTGCAGGCACTGGGCTCATTTCCGCGTCAGCGATGATTTCCCAGTCATCCTGAATGTCAGTCCTGATAGCCATGTCGGTGGTCGCGATGTTTCGCTGTACAGAACCTTCTGTAGAACACATCTCCCCGATCTCCACCTGTTTGTTTTGTGCGGCCCTTCTGACCAGACTCCGGTAGATCTTCCTGGTCTCAGGTGACTTTGCAATCTTTGCTCGGCCTGATGGACGAATGAATTCGTGTTGGCGCTTTTCGAGTCCAAGTCCAAGTGCCTTTGCTTCATTCTCAATCAACGTTCGGATCTCTGTGTAGCGACCATGAGGATCTTCAAAAGGAATGCTGAATACCCGATGAAATTCCGGGTACGCTTTCCCTCCGTAGGAGAACGAGATGTGCTTCAAATTGTGCCCTCTGTCGGAGAGGCTTGATATTCAAACCCGTGATTGAGTTGAATATCTTCGCGTAAGTGACCAATTCTGTGGGTCGGTGCTTGACGTGATACCATCGATTCATGATGCAAAGCAGCTCACGTTCTTCCTGATCCCATTTGTGAGACGGTGCGCGCTCGATATCACGAAGATTATCAAGAGACATTTTCCCATAGCTTTTCTCTTTGGGTGTGATCTTCTTGTTTCCTTTTCCGAGATTAAGACGCCGAATTGGTGGTCTCTTGCTCATCGTCTTAGCTCTGTGTTCATCAACATGTTTTCTGGGCGCGAAATGCGATTTGCGCAATGAAGGGGACTCGGGGCTCGATAGGAAATCAGTTCTGTCTGAATCATGATTATACACGGATATTTCTGGAGAGGATCGTGTTGCAATTCCTTCACGGTAGGTGTTTGCCTCAGGTTCGCACGCTGCAGCGTGCTCGATGAGTTGGTCGATCAATCCTTGAGCTTCATGGCTAGGAGCGCGAGTTGACCTTGGTGCCCAGTCCCCTGGAGTTGCTGCTGAGATATCCGAAGATACATCTTGGGAGACGATGCGTTCGCCGTATTCCGCCACATCGCAAAGCCAGCTATGCCGCTCGTACCAATCTTCGAAGTCAGCCTCACTCTCGCAAGTGGGTAGAACGGTGTCGCCGATCTGTGACTGTTGGCTCGGTACGCCTGGATTAGATCAGTGTCTGTAATCAGTTCGCAGAATGTCATGAGTAGCTGACCTGTACTTGTATGGGGACTTAGACTGAGCTGAGACAAGGACGCCCTGGTATCGTCGATGCTTACCCGGGGTGCGGGCATATAGAGCATCACGCCGTTATGTGTAGGCTGCCAATCTGGCCTCGCCCTCATACTGAATGGAGTGCTCGTTCTTAAAAAGCTCAGTGTCAGAGAGAAAAGAGTGCGTCAATTGTCGTGTTGTTTTGTGGGAACTTAGGACGCAAGCAAGAAGATGTGTAAACATGGACGCGAATCTTGCAATAACCGCGACGCGTCCGACGGAACGCGATGCAGACGCGAGACGCGTAGTGAAGGTGAGGTCGAAGTTGTCATCTTGGCGAAAGGTAGTGGTCCATTCTGATAATGCTGAGAGCAGAACCAGGACAGAACAATCAGTCTGATCGCAGACATACTATCTCTGTATAGAGCAGCATTCGCGACTTGAGATCTCTGAGAGCTTGAGAAATGCTGAAAGGATGCTGAGTTCCCAGTAGGTTCTGGACAGCATGATAGTGTCGCGGTGAGTCTGTGCCTGATTGCCGCCACAGATGACCTTAAACGGTGCCCTGACCTTGCGCTTAGGCCGATGTAGGCTGTCATGGATGAATTGAGGCCTGAGGTGAGACAAGTAATGAGGTGGTTGGAAGACACACAAAGGGGCCCTGAGTCTATCGTTCCGATATAAGACTGGGTAAACGAGCATAGGTAAAAGAGAAACCATGATTGTATCTTGAAAAGACGGTGAGCCAGTGCTTGCGGCACAAGTGATCTTGTAAAAAGAGGAATTGTTCGAGATCTACATGAAATCAGATATCTATGGTAAAGCAAATATTCCACCCACGCTACGTGACGATCGTAATTTTGGTGTTCGTGCCAGAATACCAAAGGAGAGTATCTGCGGAGGCAGACGCAGCTGCTTTGCAACGACTCCCTGCACGTAATGCAGCCGTGGATCGATGAGTACGGTGTGACCAAACGTGACTTGCGCCGAAGGATGCAGGGTTAACCAACGCGGATCTGATAGCGATAAGTATTACAAAGCCGTGATGGAAAAGCGCTCTGGTGTCGCGAGGGCAGCGCTTGCTGTTTTGCGACCATTGATCTTATACAAATGACTGCAAACAGAAGTAACTATTTGGACACAGAAAGTCTTTGAAGAGGGGTGTATGAATCGTGTGTAAGCGCCGGGCACCATCCAAGGAAGGTCGTAATGCACCGATGCAGGGATAATATGCGAGGTTTGACAGCACCCGCATGCATTTCGCACAGCGTGACATCTCACGCAGCCAGCAACGGGCCTGACTCCGGCTTGATCCAGTCGCTGTGCACTTGACTTGCTGCAACTCCGATCTCCATTTGGATTTCTGCGTCAATCATGCCTTCATTTGTGCGAATGCTCGGTGCACATCTTTCTGACGACCCACTTCTCCCAGAACTTTCGCTGCTGATATGTCACAAGGCTACCGTCGTCGCCAAGCACTTCCACGCTATCCAGGTGACCGTTACCGTTGCAATTGCACCATGGTACCGAAGCGGGTGTGTCCGGTGATAGTGGAGGAAAGTGCATGTTACCACCCTGTTCAGGCTCAAGCTCATCGGTACCTGCGTCCGAATCAGAGTCGTCTACCGAGCCGTCGCTATACCCCTCGTCTGGATCATCGATGTGGTCGAGGTCGTCTTCGTATGGGTCCCAATCATCGCTTTCGTCGCTGCTATCACTGCCCAGGGGGTCGTCTGGCACTTCTGCGCCCATTATCCATGCATCGTCGAAGTGTTTCGCGTAGTCTATTCGCCGCAGACTGACCCAGTCCAATCTTGGCATGTTCTCTCGGAGGAAGGAGAGTACGTCTCTCCACTGACTACCCTCTTTCAAGAGCACGTCCCGCAGCCGTAGACCTCGCAAGGTGTCTTTGTGTCTCCTGGCCAGGGCAATAATTTCGTCGGCGTCGAGTCTCCACGCTTGTATACCGAAAGCTTGCAGTTTTTCCCATTTGACGTTGTGGAAGATTTCTTCCAGCCGCAAGGTCAGCGGCCGATGCGAAGGAAATCCAATATGGACAGCCTCTATATTCTTCGCAGCTGTGAACACAGCTTTCGACAATGACGATAGATCTCTCATCCTCTGGTCCAGGTCTATGCCATCGTCAAAATGAAGTTCCAGACACGTAAGTCGTTCAGCAAGCAGTGCCATGGCCGAGGGCGGGTTATTTGCAGCACCCAGCACGCTCACTGGACTCAGCATCGGTGAGGAGAACCTCGAACATTGCGATTTCGATGCAATCAACGCCTCGCCAATCGTTCTGGTAGAGTGCAGGCAGGCAGGTGGCCATTTCAATTCCACCATCTGGCTGACTTCGTTGTGCGTGCGAATATACTGCATGAGCATACCATCTTCTTGATCCTGGAGTCTGAGAATCTGTACATGTTGAAGAGATGTAAAGGCTGATATAGCTAGTGTCAGAACTCGGGCATCCTCTTGCGTGCGCACGATGTCCTTCTGCTCTTTTACTTTCTGGACAAAATGACTTGCGTTCAGAAATCCTAGGTCACTTGATAGTGTAAGTAGGTCTTGAACACGCTCTCGCCCTGCGGGAAAGTCAGCAATGGATGTAAGGCCCTGGAATTGTCATCCGACCTTCTACATAGAAGAAAGGTACCATGTAACTGAACTTCTTCACTCGCTCAGCTAGATGCCGCCGACTAGCTATGTTTTCCAAACGTTTCAAGCCACTCTTTGAGAATCTTGTCGTCACTCTAGAGAACTGGTGAATGGCCCCAAGATCTGCAAACTTTCTGCATGTGAGCCTCAAGTTGGCGATGGTCTGCGCCTGGTCCGGTTCGATTGGCGGGGGAGGCTTGAAGCTTTCTTGTGACAGATAGGCGCGACGCTCTAAACTAATGAGTTTTTCTGGCTCTGACGCAACATGCTCAAGAATAATTCGCAGAAGCTCGTCGGCAAGATTGAGAATCCCCATGGTCGTCGTTGAACCATCCAGATGCGCGAGGTAAGAGCTTCCGAAGGGCACGGGCGCAAGGATTGAGCTAGCAGCGGATATATAGCCAGATACTCCAGACCCAACGTGAACGAAGGTTCGGGCCGGCACGGGGTGAAGTGCAGGTGTGGCGGAAAGTAGGGTGAGCGGCAGAGTCCCGAGGTCGTTTCAAAGTCAGCGGACTATGTTGTGGTTGATGTCCGAGGACGCTGCTCAGTCACTCTGTGGTCGCAGGCCAGCCGGAGGGGCACACTCGGGAAAATAAAGGAGGCATGACCTCTCTCTCCAGCGGTCAGCTAAGCGTTGCTGGAGGTCGCAGTGGACGACTGGACACAAAACCTGCACCCACACGCATCCAAGCGTGCCCTAATGATGCAGGTAGCCTGTCGACCCAATAACGTGTCCATACTGGACATGATCCTTACTCAACGTGGTTTAAAGCGTCACGTGCCTGACAAGTGATGCGGGCGTCCTGGTAGAAAGGCGGATCCAAGGGAGGACCCGCGAACGAAAACACGTCGATTCGTTGCTTGACACGGTTGCACGCCAGTCAGGGGTGGATCAGGCTGCGGCAATATGATTCGAAGCGTTCTCGTTCCCCACCACATGCGACCAAGGCCCTCAAATCAGAGCCTAATGCGCTGCCAACGAAGCATGCAGCGACAGCGCTTGCGGTTGCCAATGACCGCCTCAGACGGTTCGGATAGTGTCATCCACTGCCGTGTCCTTGGAGTCGCATCAATCTCAACGTTCGAAGAACGGTGCTGGTGACGACACCGACGGGAAAGCAGCCACCATGGCCTTAAAAGGCTGAGGCGTGACATGCGTATACGCGGCTCCATGCAGCAGTCTCTGTTCCTGTGAACACAACATGGCGAGACCGCTGCGTTGTCACCGATTGCTCGCATATGATATTCCATGTCATCGCCCGCCGGTCCCGCAATCCTTGTCCCGCCTCAGAAGCAAAAGTTTGCAGCGCCATGTATATGATGAATTCTCTGACGCAAAAATGAATGTGGGCGTGCTGCTTGCAGCCATTCTAGGAGACGCCACCTGCTTGGTATCATGGTTGCTTGCCACGAAACTCACCAGAGTTGCATATGCTGGTCCACGCTGTCGTGTGGCCAGAAGTACACACGAGTTTGTGTATCGTTACACAGAAAATGTGGACCTAACAACTCCCACTGCATCCGTCGAGCTATCGAATCTACAACATACATAGCATGTTTGAGCTCCCTGTCTCTACTTGCCGCTTACGCCATCGTGCGAACACCAACGTGGCATATGCGTCACGCTGTTCGTACCAGATCTTCCATCACGCTTTGGCTCTTGGCTTGACAAGCTCACTCCGTTTACGACGGATCTCTGTACTGCTCAACTTGCTCTGAAACGTCTCGTCAACGGTACCCTCTTCGCTGGCATCCAGGACTGCCACTTCATATACCTGAAGTGGATCCCATCCTTGTTCCTTTCGCTTTTCGTTGACAGCAGCGCCGCCACCTCTGGTCTCTAACGAGAGAGCCAACGCTGTAATATCTTTGTCGGTGATGGTGGGCCCGAAGGGATCCCAAATCTCGACATATTTGATGATCAGACCAAATGGGTAGCTGACATGAACAGCATGACCGTTGGGGCCTGGCTCATTCACTTCCTCTACCTTGATTCCGTTGTCATCAGGTTTACCAAAATATATGATCGAATGAAGGAAGTCATGTGTTGCCTTTTGACGGGCTTTCCAGCTCTCAAGATGATCAGCGAACTTCTTGTTTACAAGGAGAGCATCGCCAGTGATTCCAACCGTAAGGACGCTGGAATCCTCCCCCTGCTGCCGTCGACCCAGCACGAAGGCAAACATGGTAAGCAATAGCTTGTGACCAATGTGGAGATGATCGAACGTCCCACCTACAGCAACCGAGAGGTGTTTTTGATAGTCTGTGATGGACGTGGCAGCAGTCTCAGCAGGCGCAGACCCGTTGAGAATCATACCACCGCGTACTTTTGTGACATTGGTGATTCTAGAGACAGCTTGGAAGCTCTTCAAGAAGCTTTCGCCCTCCTCACTTTCCACCGAGTATATATATTTCCAATCTCTCGAGCTTTGGGCGAGTGTTCGCAGATCAATTGCAGGGCCTTGTAGCTCTTGCTCTCGTGGGGAGTCTTCAGACACGTGCTGCAGCTTGCCGTCCTTTGGTTGTGCCACCAGCAAGACGCGGGCGTCGATACCCTCGGCGTCCTCTGTATCAATGGCATCTCTAGCTGCAACGATGCATATCAGCTTGTACAGATCGGCGACCAGCTGTTGCGTGGTGTTGTAGAGCGGCCCCCGTGCATCGTCGAGATGTCCGTACAGATGCGGGCAGGCAAGCGCAATCTCAAGTAGTGCAGGTTCCTGCGCCCGTCGAAGCTCCTTTAGCACAGTCGAGAGTGGCGCATTGTACGCAGCCTTCAACGATGCATAGTTCGAGGGCGTGGGCGCGGGTGGCAGCAATAGTAAGGCACGGTATGGGTCTCTACGCAGCGGAGGCATGGTTGCCAGGTGTCGCCGGAGCAGACGTGCACAGGACAGGGCGGGTAGGGTGGGCGCAGATGCGAGACGGCGTGCTGCTGTGAACGCGCTCATACAAGGTCACGGTGAGTGTGGAAGTAGCGCACCTGGGCAGGTGGGATCTTCAGATGTAAGCTACGATGCACTGGCGGCTCTGTGGAGTGCAGGTGGTGGGGGAGGGGCTGGAAACCGCGACCCATGACCCTGAACTCAGCCTTCAACCAAGCGTAACAAGTTCATTCCTTTACCCGGCAGCCTGAAGCCGTTGCTCTTGCGGCACGATGCCGTTCCATCACAACAACCAGCAGCAGTTCAGCCTCGCAGCTGGGCTAGGCCAGGCGGCGCAATTGGGCTCGCTTGCGTCACCTCACGGCAACCTCAGGTACGCCTGCGCCTGCGCCGACGACTGCGCTTGCGCGACCGCTGACAGAGAGCAGAGTAGCGACCGCCGGCACGACCACTGCAGGTACCGACGCATTTGCGCCCTCCAGCGCGGGCGGCAACCTCGACGAGCAGCACAACTCGGTGCCACCACCTGCGCAGCAGCTCCCGCAGCAGCAGCAGCAGCAACAGCAACAGCCGCAACAACAACAGCCGCAGCCGCCGCCGCAAATGTACGGCCAGGCCGACCAGTACGGGGCCTCGGCGCCCAACATCAACGTCCAGCAGGCCACACCCCAGGGCTCCCACTACAGCACGCCTGCGACACTGCCTGGTAGCCTCCAGCCTGCCCAACGCCCAGGACCCTCTTCCGCGAACACTGCGCCGACCGTACCTACCCAGAATATCGTCAGCAACGCCAACTCGTATACGCTCCCCACACGCTCCAACACCATCAGCCAGCCGCAGAATTCTTCTTCGCACTCCTACTCGCGCTCGAGCCCAGCTGGTATGGGTCCCGACCAGAAGTACATCCCTTTCTCGAATACCCCTGAGCAGTCCAAGTACACAGCATCCACACCTTCGCAAAAGTACTACCCTTCCACGCCGACCGCCAACGCATCACAATCGCCGCTCGGGCTGGCTGACATTCGGCCACGCGCGAATTCGAGCATGGACCCGGAAGGAGGCCTAGGTCCAGCCAATACGTTCGTGAGCGAGCAGAACAAGACTCCCGCCAACAGCAACTACCTTGCGCCGTGGAGTATCTACGCTTACGACTGGTGCAAATGGAATGTTCCGGGTGGTAACAGTGCTGGCAAGATGGCTGTAGGAAGCTATATCGAAGACAATCACAATTTCATCCGCATCCTGGACACCCAGATTACGCCTCAACACGACGCTGCGCCTGGAGCATCGCCTTTTGGTCTTGAATACAATGCGATCGCCGAAGCGACCTGCTCGTTTCCTGTCACTCGTATACTATGGGAGCCTCCCTCGTCACAAAAGCAATCGACCGACCTCCTCGCAACCTCGGGCGACCATCTAAGACTATGGTCACTTCCCCAAGCGTCGGGCAACAACATGAGCAACACCATAACACGGACGTCGTCCGTGAACACCAGAGAACCACAGTTGCCCAAACTCACACCGCTTGCACTTCTGTCCAACTCCAAGACACCGGAGCATACTGCACCGCTGACATCACTCGACTGGAACACTATGTCGCCCAAGCTTATCATTACCTCCAGCATAGACACGACCTGCACAATATGGGACATTCCGACTCTTACAGCCAAAACGCAGCTCATCGCACACGACAAGGAGGTGTTTGATGTCCGCTTCTGCGCAGGCAGCGTAGACGTATTTGTGAGCTGTGGCGCCGATGGCAGTGTGCGCATGTTCGATCTGCGAAGCTTAGAACACAGTACAATCATCTACGAGCCGTCCGACAAAACTGGCGATAAAGACAAAGGTGCGCGAAATGACTTTTGCCAATGTACCATCGCTTTCTGATAGCTGACCATCAACAGGCTCACCAACAGGTCGCATGTCCCCAACAAAGGCTCAACAAACAATGTCTTACGCTCCCCCTCTACTACGGCTCGCAGCTTCTCCGCACGATTCTCACCTACTCGCCACCTTCGCCCAAGACTCCAATGTCGTGCGCATCCTTGATGTTCGACAGCCTGGGCAAGCGCTGCTGGAGCTTCGCGGGCACTCTGCAGCATTGAATAGCATTGAGTGGAACCCATCCCGGAGAGGCATGCTTGCTTCCGGCGGAGACGATTCACTTGTTCTTGTTTGGGATCTTTTGCATGCGAACACTGGCGCCACGATCAGCAGTGAGCACGCTGCTCCACCGCAGGCCGCTCCTCCAGCACAGCCAGCGAATGGCACAGGGGCTCAAAATGTCCCAGTGGGTCAAAAGGGTCCATACTCTAGCTGGCGCTGCGACTACGAGGTTGGCAATATCAGTTGGGCACCTCAAAGTGCTCTCACGGGCCAGGGTGGCGACTGGGTTGGCGTTGCCGGCGGGAGGGGTGTTTGGGGTGTCAAATTATAAGATCATCACCAGGCGAGAGATTGTTTAGGGTGGGCATTTACAATAAGCGACGCAGTGTACGAATGACGAGATGAGCATGTGTTTCGAGCGAGCTTCCAGAAGGACGATTTAGACTTTTGATGTGAGAACTTGGCGATCTGAAAATACCTTGAGTCTGATATAAAAGAGCTTCAACACACGATTAGAGGGTTTCCAGGATCTCCGAGCAATGCGATTCACAGTGATCGAACTCTACAGCACTTTGCCAGCGCCTTGCGGATTCTGGCACAGCGCAAGAGCTCCAAAAAGCAGTGCTTTCATCAGAGGTCTTCGGGTCTTCAAGGCTGATTAGCACAAGCTTCAAGAACTCATAGCTCTCAAGATAGCCATGCGATTGATCAGTCCTCCAAGCCTTTTGGTTTCTTCTGAAAGCCTTCAATGTGGAGTTGAGTGAGTGCTGTATACACATGACATGCAAAATACGCCGTGGAACGAATATGCCGTCCTCCGCGCGATCAACGTTGAAACAGCACAGATAATATACCCCAACCTCTGGGTCAAGGCGCACCACACACGTACCATGGTGGTTATCGATTCAAAGAATGAGGCTGACGTCACATTTGTGAATCGAAAATATGGAGAGAGGACTCGTGATTCTCCAAGCGCGCCGGTCCTAAGGTGGTCACGATGTGCCTTGCATAGAATGATCCAGTCTTATTCAAGTGCAGTGAGAAAAGAATATAATTAGGAGCCGTCTTGCACTTTGATTGGCGACAAGATTGCGTAAAGGCAACACCAAGCAGACCCTGATCCAGGATATGCGACAAGCTTTGAACACGGTCCGGTAAGCACTCTAATTTTGGCCTTGGTAGCTGCGAACTGTACTAGAACTTTCCTTAATGGACTGTTAAGCGTGCTGGGGCATGCCTGCCCATTGCGCCAAATCCACATGTGACGTAGCAAGCGGCGATCTACGGCTCGTGTTCGAGAACGGCTCAACAAAGTGACCTCCAGATGTCATCCCGGCGAGTGTTGCGCGTACTACGGAGGGGCTCGTATTTTGAGTCTCTCGGGCATTTCTGACCTCTCATTCTCCTTCGTTTTCGATGACGCTGCCTGAGCGAGACCACTTGTAGTGATTTGAGCATCTCGTACAATTTTTTCCCACTGACTGTCGTTTCCTCTTTGTTCAGCGGTTATACCGCACCCTCACGCGATCATGGGTTTGTTCACACGAGATGACCCGCAGCCGCCCAGCTCTGGAGATGAGTTCCTAGACCTGATCGCTGATCCATTCTCAACCTCGGTGCGTCAAGCTAAGCTGAGCTTTGCCGGCATGTTGCATGAATACTGATGAGAGATTTTGTAGATCCAACAAAGCTCCATCTACGCCGCCATCGTATATTCCTTCGTCGTTACTGGCCTCCTCTTCCTCGTCTTCTGCTTCTTGCGCCCACGGAACAACCGTGTTTACGCACGGCGCGCGAAATACGCCGATGAGAAGCACCGACCGCCGCCGCTGGACAAAGGTCCATTCAGTTGGATCAAGGCCGTTACAGATGCCAAAGAACAAAAGCTCGTGGACACGATTGGCTTAGATGCGGTACTATGCCTGCGGTTCTTACGTATGCTTCGCAACATTTTCGTTGTGCTCAGCACAATCGGTTGCTGCATCTTGATTCCCGTCAACTACATCGGAGGCGCAAAATACGGCGATGTCGCTACTCTTACGAGATTCACGCCCCAATACATCTATGGAGGAAATAGATTTTGGGCGTATGTCGCCGTCGCATACCTCTTCCAAGGCACTATCTGCGGTTTCATCTGGTGGAATTACCGAGCTGTGTTCAAGCTCAGGCGCACATATTTTGAAAGCAAAGAGTACAAGGCCAGCCTGCATTCGCGAACTTTGTTGGTAGGCTAAATCTGGTCTCGTATAAAGAATAGCACTGACGATCGTGTAGCTTACCCACATTCCTCCCTCTTCACGAACTGACGCCGGCATTGCCGAGTTGATGGAATCTGGCCTGCAGACCGCTGATGTTCCACGAGGCTCCGTTGGCCGCAACGTGAGGGACTTACCCGAGCTCATTGAGGAACATGAAGAGGCGGTCCGCGAGCTCGAACAATACCTTGCGAAATATCTCAGCAATCCGAACCAGCTCCCGGCAAAACGACCAACGTGTAAAGTCAAGAAGGATGATAAGACGGCACATGGAGACGGGAAAGTCGACGCAATTGATTATCTGACTGACCGGATCACGAGGCTGGAAACATCTATCAAAGAGGTTCGGGAGAGTGTCGACATGCGGAACCCTATGTCTTACGGCTTCGCTTCGTATGCTCGCATCGAAGACGCACATGCCGTCGCATATGCCACCAGCAAGAAAGGCCCCAAGGGTTGTGACGTCTACCTTGCACCCAAGCCGCACGATCTGCTCTGGCAAAACCTGTCTATGAGCCGGAAAACGCGCCGCGCAAGAGCTTTCTGGGATGGCCTGTGGATGGCGCTACTGACCATTGCCTTCATCGTTCCTAACATCTTGACCTCAGCCTTCTTGTCAAATTTTGCCAATCTTGGGCTGGTTTGGAAGGCATTCCAGACAAATCTCGATGCTCACCCAACCGGATGGGCTATTGCCCAGGGTATCCTTGCCCCCACTGTCCAAGTGTTGCTCTACATGGGCATACCCATCATATTCCGGAGATTGTGGACACACGCAGGAGACGTAAGCCGTACTTCGCGAGAGCGACATGTGGCATCCCGCCTCTACGCTTTCTACGTCTTCAACAACTTGTTGATCTTCTCCGTGTTTGGCTCTGTCTGGCGCTATGTGGCGGCCGTTGTCAAAGCACATGATGATGGCGTTTGGGAGGCTATGAAGCACGGTCAGCCGTTCACGCAACTGGTGACTGGGCTATGCAATGTTTCGACTTTCTGGCTCACTTGGCAGATGCAAAGGAACCTCGGTGCTGCAATCGATCTGTCGCAAGCCTGGACATTTGTTTGGTCTTGGTTTCAACGCACATTCTTCTCCCCAACACCACGAGAGATGATTGAGCTGAGCGCTCCTCAACCCTTCCCTTACGCGGAGTATTACAACAACTACCTCTTCGTCAGTACGGTAGGTCTATGCATGGGCGCATTGCAACCCATCATTCTGCCGGTGACGGCATTCTTCATGGGACTTGAAGTTCTAGGAAAGAAGTACTTGCATCTGTACACACATGTTACGAAAACGGAGTCTGGTGGCCGCTTCTGGCGTCTCCTCGTCAATCGCTTGCTCTTCGCTGTCCTGCTTGGTAACGCCGTCATCGCGCTCATTGTGGGTGCCAAAGGTGTAAGTATCGCCATAGTATCTTATCCTCGTATGCAATGCTAATCATGTCTGCAGGTTGGTGATCAAAACGTCTTTGTTATGGGAAAACTACTCTACGCCATGGTCCCACTCCCATTTTTCCTCTTTGGCTTCAAATGGTACTGTAAGAAGTCTTTTGACGATAAGATTCTATACTACTCCACCATCCCCTATTCTGACCTGGAGAACAACCATAACGCCAACAACCCCAAAGCGCGTAAGGGAGACAAGGTTGGCGTGCGTTTCGGCAACCCAGCCCTCTACAAGAAGCTCATCACACCTATGGTCCACGCCAAATCGCAACATCTGCTTAAGCAGGTGTATGGCCACCGGTCCAATGGTGGCGACGATGTTTTCGCCAACTCGCACGCAACCCCTGCCAACCTGGGCTACGGCGACGTTTACCTGGAGGAAATGGACCAGAACGACACCGGGCGGCGCTCCAGCGTCGATGGCGCAGGGATGCCTAATGTCGAAATCGTCGACGAAGCCAATCTCGACTTCGAGAACTTCAAACGTCGTGCCGAATTCAGAGATCAGTTCGGAGGCGACGGTGAGCTGTACGGCCGTCCTGACGACCTCATCTCGCGCCCAGGCACACCCAGCACATTCACCACCTTCGTTGAGAACTCGCCTTACGGCAGTCCACGCGCCAAGCGCTACTCAGGCTCGCTCCCCGGTAGCAGGGCGAGCAGCCGATCGCGCCTCGGCGACACCAAGGACGAGGGCGAAGGCCACAGTTACGCAAAGGGATACCAACACACGCCTGCCGCGGACAACTTTCAAGAGCAGGACTTGGTCGATGTCGATATCCCTGCTACGCCGCTTGATGCCGATGATATGCTCAGGGCGAGTGATAGCAGACAGCCGCTGGTGGACAGGCGGTCAAGGGACAGCTCGCCCGCAGATGGGTACTTTAACAGGAGCATGAGGGGGAACACAAGCTACGAGAGCTATAGACATGGACAGTAGTAAACTTTAGATTATAGAAAGCCAGCGCAAGCTGTGTGTATTAGCCGTGTATTCGGCACGTTCAATGTTCATATTCGCATATCCACTATTTGCACATGGACTTTCGAAGTGAGTTGAGAAGTAATCTCGCGTACAAGAAGTTGAGTACGACACCCTACGAATACATCCCCCGGGGTATCTATCTCCACAGCATCCACACCCACGCCAATCTACTCCGCACCGCCAACGAGCCACCCCCAAACCCCGCTCTGGGGCATCTCGACCCCACAGACCCTGACAATCGCCAACCCCACCGCACCCAGCAAACTCACACCACCCAAGACCTGCACAAGCACCACGCCCCTCCGCTTCACCTCGTCGCTGAAATCGCACAGCCCGAGGGGATCCTTGGAATCCAGCACCGAAGACGCACCGTACCGCTGGCTGCTCTTCTTCTCATCGCCGTGCCTCACAACCGCCCACTCGGCCCTGGGCGCGCCACCGTCGCTAGTCACGATAGTGCCGGCCTTGACTTCCTCGCCCACGCGCTCGAGGAGCCACTTGGCGCGCTCGTTGCGCTGGAGGTCTTCGAATCTGTCGCGCTCGTTGCGCAGGCTCTTGTGCAGATCGGTTGCCCACTTGGCGACGCGGATGTCGCTTGCGCGCGGGTGGTGGTGGTGGTGGTGGTTGGGGGTGTAGGATGTCAGGGAGAAGGCGGCGGGATCGGTGGGCGAGCCGCCGACCGAGGAGAGCAGCGGCGACTGGAGGTTCGAGTAGAAGGGGGATGTGGAGCGCGGGACGAGGACGCCTGAGGGCGAGGCGGCGGAGAAGACGGAGGATGCGGTGGATGCTGCCAGGTGTTAGTGTGGTTCTTGGTTATTGTGGGTGAGGGTAGGGCTTACGGTTCAGCATGGTGCCAGCTAATCCCACTGATGCGGTGGTGGGACTACGCGGTTGCTGAAGGCCATGCATTATGAACGAGTCTCCTGGGAGTTTGGTTCGCCTTCTCCACGCGAGGAATTTCTTCGCCGCAGCGTGCCTCAGCCATGCGATTGATTCGGGGTCAAAGACCTGCTCGATCAGATTGACGAGCTCGGAGGGCATGAGTGGCTGCACATAGTCGGGTGACATGAGTAGCGATGCATCCATAGTGTCGTTGTCCGATCCGTGAACCGACGATACTGCGTAAGGGTGGGTGGGCGTAGGGAACGGAAACTGGTCAGGCTCCTTCAGTGCATCTGATTGTATTGCGGTCACTGGAGTTCCCAACGGATACACAATGTCTAGGCCTTGCACGGCGAGCAGTGCGTCGTCCAACGGCTTTCCGAACAGGAAGGGCTTAACGGATGTGGCTTGCAGGCGGGCTAGTATAGACGCCTTGAGGGAGACCAGTTCCTGGGAGGACATGATTTCTGATTGTGCGATAACAGGTATGACGTTCGTGAATGCGGATAGACGCTGCATGAATTCGACATCCTTGGTGATCTCCTTATCTGGGTCATGTTTAGCAGCAACCTTCTACGCTCTTTAGTGCGGACTTACTGGGTGGTAAAAGGTAAAGAACGACATCTACCAAGATGCCTCCACTACCACTGATCAACCCGACCATCTCTCCGTCATCCAAATTTGTCACAGAAGCTGTTTGATGCAGCAAAGACTCTAGGTACTCGACCACGAGATTGATATCTTCTTGATCACAGTTTCCCTCGACATAGCCCGGGGTATCTACAAAGCAGATGTTTCTCTCCAGTACAGTATCAATGCTGCTCTTTCTTCTGCGTAGCACTCTGGTCTCTTCTACATCTGTCCACCAGTACGGATATGGCCGAGTGCTAGCGTGGATTTCGGTCAGTCTCATCGTTGCCCCTTGTTCGGTCTGCCGCCTTCGAGACTTCGGCTTCCGTGGAGGCGGCTGCGAGAGCGATTGCGAGGGCGATAGAGGGTCTACGTGTACGATGTCTTCGCAGCTTTGCACGATGGAACGAATCAGCGACGTCTTGCCGATGCCTTTGACGCAACATGTTAGCACTGACAGGCACTCTACAAACACGCTGAAATACGGAATAGGTCGACTGACCAGCTCTGCCTGCGACCAGAACTTTCAGCTTGCCCATGCTCTTTCCCTTCGTAGTAAAAGGTCTTCTTGTTGGCATCTGTATACTTGGCATGACCAGCTGCGGAAAGCTACTCGCCGTGCCTTGCTGTGTCTCGACATCGTCATCCTCGTCGCCACTTGAAGTGATGACTTGGCTTCCAGTCTCATCGATCACGGAGCCCTCATCAGACAGCTTCAACGAATGTAGCGATACTGACGTCGGCGTGCTAGGAGCAGCAGAAGTGGGTAACGGAGACGGCGCATCGATATTAAGGGGCGTGAGCGGAGTGGACGTGGTACGACCAGAAAGCTTTCTCTTCAGCTTTCGAACCGGCGAAGCCAAAGGGCTCTCTGGCGACCCTGCAGACGAACTATGTGACCCATGCCTTGTCGAGGGCTTCTCTTGGATGCCTGCGCTGCTCTCAGCGCCAAATGCAGCTTCCAGAGTATCGGCTAGGCTCTGCACACCATACGTGCTGTCCCGCTGTCTCGCTATCGAATGTGTGCTTTGCGAAGCAGCCAGCGACTGTTCCATCTCCTGCTCGCTCCTCATGAAGAACGTAGTGGGGCCATTGTTCGACGGCGGAGCTGCATGGTCCATGCTCGCCTTGCGGGACCGCGGCTTGACGAGCGGAGGCAGCGCGTCGCTGCCACCAGGAAGCGGTCGCATGCTTTTAGAACGTGGTGCCTGAAAGTCGCGTATGGGTGAAGAGAGAGTTTCTTGACACAAGGGGCAAACTTGGGTTACAGTCACGGAAGGCTTGCGAATGCCGGCGCACGCGGGTGATGTGATCGTCGTTGGTACACCCCGCCTGATGAGACCCCGCGAGCTAGGATCGACCCCTGGAATATCGCGATAGTGGCACCGTCAGGGCAGTAGGGAAGAGGGGTGGATAGCTCCGATACGTGTCAAAGTGTATTTCACGTCGCGTAGGACGCTTGCCACGACTTCCTGCTCTGTCTTGTGACTTGGGAATATTGTTGCTGACTGGCAGTCACACCTGACGAATCACGCCCAGGCGTCACCATAAGCGTGACGTTATCAGTTACAAGTGCATTCAGGCTACGATTCTGCAGCCCAACGTGACATGGTACAAGCGTGAGCAATAATCTTGTTGTATCATACTCGTACTATTGATTCTTGTCATCATCGCGCTTTTCCGGCTGTGAAATGTTTTCGAAAGATGCTGTGCGAGATCGAAGAACAAAATATACAGGCGAACCCGGTATTCGTACCCTTTTCCATTACTCCGGATCCTTTTCCTGCCTCCATAGCCCATGTCCCATACACATACATTAAGTAATCGAAGAATGGGCGAAGAAGAATGCAAAAAGAAGTCGAAGGATCGAGTACAGAAGGGTACAGGAAGGGAAATGCAAAAAATGAACCGACTCGCTATGCAAGGGCTCAAATATCCCACTGAGAGATGCGGACGCCCAGACTTTTCCGCAGGAGATGGTGACTTTTATACAAGCGCTGAAGGAAGTCGAATACAGTACACATAACGGAAGCCGTGAGTCGTTATGGAACAGTAAAAGTCGCTAAAGACTCGACAAAGGTAAAGGGAAACGAAGCGACACAATATGCTATCGCATTCAGGACTCCTGAGGAGCACCACGGCCGCGGGAAGCGCCGCCACGGCCACGGGGGACGAAACCGCCGCGAGGGCCACCGGGGCCGCCACGACCACGCTGGGATCCTCCACCACGAGGGAAGGAACCGCTAAACTGCTGAGGACGAGTGCGGCGCTCCTCGACCTTCAGCTCAACACCGTCAACAGTGTGGGGGTTGGCAGCGACGGCGGCCTGGTAGCCGGCGGGGGTCTTGAAATCAACAAAAGCAGCGTTCTGTATTATGGTTAGCTCACACTTGCGAACTTGACGTGATCTTTACTGACCTTGCCACGGCTGAGGTCGAGATACTCGATCTCGCCAAACTTGGAGAGAGCCGCCCTCAACGAGCCCTCCTGGACCTGGCTGTAGACATTCTTGATGTATGCGCGCTTCTGGTCGGCATCGGCAGCGGGTGCCTGGTTCTGTGCGCGGGATTGCTCCTTCTTGTGCCCGGTGACGGATTGCCAACCAGCAGCCTCGCCCTGGCTAGCAGAGGGAGACTGCTCACGAGCGGGAGCTGGGGCCTGAGCGGCAGCAGCGGGCTGAGCGGCGGCAGCGGCCTTGTTCTCCTTGGGGACCTGCTGAGCAGCGGGCGCGGTGACAACGGGAGTGGCAACCTTGTGGGCAGACGCGGCGAGGCTGGCCCAGGTGCGAGGAGCGGCAGGCTTAGGGGGGCCAGAGGGCATGGCAACGGGAGCCGCAGCCTTGGCGGCAGGAGCGGGGGTAGGGGAAGGCTCCTTGGGCTTCTCCTCCTCGACGACCTGCTCAGCGGGGGCCTTGGTGTCCTTGGGAGCCTCCTCAGGAGCAGCAGCAGCGACCTCCTCAACCTCGGGGGCCTTCTCAGCCTCTGCAGCCTCCTCAGCAGGGGCGGCGGCTGCGGGTTCCTCGGAAGCAGGCTCCTCCTGTGCGACCTCCTCGAGCTTCTGATCAACCTTGGTCAAGTCCTCCTCGCTGCTGGCAACCTCGCCCTGGGAAACCTCAGGCTCCGCAGGCGCAGCAGCGGAGGCAGGCTCCTCAACGCCGTTGGCGGTAGACTCGTGGGTCTCCTCCTCCTCCTCGGGCTCCTCAGCAAGGTAGCGGAAGATATCGTTAAGGACGAAGTAGCCGTTAGTCTGCTCAGCGAGGACGAAGGTCTGGACGAAGCGCTTGTGAGGCTGGCCCTTGTTGGAGATCTCGCCAATGACCTGGATGACGATGTTGGCGTCGGAGCCCTGAGAGTCGACGTTGGTAACGCGGACTTTGGTGTCCTTGAAATCGAGCTCCTTGATGCGCTCGTTGATGGGCTGGGTGTTGGTCAGCTATGCGCCAACTTGTGGGCTGTGGAAGGCTTCAACGTACCTTCTGGCCAACGCAAACATTGACCTTCTCTTCCTCAACGCCAGAGACATACTGAGAGCGCTTGTTGTAGAAAAGCTAGGAGCATGTTAGTTGAAAGCTCTTGTGGACCGTGAGAGAAAGTGCTTGGACGTACGAAGAGGCGATCTGGGCTCTTGCTCAGCGTGGTGTAGTATTGCTCGACAAAGTACCAGCCGACCTCGTCCTTGGGGATTTCGGACGCGGGCGCTTGTTGTGCGGGCTGGCTGGCGGTCTGTTGCTGCGAAGCGCCGTAGCTGTCATAGCCCTGCGCGTAGGTGCCGTTTGTGGGCGCGGATGACTCTGTGGTGGCCATGTTGATAGTGTGTCTATGGGATAAAACTAGTGTGGGCGGCAAATGGTCGACGTAGGAGGCGCAAGGAAGCAGTCTGCTTGTCCGAGCTTGAGGAGCAAAGTCAGCGGCCAATATCAATGCGATAGGTCTATTTGCCGTCGACGTACCTGGCCTGGAAGAGATGACGGAAGGAAAACGGCGGGTGCGGGCGATTGTCGCAATGCAAGAGCGGATGTATAATCAGCGGCTGCGCGAAGGCGATGCGGTGGATGCGAAAGCTCCTGTGAGGGTGATGGGCAATGGTGTGGAGCTGTTGTGCGCGTGAGGGTCGAAAAAGCCCAGAGCGGGACTGAGGTTCGGCTCGATTCGCTATGGCCTCGGTGGCTCAGCCAAGCAATGACCTAACCGCTTTGCTGCACGCGCCTCGTCCCGTACTACTGCTCCCTCGACGTCAAGCTTATCCTCGAAGCAGATACTGCACCCTACCGGCTCCGACGAGACACTTGACACTTTGGAAGGATCCGATGATAGAGAGGGAAATGCTCGACAGGCCCAATTACAAGCCTAGTCGCCTCAAGGAAGTGCTTCTCGCTTTAAATTGCGCCGATCAGACCTGAAGTCCTCCGGCATAGGATGCCTTTCTTGCATCTCGCTTATGTGTCTCGTCGGAGCTGGCAGGGTGCAGGACAATGGAAAGATCTATCGACTGGATACCGCCTGCCCACATTTGCAGCTGCAGCTGCATCTACCTGACTTTGCCTCCACTTGACTGAGCATTCGCAAGCTTGATAAGCTCTGTTTTGTATCTGCCACTCCAGCTGTCGATCGTATGCACCTGTCCCTCCCAATAGCTATTGGACTCGATATCTTCATGGCAGGTTGCAGCTAAGATGTGATGGCGACTCGTTTCAGTCCTGCATGGCTTAGCCCTAAAGAAATGACCTCTAGGCCGTTCACAAGAAAGTATGCAACCCATGTTGCGACTCGAACTATCTCTACAATTTTGACGGCGATGCGAATGGAACGAAGAGACAGGGTGCCCGCAGCACCGTTACATGACAAGAGTTGAATCATATTTATTTGACTACTAAAGTTCAGGTCAATGAAAGACAATTACATTTGGCAAGCAGCCTCGCCACAAACAAGTATCAGCATGGAATTTGTTGCTGTCTTTTTGTGCTTGCAAGTTCAAATATTCGATTTAAAGAAGGTACAGAAATACGCCGTTCTAGTTCAGCGCCGTCAACCTGCCATCGCCAATTTGAGTATCGTGAATCAGTCCGCGGGCGGCCAGTCCGCGGAAACAGAAGGCGTACTCCAGCTGCGCAGTTTTGGGCGCCGATTTCTTACTGTGTTGTCCGAGTTGTAGCTTGGAAGGAAGCTGTCAAGGCGCCCGACTAAAGGATGCTTCATCAGCAAGGAAGGGCTCAAGAAGCGGTGCAGGAGTCGCAAAGTCGGTCTGTCCAGCACTCGGACATCACCGGCGCTGCATTCAAATCCGACATCCCCATGCTCAAATTGTCGGAGATACGAACAATTCATCACCGAGGGCCTTTTTCTTTATTTTTATTTTTTTATTTTCTGCTCACCTTATTTGGGTCACAGCAGGCCAGACGCCGACGCCCTTTTGTGTGCTGCTTGCGGTCACATGCATGCCGGGGGTCTCAGGGCTCATTGCCCACAACATCTGGGAGCCTGATGCCTTAATACATGCTGGCCAATCGTATTCCAAAAACGAACATCGTTCCAACATCTAGGCTGCAGGGCCGTGTCGTTGTACGAGCTGTGCTTTGGTTTACGGAGTCGGAGCTGGCTCGCTGGCGCCGCTCGCGCGGCTCGCACTTACGATAAGACCGAGCACCTCGAACAATCGCCTAGCATTTAAGGAAGATCGCCAGCAGAAAGGGATTAGTAAAAAATTCATTTTGAATTCTTATACCACTGCTCCTGCCCCACTGGCAGTGTTCAGCAGATCAGATAACCATCATCAGATTAAGCTTGCAGGAGCAGCTTCCTGCCTACTCTATCTGCTGCTAGAGCGCCCTTGCGTACGAGGAAGCCCACTTTGCAAATATTGTCCACACAAAGATCAACACCATTCACAAAGTCAACATGTCACACGGCACAAGTCTAGCAAATTCGGTCGAAGACCTCCAAAAGCCTGGCCAGCCTAGGACTGACGTCGAACAAGGACCCATTGGACTGGACGAGAAGCCAAAAGAGACACAACCAATCCCATCTTCGGAGCCAGTCAGCCCATTCCACCCAAGTCAATTTCCCGATGGCGGTAAAGATGCCTGGCTGTGTTTGCTTGGAGGAGCATGCTGCCTCTTCTGTTCATTCGGCTGGATCAACTGTCTCGGTGTCTTCCAGAACTACTACCAGACCCATCAACTACGGAACTACTCACCCTCAACCATCGCCTGGATCTCCAGTATCGAAATCTTCATGATGTTTGCTCCCGGTCCCATTGTAGGTTGGGCATTCGACAACTTCGGCCCCAAGCACATCCTCATCTTCGGCACCTTCTTCCACGTCTTCGGACTAATGATGACATCTCTGTGCACTCAGTACTACCAATTCATCCTCGCTCAGGCCATCTGCAGTCCGCTGGGCCTGAATTGCATCTTCAACGCCGCGACCGGGACAATCCCACAATGGTTCCTGAAGAAGCGCGGCGCAGCCTACGGCATCATGGCCGCAGGCAGCGGTCTCGGCGGCATCATCATCCCCATCATGGCCTCGCATCTCATCCCGGAGATTGGCTATGCCTGGACCATGCGCGCGATTGCATTCATGCTGTTGGGCCTGCTCATCGTCGGTGTGTTAACCGTCAAAGCCCGCCTTCCCCAGCAGAAGCGCCCACTCCAGCTCTCAGTCTTCCTTGAGCCCTTCACCGACATGCGCTTCGTCCTGATTACCGCATCCTCTTTCCTCTTCTTCATGGGTCTCTTCATCCCCATCAACTTCCTCGAAGTCCAAGCCATCCACGACGGCATGAGCGTGCGGCTCGCAGGCTACCTCCTCGCCGTGCTGAACGCGGGCAGCATCTTCGGCCGTATCATTCCCGGTGCGTTGGCCGACAAGCTGGGAAAATTCAACCTGCAATCCGTCTTCTGCACGGCTGCGGGTATTATTGTTCTTGCGCTTGGTCTATCGGCGTCCACCAACGCTGAGTATATTCTTTTTGCTGCACTGTACGGTTTCACCTCGGGCGCCTACGTGTCACTGCTTCCAGCGCAAATGGCACAGATCTCTGAGGTGCATCAGATTGGTGTCAGAGTTGGTGTTACTTTCGTAAGTCCCTCGATCCCATGCTGTCTCTCTCGTTGACATGGCTAACACGATTGTTCAGGCGTGTGTTTCCGTTGCAGGTCTCGTCGGAGCCCCCATTGCAGGCGCGATCGTGTCGCACAATGACGGAAAGTATTGGGGAATGAATGTGTTCTCTGGTGTACTGCTTCTGTCCGGCGCAGCTTTGTTCACGCTCACAAGGATGTACGTTGCGGGATGGCAGGTCGCTAAGAAGGTGTAGGGGATGGTCAACTGGCCTCGAACGACGATTATGTAACAGTAAGATAATAGATGATAGACATAGACACCTCTCGATCCAAATATTTTTCTCTTACAACACGGATGCATGTCGTCCAAGTGACTCGCCCAAAGAAGAAAGCCTATGTTACTAAAATCAGGGAAAACAGACACTATCAGGACATGATAGAGGAGAGAAGAGAACATTATATGTGTATTGAAAACTCGTAGTCTACTGCAACATCATTGCCTATGTTTTCCTGTAAGCAACACTACGCACCAAGCAAACCCCACACCCGCATCACCAGCATCAACTACCTCGTAGCATTAGCAGGAACAACGCCGCTATTAGCACCAACAGTCAGCATGTTATCCCCACCAAGCGTATTCTGAATGAATCTCGAATTGAACTTGACAATCTTCTTGATCGCATTGAAGTCAGCGACACCAATGTCAAGAGGATCCTTAACCACCAGGAACGTCACACCCTCGGCACAGGGAGGGGTAGTGAGCGATCCAGAGTACTGGAGGATATCCGAAGACTCGAGCTTGGCCATGACGTTGCTGAAGTCGAGGCCGTGCTCGAGCGGTGTCTTGGTGCCGGGAGTTGCGATCGCGTCGAGGCTGGAGCTGAGTCCTGCGATCAGAGGGTCGCTATCTGAGGCAGAGAGTTGGAAGACTAGTGCGATGACGGCGAGCTTGGTGTTGTCAACTGTGGTGGAGTTAGTTGTGGATACGAGGTTGCGAATTGAAGGGTACTTACGGACGCCCTGGTGGACCATGTGGACCTCAAGCGGGTAGTACTCGTCGTTGATATGGTGCTCGGAGGGTGTGTGCATGTGGAACTGCACAAGACGGAAGTCCGTGCCCGCAAAGGAAGTCGTTCCATTGACAATGACTTCGATGGTAGTTCCCAGGTTCTCAAACTCCATCTCCTGTTCGGGGATGTGCATGACAGGACGGTCTGTAGCGGCTTCGATGCTGGCATCTGGGGAGGTCTCGTTAACACAAGCCCGCTTGTGGATGATGACGTTCCGTCTTGTCAGATTGCCTGGGAGTTCATCCGTACCAATGTTGATGGGGGATTGGTTCGTGCCGGCTTTGCAGGCTTCGTTCTCAGGAGCGAGGGATGCCCAGTTGAAGGGCCCGTTTTCTGCTCCATATCCGAAGGTGTTTACCTCGACGGTACCGTTCTCGCTGCCAGCGGCACGCTTGAACATCGAGAGTCCGTGAAGGCATGTCGCGGATGCCGTAGAGGCAAAGAGAAGTGACTTGAGAAGCATACTGAAGGGACTGACGTTGCAGGGACAGAAACGAGGAAGGTCTTTGCGCTGCGGTGTATGCCGAAGGTGACGGTGATCCGACTCTACCAGAGACCAGATACTTATGTATATGACAGGAGGACCCACTGGCAAGATATTCTGTGGGGAAAGGTGCCGACGATCAACGTCCAAGAGTGAACCAGCAGGGGAGCAGAGTAGGCGCAGATTCCGACCAGTCTAGCAATACGGCCGTGGAATAAGACAAGAAGATGCTAAGATGACGCTGCAAGTAAGAACTGTAGGCACAATAAAGCCGTAGATCAACGCCAAACAAGATAGAGGAATGCTGAGAAGAATAGGACCGCAAGAGAAGAATGACTGACTCGAAAGAATGATCAGGAGATCGAGGTCCAAGATATACGCAAGACAGGCATCAGCTTGGAGGCCGAATACTCACCATCTTACCCATGCTGATCAGCCTTCAAGTCGGAGGCGCTGGCCAAGAGAACATGGCGGAGCCAAGTCACACATACAAACCCCCGAACGCTAACAGTACGCTTTTAGCAGGCAGTATACGAAAGTGAGCACGGCCCCAAGGCAAGTCGTACGATCCCCCAGAGAGAGGATTCTGCCAAGACTAGTAGTGTCGAAGACATGCCCAGAGCACAACCCTCCCAAGACTAGGGTTCAAGACTTCTGACAGTTGCTTGGACATCCCTGCATCTCCGCAAAGCGTCAAGTCTGTGCCAGCGAAGGTGAAGGAAGGCTGGCTGTGGTGGCTCGGGTCAGACGGCTGCAAAGTGCAGTCCTCCAACAATGCCACCGTCGGACTTGCTGACGCTCCTCAAGCCGAGCGGTGTCGTGAAGAGCCAAGGCGTCTGACTGATAGCGTCTACTACCTTGTCAGCGCCCCGCCAGTAATCTGCACGTTGATGCAGTTTTGTGGGCATGAAGGTGCGATATTATTCTCCAAATGACCGTCAACAGCCACTCGAATTGTGAAACTCCACCTAATTACCTGTCAAATCTGCTTTGGGTTAATAACCCAACAGACATCGCAGGCATGCGCATCCTTGTATAGCTCATGACGAATGTAACTCTTTTCATCCGCATCGATCATTACGCTTGTTGGGCTTCCCCAGACACAGTTCGCATGGGGCGTTCGCCATCTCCAGTCGTTCCAATTGGAATCCCAGCGATCGCTTCACTTCCGAGACGCAAATGTCGAAGAGACGAACACCAGGACAAGCCTTTCAGACAAGCAATCAAGCCACACGTTTCTCGTAGCGCTGGGTTCCTCGGTATTGTACACCACTCTCGATACGATGTGGCACGCAGACGACGGGGCAAAAACGCACAGCCAAGCTACAATGTTGAGACCCGAGGCTGGCCAGGTGGTGCCAAGTGCAGGGGCGGTTGAGGCGTACGGCTCGAAGCTCGCATGCAGGAGTCCGGCCCTCAAGAGCCCGCGTCGGGAGAAAAAGGACGCAGGTTGACGAAAATTATCCGTCCGTGCATGCATCATCGCAAAGACCGTTGGCGATGAGCTTTCGTACGGGAAGTTGTTACTGACGATCGCCGTTTACCGTTACGTGTTGGCATTCGGACCGTCCAGTGCTGCGCTTAGCAAACACGTTGTCGCTAATCGAGTGCAGGGCAAGTGTAACGGCGGACTCAAAGCTTGGAATCTCTCCAACACCACAGCACTCTCGATATAGTATGCTTGGCAGGGCTCTGCTGGCAAGCCCGCATTCGTACTCGATCTCCAAGACGATGCGATCTCGGTGATTTACCACTCCAAGCTGTTAGTTCGTCCTCCGCTCAACTTCATGCCGAGGATTCCGAAACCTCCTTACCATGGCACCAGAGCGCTCTTGAAGTTGCGCGCTTGGCATTCGGTCTTATACATAAACCGTATCTTCTTACTGCCTCTCGGTCTCATCACCCGCTCGGTCTTGTGTGCTTGCGAGGGTGAACCCAGCAGAACGCCTCGTGCAGAGCCGTGTCCACGGTATGCCGTCAGCCTTGTGGCTACCAAGCGCACTTCAATATCGCCCTGGAACCACCGCACCCCAGATTTCGCTAATGTACTTCTGGTGTTCTGGAAGACCTCTGCTTACTGACCAATGTCACTCCTCCAGCCAAGCATCGTGGCTTTTTCTTGAGACCGTAAAGGCCACGGAATAATATGCTCACTGTACCGGACTACGAGGTTCATATGTGGCAACGCTGATACCCCGCTCTCTTGTTCATGGCTTCTTCGGTCTTGTTACGAGCAAAGACGCTTATCCCAAGATTCGTCAAGACAAGTGTCGGAGGGCCTTGAGATGAAGTACTGATAAGAGGAACGGCAAATGCCGTAGTACAAGTAGTGGAATGCTGTCCACTCACCTCGGCGCGACGTAATCCCAAGCCCAAGACCTACAGTGAGGTCATCACAATATATGAGACTGGTGGTGTCGGCCACTGCCCATGGTAGTATACCCAGAAGTAAACCTTCAATTTGAAGTGCGCAAACCATACTCCAATAGATCAAATTCTTGTACAGGGAGAAAGGTTGCGATACCATTACCTATATTGAAGTAACTCACTCTGGCACTGTTTCAAGCTCGCTGATCCAAGCAGCAATGTACTCTTGATCCTCCGTTCCACATTCGGACTGTAAATCCTGCACCCAAGCCTGCGCTTTCCTCATCCGTCTTTTTGTCCTGGGGTCCATGTTCTCCCAGTCCCCATGTCCTAACCATCAGAAGAATTGCCCCTCTTTCTTGCCCTCAGGAGCATTAATCTTCTCACCCTCATTCTGACCGTACCCAGTAACACCCGAAAGGAGGCCTCCTACACCCTTTCCAACACCGCCGAGGGTACTACCGACGCCGCCAATCACATCGCCCTTTCCGAGTTTGCCTACTCCTTCACCCAGTCCACCGGTGATACCACCCACGGCGTTGGAGGCTCCTTTGCCAACATTGCCAACCACACCACCCACGGGACCACCAACTGTACGGCCCACACCTCCCAGTCCGTCACCGACCGTATTACCCAGTCCTTTGCCTGCTCCTTTGACCGTGTTCCCAACGCCAGATGTAGCTCCAGCTACAGTACCGCGAACGTCACCCTTGCTGATAGCACCTGTCGTCTTCGAAACTGTCCCCTGCAAGCCCTTCGTCGTCGCGCCAGCAGTGTAGTATAAATTGTCTGTCGCGCCAGTTGCCGTCTTGCCCACATTGTCAGTCACATGCTTCACAGGCTTGCCTACACCGCCAGGGAGCCGGTCAAGCCCGTTGCCTACCACGCCTGTGGCCCCGTTGATACCTGAGTTAATACCTGAAGTAGCGGAGTCTGCGACTGTGTTCACAACACCAGTCGTAGTGCCCACAGTCGTGTTCACGCCGTTTGAGGCAGCGCCAGCGCCACGCGCCACGATGTTTTTCTTGGGTGCTGGGGCAGCTTGGCCTGGGGCCGGGTGAGCACGTATCACGGAGAGGGGGGTTGGCCACGTACCATCGACATTCCTCTTCACTGGAGCAGCCTTGGCTGTTGTGGCCGGGGGTTTCGTCGTGGAGTTGACCGCTGACTTGGACGGGTTGGCGGTTGTTTTTGTAGGCGTTGGTCCAGTGCCTGTTGGTACTGTACTAGCGGGCTTGGAGCCTCCAGTCACTCCGGATGGGGTACTGCCACCGGCGTTGAGCTTTCGAGGAACCTTTTTGGTTGGTGTGGCAGTGGTAGATGCAGCACTGGTCGCCGCGGGTGCCACTTTCTTAGTGGCAGTTGTGCCAGCTGTAGTCGTAGGCTTTGACGCATTACTAACCGGAGTCTTTCCAGAAGAGGCCGCAGGAGTTGCGGTCTTTTTCAACGGTGTTGAAGTAGACTTCGCCGGAGTCGCGGTAGTCGCAGCAGGCTTCGTCCCTCCAGCTGCTGTGGCAGTAGTCCGAACCGGGAGCTTCTTCTGTGTGCCCAGCGGTGTTCTTGCCTTTGCGGCTGGGGTTGCTGTGCTTGCCGCCTTCTTTACAGGAGGAATAGGAGTCGTCTTCGATGCGGCAGATTGTGTAGCCTTGACAGGAGTAGAAACAGTCTTCTTCGCTGCGGGCGTACTACCTGCAGTTTTGGCTATGCTATTGACGCTTGCTAAATTGAATCTATCAGCAAGTGATAATCTCAGGTGGTAGTTCCATTGCCTACACTGCATGGCGCCAGTCTGCTTCTTGAGGTCGGCGAGAACGTCTGTCATTCTGACTTTTCGAATCTACGATTTAAAGGGTAAGGTAAGAAGCAAGATGAGCAGTGTTCGTTAGGTCGATCACTGGTAATATGGTGCCTTTGCCCAAAGTTACACGCGGTGGAGTTCAAGACATCATAACCCTCATACGTCATCCGCTTGCATCCCTGTCGTACAGCTTGCGAGGCTGTGGGGAATCTTGTTTTCTGACACGGCTGGAACGCCGTTGTTGGAAGCTCTGGACCCTGATCTTGTTCATGGAGCTGCAAACCGCGCAGATCGGAGCCCAGTCCGCATCTGTGTTCCTGGTTATGCCCCGCCCGGAGGCGTTGTTGCGAAGCACGTTGGAAGAGATCCAGCAACGTCTGGCCAGATGCGTTGATGCCTGGCGAAATGGCAGAACATTCGTATACATATTATTCTTTCGAAAACTTCATCTTGCCCCTTCATGCTGCAGTGCTGAAGCGTGAAAATTGTATTTGGAGCCAAATCCAAACCTGTGAGCGTTGCCTTACGCCCTGCATGCTAAAGGGACATCGAAAGCTGCACCTGTCCCAACAGATGCCAAGAGCAACCCAGGAATGGCATAACGGAAAGCTGTTGGCTTGCACTGTTTAACGCTGATCGAGGATCTACTGAATGCATTTGCTAATACTCATATTTAGTCCAGACCGCCTATCCATACCTAAGTGTTGAAGAGCGCCCATAACTCCGTCCCGTCCCGCGGAAACAATACTTGCCTCCGCTTCTTCCTGTTCAGTTGACGCTCTTTGCGTGGCCGGAAGATATGCGTGCAGCCGTGATACTACAATGGAAGATTACTCCTTCTTATCCAGCTCTGCCTCCAAGCTACCAAGCAAGTCCGGCGTGCCCGCTGACGTAGGACCAGAGGTCTGTTCCTGGGATGGTGCTTCTGTGGGTTCCGGCTGTGTCGCAGAGGCAGTGCTTTCTGCAGGTTCTACTGTAGGGTTTTCTGTAGGTTTTTCTGCAAGTTCTTCTGCAAGTTCCTCTGCAGGTTCTTTTGCAAGTTCTTCTGCAGGTTCTATTGCAAGTTCTTCTGCAGGTTCTTCTGCAGGTTCTTCTGCAGCTGTATCTACGCCTGCGGGTACTGACTGAGTCTCTGTGTGAGTGTCTGGGTCTGGGAGCGGTTCTGAAGGCAACGGCTCCGGTATGCTCGTTTGGATCGTCGTTGCTGACGTGAGCGGTTGACTTGTCAAATTGTCCTCATCATGAGTTGCTGGATTTGTTGAGATATCCATGTTGCCTGCCTCGCCCGGAACGACAACGGGTACATCGGCAACGGGTGCTTCGATTGTAGGCACTTCTGCAATGGGTGCTTCAGTGATGGGTGTTTCAATAATGGGTGCTTCAGCAACAGGTGCTTCTGCCACGGATACTCCTACAACGGACACTCCGACAACGGGCGCTCCAGTAGTGGGTGCTTCGACAGTGGACTCCCCAGGTTCGGGTGCCGCCAGTGGTATGGGTTGCTCAATCTCGGTCGGGGGCTGTAGCGACTCAAGCGGTATAGTCGTAGCTGTTTCAGTAACGATGATTGGTTCTGCGGGGGCAGCAATCTCAGGGGCGTCCGTCATCTCTACGACTGGACCGCTGCTGGATGCAACAGGCGCCCGTGAAGGAGATGCTGGAGTCTCATCCTCGTGATCTTGATCGTCTTCTTCCGAGCCCTCCTCGCCCGACTCGTCATCGTCTCCAGCCTCGCCCATAGGAGTATCACGGTCAGAAGGCTCAACAGAATCTCCTTCCCCTGTTTTCAGCTCACGGATTGCCGGAATGTCGCCGCCTGTTGTGGGAGCCGGTGTTCCCTGACCCTCTACGCCTTCAACAAAGTCGACTCGCTTCCGACCTCTGCTACCCACGCGAGGAATGTGTTTTCCTTTCTTCTTCTTGGGAGGTGGCGGTCTTCTCCGTGGGGGTGTTTGTTGTAAGATATCGTTTGCCACCACTATGCCTTCTGCGTTGACCACGCCAACTCCCTCAACCACTGTACCGGGCGCCGCAATTACTGGTGCAACCTCGATAGCTGCATCTGTCGGTGCAACTTCGCCTTCAACGGCTTGACCTTCTGGTGCCAAAACTTTATATACCGCAACATTGCCTTCGGCGTCCAGCTTCTTAACCTTAGTCTCTCTTAAAGGTGCCTGGACTTGCCCGTTGATATACTGTGATGGCAAGCCTTTCCGTCTCTTTGCGAGATACTCAGGTTCAGGTGCTTCGTTGTGTCGCGCAACCTTGACGTACTTCTTAACAGTGAAACCAGTCGATACTTCCTTGTGCTCCGGCTCTTCTTCTTTCATCTCGTTCTCGTCATCCTCAGGTGGAGCTGGCGGTTTGATAGTACGTCCAGAGCGTGCAGCGCGCAGCAGTTGCTGCGAATGTTCCGGCAACATGTGAGAATCGCGTGGCATAGGTAATTCAGGCCAAGCGTTGACATCTATAGGCTTGTTGTCGGCAGCATTTGGACCAACAGTAACCTCAATCTCCCTGTATTGATTGATGGGAAGACCTTCGAGCACATTATGTTCGATCTGTCCTCGACCGGGCCTGTTAGATCTGTCCCGGTTCCGAAACTGACCAAAATAAGTCAGCCAAAGATCCAATGTTCTCATGTGCAAGGCGAAGACAGATAATGAATATTTGAGCGGAGATTCGTGGCATCAAGAGGTCTTCAAGAGAAGAGTGGGCAGACTTCTGCTGACTGGAGTTTCACCAGACATCTGGCGCATCGAAATAACTAATTCTCTTCAAACTGCGCACACTCTTGGATGACCCAAGAAGACGACTTATCTGACCCAGATAAAGGATAGAATAACACGTGTAAAACTGAGCTCATAATGTGGTAGAATGGTGAAAGCAATGCGCATGTGTGGCCTGACTGGATGATTGGGGAGATGACGTACTCGAGACATAGTGAAAGGTAGCTGCCACGGCAGTGGGTCGTCAGCTGTTTGCGCGTTGATTGCAATGGGGCGGTGAAGGGGAAGGCGCGTTGGACGTGACCCCAAAGTCGCGTTGCGACTGCTGCTGCGACCCGTGCGCGGCTAGCGCCAATGGACCCATGGATCGATCCCGCATCCACGCGCAGGCCCACGACGACCGCTCGAAGCAACGACTTCGAGATACGGGGAGCATTGCAGGGCTTTCAGACACAGTGTGTTACGTCGCTAGATGTGACCTCGAGATCACTATCATACTGGCGAAGAAGAACATCAATTGGCATTGCAGAAGGAGCTTTGTCCAAGACCACGATCTTGTCCAAGGCTCCAATAGACAAGCAACGGAGGGGCTTGGTTTTGTCGCTTGTACTTCATGTACGCACGCCTGGATTGACACTTTTTGATGCAAGATCTTTCTAATACGCAATTACTATCAATGCGGTCTAATCCACAGCCTTCGTACTATAATACATTCATGGCTACACAGACAAGTGTCCCACCACCCTCAATCATTTGCTAACCATGAGCTCACCGGCTCGCTCCCGAGGAGTGTAGAAGTGTTGTTATGTCGCGCAACTGAAGTTTCGTCCCAAACGTCGCTTTCGAATTGGCTTAGTCCCACCTACACATTCGTGAGCTTCAGTTCAGACGAGAATGTGGTTGCCTCTTACCCTTGGTCCTTCTGACGAACGATGTCATTCCTGTCGCCTGTCTGCTTGCCCTCCTTACCGCCTTCGACGACTAATCGGTCGATCTGGTAGAACTGACTGATAACCGTTTGCCTCTGTTATGGGTCAGCCGGCAGCCTCGACAATGCTTCTGCGGTCTCTGCGGTCCCGAGATCTGGATGCCATCTAAAGATCTTCGGTGATGCCAGGCAACCCCACCTCAGCGCCTTGACGTACCTTCAACATCTGTAGCTCCTTCAATCCCTTCTGCATAAGCTCTTGTATCCTTCTGTCCTCTGACTCTTTCTGGTGGTCCCTGAAGGCATCGCGTGTTCTTCGTTTAGCGTACTCGCGGAAATTGTAGGCGGCAAACTGGCTGCTCTGTCGCAGCAACGAGCGATACTACACGGGCACGTTAGCTCCTCCTCATGCTATGTCGTTGCATCGTGACTGCGCATCGAAACTGCCTCCTTGCGACTGGCTGAAGCGGGGGGCGACTGCTTGAAGTCAAGTCGCGCAGCGGAGGAGGTGCAGCATCGTATACGCGGCGACGATCGAGGGACATTTCGGAACATACGAGTGAGCGCACTTGGTATGGCATGTCGCCTTTTGTTGTCTGTGCCAGAGACATGTTGATTTGTGTTGGGAGTTGTGGGTGAGTCGAGCTAGAGCAACGATATGCGCATGGAAATAAAGTCGCTGGTTAGGTCATAATCTGGGGCTGCGGCGAAAGCTTTGAGCCGGCCGGCGAACGCGGAGATGCCTCCTCGGGCTCGAACGTAGCTTAATATGCACCCCAAATGGTTGATTCTGCTGTCGCAGTTGTGTCGACAAGTTCGCTTGACAGTATTGATTTGCAGTTAAGCTGCTGTTAAAGACGCTACACAAGGTCTTCATCACCCACCCTGGGTATACTTCGCATGCGTCAAAACGCCAAAACTCCATCCAATGCAGTAGATACAAGCACGTGCATACAGACCATTTATGGTATGCTTAGCAGCTATGAAATAGTTTTTGCAAACATCAATTCACCTTACCGGGGTATTTCAATTGCGGTGTTTCTCTTGGATCCTTCGCAGCTGCTCCTGCACATTCATCGACTGCATTTGCTGAATGCGTGCAGCATCTTTCGTAGGATCTGGCTGTCCATCATATGAGACAGCTGCTCTCTTTCTGCGAGCTTCCTCTTCAGCAGAGATGGCCTGGCTGGTGGCGCCGTCATAGATATCGTCACGCTGGCTGGCGAAACGCTTGAGGTTGTTCGCGACATCTGCGGTGTTGATCGTGGTCGAGTAGCGTTGCTCGGCTTTATCTCGTTGCTCTTTCCAGCGGGGATCAAGCAGTTCAACTGGATTGCAGGTTAGCGCCAAGTTCAGTCATATATGGACGGATGCGACTCACTTCGAATGTGCTCATCAATCTCATGTGAGGGAATGTTCTGCCTGCAGTTAGGGCACACGACCGTTGCAACGTTGGCTTTCTTCGCCGCGCGGGGAACGTAGTCTGTGACGATGCGACCAGGCGCTCCTCTCGTTGCAGCCTGTTGGCGGGCCCTCGCATCAGCCTCTGCCTGTGCACGCGCCTGCTCTTCCTCACGCTGCCGCTGCGCTGCCATGTATGAGTAATCCTGAGGCGGCGGTGCGTATTGTTGTTGGTACGGTGCAGCAGCCATAGGCATAGGCATAGGCTGGGCTGCTGGATAGGCCTGCTGAGGTGCAGCATTCTGTTGCGACACATTGTAGTAGGTTTCCTCGTCAGGCATGGCTTCCTCGAGACGTCTCGTCGACAGCGAAACCGCAGCCTTTTGTTCAAGCGACTGTGACTGCAGATCGTTCAGCAGTGCAGGTGGAGGAAGATCAGCCGCGTCATCGCCCTCGTCGAACAGCACTGTCGCGATAACGGTAAATTCGTGCCAGTCGATCGAGGCATACTCCTTCTTCTCGTCTTCTGCCTTCTTCTCCTCCTTCTCCTTCTGCGCGGAAACGTACTTGACGTACTCGGCACGCCCCTTCGCGCGCTCCAACACGTGAAAGCGGTTCTTGATGTTTTCCTGCAGCTCCGCAATACGCGTCTCGACCGTCTGCTCTTCCTCCAGCAAAATCTTGTACTGGTCGACGAGTGATCGGAAGAATTGGAAGAAGCTGTGCTGCGGCCGGAGGAAGTCGAACTGGAAGTTGCCAGACTCGCGGTTCCGGAGCTCCTTCAGCCAGTTCTCTCCAATGCGCGCTGTGTATAGAGCAGTCAACTTCAGAACTTCGAGATCCTTAGCGCTGATATTGGGCATGCGCGCAGAGAAGCGAAACTTCGCTGGCTCTGGAGGCCCTTTTGGCTTCTCTGGCACGACTTGAGCGGTGCTCTTGGCAGTGGGGCCGTGGCCAGCCTTCAGTTGCTCCAAATACCACAAAAAATACGGGTTGTAGGGATCGTCATCCTGGATGAATGTGATCTGGCTTTTCGTGTCGTTGGAAATGCGCTGCTTCAGGCCTGCTAGCACCTGGTCGCCTCTGCGGTTCACGAAATCTGCGGTTTTGGCGACACCGGCTCGTACGGTCGCTGGGGGAATGACAATGTTCTCGGGTGGCTTAACGTCGAGATCTGTAGCTGTGGCAGCGCCGTCTCCGTTTGCGACCGCCATGTTGTTATGCGTGTTGCTGCGATACAGCGGCGGAGGTGGAGCTTGAGCGCCGGACAGAACTTCTGAACGACAGGCGCGCTCGGTCTTGGCGGATCTGCAGACAGGCGCGCACGGTCACGTTCACGCAACATTCATCACATTGTAAGAGACGTTGACAAGCGTCAGAAGACGTTTCTAGTTTCACTGTCGCACACCTACATGACAACAGTCGCATTAAACAGGAAACAAGTTATTGGTAAAATATTAATTTCACGTGTTGACAGTGTTTGCACTGAATACGCGGTTGTACCTTGAAATAGTCCTCGTTTCCCCTTCGAGAGATAGCGCATCGCGGGAGAGCCAGCTGTACTTTGTCCCCGAAGCCCCCCAGTATTAAGTAAGGACAGGGTACTTGATCTTCTGTGGCCCCCCTGGCGCTGCTCACTACCATTGCATTGCCCACCTTTTGGCATTGGCTTGCACTCCCTTCGTACTCTCTTTAAGGCTTGTTGTTCTTATTGGGAGCTGACAGGTGTTCTCCCACCATTTTCGGAGCTCTCCACGGTAGCTTCAGCTCACCACCTAGTCGAAACCGCAATTTACTGGGACCGCCGCCGCCATGGCGAACCGTACGCCATCGAGCCAGTATTTGGGCGAAAAGCCGCAGTCGCGCCGCTCAGGCAAATCCCCCTCGCGCTCTCCAGCACGATCGCCCGCACAGAATGGACAGAAGCAACAGCAGAAAGCACAGGCAGTCGTGGGCTACCAGTCTGAGGGTGTGCAAGACCATGACATCTTCAGTCTGCCGGGCTCCGACTGGCAGCTCCTGGGTCTCTTGACAGCAATCGCAAGTGTTGTGCGCCTGTTCAGGATAGCCCAGCCCACCAGTGTTGTATTCGACGAAGTCCAGTATGCCAGGCCAAATTGTCATGTGAATACTAGCTGACAGCGCGTAGCTTTGGTGGATTTGCGTCCAAGTACATCAAGGGCAAGTTCTTCATGGATGTTCACCCACCGCTTGCGAAGATGCTGATCGCTCTGACGGGCTGGTTGGGTGGATTCAACGGCGATTTCGACTTCAAGGACATCGGCAAGGACTACCTGGAGCCCGGTGTCCCATATGTCACCATGCGCATGTTTCCTGCTATTTGTGGTATCCTGACCATTCCCACCATGTTCTTGACTCTCAAGGCTGCCGGCTGCCGTACTACCACTGCGGCTCTGGGAGCAGGCCTTGTCATTTTTGGTAAGACCTCGATGATTCTCTACATTTAGTAATATACTTACACCTACCAGACAACGCGCTCGTCACCCAGTCTCGCCTTATCCTCCTCGATTCGCCCCTGATCATCTTCACAGCGTTCACTGCACTTGCATGGACAGCCTTCACAAACCAGCACGAGCAAGGCCCGAAGAAGGCCTTCCAGCCTACATGGTGGTTTTGGCTGGCAGCTACTGGTTTTGGTCTGGGAGCGACAGCTAGCGTGAAATGGGTTGGACTCTTCACAATCGCATGGGTCGGAACCTTGACGCTCGTGCAGCTCTGGGTTCTGCTCGGAGACACGAGGACCACTACCCCTCGTCTGTGGTTCAAGCACTTCTTCGCCCGTCTGTTCTGTCTGGTTGTCATCCCTGTCTCCTTCTACATGGCCATGTTCGCGATTCACTTTGTCTGCCTGGTTAACCCCGGTGACGGTGATGGCTTCATGTCCTCCGAGTTCCAGGCCACCTTGAACTCGAAGGGTATGCAGGATGTCCCGGCTGACGTCGCCTACGGAAGCCGTGTCTCGCTCCGTCACTGGAACACCCAGGGTGGATATCTCCACTCCCACAGCCACATGTACCCTACTGGTAGCAAGCAGCAACAGATCACTCTCTACCCCCACAAGGACGAGAACAACATCTGGATCATGGAGAACCAGACTCTCCCCATCATGCCCGAGGGCTACACTGGCCCTAATCTGACTAGCCCGAAAGCTTGGGATGACATTGGCCCCCACAACATTGAGGACGGTGGTGTTATCAGGCTCTACCACATCACAACCGATCGCCGACTTCACTCTCACGATGTCCGTGCGCCCGTCACCGAGGCTGACTGGCAGAACGAAGTCTCTGCCTATGGGTACGAGGGATTTGAGGGAGACGCGAACGACCTGTTCCGCGTCGAGATCGTTAAGAAGCAGTCCGATGGAGAGCAGGCTAAGAAGCGCCTCCGAACCATCCAGACCAAGTTCAGGCTCGTTCACGTTATGACTGGCTGTGTCCTATTCTCACACAAGGTCAAGCTTCCTGAGTGGGGTTTCGAGCAGCAGGAAGTCACATGCGCGCGTGGAGGTACTCTGCCCAACAGCATCTGGTACATTGAAGGCAACGTCCACCCAAAGATGAATGAGACAGCGGAGCGCGTAAACTACCGCAACCCTGGGTTCTTTGGCAAGTTCTGGGAACTCCAGAAGGTTATGTGGAAGACCAACGCTGGTCTTACTGAGTCTCACGCCTGGGACTCGCGTCCTCCGTCATGGCCCACTCTTCAGCGCGGTATCAACGTAAGCAGTCTTCTTCCAAATATGTTCGAATCAGCAGCTGACGCACAGTAGTTCTGGGGCAGGAATCATCGACAAATCTACCTTGTGGGTAATATGTAGGAATCCCTTCCTTAGATGTGCTGAATCCATAGCTAACAGTTCACAGGTTCATTTGGTGGACTTCCTCCGCTCTCATTGTCCTCTACGTCGCTATCAAGGGACTGGCCGTTCTCCGTTGGCAGCGTGGTTTCCGTGACTACAACAACGTCACCTTCAAGCGCTTCGACTACGAAGTCGGCATGTCCATTCTTGGATGGGCTTTCCACTACTTCCCCTTCTACCTCATGGCTCGTCAGCTGTTCTTGCACCACTACCTTCCCGCTCTCTACTTCGCCATCATGGCTTTCTGCCAGATGTACGACTTTGTTAGCTACCGCTTTGACGTCTTCCGCATTAAGAGGACCCCTGTCATCGGCCAAGCAGCAGCTGTCGGTATCCTTGCTATTGCGATTACCGTTTTCACCATCTACTCTCCTCTCGCCTACGGCAACGCATGGACCAAGAGCCAGTGCAACAGCGTGAAGCTGTTCAACAGCTGGGACTGGGACTGCAACAACTTCCTTGACACCGTAAGCTCCAGTATTATCTTGCACGCCTGACATGCACTAACACATCACAGTACGAGGCTTACAACACCCAAGCCACCACTGTACCAGCAATCTCGGCCGTGCCCTCGTCTGCCGCGCCGCCGCCTCCCGCTGCCGTGCCCAACCAGCAACAGCAGCCCATCAAGCAGGAGAAGAAGGCGGAGGGCGACGCAGTCGTCTCGCCAGCGCCCGAGGGCGCCCCCGCCGTCCCCGCCGACCTCCCCGTTGTCTCCAAAGAGGAGCGCGTGGAATACCGGGACGAGAACGGGCGAATCCTCAACGAAGACGAAGTCGCCGCGCTCGCAGACAAGGTCAGCTTCAAGACGCGCTACGAGACACGGACGCGCGTTGTCGACGCCCAGGGCAACGAGATCTATGAGGGCCTCGTCGAGGCCCACGAGGCCGCAGAGGAGCACGGCGTTGCGCCGCCGCACCCCGACGCTGAGGGCCGCAACCCCGAGACCGCCGACAACGCCGCTGCTGCCGCCGAGGCCAGCGACGTGCCTCCCACCGTTGAGGCCGTCGAGGACCAGAAGAAGGAGCACAGCATCGAGCGTGAGGCTAACGAGGCCAAGCCTGCCAGCGAGCAGCAGGCCGCTACTCAGGAGACAGAGTAGAGCACCATTTCCTTATGTCCATTGTTCTCCGAGTCAATCGATCTGAAAGGAAGGACCCCTCTCCTTTTTCTTCTTCACAACAAAACCCAACGATAGAATTCCGGCGCTTCGGCTGTCCTTGGCCGATGTCGTCTCTCTCTCTCTCTTTTGTATGATATCTTAGCGGGTTGGCCCACGGGGGCCAGGGCGGCGCGTCGGGGCGTGGGCGTGGTCCAGGCTATTCGGCATGGGTGTTGGGATACGGCTGAAGTCATCTTTTTGAGCACATGTACACTGCTGATATCGAGGGTCTTTCAATACCATTCCTTGCCTAAACCCGCCACCTCCGTGTTCCAGTGACTGCGTCGAGTTGTCCTGTTGTGTGCTGTGCTGTGCTTCGTTCGTGCTCTGGAGGGACTCAGTAGACAGGGTATGGTGAGCGACCGCGACCGGCGACTCTGTGTAGCCACCTTGCAGACTTCCACAGGTCCGTTCGGGCCAGCTCCTGATGCCACGCGTAGAACGAGGAGTGATATGTAAAGAGAGAGCGATTGATCGGTCTTCGATCTAAGATATGTTTGTCTATCACTTTAACACGTCACGGTTACCGAGCTGGCTGTTTTCGTAAGAGAAGTGTAAGGAGCAGAGGCACATCGCCATGTAGCAAATAGAACAGAAGTATTTTGGTATTCAACAAATGTCTACAGAAACTGCGCGCGCGGCCGATTCCACAAAACGCACGCAACGCAACGCAACGTATTCGGACGCCCCAAACGCCAATTCTTTCCCTTTTGTTTTGGTATGCACACAGACAACACCTCCCCACAAGCTTTTTCGCGCGTCTGGGTTTAGATGGCATCAGCAGCGGCCTTTGCCTTCTCCAGCTTGGCCCTCTTTCTCCTCAGCCCCTCGGCTTCTGTGTCGCGCTTGTTGGCGCCGTACTCGATGCGCTTGAGCAGCTTGCGCTTCTTGTTGCTGAGCATCATCTTCTGGCGCTCGCGCTCCTCCTCCTCTGTCTTGCGCGCCTTGTCGGCCTTCTTGCGGATCGCGGCGTTTTGCTCTTTCTTGGTGGGCGCGGATTTCTTGAGCGTCTTGCCTGTGGCTTCGGCTTCGAGCTCCGCTTGGTGCTGCAGCCGTGCGGCTTCGCCCTCGGAGATGTCGCTCTCAGCGTCAGACTCGGAGTCGTCGTCGGCGATGGGGGCAGCGTCGTCGTCGGAAGAATCCTCAGAGTCGTCGTCGTCCGAGCCGTCCACGTCCATGCCTTCGCCAACCTCGACCGAACCCTCGCGGTCGACAATGGCGTCCATGTCCTCGTCGGCCTCCTTGGGGTCGAATGTATCCTCGTCCGCCTCGTCTTCGAATGCCTCGGCCTCGCCTTCGGGCTGCTGTGCTGCGAGCGGCAGGTTGGGGTCGTACTCGCCCTTCTTGGGCTTGACCCAGGGGCTCAGATGGGGAGGGAGCTCGGCGCCGGGGCCGTAGAGGTCAGGGCGGAGAAGCTTGCCCTGGTTGATGGAGTCCCAGACCCACTGGGGCTGAACGTATGTGCGGCCAGGCATCATAGAGCGTGGCCATTGTGCCTTTGGTACACCGTCTTCCGAGTCGTTCGAGACAGGGGCGGCGGCGCCGTTGGCGAGCGAGGGGCGGTCGATGATCTGGTGGGTGATGGAAGGGTCGGACTCGTTGGTGGTGAAAGCACCGTCACCAAGGACAGAGTCCCAGCCAACGCGCTTGCAACCGAAGGCGCGAAGAATGAACTCGAGGGATGCACGGGGGGTCTCGCGGGAAAGGTAGAAGGTGAAGGGTGCGAAGAGGGCGCCGGCTTCGGCGCGGCTGGCCTGGGGCTGGGGCAGAACATCGCCGTCCTGAGCGGTAGGCTCGAACTTGTCAATGCCCTCGGTCGTCTGCTCGTCGTCGACATCCTCGGCAGCAGCAACGATGGCGTCAGCAACCTCCTCTTCAACGTCACCCTCAGCCGCAATCCTGTCTGCGATAGCCTGAGCCTCGGGGTTGATGTCCGCATCCTCGTCGCCGTTAGCAGCACCGTTGGCGTTGACGCCCTGGCCCTCAAGCTGGAAAGCTGCAAGCTCACCACCCTGCTCGTCGCTCTTGGCGTTGAACTTGGGCGGGTAGACAAGACCGACCGAAGTGTAGAGGCGGTAGTTGACAAAGCCAAGCAGTGTTGTGTAGAACTCGACAAATGTGCCCATGATCCTGAAGTCAATGTCGCCGCCGGTACGCTGGACGAATCGGTAGGGGACGAGCCAGAGGATGTCCTGGCCCTGGATGGTGGCCTGGTAGTAGATGCCCTTGATGGACAGGAACGACTTGCGCAGGGCATGGGAGGTGATTACGTAGTGCTCGAACTCGCGGGTCAGGCGCTGGCACAGGGCAATGGTCTTTGCGGGGATGTGCTCGCTGGAGGGCAGGTTGGCGAACAGGAAGAGCATGGACAGGGCGTCGTCGAGGTCGCGGAGGGCGTCGACGAAGGTCGGGTAGCGCTCCTTGATGATGTGGTCGAGCTTGACCTTGGGCATCAGGTTCTTCTCGAGGCGCGCAGCATCGCCAGCCTCGCCACGGCCCAGGGCGCGGCCAATCTTCTTTGCGACGGCCTTGTGCTCGCGGAACTTGGCCAGCAGCGGCTCATGGAGCAGGTACTGGATGTCCTTTGTGTAGTAGAAGGTGGTGGCGGCGGTGGAGCCCTTGGAGACCTTTTTCTTGTTGCGCGGCTCGCGGGGGTAGATTCCCTTGAAGATGCATAGTCGTCTGAAGTCGGGGAGCGAAATCTGCAGCTTCTTCACCGCGCGCGTGCGGGTGATGTAGTTCTTCGCCGCACCAGAGGTGCCTGTCGCTGTCAGTATTTGTGCCGTCTCAAGGTGCGCTGCGTGACGACTCACCCTTCTTCTTGGAGCGACCGGCCATTGTGAGTGCTGGTGTGGGTTGCGGTGCTTGTTCGTCGAGGCCGCGAACTTTTGGGAGGGCGGGACTAGAGCCGTTCCTACTTTTTTTGAGAGTAGAGTTCACCGAGGACGACCCGCCCGCGGCGCTAAGACGGCAGGGTCCACTGAGATGCCAGAAGGCCGCCAGAGCTCCGCCATGCTCGCCGCCAAGTCATGGCGCGTCTCTCCCCATAACACCGCGAACATGGCTGT
Source organism: Epicoccum sorghinum (assembly GCA_020272525.1). Classification (NCBI taxonomy): domain Eukaryota; kingdom Fungi; phylum Ascomycota; class Dothideomycetes; order Pleosporales; family Didymellaceae; genus Epicoccum; species Epicoccum sorghinum. The sequence goes on from VXJJ01000021.1 coordinate 1,260,927, forward strand.
CGACTCGCAGGAAGTCCTGCTGTATGGAGGCGCCGCTGCTCTGCGGCTGCTGCTGTTCACTGTCTTTCCCGGTCTTCCCAATCTCCTTGCTGGCCGCGTCGAAGTGTCCACACCAGTGACCAGCTTCAAGAGGTGTATGTCGCATCCGTTGCCCGTAGAGACAGCAATTATACCAGCATAGCATAGCATCTGACCTGTTTTGCAGTACAAGAGGGACTCTTTCTCTACACCCACAATGTCTCCCCGTACGATGGCGGGCTCTACCACCAAGCACCCCTCCTGCTGCCGCTCTTCTCGCTGCTGCCGAATCCGTCATACTATCCAATGGCTACGAATATCGTCTTCACTGTGGTCGACCTGCCGAGTGCCTACGCATTGTCTCAGGTCGCTCAAAGTGGGAGCGCTGCTGTCTCTAGACTCTTCTCGTCTTCTAGAAAGGATCTGCGATGGAGCCGCGCAGCTATTGCGGCAGGGTAAGATGCACCCATGGCTTCAAGTTCACCGGATACTGATTTATATGACAGCTTCCTCTTCAATCCATTTACCCTTCTGACCTGCCTCGCCCGCTCGACCTCGGCCCTCACAAACATGTTCATCTTGACAGCCATGGCCAAAGCCTCCCAAGGAGCGAGCATCACCTTCACACTCGCGCTCTCGTTTGCCGCATACCTGGGCATGCACCCCATCCTGCTCTTCCCACCGCTCCTCGTCCTCCTGTACGATGCCCGTGCTGTCAAAACCAAATCGACGCCCAATCCGTGGTCATTCGCAGTCGCACATACACTAGGCTTGGCTGTCGTGGGTGGACTGCTACTTACGTCCTCTGCTCTCTTGACAGGATCGTGGGACTTCTTAGCAGCTACATATGGCGTCCGTCTTTTGTTGCCAGACCTGACGCCAAATGTAGGCCTCTGGTGGTACTTCTTCATCGAGATGTTCGACTCGTTCCGCGAGTTCTTCCTAGGTGTTTTCTGGCTGCACGCAGCATCTTACATGCCCGGCCTCACGATCCGACTGCACAAGCAGCCACTTTTTGTTGCGTGTACTTTGACTGGCATTTTCGCTGTCTTCACACCGTATCCTAGCATCGCGGATGCGGCGTTGTATCTATCGTTGGTTCCGTTGTTCCGACATCTGTTTCCTTGTAAGCTACACCGCGTCTAGATCTGGGCCAATGCTGACCATCTCACAGTGATGCGCTATACTTTTGTGGCATCTGCTGCTGTATTATATGCCTCGTTCCTCGGACCGGCCTTCTACCACCTTTGGATATACGCTGGCTCCGGAAACGCCAATTTCTTTTATGCTATCACATTGGTCTGGAGCCTAGGCCTCTCCATCATTATTGGAGATTCGTTGTTTGCTGCATTACGAGACGAGCTGGATGTAGAACGGCCCGAGTTGAAGGGCAAGGATGTCCGCAGAATATAGAGTCGCCGCCTCCTGGTGGTAGGAACATACATCGAATTCGACCATTGTCACCACCAGATGCGTTTCCATGCATACTTATGGACATCTTGAGGACAAGAAGTCTTGCACCATCGAAGCTAACCAAAAGTAGTTGTTACCATAATAGAGCTGCAAGTTGAATAAAAGCACGCATTTGGGCTGCCTTCACTCTCTCGCCTTTTCCTCACTGTGAAATGAGGGGCTCAACCAAAGCTCACTTTCTGCCAGTTTCTGCCTGTTTTAGCTGCCCTCGTACTAGCTTTAAAGGCACCTCTGCTCAAGGGTACTTCTTTTCATCACTCAGTCACCACTTTCCACTTCTCTCATAACTTTCCACCACACTTGACGCACCTACACACAACTTCAACAAAACAACCCTACCCAACATGACTACCGATCCAAACGAGCTCACCGCACGCGAGTCGGAGGTGCTCGCTCTCGCATGGCAATGCATGGAGGGTGACCCAAAGGTATGTGTTTGTCAAGCACCAATGCAGACATTCCATGCAACGAGACAGCGCTGACATCTTACTCAAGGTTGACTTCACCAAACTCGCGCAGCTCGCCAATGTACGTTCCACCTCACGCTTGCATTTTCTTCTACCTTGGGCACTGCTAACTCTTGCAGTACACCCCTGCGTCCGCCAGCGTCATCTTCGGCAAGATCAAGAGGAAGCTCAAGGCGAAGGCTGCCGGTGCCACTACAGCTCCTTTGACGCCCAAGAAGCCCAAGTCTGCGAGGGAGCCCAGGACTCCCCCATCCGCCAAGCGGGCCGCTGCTTCAGATGCTGCTGATGGCACTCCCAGCAAGAAGTCGAAGAAGGCTAAGAAGGCTGCTAGCGACGACGAGGATGAAGAATTCGGCAACTTCAAGGTCAAGAAGGAGGAGATTACGGACATCAACGAAGGCGCCGATGCTTTCTTCAAGGAGGTTGGTGAGTATGCTCAGATCTGAGCTACCAGAGCCGGTTCGAGGAAGATGGCAGACTGGAAGGGTATGGGCTGGTACGGCAGAGTTCTAAACTACTGGTGTATTTGATCACAATGGCGCTGTCTTTCGCTGCAGAATGGCATAGGCGTTTCTGGTGGATTTGCTGTAGGGTCATAAACTGAAAAGAGGACTTTCATTCTCACTTTCATCTTGTTCGCGTGCCTTCACCGTGAGTACCAATGCTCTGCCAAAAGTGAGAGTAGTGCGCCCATGCAGTGTGCTGCTTCGCCTCCTCTGCTGCCTATAAGACCATTTCCCGCGTCCCATACTGCGTCACTTTTCACCATAACTCTTCCACCTCACTTTCACTCGCCGCCCAACTCATCTGTCAAGAAACTCCAAATCGCCCACGCACAGCACACAACCCACCACAACTCAACATCTCCGTCCACCCAACCAAAATGACCGACTCAAAGAGCCTCCTCACCGCGCGCGAGAACGAGACCCTCGCACTAGCATGGCAGTGCTTTGATGCCGAACCCAAGGTGCGCTTTTCAGTGGAGTCGAACACGCCCGCAATTGCTGACAGCCACAGGTGGACATGGATAAGCTTGCAACTCTCACAGGCGGTACGTATAGTCCCCATATCCTCCATCTCACCGCGTCCGCTTCCTAAAAGACGCCCCCCTCCCCTCCCCCCCAGCTCGCTTCAGTTCCTACACACAGCCTTCGCTCGTCACACATTCCCCTTCCCAGGCTCTCACTAACGCGTTGCAGTACGTGTTTCCAACTCCCCTTTACGCGCCACTTGCGCCCAACGACACCACCATTCTCCATACAATCCCACTGACACCCCCACCCCACTCCACTCCGCATCAACATCACCCAGCCAAATTCCCCCCCCCCCCCCCCCCACTTTTCAAATCCCCAAGCTAACCCTCCCCACCCCGCCAGTACACCCCCGGATCCGCCCGCTTCAGCATGGGCGTCATCAAGCGCAAGCTCAAAACCATGGCATCGGCTTCTGCCAACACCTCCACCACCACTCCCAACACTCCCAACTCCTCCCCCGCCAAGCGCAAAGCCGCCCCCAGGCAGAAGAAGAAAGCAAGACCCACCGCTTCGGAGGACGACAACGACAACGACGACAACAACGACGACGATGAAGACGAAAACGAAGACGCCACCACCGCAGCACCGAAACCCAAGAAACGCGCGACCACAGCGCAGAAAGCCAAGACCCGCGCTGCTGTATCCGGGGTGCAGAGCGAGGAGGCCATGGACAGTGGTGACGTGGATGCCATGCTCGGACTCGGGGTCTGTGGGAAGGTGAAGAGGGAGCCGAAAGACGAGGGCGAGGATGACGAGGAGGAGGTCTGAGATTTGGCGGTAGGAGTTGGCCCGTCTCCGAGTGAGCTACTCAACTGTAGGGGGGCGGGCGACAAGGGCGACGATTTGAAGGCGTTTTGGAGAGCGAATGTGCTGGCGTTTGGGACTTGGGTTTGCTTCTTGCGGGCGAGCTGGGAATGCCCACCTCCGTCAGCAGTCTGGGCCTTGGGGGCTGATTTGCGGTGCACGTTCAGGCGTCAGACTCTCTTGCTCTCGTTACACTATCTACAGAATGAAAAGTCTATCTCGGAAATTTCACATCCCATACAAACTCCCATACATGCTCGACATCGCTCATAACAATCTCGCTTGACTTGATGCTCTATGTCAACCCCAGCCCCACGCCCTCTCCGTTCATTCCGCTCTCGCTGACATCTCTCCTCTCTCGCCCATTTCTGCCCATCTCCCTCATCCTCCGACCCTCCATCAGCCCTCTCAACCCTCTCTTCTGCAATCCTACTACCGCACTGACGACACCGTTCCAGACTTCACGATCGTCGATCCCACTGCCATACTCCCCAGAATCACTTGCGCTGGCGCTTGTGCCTTCCGATACCGCAGAACTGACCTCGTCATCGGACGGCGGAACAGCGGTGTTGATCCGCAGTGACCTCAAGCCTGCTGACATGGCGCTTTCGCCATCAACCGCGCCAGTAGTGCCATTCATGCCGTTGGCGTTGCTGCTGGACAGGTTGTTGACGCCCATGAAAGCAATGCCACTACCTCCGCCCGCCGCCATAGCTGCTGCGTTGAACACAGCAGCTGTGTTACGGTTGTCGAGAAGGACATGCAGACGCTCGATGATGGCTTCGAGGAGTCCATCGATATGGTATGGACGCGCGAGCTGCAAGAGCGAGCACAGGATCTGAGGTGTGCAGAGTTGACTGTTTTGCGGCGGAAGAGAAGACGTGTAAAGATAGTGGATCAACGCTTGCAGCGTGAGGTGTGTATGTGGCAGATACAATGTTCTCGGGCGCTGTGAGGGAGGTTGTGTCGTCGGCTCTGGTGGCGAAAGGGACGTGTACGATGTACTAGACACGGCTGTTGTTTCTGAAGGAGTTATGGTGTTTGCTGTCAGGGTGGTGGCTGCCGAATAAGTGGTGCGGATGGAAGGGGTGATGGTTATACTAGACATGCGGGAGGGATGTCCACCGACCGCAGGACGTAATGTGGCGGCGTCTGCGGCCTCTGCGGTTTCCTTTTCTGCGTTCTGTATGCTCTCTCGGAGGAGCTGGTTGAAGTAAGGACCCCATCGTCGTGCGATGAGGCGGGAATTAACGGGTATTCGTTCACCGTGTATTGCGAGAAACTCCATATCGGCGAGTTCACGCATGCCCAGAGCGATCTGCCCGAGATCAACGGCTGCTGGTGAGAATGCCCTCCCTCCAGCTAACGAGTCTAAGCCGTCGTTCTGGGGAGGAGCACTGATGGACCCAAAAGCGGAGCTTGGAGTTACTTTGCGCGGATTGTCGTACAGACCAAACGCTTCCAGTTCAACCACACACATATTTGAGAAATTTATGCGGCGGTGATTGTAGTCTTCAACCAAGCTCCGCTTCCGATTCCCAAGGATAACGAAACTGTTTCGCCGCGCCCATAACACGCCTCTATTCCAGCTTCCTTGACTGAAGATGTTGCCGCCAGCTTCTATACGTCCCCAGGTCAATGTCCGAAGATCCAGGGCCCATAGCGCATACTCTTGTTTTGACGATGTGAGGAAAGTTCCACTGACAACAAAGTGATTGTTGATCACTCCACCATTGGGAAAGCGAAGTCCGGGAGGAGAAAATTTGTCGTTCATCGGCGCCTCAGATAATGTCCCGTCGGGGTGTCTGACTTGCAGCTCTAGCTTGACGTCCAGGAAGTTATAATTCGAGTATATAAGCATCGAAGATTCACCGGTAGGATTGAAGTTCTGTTCGCCGTCACTGCGAGTCCCTGCACCTATCTCGCTCGCGGGTATGCTGGTTAAGGGCGCCACAACGCTGCGATATGCACCACAACTCCTCCCCAATGTGCTCGTTGTTGTCCACTTCAGACTTCTCAGGTTGAAGACACTGATCTGCTCGATGTAGTGGTTTGCGCTGTCCTGACCACCAACAACCACCATCTCAGCACCACCATCAGCCTCAAGATTGATGCCTATCGACCCTTGGTTGGGGTTACTGGATGACGGATTGTGCCTTATTGCAGTCATGGCAGCACCGGTTGAGCTGAACACAGCAGATGACGGCAGTATCGTCGCGCAGTGAGCATAACGACCTTGCGGTGCATCGTTCGTTCCGACATGCATCCATGTCCGAGTAGCTGCATCGTAGATATGTACATCGGACATGACAACTACCTCTGGTTGCGCATCTGCAGGTGTGCCTTGTAGCACCTGCGTCGACTGGTTCGCGGGCGATGTTGCGGGCGACATTCCGCCATAGCAGACGAGCTTTGTGTCGCCGAGCGCACATACACTGTGAAAGTATCGTGGAGGAGGTATGTCTCCCTTTGTCTCGATCCTTGTCCAGTGACGTTTGATAAGATCCAACTCATATAAATCTGATGTAAGCTGTGGCCGTGTCCGCGACAATCTTCGCCCGCCAAAAACATAGAGTTTGTCACCAAGAATCGTGGTTGTTGCGCCTACCAAAGGATGTGGCTCACGACCAGTCGTCCGATGTACATTGCACACTAAACCGGAGAGTCCTTGAGTCGAACTTGAGGGTGTTGCGAGTCCAGCTGTTTGCGCCAGTGAAGGGGTCATACCCAAGGCCGGTGTCCGCGCAGAGGATGTGGGAGCCCGATCCAATCCATCTTGTCCGTCGTGCAAGCTGGTCTGGCTGCTGTTCACGCTTGAGATAAAGTTGCCGTTGCCGCCTCGAGGGCCGCCTGGAAAGAGCTGCGAAGGTGAGGGTGCTGACGTCTGCGAATCAATGGTGCTGGTTCGGCTCGCATTGGGCGTTTGTCGAGCCATCCTAATTGGACTCTTCGGCCGGTAAGAGAGGACAGGGGTCTTGGCTTGATCGGATTGAAACGGACTTTTGACAGGTAACGTCGAATTTCGATGTGTAGGTAGAACCCAGTCCGGTATTACGATCTCGACATGCCGAGACCTCAAGCTGGAAGTGTCGCCAATAGAACCTCGGTCCGCAGATGGAAAGCTGGAGAGGCTGGGTTGGCGGCTCGATTCAATAGTCGAAGAGCGCGAAGAGCTGAGTCCAACAGAAGTACAAGGGCTTTCCGGTGCTACAGAGAGCTCATACTCTGGTACGACAATGGGAACGTGCTTAACTCGCGACCGAGGCGACGAAGCGCTACTTTCGTTGGTAGACGACGAATCGCTTTGGCTGGGCTTCCTGGCTGAATGCGTCCACCGATGGATGAGGGAACTGGCAGTAGACTCGTGAGAGCTTCGCCTCTGAGTCGACAAAGCCCGTTTGAATTTTGTGGCTTTCGGTTTCTTCCAGAAAGGCTGAAGATCTTCCAGAGGCTCAGTACTGGCTGCTGCTGAAAACGCGAAAACACCTAGTGGAACTGCCATTGTTAGTGTTGAGTTTGACGAGGCAATCAGAAGTCGAAGAGCAGCATAGAGGATGCAGAGAAACACGAAAAGAGGAGAAAGCCTTGGTCTTCAAGTACCTCAGACGTTGCCGGCTGCAGCAAATCCTCATTGCAGGCACTGCCGCAAGGCGGTTGACCACTAACAGAGCGATTCGCGGCGTCCTGAGAGCCATGTTTGCGGATTCGGAAATGACACACGTCTGTCGTGCAACTCTTTTGATGATGTACCAGGATGCAGCTTGAAGCACCAAGCGCCCTCAGGTGTCACAGAGGCTGGTGAATGGCAAAATCGAAGCTTGCGCTTCCAAATTGTCCGAATATCACTGATCTCAGCTAAAGGGCTGAGTTTGGATCACCTCCAAGACAGTTTGAAAGGCACGTGCAGTGGGTTGGGAGGAGAACAAAGGTGGTGGGAGGAAATCGAGGGGTTCTGAAGGGAGTGGCAGCCTTACCTCAAGATCCTTGCTCTGCACAAGTAGCGGGCGGGGAAAAAAGCGACAGCGGGAATGGTCGACGCGGGCAGAACAGAAGACGTGTTGCGTACTGGCGCTGTGGAGGCAGCACACCTGGGCAGCGAGGGTGAGGTGAGCGCAGAGGCTTAGGAACCAGTCCAGATGCGGCAAGGGCAACTCGGCGTGAGCTGTTGTCCTCCAGGCTTGTCACTCCTTGCACCAAAGTCCAGCTAAGCAAAGGAGGCTGAGATTTCGACAAAACGTGCTCCGAAGGTACCAAAGGTATACGGGCAACGGGTGAGCGATATGACAGTAAGCGGAGCAAGTGCAATGCGGGCCTGATTTAGACCCTGGGTGTGCGCCGTCGCGTGGTTCGGCCTGCACTAGGGTCAGCTTGCCGCGCTCCAGGTGGCCAGTAGGCGTACAGCAAACGTCAATTGCTAGAACCGGCAACTGGTGAGGATGGCGCACGCACGTCGCTATTGGTTTGTCACAGCAAAAGACATGAACCGGAGATGTTTTGTTTCTCTTCAAGGTTCACAGTGGGTAGAACAAAGCCTGTTTCCTTGGCGGCACGATGTGATTGCGGGCCCGGCCTGCCCAATCTGCCTGCGTACCTGCCTTGAGTCCAGGCAACTGGCATCCACCCTGCAGGTACGCCGGCGAGAGGCACAGCGAATCAACCACCGGCATCCTGCCAGTCTAGAGCCTTTTAACATCTCGAAACACCCAGTCAGTCATTAGATCATATAGACAGCACCCTTGAATTAAGTTACGGCCGACCTCTGATCCTTCGCCGGTGTTCAGTGCCGCGTCACCGACAGCTACAGAGCCGTCGGAGAATATTCTGACAAGGTATCCAAAGAACATGCATTGAAACAGGCAGGGGTCATCATTCTTTCATTATGCAGAGCGTTTCAGCCCTATGAAATAGATCTCGGCTATATGTGTCTACCGAATCAGATGCCACAAAGCATCGTATTTCTTTCGAGAAGCATGAGGTCCAGCTTGTCGGAATCAAAACCCATGGGTAAAGCCCCAAGATTGCAGCCTCCCATCCACGATGCCCGACACTCATTTGCCCTAATCAATTTTAAAGGACTTCATGCGGCTCTTACTATATACTATGTTTGACTGAGCATTTATGCAGCAGTGGTCTTCTCCTTGGGGAGGGGGGTGAATCGCAGGTAGGGCTTGACGATGCGGAAGTCAGGGAAAAGTGTCTTGGCCTCGTCGTTCTTGACGCTAGGGTGGACAATGACATCGTCACCAGGTACCCAGTTGATGGGAGTGGTGATCCTGTGCTTGTCGCCAGTCTGCAGGCTGTCGAGGACACGGAGGACCTCGGCGGTGTTGCGGCCAGTGGAGGCGGGGTAAGACAGAATGAGACGGATGGTCTTCTTGGGGTCGATGATGAAGACAGAGCGGATGGTGAACGCAATGCCCTTGGAGTCGACGTTGGTGGCGTCCTGGTGGTCGATCATGTCGTAGGCAAGCGCAACCTTGCGCTCCTTGTCGCCAATGATGGGGAACTTCAGCTGAGAGCCGGAGATCTCATCGATGTCCTTGATCCAGCCCTCATGGCTGTCAATGGTGTTGGCAGAGAGACCAATGAGCTTTGCGCCGCGCTTGGTGAACTCAGGCTCGAGCTTGGCAAAGGCACCGAGCTCGGTGGTGCAGACGGGAGTGTAGTCCTCAGGGTGGGAGAAGAGGATGACCCAGTTGTCGCCAATGAACTCGTGGAAGTCGATGGGGCCCTGGGTGGTCTCGGCCTTGAAGTTGGGGGCGGTGCTGCCCAGACGGAGAGTCTCAGTAGACATTGTGTTTTCTGCAGCCTTGTTAGCTACGTTGGAGCGACCGAACGCGAGGGGTGGCGGGGTAGCGTGGGGTACCGCTGGAGCTCCCAACGAGCGCGCAAGGGGGTTTGTCTTACAGAAAATGTGCGTGTGTCTTGAAGACGGGTATCTGAAAAGCAATTGTTGCGATGGAATTGGCAAGTGGAAGTTGAGAGGGCAGCGAGGCACTCTTACGCTTTTCTAATGCCATCCACATCGAAGCTCGAGGACCGAACGCAGCTAGCGGGCATTGCGCAATACTCACGTGTTGACCATACAAAAAGATTTCTGCCATCATACATCCCACGTCAGGTTGGCTTAGACCAATCCCGCTCTCCACATTGCGGGCGGTATCGGAGTGCCAATAGATGTGCCCCTCATGCCCAGCGCAGCGAGGGGGCGAGGACACGTTGGAGCTGCAGATGCTCTTGCGCGATTTGGAGCCTCCATGGTGTTTGCGGTTCGCAGCGCAAGGGCTAGTTGTGATCATACTTATTGACATGGGCAAGATGGATGCCTGCTCTTGCTTGCCATGAGATAGTATGTATAACGTGTGTGACCTAGAAATGATTCTGCTTTGTACACATGTATGCAGCCTGAATGCATGCAATTTGCAAAACTCTAGGCTGGGCAGCTAGCGACAGTCCCGTTCTCACAGCCCGAAAGTTGTCAACCCTACAGCCTACAGTCAAGGCCTACGTATGATAGTATAGTATTCACGCTAACCGCTACTACTCTGCATTGATATATGAGAGCTGACATAGAACTATTACCACGTGGGCGCAAATTAATGGTAAATCTAGGGCACTATCTCTACTTAATGCACCTATTGTATACTAGTTGCTGACAGCAGGTGATCTGGCTGTAGTCTACTGTACAGGGTTAAATGGGTTGGAATTGTAGTACGCATCTCGTGGTAAGGTGGAAGAGACTTTATCCGCCTCTGAGCACAAACATCCCCCATCCTCGAGATCGTAAGTAGACACACTGGGATCAGGCGATACAGCGCAACACTGAGACGGTGTTCGGGCGGCGGCACGTCGTTCTACCTGGAGCATGCATACGCGCTTGCACACGGCAGTATCCGCAGACTTCGGGTGGTGATCCTCTACTGCGCGTTTGACCTGCATCTTTTCAGATCCAGCGGTCACTTGGCAAAATGCAAGGCTTGCACAGACGAAGAACTAGGTGCTTTGCTCCGCCTACTAAACGGCCTGGTAAAGCTTGCCAGTTGTAACTTTGAGTTGATAGGTTGTGGTCTCTTTGCTTCTCTTTGACTGACCTCGGGAATCTTCTAGGGAGACGTCGTCGATTAGAGCCGACACAGTATAGGAAACCGCAGACTTGGCTCACACTTGCACACTCACAAGCTGAGATGCAAGCTTCAAACTTTATCTTTGGTCGTACGCGCTTTCCGCCAATCTCGGTGGCATCCTACGATAGGCCTTCAGTGTAACACAATAGCAAGCTGACAAGATCCAAGTCGTGCGATATGAGCAAATCGCACCAGAACCAAATCCCTCTCTCTATACATCAGCTCAAAGGTGAGGACAGTACCTCTCATGCAAATCTGTAGACAGATCATTAGTGCGCTATCATCCGTGCTTGATTTTGAGGAGGTGCAGAGCATGACGGCAATAATGACAATGCCACTACGAACATCCCCAGCTGCCCCACAGTTCGGGGAGCTCTCAACCATGGTCCGGAAGACCGAATGATCTCCAGGGACCTGCAGCCCCCCATCCCCATATTCCCTATCTCCATCGCGTCAGTCATGAACAGCTCACCGCTCATCCTAATGAAAGAAAAATTTCTTACAGGCGGCTCCTTATCGTCTCTCTCTGACTCGATGTGGTGGAGCTGACATCGTGTTGCTGCTCATTCACAATGACCTTGCGGCGCCCTACTGAGTCAATGTTATTCCCGACCGCAGCAACATTTTGTCCCAATGCGCCGGAATCCGTTCAAACCAGCAGTAAACCCGGATGAAGCTTGGCCTCCATTCGCTCGCTTGATTCATTCGGCCCAAGGAGACCCAGCTTATCCACACCTGTGGGTTCTGCCGGGCCGCTCGAGACTACAAGGCTCTAGATTTCACCATCGTCACCATCGTCACTTTGCCCAGACCTTTATTGTACAAAATCTCTACCTCTTTACTGCGCTGCAAGGCCTTCAATCTGACCTGAGCAGCAAGGCAAAAGGTACTCAAACACCCCGATGGCAGCATGTCAGCCAATCCCGAGATCGATCTGCCAAACTCCTCAGAATTGGAAGTTGAGAAGCCTACACATACCCCGGGAATAACAACCGTTCCCGAAGCTGAATCCCGAAGAACCTCTGACCCCGCTTCCACCAGAAGCAAAGATCAAGACAATGAGAAAGAGGAGGAATTGACAGACAGAGACCTCGGCGTCGACTTGAGCAGCGAAGAAATCGTCTGGAAATATCTGACCTTCGAGACGGAGCTGCCCCATCCGACAAGTCTTCCGTCACTACATCCGACAAGGCCAGGAACCACCAACAATAACGACTATGACTCGCAGCCTCCTGAACCCCCGAACCTGGCGAAATACACAAATCCTTTCGACTGGACGGAAAAGAGGAAGAACTTCACGATATGGGTTGCGTGCGCCATCACCGCTCTGACGGCGTATTCGGCTGGGTCGTACACGCCTGGTGTGGCGCAGATGTCGGCTGAATGGGGCGTGAGCAATGTTGCTGTTTTGGTGGGCATTACAACATTCACGACCGGTAAGTTGTCCGAGGCCAGAGGTGGAGGGTGTGTTCAAGTTGACGTTCGCAAAAACGATGAATATGCTTGGAGATCACTGCAAACGCATCATCAACATACACACACATTACTAACCCCCCCACAGGCTTCGGCATAGCACCCATGGTCCTAGCCCCCTTCTCCGAAATCAACGGGCGGCGACCCGTCTTCATCGCTTCAGGCATCCTCTTCGTAATCTGCACGCTCTGCACGGGCTTCACACACTCGTACGCGGGGATGCTGGTGGTGCGCTTCCTCGTCGGAGTCGGGGGCTCGACCTTCTCGACCATGGTCGGCGGGGTGGTGTCTGACATCTACCACGCGGACGACCGCAACACGCCCATGGCGCTCTTCTCAGGCGCCGCGCTGTTCGGCACAGGCTGGGGCCCGCTCGTCTCGGGCTTCATCGCGCAGAACCTGTCGTGGCGGTGGATCTTCTACCTGCAGACCATCATGGCCTTCGTCATGGTGGTCTTCATCTGCATCATCTTCAAGGAAACCCGCGGCAGCGTGCTCCTCTCCCGCAAAGCAAAAGCCCTCAACTCCTACTACGACCAGCGCGAAGCCGCAGGCTCCTTCGGCATCCTCCTCCCCAACACCCCCGTCCCACAACGCATCCGGTGGAAAGTCAAATCCGACGAGGAGCGCGCCTCGCTCGCACGCATGATCAGCATCTCGCTGTACCGTCCGTTCCACCTCCTCTTCACCGAGCCCGTCGTCTTCTGGTTCTCGCTGTGGGTCGCCTTCAGCTGGGCAGTCCTCTACCTAACCCTGGCCGCAATCCCGCTAGTCTTCCAACGCAACCACAACTTCTCGCTGCAACAATCCAACGCCGTCTTCAGCGCCATGTGCATCGGGGCGCTACTAGCCTCAACCCTCGCAATCCACCAAGAAAAACTCGCCCGGAAGCACGGGAAACTCGTCAACAGCCCGGAGGGGCGCCTGTACTTCGCCTGCGTGGAGAGCGCATGCATGCCGATCGGGCTGTTCATGTTCGGGTGGACCAGCGGGGCCAGCGTGCCCTGGATCGTGCCGTGCATTGCGGTCGCCATCGCCACCGTCGGCATCTTCACCATCTACCTCAGCGTCTTCAACTACCTCGCCGATACGTACCACCGCTACGCGAGTTCCGCGCTCGCGGCGCAGAGTTTCTGTAGGAATATTCTAGGTACGTGCCGCTCCCCGTGGAAACCCCCGAAATCGTCTTTATCTAACGCTGTACCTATTCAGGCGGCATCTTCCCCCTCGTCACAACGTCAATGTACAATAACCTTGGCTTCGGCCCCGCGAGCAGCTTGCTCGGCGGCATCGGGACGCTCCTCACCGTCGTGCCGTGGATCCTGGTCTTCTACGGCCCGCGGATCAGGGCGCGGAGTAAGTTTGCGAGTGAGATTATGAATACTTAGAGGCATCTGTTCGGGAGGTGGAAAGTAGGTGGGGGGACCTAATGAATAGATAATGGTAGATATAGAGAAAACAACGGATGGATGCGTTACGATGTTTTCTTGTGGGTTCTGTTGTCGCGGTGACGATGGGGAAGTGAAGTGAAGTTAGTAGTGTTGACAGTTGCTGTCTGCTCCCCTCCCTGACCACATCAACCCACCTCTCCATTTCCTCAAGCAGCTCCACTCACAACGCCCCAAACACATAGACACCAGGCCACACAAACGGAGAAAAAAGATACATTCACAGCTTCTATGACTACAATACAAGACGCGGTCGTTTATCCTTGCAAACGGGCCCCCGCCCTTGGCACCATCCATCTGTCTAATCAATCAACCAGCAAGCTCTGCAGTCTCGCCTCGGTAGCAATGACATCCAGCGCCTGCCTGACCTCGAGCACCCGCCTGCACTCGCTGAGCCAGTCCTTGCTGAGCACCTTGGCCCAGCCCTGCAGGCCGTTCATCTCGCGGGCCGCGGCGTCGAGGTCGCCCTCCTCGAGCAGGACCTCTGTGCGCGCGAGCACCGCCTCGACGTCGGCGCCAACAGCGAGCCCGGACTTCTTGAACAGCACCTTGGACATGGCGAGCGAGGCCAGGTGCGAGGCGACACCGGCGTCTTCGGGGAGGAGCGCTGCCTTGCGCACCTCCGAGGCGACGCGGCGGAAGCGGTCGATCAGGAGGGCGGAGCTGGGGATGCCGCGCTGGTAGGCGGTGGGATTGATGCTGGAGATGGCGGCGCTGACGACGGGGTCGTCGGCGGCGATTTCCTTGAGGGCGGCGAGCTCGGTGACGAAGGGCTTGGGCACGACCTGGGTCTCGAGGGCAGACTTGACGGCCTCAACGGCAACAACCAGGTGCTGCGTCTTGAGGTTGGCGTCAACGACCGAGTTCCACTCGGCGGTGAGCTTCTCGAGCTCGTGGACCGAGTTAGACAGGTCGTTCAGCTTGCCCAGGCGACCGTCGCGCTCAGCCTCGACGCGGTCGCGGACGTTGGCGGTGAAGTTCTTCTGCAGCTGGATGCTCTGCTCGAGGAGCTCGTTCTTGAGCTTGGCCTCGTAGACCTTGTGGGCAGCCTCGAGCTCAGACTTGACCTTGCTGCGGTACGCCTGCTGGAGGCGCTCGCGCTCGTTCTCGTACTCCTCCTTCCAGTGCGTCTCCTGCTCCTGCATCTGGTGGTCGAGGCGCTGGACGAGCTCCTTGGCGGCCTCATCGAACTCGGCGTGGGCGCTCTTGACCTTGTCCTCGGCCTCCTTCTGCAGGCTGCCCTTCAGCAGCGAGATATCGGAGACAACCTTGGCAAGGTCCGACTTGGCCTTGTCCAGCGCCGAGTTGTACTTGCCATCGTGTGTCTTGTCGGCGTTGACGACGGTGATCAGGTCGTTGACGATCTTGACCACGTCCTGGACGACGGGCTCGCTCGCCGCGGGCACGCTCAGGTGGTCGATCTGGGCAACGGGCGTCGCGGGCGCTCCGAGCACCACTGTCTTGGGCTCAGCAGTGGTGGCTGCGGCGGCGGCGGGCTTCTCCTTCTGCTCCTGCTCCTTCTTCGACTCCTGGACGCCCTTGGATGCAGTGTGCTGGTTCGAGCCGACGCGCGGCTGCTCTGCGGGCTTGGCCTTGGGGTTGTTGTCGCTGACAGCGCTCGTGTGGGGGTCCTCGGCGACACGCGAGGTCAGACCGCTCTTGCCGGGGATGGTGACCTTCTTCTCGCCAGAGATCTGCTGGTGGAGGCGCGGCTGCTCGTTGCGGGCAGGGAAACGGCGCTTGAACTCGCGCTCCTCGAAGTACGCAACGGCATCCTCGCCGAAGGGCACAAACTCGGTGAAGAAGTCGTGGAAGTTGTCTGACACCAGGGAGTAGTAGACGCCGCCGGCGTAGCTGAGGCCGGAGAGGATAGTGAGCCACAGCAAGAAGCGGCGGAACCGGCGCTTCTTGGGCTTGGGCTTGATTGGATCGGGGGCAACGCTCGCAGTGCCGGGGCCGGTGGGCGGCGTAGTAGCGGGCTGCTCGACGGGGGCGGTGCGGGAGGCAGAGGCAGCGGAGGCAGCGGCGGCAGCGGCGGCGTCGTTTACGATGGAGGTCGCAGGCGCGGGCGGGGCGCGGGGCACTTCAGAGGGCGGGATGGTGCCCTGGGCAACAGTCGACGACGATGCTGGGTCTACGGGGGTGGTTGTGGGCTCGACGACGGGGGCCGGGTTGGGGACGGTTGTCTGGTCCAGCTTTTTGTCGTCGGCGTACCAGCGCTGAGCAACGCGCCATTGCGGGCGGGCGGCGCGTGCCAATGGCCTGGCAGCAGGGCGAGCCGCAAGAATCGAGGCGCGCAACATGCTGGATAGCCTCCGGATGGCGGGGATGGGGGAGATGGGGCGGCGGAGGTGATGAAGTTCAACAGAGCTTGAACCCAACGCCCAGCACGACCACGAACGTCAGAAGCAGAGCAGACAGACGGCCCGTGCCCAAGGTAGCCCGGCCTGCTCTCCCGCACCGGCACCACGCGAGCATGGCCGGCCAAGCCCTCCTTCACATGCTGCACCTGACAAAGCTGCGTGCAGCCACACCTCCCACTGCAACGTGTGGACGAGCACTGTAAAACCTCTGACCATCTGACTAACCCTTGTGCTACTCCTGTCCGCACTCCATACGCTCCACGTCGCCCCCAGGTCTCGGAATGCCGTCCGGAAGCGGGTAATCAGCAGCTGCGCACGCTGGGAGCATCGCCGCGCCCTGCATTCCCAGCACCGCGCTGATGTCTTCTTATAGCCCGCCTGTAATCAGGATTCCCGTTCTTTCTGACATCCGTCTGAGCTCGCCGCCCCGACTGTGCGACGTCATATCGTGACTGTTTCCCGAATAGGCAGCCACGTTTGCACCTCACACCACACTATCCTCATCTTGAGAGCTTTGCTGGCTCCAAATGCGCAGACTTTTTCCACAGTCTTCTTTTCTCATGACTTCTTTCTGCAGACACATTTACTTTGCTTCTCAGCTGTACCCATTTCACACATTCCCCCAGAGTCTGAGCTCTACAATCTTGAAGTGGTCCTGCTCCAGCATTCCGCACGCTCAAGTCCAGCCTTCCTCGCAGCCACAGCCATGGACGACAGCCACCACGCAGACGCTCGCGCACACAAGAAGCCGCGCCGCGACAGCTTCACCTCCAGCATCCGATTCTCGACCCACCACATCCAGCAACCCTCGATGAAGCAGTCTCAGATCCTCACTCCGCCGCTCACACCACCTCGCTCTCCTCACTCGTCCATGTCGCCCACCCCGAAACGCAGATCCAGCCACAAGGAGCTAGCCGCCGCCAGAGTGCATTTCGACCTGCACATGTCCATTCACCGCAGCGCGAGCATTTCCACGAGCTTCGCCGATATGTCCGAATCCAGCCTGTGGACTCTCCCAGGCTTGGATGATGGCGAGCCCACTCCTGACTCCAGCACCAGTTCCAACTCCGTCGCCACTGCAAACCGCTGGTCGCGCCTGCTCCAGGGTGCTGCGTCTTCGAACCGCGAACGACACCGTGCTCGTCTTGAAGGCGACGGCTGGGCTTTTGTCGGTGGTCGTTATAGCGATGAGCTGCAAGAGCTGAGCGACGAGAGTGGAGCGAGCTTGGATGAGGAGTTTGACGTCGTGGTGCTGGCCAGGGAGACCGTGGGGTGTTGAAGTGCCAACACCTTGGTACTTCCGTCTTTTCCATTGTGTACATGTTTTTGTTGCTTACAAGCTTGATACCCGGCCGCTCAGCGGCGCAAAAGGAGGAAAAGTCGTGCGTTAGAAGGGACATGAAGTAATGAGATCTATGCAGTACCCAACTTTTCTCTGTTGCCTTTTACGGTGTCCATGAAGCGATTGTATGCCATCTTATCTGCGTCCCTTTGGGGGCGCGGCTGCGCCAGATCGGTGTAGTCCTGCCCCGTGCTCTCACCGGCAAGTTCTTCGTCAGGATCGAAGTCCGTTATGACCTCGCCAGACGCATAGTCTATCAAACAGTATCTCAGCTCCGGTGTGCCAGCACCGAGTATCTGTTCTTGCTCCTCAATCCTTGTTCTCTGTTCAATCTCGTCCTCCTCCACCGTCTCCCAGTCGCCAGTACAGAGCACCTCGAACTCCGTAAGATTCGAGAAGGGAGTCGGTGCATCTGTCAGGGCAGTGAAGACCTTGCTCCAGGTCATCTGCGAGCCCGGCATGACACCAGGAGCGTCTGACTGCGTTACGAAAGCGTGGTCCAAGCGGACAGAACGGAGAGTAGGGGCATGCTTGAGCAAGAACTCCAGCATAACGCTGCCCACGAACACAAAGTCCAAGCTAACAGACTGCAGCGCCGGCAGCATCGCGGAGCCCAGATTCAACAGCACCGGCTCGGTGAAATCCACATTGGAGCCCAGTACCGCTTGCGGTCCAACAGACACCGAGAGGTGAGTGATGTTGCACAGATACCTCCAGAAGTAGATTCCCGCTTCGGTCAGAGACTCGCTGAAGCCCTCCCAACCCTCATATACAGAATACCATCCGCCGTCCGAAGGATACAACAGCAGGCCAAACGAGCTGAGCCCGCCAAGGAACGTGTGCCACTCGGCACGCTCAAGCGTCGGGCTGAGAACCGGTACGAGATTGCGAAGTACGAGATCCCTAACCGTCCCCGGTCGGTTCCGCGTCAGTGCGAGGTAGACGTGGTCCAGAAGAATCGGCCGGGTCCTGTTCACGAGGAAGAAGTCGTAGTAGTCATCCGTCCACTCCCGCAACCCGAATTCGGTGTAGTACTTGAGCCTGAACCATATATCAACGCCCTCCAAGGAAGGAAAGCGATCGAGTCCAGAGAGGGTCTGCTCGACAATCTCTGGCAAATGCGATTCCTGGAGTTTGAGCGGATCGGTGGCAGCCGCGTCGTATCTCGGCTGTGTGCTCGTTCCTACGAAGAGCAGCCTTCTGACATATTTCGCATACCTGCTGCTAGCGATCAGAGCAACTGACATGCCATTCCCGGTTGTGTTGCGAAGGATGATGTTCCGGAAGATGTACGGCGCGACAAGGCTGCGAAAGTTGCGATCAACCCTCGAAAGATTGAGAAGATCCGTGTTCGCAGTTGGAAACCGATGGTCGGTTGCCCACAGAGACGTGGCGTCAAGCCTTGAAGTCGTCCATGTGCTTTCGATGGATTCGATGATGATAAGTTTGAGTTCGTTGGATAGGGCACAAAAGCTTGCCATTGGTGAAAGACGGCGTGTGTCGATTATTCAGTTGAGGTTTTTGATGATGCTCTACAATTTACAAGCTGGGTTTTTCTCCTTCGTTGGACTGGGAATTGTACAGGGATGAAGGAGCGATAGACGTGGTAGTGGTTAAGAACTGCGCTAACACTTGGCCCGTGTGGACGGCAGTGACATGGAGTGAACACAAACATCCACTTGAGCTTCATGTATATCCATATGGATCAGCAAATTCTTGTCTACCGGCACAAGGTGTAAGCATTCAATTCATTTCCTCGTCTGCTCAAAATGCACTCTCCCGTACTACGACAGCTCATCAAAAATCCCTGGCTCTTGATCACACCCCTTCCAGTCTATCTGATCATGAACAACGGACTGGCATGAAACACCGCTGAGAAAGAGCTGGAGCAATAAAACGTCATGTTTTAAGAGCGTTGATATGGCTTTGATCAAAACAATACTGTAGTCCACCACCAGTGCATGGACACTATAAGCATAAATATGATAGTAAAAAGAGCAAAGCGAGACAACAACAGACGCCGCTCGAGCTATTCCCACGCTCATGCACTGCCCAGGCTGAGTTTCCGTGGATATCCTAGTCCGTAGACGCCCCGGTACGCCTGCCTTCGGCGCCCCATGCAGCCGATATAGTCCCTTCGCTAAAGTTCTGGAATCGAAACAAATGATGAAGGAGAGTTGATTTGAAAACTGTGCAAAATCGTGAGGTAAAGCTGACAACGGCCAATCAGCGTTAGCAAGCAGAGATCTGGCCCTGTTAGATTTGACAGTCACAAAAGGAAAAGGTCAGCCTACTCGTCTCCTTCGCCCACGACTACCGCCTTCTGGGCGCTGTGCAAGGACATCGCGTAGCTGCGGATCGTCCTTGTCTTTGTCCACGTGGTGTACCCGAACATGTCTGTTGTTAGTTTGTCAGCGAAATCCAATGACTACGGATTCAAAAGCATAAATACCTTTGCAAATTATCAGGTCTCGGGTATTTGTGCTCCCGATCCGGACAGAACGGACACACATAGCCGGGTGACTGATGCACGAGGCCGTGTCTGATCATCTCGTTCTTGCGCTTGAAGCCCTTTCCGCCCTCGCTTCGTGGACAGCCCTTGACTGGGCAGAAGTGCGGCCGCGTCTGGGAATGGACGTTGGCGTGTGAGCTTGTCAATTTGTTAGCACATATACTAGATGTGTATCAGAACGTAACTTACTTCAGAAGATATTGTGTCTGAAAAGGGGCGGCCGTACAGCCAGGTTCTTCGCACTTATAAGTGCCCGTGAGACCCTGTGGCACATTGGCCAGACCAGATCCAACGGGAGGCGGGAGATGCCTTGACGCCATCGCGCCATCTATGCTCAGCACGCGCTGCCGTCCGCCTTCAATTGGCGTCTGCAGCATGTCCGCACTGAGCCCAACCGGGTTGTTGTATGTCTCTACTGAAATAGAGGCTGATCGCGGGTATACGCCGTCTGCAATCTGCGATGGCCTTCGTGCCCCTCCAGGTCCAAAGAGGGTGAGATGCTCTTTGGACCGGAGGAAGACATCCCCTGCCCGTCCCGCATCACTGCCTGCACTGACGGGTGACGACGCGTTGAAATTTGGAAATGGCGAGGCCGGTGAATGATGCGAACTGATAGAAAGGGAGCGAATGATGGCAGAGGGTGACTGCCCCGAAGAGGAGATTGACTGCCGGTGGGGGAAATGGCTGGAGTTATCAGACTCCCGTGTGTTGGAGCGAACCAGATCGTCGAACTGGGCGATCGATGGCAGCTGCTGGCTCGGCGAGGCCGCTGATTCTGGCGAGGCCGCTGACGACAATGGTGGTTGCAGCGTCTGTATAGAGGGCAGCTTGTCACCAGCCGAAAGCGTGAGACCTCGAAGATGTGGTGATATAGCAGATGATTCTGCGAGATGGTCACCATTTGAGGAAGGATGGGATGAGGCAGGGTTTAGTGTCGAGCCATTGACAGATCCTGTGGTGCTGGTGTTGGAGGCCACGCTGTGCAAGACTGATCCTGAGGAAGATGCATGCGATGTATGTGACTCGCGTCTCTCTGAGATAAGCCCACCATGATCGAAGTTCCCATTTGCATCGGCCAAGGAGTCCGAGCGACCGGCGTTAGGTGGTGCAAGCATATCTTTGTTGGTGGGCAACCTGTCACTTGGAGGATCTTGCATCTCTTCGTCAGATATTTCAATCTCTGAGCTGGAATTGAGGGCTTCCTGGCTGACTTCGTGGGCAATGTCTGGGCGCTGCGGGGCCATTTCCCGGATGAGCACCCAGTCGCCTTGCGTGGGACGATGCTTTCGAAGTTTAGACTTTTTGCGATTTCGAGACGTGGGAGAACTGACGAAGGTCTGAGTGACTATAGGCGGTGGCTCTTCTTCAGGTTTGGGATTGACGATGATTGCTTCGAGACCAGGCGACCGTGAACCGAGAGCGTCTTCCTCCGTGTAGTATTCTCCAGGCATTGGCAAGTTCGGTCGAACTTGGCGCTGGTGAGATGCAGTCGCAATTGCAGACAGAGCAAGAAAGGTACAGGGCAGGCAAGAGGTGGTTTCTACCCTAGACACACCTCCTCAAAAGCGCCTAGGAACAATCCGGGGCCGCGGCGGAGGCACGAAGTGTGAATCAAAGAGCAGTGATGGACGTGGTTCTGGGAGTCGGTCAGCATGACCAGGTGTCGCATTCTCTGGTGGATGACGGCCACGAAATCAGGCGCTGAGCAGTGCAGAAGAGATCGGAAAAACTCCGATGTGGTCAGGAGAAGAGAACGAAGGATGAAGGGTCATCAAATGCCGACGGAAGCATTCAAGGGTGCCGCTCGTGACGGAGGCTGCCCGTGCAAGCTAGGCAGACAAGGATGTGGGAAAGCAGAGGGTTGCAGCGTCTCGTGCGTTGAGGCGGCTCCAGAAAAGAGCGGAGAAAATGACAGCATAAGATTTGAGTTGTGGAGAAGGTGCGTGGAGAAACTTGGAAGGGACTCAGAGCCGCGGACAAGAAAGCGGCTCTGCACGGTTGGTAGAAACGTACCCGGCAGCCAGTGCGACGACTACTTTTCAGCCTCAAAGCGGTGGAGAAGGCACGCCGATCAGCCCTCGCCCTCATCCACGGCGCAAGCAAATGACGCTGGGGCTCGGATCACGCTGTTTCGTTTGCTGGTTCGCAGGCGCGAGGCTGTGTGGGACAGATGGCCGAGCACTGGTGAGTGATTACCTCTGCTGCTGCCGTCCGTTGCAGGCCAGACGAGAAAAGCTCCCGGAACTGGCGCGGTGAGAGGCTGATGCGGGGATCTGGTCGCGCGCCGTCTTCGCCAGAGATGGTGCCGACGAGCGCAATCCAGTACGTAACGCTGCTTTGCTGCGGGTGCGCTCAGTGTGGAGAAGGGAAAGAGGTGAGTGGAAGGCGTGCAGTCACCATCACGGCGGTCTGGACGAGCTCATCTCTGCTCGCGCTGCTCATCCGTTTGCTGGGGGCGCAGCCTGACAGGCCGCTGCGGCTGACAACCCAATGATGAGGCTCAGTTTCCCCTCTCCAGAGACCAGACCTGGAGCGCAGGGCGCACCAAGGCTAAGCCGCATTGGTCCACCCCCGCCCCAGTCCCCACGAGAGCCTAAAGACCACTATGTGGGGAATCGTGGGAAAATAATCGGCTCGACGAGCTTTTCTCGGTACCGTCGCGAACATGACGGAGATGACCTCGGCCTGCCTTGGGCTGGTGCTGGCTAAATCTGCATCTGCATTCCGCCATGCCTCCGCCGTTCGTGGTAATTTATCCGCGTGTAATCACAGTGAATCATGCGCTGCCCTCTCAAAGGCTGCTTGCCCGGGCCCTGCTTGCACCGGCCCGCCGCGGTAGACGACTATCCCAAACACAGCATGCCGTGGTGTGCGCTGCAATGCGAGGGTCCAGCCAGCGTGGCACAAGTGTCCTCTGTGCTATGTATTTGACGATTCGATGATGTGATGCTGCTGACTACACTATGTAGCGTGTGCCAGGCCAGATACTGTAGGTCGTGGGCAGCTACACCCGCCCGTATATGCACACAAGGTCCATGCTCACATTACCGCCTCGCCCACCAGGCCTTTAGCCCATCATGCCGTGGTCGCTGTGTGTACCGAATGCTTCCGTCTATCGCCGCCCAGAAGATGCCATGCTCCCATCTGTGTTGCTTTGACGCACAAGACCTACG
The DNA here is from genome assembly GCA_020272525.1 of Epicoccum sorghinum. Lineage (NCBI taxonomy): Eukaryota > Fungi > Ascomycota > Dothideomycetes > Pleosporales > Didymellaceae > Epicoccum > Epicoccum sorghinum. The sequence goes on from VXJJ01000021.1 coordinate 1,284,158, forward strand.
CTCGCTAGTGCACGCCCACCGAACCCCCACATGTCGTCGCTACGAGGACGAGTAAAGTGACGCGCTGGAAGAAGAACCAACGCCAAAAGCAAGAATCACACCGCTCAAGCAATGCTGCGCCGAATGAGGGATCTCATATTAAGAACCGGCTGATGTCATCCCACGTTTTGTAAAACCCACCAGCCGCATACGCTTCACGTTCGTATTTTTCAGGCCTGCTTGCCGCCAAAGCCCGGAATACCGCGGAAAGCCTGTCCGACTGGCAGTCTGGGGCGACCGAAATTCTCGTCGAGGTCAAGGATCACCTTCAGGGCGTTACGGCTCCGCAGGTAAGGCAAAGGCGCTGTGGCCTCCTCCAGACCAACAGAAGGCTCGAGGCTGTCCCCTGCTTCAGATCCGGGCAGAGGCAAAGCTGTACACGAGTTAATACCAGGAATTCATATTCACATTCAGCATATCATAGACTTACCTCGCTGCAGAACCTCGTAGCCAGCAAGAGTGAAACCGAACTGGGGCGATGATCGCATGATACGCGCTGGCCCGCCCTTGAAGAAAGCCTTGAAACCCTCCTGCTGGTAGATCATCTTTGCGCAGTGACGAAGGCCATTGTATGTGGCCTCACCCTTTCGCGCCTCAACCTGCAGACGGGTCTTGATGACGTCGCATGGTGTGGTAAGGTAGGCTGCAGGCATACCTGCGATGGCACCGGCAGTTAACATCTGAAGAACACCAAGCTTCTTCTGAGCGCTCTCGCCGAAGAAGTCCTTCTTCAGATGGCTGTACGATGGGAAGTAGATGGCAGAGAAGGGAACTTTCAAACATCAGCGACGAAATTCGGGAGTCGACGAAAAACATACCGTCACGCAGAAGACAAGCGGTTGCTCCCTTGTACAGACCGACGAGACCGAGGTTCCTGACGATCCACATGGCAGATCGCTTGGGAACGCCCTCGACGTTCTTCGCGAGCTCACCCTGGATCTGTAGACGAATCTTGACAATTTCAAGAGGGTTTGTGAAAACCTGTACATAACTGTTAGCAAGGAACTTCTTCAGAATGTCGGCGGGAGAAACGTACCACTTGACAGCCACCAGCCATACCACCGGCGAGAATCTCGGCGGGCAGCTTGATGTTGCCAGTGTCCTTGTCCGTCAACTTTCCACGCACAAGGTCATTCACAGTCAGCTTGATCGCCTTCTCTGGTGCTACACCAACGAGCTGAGGCAGTACGCCAGAGTACAGCCCACGGAAACCCTCGTTCTTGATGACCTTCTGGGCGCAGTCGAGCGAGTTCTTGTACAGAACGTTTCCAACACCTGTACTCCTCTGGTTCTGCATTCTTGTCTTGACCAAGTCGATGGGGTAGACCATGAAAGCACCGAAAGCGCCAGCCAAGGAACCAAGAGCGAAGTGATGAGCAGACTCAAGGATGTCATGCCACACCGACTTTGTGCTAGCAAAGACCTTTTGGCCTGCATCGGCGATTGCTGTGGTTGCAAGATGGGTAGTTGTGTGCCACGAGGGGTCGAGCACACGAGCAAAGTCCTTCAGACTGAGCCTACCTGATGGGTCGTCCAATCCGGCAAAGTGGAAGAGGATGTCTGCTTCCATGGGTGTGTAAAGATTGAACCTGCTTATCCTGGCCGCCTCGTTCAAGAAATCTGTGCGAGTGATCTTGCCGTCACTGCTCTTCTGGGTTGCGTTGCGAACAATAAGCTCAACCATGTCCATCTGCTGGATCATGTTCTGGAAGGCGCGCACATTGGCGTACGAGATCTTACTTCCCACAGAAATGTTGCAAAGCGTTGTGAGATTCTCAAGCAAGTAGTCCGAGAGCTTGTGGCTGGCAGTCTCCCTAATGATGCGCTGGAAGTCCGAGGGCTCAATGTATCCATCTTTGTTGGCATCGAAATGTAGAAAGGCCTGTCGAACGCGCTCGCCCTGCAGTCCGCGCAGCATTTGCGCAAATTGCGGGTATGTCATAGCATGCCTGTTCTTCTTGGAGCCAATGTACAGAGTAGCCCACTCTGCCTCCCAGTTGAAGGGCAAGCTGTCCTCTGTCTTGTGCGCTTTCCATGTCTCGTAGAACTCGTTGAAATTGATGTAGCCGGTGCCTTTCTTGTCGAAGAAGCGGAAGATGACCTCGTACTCGGCGTCTGGTTTCGCGAGCAGGTTCTGGAAGACACCCCAGTCGTGGATGTTGACCTTGCCCTTCCTTTCGCGGTCTGCAACCTGGAACAGGATGCCGTACTGGTAGCGCTTGATTTTGTGCTGGGGGCAGACGCGCCGTTAGCTTCGCCCTGTCTTCGACCCGAACAGATTGCCAGCGCAAATGCTTACGTAGTCTTCGCTTTCGGGCGCAACAGCATCGATGAAAGACTCTTCGTTGAGGAAGAATTCGCCAGATGCTTCGTCCTTCTGAGCGTGCTTCATGAACGCAGCGCGTGTGAGGGACGAAAGCTGCGGCTCATCGGTAGTGCCCAGCAACGCCTCACGCACTTCCTCCTTGAGGGCAGCCATGGTGAATGAAACGAGAGCTGCAACACGTCGAATGTGTGCAATTGGCTTCGGTGATAACTTTTGACGGAGGTGTAGGTGTGACTGGAGTAAGGGAAGGGCGGAAGAGGTGAGTCGGCCAACGCGCCGTCCGCTGGAGCTACCCACAGCGAGCTCGGAGCTTAAGTTTTATTCAAGGCTAGTTCCGCGGCAGGAACGTGGGGAAAGGCGCGGGCAGTGGCTGTCACGTTCACTTCCACCTGGTGGGAGCTGCCTCAGGTCTGATTGTGCGGTGAATTACTTTTCCCTGCAGCCACTTGCGAGTGCAGCGCGCAACATCTTCTGTTTTTCAGGGCTGACATGGTTACACCCACGGAGCTGACCGCCAACACACTACCTAATCCACCCTCGAATGATCGGACTTAAACCCGGTCGTGGCAGAATGAGCACTGAGCATGAGCCACCTCACTCACTTTGAACAATAAAATCCGGGGTATGCTTTTGATCAACAAGTTGCGTGCTTCAGCGGTCGTGAGGCTCTGTGCGTGCCGGACCAAAGAAGGTTTCCCAAGACGATCTGTCAATTCTAGCGCCGCCGCTCGCCCAGGTACAATCCTGACTATCGGTATACTGCGCTTTGCCCACTCCGACCGCCGCCGCGTTCCTGGGCGTCTTTCATCATGCCAAGCGGCTGCCCGGAGCAGTCAAAATAGGACGCCATATGAACGTCACTGCAGGTGTCTGGAGATTTGCTTTGTCGCAATTACAAGTATCAGAATCATGTTAAGACGAAATCACGGCAGAACGGCACTTGGGCGCTGGCTCCCCTCGGGCTTGCGGGCGCGATCGGAACCAGGAGGTAACTAGCGCAATGCGGTGAGAAGGGAATAATTGCCCCAAATAGATGCATTCTACAGCTGCTAGAAATGGATACATGTCAAGGCGTGCCTTGTGTTGGCTGTTGCCAGTCTAAGGAGTAATGAGATGCAGTATGATACAACGCTATGTGATTGAGTGCAAGGTTAATTAGACAACCAGCCTGCCAGGCTCGGCCTCCAAAACAGCCTTGACGCGCTCGAGGAAGACGCGCCCCCTCTTCTCGTCGCCCTTGGGTACACTGACGCTGAACACGTTCAGAGGCCCGACTATTGTCTCGGCGCCACTTGCCTTGGGTGCACGAGCCACTGTCTTTTTGCCCGCAAGGATCTCGAGAACATCAGGCTTCTTGAAGCTTGATGCTCGTGTGCTGACGGCTGTGGGAGGAAGAGAGGTCATCTGAGGTACAAAGCTGCCGCGCGAGAAGCTGCTGCCAGAAACCTTGTCCAATCCAAGAACAGCATTGAACAGCTCGTCTGCGGTGGGCTTGGCGGTCTTCGACTTGGGCAAATTCTCGTTTGCAAGCTCAGTTGCGCGGGCAACGAAGGTAGTCAAAGGCAGGAACACGCCAATAGACTCCTTGACCCGCTTCTGGCATTCTGTGACGGCTGTGAGGGAGATGGGAAGGGCAATCTCAACAGGGAGATCTTCGACGACCTTGGGAGCCTGGGAAGCCGCGGCGGGCTTCTTAGCGGGTGCCTCCTTCTTGGGCATGACCTTGATGTTGGACAAGTCAAGGTGCGAGCGCTTCTTGAATCCGTCTGCCAGCTCTGAGGGGTATGATTCCTGAATCTTGCCAACGTACGCCAGCACGTCGCCCTTCAGCAGCCTGCCGCCTGGTCCGGTCGCTGGGATCTTGTCCGCGTCCGCCTTGGACAGTCCGTTGGTCTTCAGAAGATGCTCAACTGAAGGGTAGAGAGGGTATGTCTGCTTGGTGGCCTTGCCTCCGGAGGCCTTCTTCTGAGACTGCTGCGGGGGTGGTGTGGAAGTTCGCTCCTCCTTAGGAATAGGCTTGGACTCCTCCTTGGGCTGCTCCTTGGGAGCTTCTGCCTGCTTGGACGCAGCATCTTCCTTGGGGATCTCCAGCGAGCTGAGGTCGTCGCCGGGCTCTGCGGTCACGGCGATCCTGGCGCCAACCTGCACTGCCTTGGATCCGTCGCCTTGAATGATCTTGGCGAGGATGCCGTCGTCCTGCGCTTCAACGTCCATCTGGGCCTTATCGGTTTCGATCTCGAGGAGGACATCGCCAGCGGAGAAGGAGTCGCCTGCAATAGGTCAGCACTGATGCCGCTCGTCACTTGTTTCTCCACACAAGAATGGCCATGATGTTCCTCTTAGACTACACAAGCTGCCCATGCAGCCTTGTCTTGTTCATGTATGTTGGGCTGGATCGGTCGTACCTTCCTTGATCTTCCAGGTCGCAATGTTGCCCTCGGTCATGGTCGGAGAAAGCGCGGGCATGTTAAAGTTCTGCGCAGCCAGCGAAGGCTGTCCAGCGTGCAGTGCTACAGCAGAGCGGTCAGCGATAATTCAATGTCCGATCGGCGAAATGAGCACCTCTTCTTGCGCTGTGGTTGCGCAGCTGCTGCGACGCAGCGCGTGCCGACACCCTACATGCCGCAGCGAGAGAAGCCATGGGAGACCAATTGGCAGAGAAGACGAGTTGGCGGCTGGGGTTGGCGGGGTGTGAGGGAGTGGACACTCGGGGTGTTGAATGTTGAGGGCGCGCAAAGCTTCGGAGGAGCACCACTAGTGGCACGGACTTCCGATTTCTAGGATTCGACTATCTACGAGTCGGTACGCCGCACGCCTGCGCCAGTCGTCCAGCAATCAACCCTGGTCGTGCATGTAGGTTGCTGCAGTCTCCATACTTACTTTGTTCTAATGCTAATTGCTTTCGCAGAATGGCCGCTTCGTCACGAGGCTTCGCTGCCTTCCAACAAGCCTCAGGGTTTCGCCTTCCGTCGTCCCTTCGCGCCGCTCTATTTGGAAACCGAGAGCAGTACTTCCAGCCGAGTGCTGTGAGTAAATCGAGAAACTTTTCCTCGTCGACACGGCGCAGATACCAATACCCAAAGACGACCGTGAACAAACCTTCCACATTCATCAGCAGCGACCCAGTATTGCGACAGGTAGTGCAGACACGGCAGCCTGTAGTCTTGTACGAGGCGCCAAAGAACAAGTGGTACTATTGGAAGGTTTATGGACTTGCTGCACTGTGGATTGGCACCGGAGCGTATGCCATTAAGTTCCAGGAGGATGTCAAGGAGATACCAGACTTGCCTTTCTTCGTAAGGCCGACATATGTTGTAGTGGGACTCGGCTTCATTGCAATCGGATGCTATGTCTGCAGCGCGCCGACGAATCGAATGCGCTCTTTAGAGCTGGTTCCTAGCATGATGGGCGGCCCGATGCAGCTGCGCATGGCCGTAAGATCAGCACCGTGGGCGAAAGAGCGCATCATCTACTCAAATCTCGGAAGCGCGACTATAAGTGAGAAATGTCAACCCATGGTGCTGGAGTTGCAAGAAGCCGAACGAGCGAAAAGGCAGAGTGTGTGGCAGGATCTAGGCGACAGGAACATTGTATCGAAAGCGTGGGAGGGCTCTGCACGCTGGGTTCATCAGAAGTGGACAAATTTCTTCCTTAGATTCAAGTTCGCTGTACTAAGGTTTGGTATTGCAAAAGTTGAGGTGCAGGGAGAGAAGTGGAAGATTGACTGCTCGGGTTATCTGCTGGAGAACGGCAAAGGTATGTTGCAGCCAACGGTGCGTTGAACGATGAACAATATTAATGCCATACAGCTGTCGACCGTATCTTACCCGAGGAGTAAAGTTTGGAGACGACAGAACACTCGTTTCACATATTCCTGCTCCATCAATTTAGTATTGCAGCAGGCTGCGATGTGTACATTGTACTAAAGTATTGTACAAATTTACGAAGCCAATGTAAGATAAAGCACGAACCAAGAGCTCAGAAGAGAGCTGCTTGGATTAAACAATGGCGCGCATGTTACGACAAACCATAAAACTTGTAATGCTCGGGGCGCTCAGCAGATCTGTGAACGACATGGCTTTGTACTCGACACCACGCAGCAGCCGAGTCGGAAAAATATATCAATGATTAAATTTCCAATGCCAAGTACTCAACTCTTCGTGGGGTTGTCTATATGACATCCTGGTTGTCGCACTCGATGTTGGTGAGGCTCGACCAGGCAATGGTCGAGATGCCCTGGATTAAGGTCAACACCAAAGCAGTGGACCGCCCGCTTAGTCCGATGCACAGGTTCCACACCACATGGACCAGGACAACTCTTAAAATTACCGAAAGCATTTTAATTTGCGACTGTATGTAATTTTCCCATACGAAACTTCGTAGCTGCAGACTGAAGGTCACGACGCACATGAGAAGGTAGACACACTGACAGCGGCTGTTGGGCACTGAGAAGACGGACTGAGAGTGATAAAAAACAAGAGATATGGACTGTATGATATCATGATGTAGATTCTTTGACTTGCCCCTTGTGTGCGCTGTTTGAATCTGATGGGATCTCCACGTGGCGCGTGGCCGTGCATCGTTCGACCTGGCTTCCCCACAATCGACCATGACATGAACTTGTCAAACGCAGTTAAGCTTTTGAGCCGCATCCTGTTCCTGCAGCTGATCGCCGGCAGCAATGAGAAGTACAACAAGAAAGGGAGCTCGAATATAGGCCTTCGGAGTGCGAGGAGACTCCCGAAAATTCGCCGAAAGCTGTCGCCTACTATATCTGCAGCTGTCTGTAATTTTCAAATGATTTCCAGAGTGCAAAAAGGTCGAGTTATTGAGTATGTCGTTGTTGTTGTGTCTTGAAGTTGCGATGGCTTTCCCTGGGTCGGGGTGTGTCAGGTTGCATGTTATTCGTCAAGCTTTGGCGCTTGGACGAGAATCGCTCGACAAGAACAACAACAGGACCTGCCCCCTCATCCAGTGTCATCTGTCTGATCTGCCCTGCGCTGTCGCTCGCTGCATCCATCTGGCGCCTGTTGCATCTTGCAGTCGCCTTTCACTGCTGCATACCCTATCCCGCTCGTGCACCGTTGTCCCCAGCGCGCGGTCGCTGAGCTGCATCGACACGCCATCGCGACAAGCACGGACGAAGATTGCGCGCAGTTCGCTTTCGAGCTATTGATCGCGTATGCAGAAGTAGCTTTGTGCGCTTCTGATGTTTTGGTGAAGCTGCAAGCTTTGTCATAACGGTGTCAGCGCGTTCACCGTGACCGCACCGCGGCCTTTCACCTGCGCAGCTGCCTAAGAACGCCTCGCGGATCCCAATCCCCATGTCGAACCGCACAAAGCGCAAGTTCGATCTTGACCCTACCGCTTCCGACCCGGAAGACGACGATTACGACGACGCCGATCGTGCGCCACCACAGCGCCGCCGTGGGCACCGCACGCCGGGTGCAAAGAAGCAGGGCAGCAAGCGTCAGCGCCGCATCTACAACGGCTCGGATATCGACGACGACGACGACGATATCATCGAGGACGATTCGTTCACTGAGCGATCCGAGTCTGAGGAGCCTGAGGTCAATCCTGCCACCGGCCGCAGTGTACGTCGCGCAACCAAGAAGCAAGTCACCTACGAGGAAAGTGACGAGGACGAGATAGAAGACACGGCCTCTGACAGCGAAGACGAGAAGCCTCGCACTGCAGGACGGCGGCGGGCCAAGCCATCGATCGAGGAAGTCGAAAAACCATCGCTCATTGTCAAGCTCAAGATGCCTGACAACGCTTTTGGACGCTCTCTGCGCACGCGCACAGGCAGCAAGTCCACCGCTCCCACCCGAGGAAGAACGCCCGAGGTTGGCATCACGCGGCGTAGTAGCCGCCTTTCCCACGATGTAGAGGAACCCATGGTCGCTCTGTCAGACTCTGGCAAACATGCCAATGTCGTTCGAGAAGGCACACGCACACCAGAGCCCTCTGTTGCCCGTGCTACTAGAGGAGGCAAGGGCCCCAGATTCCAAGCGCCAAGCACCATAGAAGAGGCTTCTCAGGAAGTATCTATGATCCGCGACGAAGGGGAAGAGGATAGTCCAGGGCCCCTTGACAAGCTTCTTGCAGGCGCTGAGATGCAAGTCCAGTCCAGCGCGCGGGAGTCGTCCGAGCACGACGCTCAGGGAGCTAAGGAAGAAGAAGAAGACGACGACGATGGTATGGAAGGTGTGATTCAGGAGTCGCAGCACGACCGTGCTGACGAGGATTCTGACGAGGAGGGACCGGTCACGCGTGGTGGGCGCAATCTGCGGACCCGGCAAGCATCACAGAAGCGTAAGCGCGGCGCAGACGAAAGTAGTGATTTCGAGCCGGTCGACGTTGACGCTGAAGGAGAGGAAGAGGAGATGTCAGATTCAGATCACGACAAAGGCAAAGGTACAGCCTCAGACAGCGGCTCTGGTTCTGCGCGTAAGACGCGCGGCCGGACCCGACAATCGCAGCGAAGCAGGCGCAATTCATCAGATGAGGATTCTGCGATCGATCCTGACGAGCTTCAAGACGAACTACAAGAGCTCAGCTCCAACAAACGACGCCGTCTTAGTAGGCGTGTACCAGACAACGACCTGTCGTATGACACCGGTCCAAGGAGGCGAGAACGCAGGACTGTGGATTACAGGGTTGTGCGCCCTGAGCTGAATGCGGTATTTGAAAATGACGACGATGATGCCGCCGGACCGTCAATCAGCAAGTCGCGTTCCAAGGCTGGAGCCGGAGCCTATGGAACACTCTTTAGCAATCAAGGTCCATTTGGTGGAGGTCAAGCTGGCTTTGGACAAGATGATGACTCTGATAGCAGCGACGAGGAGGTCCAAAAGATGCCCAGACATTTTGGAAGTATGGTAGGCATGACACCTACAGCAGCTGGTTTTGGCGGGTTCCCACAAGCTCACAACAATTCGGCGCAAGAAAAAGGCGCTGGCGGTGGACCTGCAAACTTTGGCAAGATTAAGGACAAGAAGGCGTTGGCTGATGCTGATCCGCTTGGTGTTGATCCAAACGTCAACTTCGATGGTGTGGGAGGTCTTGACGATCACATCAACAAACTGAAGGAGATGATCATGCTTCCATTGCTCTACCCTGAGGTTTTTCAGCGCTTCAAGATTACACCACCTCGCGGTGTGCTCTTTCACGGACCTCCAGGTACCGGTAAGACACTTCTTGCTCGCGCTCTAGCTTCTAGTGTCAGTTCGCATGGTCAGAAGGTCACCTTCTACATGCGCAAGGGTGCAGACGCTCTCAGCAAGTGGGTTGGTGAAGCTGAGAAACAGCTGCGAACTCTCTTCGAAGAGGCACGCAAGACGCAACCCAGCATCATCTTCTTTGACGAAATTGATGGTCTGGCACCTGTCCGGTCCAGCAAGCAAGAGCAGATTCACGCCTCCATCGTTGCAACATTACTTGCTCTTATGGATGGTATGGATGGCCGTGGACAGGTTGTTGTCATTGGCGCAACGAACAGACCGGATTCTGTCGACAATGCCCTTCGACGCCCAGGTCGATTTGATCGCGAATTTTATTTTCCTCTGCCTAATGTGGCCGGACGCCGTGCTATTCTCGACATCCACACAAAGAATTGGGACCCTCCACTGGATCCAAAAATGAAGGACCAGCTTGCTGAGTTGACAAAAGGGTACGGAGGTGCGGATCTGCGAGCACTTTGTACAGAGGCTGCTTTGAATGCAGTGCAAGGCACCTACCCGCAGATCTATCAGTCCGAAAAGAAGCTACTCATTCATCCCAGTGAGATCAAGGTTCTTGCCAAGGATTTCATGGTCTCGGTTAACAAGATGGTGCCCTCATCACAAAGGACGGCCACCGCAGCTGCTAATCCGCTGCCTAAGAACATAGAGCCTTTGCTTCGGAAACCGCTTGCAGACATCCTCAAGCGCATCAATGAGCTTATTCCCCGGAGGAAGCCACTTACAGCGCTCGAGGAGGCAGAGTATGATGATCGTGAGGATGAAAAGGGTTTCGAGCGCGAGACTACGTTGCGTACCTTCGAGAGCAGCAGAATCTTCAGACCTCGTCTTCTCATCACTGGCTTGCAGGGTATGGGGCAGCAATACCTTGGGGCTGCGTTGCTCAGCAAGATCGAAGGACTCCATGTGCAATCCTTTGATCTGCCCACCATCCTGGAAGACTCTACGCGATCCCCCGAAGCTGCTATTACCCAGCTGTTTACGGAAGTCAGACGTCACAAGCCAAGTGTGATCTACATCCCGGCTGTGGACGTCTGGTACAATACATTACCTCCAGCAGCGACCAAAACCTTCAAATTACTCCTCCGTAGCATCGGGGCTAATGAGCCAATCATGCTGCTGGGTGTCATGGAATTGGAGGACGTAGAGGACAAGCCTGATCGGCAAATGCTGGTAGACCTGTTCGGTTTCTCTGTACACAATCAGTTTGAGATCCAGCGACCAGATCATGAAGGCAGAGCCGAATTCTTCACGTCAGTCAGGCAATATATTGCTATGTCTCCGGCGGACTTTCCCGATCTTGACAACAGGAAGAAGCGAGTGCTACCAGTACTCGAAGCTGCACCTGTTGTCGAACCTGTACTAGATCCCAAAGAGATCGCGGCCCGGGAAAAGGCACAGAGAAAGCAGGATCAACTGACACTCAACAAATTGAAGGGCGCTATTCAGCCGATCATGGACATGCTTAAGAAAAAGCACAGGAGATTCTTCAAACCTGTTCTGGACCCGGACTGGTACGCGTACCTCATCGATGAACAGAACCCCAACCATGTCACTAGTGATTTGGACCGCGAACAGCAAGAGGCAGAGGGTATGACTCGACCTTGGGAGCTATCAAAAGACAACAAGGGTGTGGGCGTACTGCTGCATGTGGAAAGTGGGAACAAATACTACAACCTCGATCTTTCGCAGATCGAGCAGCGTCTTTCGAACGGATACTACAAGCGCCCGAAAGACTTCCTGTTCGATATCAAAACCCTTGCGAAGGACTCAAGAACCTACCAGGATGCAGAGCGAACGCTCAAAGCCAACGAGATGGTAGCAAATGTGGAGGTCGACATCGATTCTTGGTTCTACGCCAATGACGCCCAGTTCTTGTGGCTGACAAAAGAATGTGACGGTTTGTATGAGCGGGAAGTGCAGCGTGCGAAGAAAGCGCAAGAGAAACGCCAAAAGGCGATTGCAGAAGGACAAGACATACCTCCTGAAGTCGCACCCGTGCCGCCTGAGCAGTCACACGGTACCACTGACACTTCAGGCCCTATCGTCCTGGGCGAACCCATACCTCGATATCCCCCCGTCACGCCGATTCGAGCGCCTCATGATGCGTCCACATCCAATGGTACGAGTGCTGGAGAAAGCGGAGACCATTCCTATCAAAATGGGTCTACGGTACCATCGCGTGCAGCCGATGAAGATTTAATGATGCCCGATAGTCAGCAGGATATCACTGCTAGTACTCAGGCCGATCTTCAATTCCAAACACCCAGCAAGCCCAACACGCAGCTGACGCAGAAGTCGCAAGTATCAGCTCGCACTTTTGTCAATCCTAACATGCTTCCTCACGACTACCACAACAGCGCCAGTACCACAACCTCGGGTAATCAGACTTCGAAGCGCTCTTCGGACAATAAGTTCGGAACCCAGAGCAGCAATGGTGTCAGCCACATAGGACTTCCTGAATTCAATGCTCCACCTGGCGGGTCACAACTGCCGGACACACAAGGTGCGTCGGAGTCCTTCTATCGTCGATTTGAGCTCGACCCGCCCCTTTCTCCGCAGTACAATGCTAATTGCAGTTTCGGTACAGAGCCATGCTTCCCCAGTCAGCACTCTGGATCGCCACCTTCACAAACATCTCAACCTTCGCAATCATCTCAGATGCCTGCACCTGCGCCTGTGGCTCACAAATCCAATATCGTTGACATTCTCGCCGAGCCGCAACCGGAGCCGCAGGTCATCCTTGATGAAACCTCGCTCAGCCAATTACACGCCAAGCTCGTTAAATCCTCGTCGGGCTGCTCACTCGAACAATTGGAGCAAATCAGTGCTGCGCTCATGGATACTATTTGGCAACACCGCAGAGAGTACAATCGTAACAAGGTTATTACTGCAGTCGCCGATGCATTCAACGTCATCATTGAAGACATTGAGACAATGCAGAAGATCCTGGCGCAAAGCCAAGAAAGATTGGATGACGATCGACAGCAACCCCGATATGATTTCGACCTGAGTCAACCGGGTCCGTATACACAAGCGCCGAGGAGCGATTACTATACACAGACAGCGACAGAGCGGTGATTGGAGTCACTGAAGCATTCAGGTCTGCGTACTGCACAGTAAGGAGATGTGTTGATTGAGTGGATGCGTTGCAAAGTTTTGAATTTTCATTATGTTCTCACGGTTGGCGTTTTGATGCACTTGCAGCATTGGTTGACACATACCCCAGCCCTGTACCCAATGGAGTGACTTTTTGTAACGAACGTGTAGATAGCATTAGCAATCAACGCCGACTCACGGAAAAGTGGTTTGGGCTCATTGGAGATGTGTTGGGCATCGTGCATGACGAAGTTCGATATGAGGTTCCTTCTATAGGTTGCATAACGCAAGGGAGGATGAGTGCTTACGAACTGCAACTCTTTTTGCATATACATGGCCATCGGAATGGTCCGCTTTCACGCTCCTTTGTTTGCAAACCTGGCTACCACAACAATACAATAAACTCGTACGCTTTTGTCCAGGTCTCTGACAGCGCGTAGGGCTCCATCAAGGGTACTCTTTGCGAAACGTTGAGGATTCGGTTGCTGGAAGGAAGTAGTGCTTTGGCCGAGTAGGCGTTGAGCTAGAAATGTCTATATTCGGACTTCACGGAGTCCGAATCTCGGCTTGATATATACCGCAGACCAAGAACCCTATTCTATTAGCACAATGCTAACAATTGGGTTTGTATAGAAAGTACCATGTATACAACAAAGTACTAAAATCGTGGCATCGCTCATGTATCTGAGATTGCTTGATTGCGTGGCTTGCGGACATTCCTAGTAACGGCCCGTTAGTCGGTGATACCGAGCACGCTGAAACCGTTCCTCGAGCTCGGGCCTGTTCCTTTGCTTCTCCAGATTGACATGGTGGAGCATCGATCGCTCTCTTAGGCGAGCATATCCCCCATGAAAGGGGGTCCACGCTAACTAGCGCTGGCGCGACTCCCACTCGGGGTTCATGGAACCTATCAAACGACAATGTATTTTCACACTCGCCCCAGCAAACCCCGGATTCAGCCGTGGAAGGTCCGCGGAATCATTGTTCTGCTCGTAGAGCTGAATCCAAAGGAATTCCTTCACCGCTGCGAACGATTCTCTCGCAGTCGACGCGCGGAGAGGCGCACGGCAGAATGCTAACAATGACACGCCTGCAGCTGACGGAACGTGGCTGGTGGAGTGTTTGAGGATTTGAACATCCGGCTAAACGCGTACCCCGGCTGCTGCTATTGTCAAATGAGGAGAGCCAGACTCAACGGTCATGACAAAGACGTCGAACGCGATAGCGTGCTTCGATGTCGTCGTACGCTCCAGAGCGGTGGGATGCAGTTGCCGCGGATCCAGATGAACAGCTGGACTCTGCAGAAGCGCCCAGGTATACCTTCTGTGTTCTGCACCTCTTGTCACTGACATTTAGCCTGGTTTTCGATCCTGTGTGATGCCGCCCACTTGCGCAAGAGCGACGCCTTTTCCCAATCAGCACCAAGCCATGTGTCCAAAGACGCCACGGACCCTCCTTAACGGATGATCCTGGCCGTCTCATATCGGAGTACAGGGCTTATACGATCGGCAAGCGCATGCAGACAAAATCTGTGGTCAGACGATGCATGTGTTACCCAATCAGGGTGAGCATGACATGCAGAAGCCCTGGTTACATTGCGATGAAAGCCAAGTCAAACACCTTGGACCCCGTTCTTCCGTCGGCCTCGTGCAGTTCCAGTAGGTGCCGAACGTAGGACGCCCTACTGGCTTTGTCCTAGAGTCCGCGATCATCGGTCTTGACGACACGTTGCCGCCTTCGATGCCACGCGAGCAAGAGTCTGAAGGCCAGGATTATGCTTCTAGTCCGAGGCTAAGGAGCAGTTTGCTCCATACCATGGTCGCCAAGCTTCCTGCGTACATGGGATTGTCAGCATTCAGCGCACCACTCAACAGGCGCTTGGACATTGCCGCAGCCGCTAGCATTGCATTGTATATTATCACTCTGAACCTGGAAGGGATTTGCTTGTCTTTTGTCTGTTCCTTTGTCTCCCATTCACTGATACTGTCCTCTACGTCCTCTACGACCCTTAGATTCGCCATCGACATGACACTGAAGCACATAGCATCGACGACTTCATTCAATTCATAGTGCAGGAGCGACAGGTCCTGGAGAAAACTTCCACCAGCGGCAGCCCGAGACATGGTCGACTTCGACAACTTGGACGATGTCTCGCGCAGTTTTGAGCTGCCCGCTCATATCCATCCATGGTTACGAGCAGTTGTCGTCTTGGGCTTCATATCCTTCGCCGCGTCGGTCTCGCTTCTTTTCGTTCTCAGCTACAAATTGATATCCTGGCACATCAAATCCAAACGGAGTAATCAGTTCGTCATCCTTATCTTCAACCTCCTCTGGGCAGACATCCAGCAAGCATTGGCGTTCCTGCTGAACGTCGAATGGCTTCGACTGGGCTCAGTGCAAGTCGAAAACCCAATATGCTTTGCCCAAGGCTGGCTGGTCTCAACTGGCGACTTGGGTAGTGGAATATGGTGTTTTGCGATTGGACTGCACACTTTCGCATCAGTCATTCTGGACTACCGGTTGAAGCCGAGAACGTTCTACGCAGCTGTTGCGGGAGCTTGGGTCTTCATCATCGGTGTCTCGTCGATTGGCGTTGGGATGTACGGCTCCAATCTCTACGTGCGGTCAGGTGTGTGGTGCTGGATCCATCACGACTTGAAAGGCTTACGACTCTGGACTCACTATGTTTGGATATTCATATTGTAAGAGACCACACCTGGCTTTTGAACGCCCAACTCTAACAGATGCAGTGAATTCGGTAATGTTTTCATCTACGCCATCATCTACACAATCCTCCTCCACCGCATCCACACCGGCTACTACACCCCCGAAGAATCAAAGCGCGTGCGAGCAATCTCAAACCTGATGGTCGTCTACCCCGCCGTCTACGTGATCTGCACGCTGCCCCTCGCCTCGGCCCGCATGGCAGCCATGACAGGCGAGGTGCCCTCACTCGCGCGGCTGTGCCTCGCAGGTGCAATGATCACCTCCAACGGGTGGCTAGACGTGCTCCTATACAGCTGCACACGGCGGATTATGATCTTCAGCGACGAGCCGCCCGCCGACAGCAACGGGTTCGACACCTTCGCCGCGCCCTTCTGGCACGACAAGGCCACGCGCTTCGGCGCCGAGACCACCATCGAAGCCCTGCACTCGCGCAAGACCAGACGCAACGCCTTCAGGAGCGCTCCTGCCTCGGGCCGCGGCAGTCTGGACGATTTGTTCCCCGTCGGCGATAAGGATATCAAGCTCATCATGACAACCCAGGTTGTCAGCGAGCCCGCGAATGAGGACGATGTCGAGGAAATGGAGGCTGGCGGACGGGCAGTCAGGCCCAGATCGCCGCTTAGCCAGTGGAGCGAGGAGTCGAAGAGTATGAAGAGTATGAAGAATCAGTCGCCTTTATGATACAATAGTATAGAAGATGGAGACGGGCGAGGCGCTGTATAGATACCCAATTTCAAAACGATTGCATGCATCTTAGCTCGGCTCTGGCAAGGGCCACTGGCAGATTTTTTTTTTTCTTCGCGCTTCTCAGTGACTGCGAACCATCTTTGAAGAACGTCAGTTGCTTCGGGTCTGTCTGCTCCAGTATCAGATAGGTATTGAGAAACCTGGCACTCCTGGGTCGAGGGCTTATGGCTCCATTTGCTCGCGAAGTGACATGGAATCTTGGACCGGAGATCTGATCATTCTGGTATGGCGGGTCACGACGGACGAGTATCTTTGAAGGACCGCTAACAGACACGAACAAACGGATAAAGCAAAAGAGTCGAAAACAAGTCGAGTCTTAATTCATATCTCACAGTCCCCGCTATTATACAGCCCCAGTCTCCTTCTACCCCTCAAACACGCCATGATTCAACTCAACTCCAAAATCCTTGGCCATAGTCTTCATCTGATCCTCTAGAATATCCTCGAGCCCTCTCTCGGCGCCAAACGCCTGCTTAATCTTGCTCCACCAAAACACGCCGTCGCTGAGAAGCAGCACAATCCTGAACCGGAGGTGCTTGACCCAGTTCTTCCACCGCTCGCCTGTGCTCAACTCTTTACTCTCAGCGAGAGCCCTGCTAGCCCACATGCCCGTGATCTTGACGCGGTTGACGGGGGAGCCCAGGAACTGGTTGTTGCCTTGGACGATGCGCAGGTTGCGACCAATGAAGATGAGTTCCTGGGGCCACTTTTTGTCGTCGCCCAGGATGCTCTTGATGGCGTCACGACCTTTGACTTGCATGTCGTAGGCGCGCTCGGCGGCGTCTTTGCCGTGCACGCCCTTTTTGATCTCCTCGATCACGCGCTTGTCGCCACCTTGGTAGGGTCGCATGAGGGTTGCGCTGGCGAAGATGTCGGGGTTGTTGGCGCCCCATGAGGCTGCGATGTCGGAGATGGTTGCATTGTCGAATGCGAGGAGTGACTTCCAGAAGAGGGCGTACTGGTGTCGAAACTTAGGGTTCATGCGGATGTAGAGGCCGTGGTCGATGAGGACGACTTCGGGTTGGCCTGAAGGTAGTCGGCGGATGAAGATGTTGCCTGGATGGGGGTCGCAGTGGACAAGGCCCCAGAGGAACATTTGCGCGGAGAAAAGGTCTACAATGGTGTTCATGGTTGTCTTCAGACTGACGCCGAGTCCACCTTTACCGTCTTTGCCTTTCCAGGACTTGCGGCTGGGCTTGATGATCTCGTTCTTGGGCGCATCGGCAGGGACATCAGGGTCGTAAGCTGAGCCCAAGGGAATAGGAGGGAGCTGTACTCCTCCGGCACCAGGTGACCCTCGTCGCCAGCCGCCTCGCCATTTGTTAGTTATGCCTTCCTTGTCCCAGAGTCGCACGCCTTCGATCCACTCAGCTGTCATAACGCGCTTACTCGATAGCTCGCGGTAGACCTGCGGAACATAGACCCTCCCGTTCAATCTAGGCTCGCCAGCAACGAGACGTCGCATCTCCTCGCCGTTGTTCGCCTCGTTTTCGAAATCGGTCTCGAGCATCAGGCGCTCGGAGATGTATGGCACGAGTGTGTATACGGGAATGCCAAACCACCATGTGTATACTTTGGAAACGACCTTGAATGCCCACAGATCCCACCCGACTTGCGATGCGATCTCGCGCTTCTGAATCTTGATTGCGACTTCACGGCCATCTGCAAGGCGCGCCCAGTGCACTTGGGCAACACTCGCACTTGCTCGAGCAGTCTTCTCCATGACACCCTTACCGGGAGTCTGGTCGTGGGAAAAGCTCACGCCAAAGACCTCCTCGACGCTCTTGCCGAAATCCTCCCTGACCACCTTCTCGACTTCCCACCACTCATTCTGCGGCGCATCATCAAACATCTTGGAGAACATCTTTTGGAAAGAGGGAGGAAGGATAGCGCTCTGCATGGCGATCGCCTGACCAATCTTCAAATAGAGCCCGCCGTTGTAGCGCAGCAAATTGAAGATGCGCTCCGCATTGCGGTTGTGGACGTCTTCGATGCTATTCGCGAATGGAGGGTGGGCGCGAAAGTTGATCTTGTAATCAAGACCGATCACAAGACCAGTCTTGAAGGTGCGGAGCGATCTGGTCAAAGACGAGGCATAGAATTGCCTGTCGATGGCATAACCAACACCAACCAGTGCAGAGACGGCAGCGAGACGGCGCACCCATCTCCGCTTCGTAAATGGTGGCTTGACTTTTCGTATCCTTGGCTTAGGTAGATCGGCGGGATTTGGAGGACGAAGGGGCTCCCATGCTTGCGATTGTATGCGGCGCACGAGGGTGTTTTGTGCAGAGGGCGTTGCGGCGAGGCGTGAGCGTGAGCGTGCTAGCTGCGAAGTGACATTGTGGGCAGGTGCTCGTCGCAGAGCGAGCAGGCCCTGTATCATAGCTGCCGCGAGTGTGTAATAAGCGCGAGACGCAGCGTGTATTTGTGAAGCAGAAGCATATTGCAGTCAAGAGGCAACCACATTCAGGCGTCATCGGAAGTCATGACGGCATGTCGAGCAGGGTCTTTGTCCGTGCCCGCTACCGCGGCTTGCCGACTGCCGATACGGATAGATCCAGGTCACCGATCCGCGTGGTGCGCTTTGCAAATATGAACATTCAGGTACACGGCCTGAATACTTTCGCCGATCCACGCAGTAGAATTTGTGTAATGTGTGGCTCCCTCTACTCTGCCCTGTCTTTATCTCTGACTCTGGCTCTGCCTCTCCTCTGCCTCTTGCAAAACTGACAGCATCTGTCATCTTGATATTGCACATCTTCTATAGGTGATCATTGCTCCTGGATTGCCAAACCCAGAGCTCATGCGCAGCGCGTACGAGCGCAGGGTAGAACCTCAAAGGTGCTCTGACCTACTTGGTTTGCGATGGCTCTTGCTGCTTTGTAATGTGCGCGGAGGCAATTGCTTTGGCGCATATCTGAGGCCAAGCGACCCGTGAGCAGCCGACCTCTGAGCGTGAGCTGTGGAGTCTGCACAGTGGTGAACTGTGGAAAGACTTGTCCCAGCTCCTCATAATAATTCTTCCTCTTTCGCACTGATTTTTTCGACAACCTTCAGGTCGACAGCCCAGCGTGTTGCCAGCTCCTCAACTTTATCGTCCCATTTTCTCACGACTGGATGCTGCGCCGCTACCTCTCTGAAAGTGGCATCACCGTCGGCGCCATGCACCTCCCATTTCCAGATACCCTCTTCGTCGACCCAAGTCTGGCCCAATAGCTGCTCGATCGCAAGCGCTATTTGCGCCTCCTCGTAAAGCCCGAGCGCCTCCGTATAGCTCTGCTGATTATGGCCCTTCCATGCGCCCACAAAACCTCGAAGCACGCCCAGAATATAACCAACCCGCAAGCCTATGTCGGCGCCCAGTGCGTACCCCTCGTCAAACCCTTCCTGCACGAATTGCCCTTTTGCCGAAGCCAGCCCTTCACGGTAGGCGTCAGCATCAAGTGCACGCTGTCGTGAAGGAAGGTCGGACAGCATTTCGTGAGCGCGCTCTGAGGTTTGCGCATCGAGGTACGGCGAGTTGGGCGCGGAACCGTAGATGTCGTCGAGTGCGGATTCGTGAGGTGGTGTTGGGGGTGCGTGACCCGCTGCCAACTGAGTTGGCCCCAAGGGAGGAGAAATCTCAGTGGCCGCATTCATTATGGTAAGTTCAGTATAGAACGTTGAGATACCGTGTGCTTCTGCGGACAGGTTCACTTGGGAAAGTTTAGGGTGGGGCTACGGTGGGGTAAAATTCGGCGAGCTCGGAGGTTCAGCCAGTCTGAGTGGATGATTAGCCAACATCTTCAATCATGCTCAGCTCAAAGAGCTCTGCGTACTCAGAGCTCAGAGCTGCCTACTGAACAAATCTTAGTAGTCATACAGTCCGTTCTTAAGATCCATGCCGCAGTACTGTGCTGCTGGATTTTACCACAGGAGGCCATTGAACATACTTGATACTGGACCGAAGCCAAAGAAAAATAGAGATGGTCACATACAAGGTGACAATTATTCCATGGCGGAGCGGCTGCTCGTGAGCTCAAACGGTGTAGACACCGAGGGCGGGGCAATCTCCGCTGGAATGTCCGTTCCAAATATTCGATGTTTGAGCTGCGGAAGCTCATGCAAGCTGCAGGTAGAGCCTCACCTACATCACACCAACATGAAGCCCCACCAGCACCAATGGGTTCGAGAGTACATGTGGCATCCCGCGCTCGTGTCGAGCATAACAGCCTCATGCCGCTTCATACTGACGCCGCAGTGACCCCTAAAGACGAAGCTGGTGTTCCGGTGGTGGAGGTATGCACGCGGATTTCCTATTTGGGTCATTCCGTGGACATGAGCTTTCCCCGCCTTGGGGTTCGCAGTATCCCGCCGTGCAATTCGTGGCGCACACTGAAAGATGGTACGGCCTGGCCTCTTGCAGTAGTCATGCGGTGTCCATCGGAGCGGGTCCTGCACTTGCTGGCGCTTTTAAAGTCGGGTGTCCCTCGCATTGAGACGTTGAAAGGAATCCTCTTGTCACCCATTCTCCAAACAAGTTGTTTAGTCCTCTTCCGGCTCTCACATCTCAAACGATCAATTGGTACATTCCGTAGTACCTGCAGTCAAGATGACATACCCAAATCTTGCCCCTGGCCTGCCAGAGTTCAGTCTGAAGGACAAGGTTGTGCTTGTATCTGGTGCAGCTCGCGGACTGGGTTTAACACAAGCAGAAGCTCTACTAGAGGCTGGCGCAATAGGTATGTAGGGATCTGGTGACCACGACGAGCTTCAGCTGCTGACTACAGGTTTAGTGTACGCTCTTGACAGACTGCCTGAGCCGCACCCAGACTTTCACACTGTTGCAGAGAGAGCAAAGACGGAATTTAATTCCAAGTTTGAATATCGACAGATTGATGTGAGGGATGTTGATGGCCTTCATAAAGTAGTCGAAGACATTGCAAGCATCGAGGGTAGGATGGACGGCCTGGTCGCAGCCGCGGGCATTCAGCAGGAAACACCAGCCCTGGAATACAAGGCAGAAGATGCCAACCGCATGTTCGAAGTGAACATTACGGGTGTTTTCATGACCGCACAGGCGGTTGCGAAGCAGATGATCAAGTTCGGCAACGGCGGTAGTATGGTGTTCATTGCCAGCATGTCTGGCACTGTCGCCAACAAGGTATGTATCTGATCGACCTCTGGAGCCAGGTAGCTGACAGAAGTACAGGGATTGATCTGCGCTGCGTACAACTCGTCCAAGGCAGGCGTCATCCAGCTAGCTCGCAACCTAGCTGCCGAATGGGGTCAGCACAAGATTCGCGTCAACACAATCTCCCCTGGATATATTGTAACACAAATGGTGGAGGAGCTGTTTGTGAAGTACCCTGAGCGCAAAGAATCATGGCCAACGCAGAACATGCTGGGACGATTGTCAGGTCCCAGAGAATACCGTGGTGCTGCAGTGTTCTTGGTCAGTGACGCCAGCTCGTTCATGACAGGCTCAGATCTGAGGATAGACGGTGGTCATGCTGCGTGGTAAATAGCATAATCGAATTAATTGCGGTCATAATATGGGACATTTGTCATATCTCAGCGTTGAAGATGCACGAGTGAAGGAGCCGTGAGCGCGCCAATGAGGATTGGTGGAAGTCCGATCTTGGCGTGTCAGCCCGAAACAGGCACTCACCAGGTAGCTGTCCGCAAGCACCGTTTGACACGGAAAGCACCTCTCAACGGCCAGCATGTCCAACAGGTAGCCGCAATGCTGGAGCTTAAGCTCGCGCCTCAGCACTGTTCTTCCTGTAGCTACCCATGACGAGCAGTCCTCTGCACGCGACATCGATGATTGCTAGAGCCTGAACTGCTTACGGGCTCCAATACCTCCAATGTCGAATTCGACTCCAACCGCCCTCACTCGCTACCGCCCTGCTGTGCTTGTGCTCACCGGAGCGGCAGCTGCCTATGGAGTGTATATCCTCTACAACAGCGTCCAGGCTGCCCCCAGCGACGGGCTGCATCGTAGCAACGCCGTCCGACGGACCAACCTGCAACGGCGGCCGTCACGCACGACACGGATAATATCACGTCTCGAAAGCGAAGTGCATGCTCTGGGCGAGTACAACGTCCTCGGGCTTGTGGTCCCTCTCGACCCCCTAAATCTCATTGCTCCAGACGAGCTTCGAGAACTGCTCGCGACTACAGTCCCGACTGCAAGCGAAGATATCATCGAGGTCGAGACGGTGCGACTATATGACGTTTTCCTGGACAGATTACTGGACTCACGCTTCCCGACCCGCCCGCTTGCCCCTGCAGAGATTGAGGCCGTTTCTCGGTGGATTGGTGACAGGCTACCACATCCGGCAGCTATACCTCGTGCTGTAGAACGACGCACCCAAAGGCTAAATGACGCTCGCCGTATTGAAACAGACGGTGCCGAGAGTATCGCAGGCACAGACATTTCTTGGAACAGTGACGATGACAGTGACGGGGAAGCCCTCGATCCTGACGGGCAGACGCTTCAACGTACCCTATACCATATTGCGGAGGACCGCGCGCGACAAGAGGGTGTTGTCCACCGTGGTATCACGTGTAATTCCTGCGATGAGAAGCCCATCCGCGGAACCAGATGGCATTGTGCCAACTGCGTCGATTTCGACCTGTGTTCCACGTGTGAAGCTACCAACTCTCACACCAAGACACACGTCTTCTACAAGATACGGGTGCCGGCTCCTTACCTGTCTCTCGCCAAACAGGAACCTCTATACCCAGGCAAACCTCACATGATGCACCACTCCGTCAATCCAGTACTGAAGAGGCGTCTGGCCTCTGAATCGAAGATGGAATTCGAGGAGATTGAAGCGCTATGGGATCAGTTTACATGTCTTGCAAGTACCGAGTGGTCCAATGACCCCAACAAGATTGGCTGGGCCCTGGACCGACGTGCTTTCAACCACGCTTTCGTACCTCGGTATAATGGATTCGTCGCTGTGCCCAATCTTATATACGATCGGATCTTTCAATATTACGACAGCGACAAGAATGGGCTCATTGGCTTCGAGGAATGGATCAAGGGCATTGATGGCATGCACACCTCGGACATGAAAGTCAAGGCCAGAATTGTCTTCAATGGATATGATATCGATGGTGACGGCTTTATTTCACGCCAAGACATACTACGCATCTTCCGAGCTTACTACGCAATAGAGAAGGAGGCTACCCGTAATTTTGTAGCTGAGCTGACAGAAGAGCTCTCCGTACGTAACAGCATGGATACTATTCGATCCAGTCAGCCTTTGGGGTCTGCATTTCCTCCAAGTAGTCTCCCGACATCAAATAATCCTCACCCAAGCTTTGCGCAAAAGCAAAATGGCACTTTTGACGAGAACTCTCCGGTCACTCTGGACACCGATTTTGAAAGGGCTACCCGCAAATCCATCATCGAGGCCAACGAACTTCACCAGCTTGAGTATGATGAGCTATCTAAACGAGACGCTGGAGAGCGCCTAGTACAGAGAGCATGGGCCAGGCGAGAATTCACGCTCGACGAGGAAGAGGGTCTGACGAGGCCCAATGGTGCCGACATTACGGATGATGAAGAAGATGCTAAGACTGACCAAAACAAGATTACAGCTCCAAAACCTCAATCAGAATCGACTGCAGCCCGCCACTCTTCTGAAGCGCGTTTTCAAAACGAGGTTGATCGTGAAGACGGGTCGAGTAAACCACCCGCCAAGCAGATAGCTAGCGGACAATGGGGGGGATACGAGATTCCTGAACCTGAACAGGATCTTGGGCAAGAAGTGCTGTACCAAATCACGCAACAAGCATTCAACGAACTGCTTGATCCCCTGTTCCGAGCAAGAGAAGATATGGCACTGGATGCCCGCAGTTTGCGCAAGGAACGTCGTAAATACACCGAGGCCATCGATGCTTTATTGGCGAGGGAGCGAGGCTGGGGCAAATACAATGCAGCGATATTCAGCATCGGCATCTTTCGATTCGCCAAGAGGATCGTGGATGTCTTTTGCCAGCAAATGAACATGGGCGCACTCGAGGCCATGAAGCGCTACAGCTACACGGACGACCCGCAATGGTACGAAGGGATGGTGTCTGCGACAATTCAGCATGCCGAGGAGCTAGTCTTCAAGAACGTCATCCTTCAGAAGGAAGACCCGCCCGTCAATGGCATAGCCGAGTGGAACGCAGAACTCATCAAGACGCGGCTACACATGGAACTGAAGTCAGTCACCATGAGGCTTCTACGATCCAGTGGACATGGGCAGGAAGCGGTGAAGACTACTGCGGAGGCTCCTGTTATAGATATCGCCATGCATCGCGACCCAACGATGCCGCAGTTCCGGCCGGACTCAACCACCTCTCAAACAAACGCAGACGGCCAAAACCTGGTGAGTGTTGACCAAGGTAGCGATACCTCAGTATTCGAACAAGATCTCGAAGACTTCACAGACGACGATGATGAACGAATCCAGCTTGGTCCACACGGTCCATTCTTCGTCCATGTTCGGTATTCCACCAAGGAAACGTCGAGCCCCGAGAAAGAACAACCAGCAGCACCGACCGAGACGCCTTCCACAAGCGCAGAATTCCGCCGCAACGAGGAAGGCCGTGTGGTCCTCCATTTCCTGACCCCACAGACAAACGCTTCGGCCGATTCAAGGCCAAGTCGCGACTCCTCTCAAGCAGGAGAAGGGACGGAAACGCGTTCGTCCTCGATACCCTCGATTCCTTCGCTCGGTTCCTCATCCCAGGACGTAAGAACACCCATCTACACCAACGTACCTTGGTTGCAATCCCTGTACCTTGCCAGCTCGGCCGATGGCAAGCAAACGCTATCCTACAAGCGCCGCCACGTCGCGCACACCCAGAGCCTCTATGCTATTGCACCCGAACCAGATCAGACGGCTGCTCTGATTGCGAATATCCGCAGCCATGTGAAGAGGAACTCCGAGAAACACTCTTTAAGTGACTCGGAGCACGCAATGTATATCAGACTCCTGGCGAGCTGCGAGGCGGTGGAGCAGGAGAGCCGGGAGCGGAAAGGGGATGGGCTGTTGAGCTTTGATGAGTTTGAGGGTGTGTTGAAGGATGGGAGACTCAGGTTTTTGGAGAGCTGGATGGACTGGGTTAGTTTGTGAGAGCGATGGATGCTGGCTGACGTACTTGAGGAGGGTTCACTGTGACTGCTTGCCGGGTTAGCAAAATACCTATCTGTTAATTACTGCAGCATTAGCGGGCGGTCACATTAAATATCTATGCCCAGTATCACGGCAATTTCTCGGGTCTCATCTCAGTGTCGTGCAATGCTCCTTTTGGAATTCGTTATATACCGTGTAGCGACCAACGTGTAGCCGCCAAGGTCTGCTTTTGCAGCCACCCATGCTCCTCATATCTACAACTCATCCTTGCTCACGCCATCAATGCTGACCAGCTCCGTCTCAAAGATCAGCACGCTGTTAGCAGGGATGGGGCCTGCGCCCCTGCTGCCGTACGCCCACTCAGGCTGGATAGTCAATTTGCGCTTCTCGCCCGGGCACATGTCGAGCAGACTACAAGGCACGTCCAGTTAGCCGATTATGTTTCGCTGCCAATTCCCCCATTCCGTCGTCGTCGTCGTCGTCGTCGACGACGATCCTTCCTTCCCCACTAGGGGAACGGGGAAAGTGTAGCAAGGGAAAAGGGAAAAGGGAAAAAAAGCTCACCCTTTGTCCCAGCCCGAAATCACCTGGCCCCTCCCGACTGTGAAGCTGAGCGGCTGGCCGCGGCCGTACGAAGCGTCGAATTCCGAGCCGTCGGACTCGAGGGTTCCGCGGTCTGTTGTGGGTGTTTTGTTAGGTGCGTGTTTTCGTAGCAGTGTGGTCCATTCTCTGCGATTGGAAACGGGACCCCCGGGGGGGGGGGGAAGTAGAGGAGGAGGGGAGCGACATACAGTGGACGTGGATCTTGTCGCCGGCGACAGTGGGGCGCTTGCAGTCGACTGCGGTCACGACTTCGGTCTTGAGGTGCTGTGTCGTGGCTGTTAGCTACCTACGCCCATACGTATGCAGCTCGACGCGGGAACGCCCAGTGAGCTAGCTGGTGGGGAGGTGGGTGGGGTTTACCTCGTTGTTGATGACCTCTCCGGCGAGCGCGGTCGCGGCAAAGGCGAGGATGGTTGCGAGCTTCATGGCTGGGGGCGATTGGGGGGTTTGTGCGTGTGCGTGAGGAATTGGGGGTTTGGGGGAGGTAGGTAGAGCTATAGCAGAGAGCGACGCCACAAGGGCGGTGGGGAGCTTGGACGGGTGCTGTGTGGGGTACTGTAGACGCCAAGGGAATCTGGCCTTATATTATGCGGAAGACAGGGTCTGATCGACGACGTCCACCCAGTATTACTGCTAAGTTGTGTTGCTCTTGCCTTGCCCGCCAATTCAGGCCTTTTGCAGCATGCTTGGTCCAATGCTCAATTGAGCTCTGGCTGCTACTTGTCAATCAAGTCTGAAGGATATTTACTATGGCAATGTGACTGCGAAGAGAAAATATATGAGGCCCACTGGTTCATGACACCTGCGACAAGAGTAACATGAGAGTAGTCTGTGTGAGAGGTGCTGCTTTCACTGCGGCAAAGTCTAGCGATAATAACATACAAGATTTTGGACACGACCGATCAATCGAAGAGGGTAGCGGTTCTACAACTCAAGCAAGAACTTCGCCCTCTCCAACACCCCAAAAAAAACATGAAACCGCCAAAATACATCTAGGCCAGACCTCTTGAGAGGTTCCATCGCCGCGCGTTTCCTCAATCTCAGCAGTCGGAGTTGGAAATCTTTCTCTGTCCACTTCAGCGGCCACCTCTCTAATCCAAGTCAAATTGGGGGCCAAATGGGGGGACAATTGGCATCCCACAGGGCCTATAAGCATCTGGTCTCCATTCCCGGGGCTTCGTGCTGTTTCAGGTTCTTGAATAACCGTCCTTTATACGGCAATGGAATTTTAGGAGATGTTGTATGCTATGCTACTATTGCCGTCATGGCCCCATCATCCCCCCCAAGTGACGCGACCTGGTAGCAAACCCCAAGTTTTGTCGAGACGTGCAGTGGAGAGGTTTATATAAGTAGATATGGCGTTGGCGCGACTTGTTGGAAGATATACATTCAGATCAGCCAAAGCATATATATTTTCCCAATCAACTCTCCCACGTACAGATGTCTTCCTCCACAAATACCCAGAACACCACGTCGGCGCCGTCTGCAGGCGGTACTGTCAATCCAGGCGGACTATGTGTCCCCACTGCTGAGCCTACATATGCTATTAGAGTCTACACCAATACAGTTGCTTGTAATGGTACGCTTGCCTTGAGGATACACAACGATGATGATATTTATGATTGCAGGCTCTTTCAACGTATCTTTCTACTTTGGTCGCAAGACTAGTCGTTCGAGTTCTATGGAAGTGCTTGTCGAGCCGAACGAAGGCCCGGATGTCAATCGTCGCTAGCTGATGGGTTTCCTGGCGGAGGGGAAAATGATAGTTCTGTTGTCGATGACGAAGAGTATGATTAGGAGCATGTTTGAATCGTGTAGTCAGTAGCGCATCATAGTGGATATTGTCAGGTTTTCGAGCAGAAATTCTTGTTTCATTCAAAATGTAATCTTGCGCACGCCCACGTGAACGGTGGAGTGGCTTCGCTCCCAAAACGCCGTGGTATATGAAGAATCGCACAATGCTGTCGTGGATGTCATGAAATGCATCGTCTTTTCTCTACCCTCAATCATCGTCCTGTGTGGTCCTGTTCAACACTCGAGTCTTAGACCTGACCACGGTAAGGCTCATACGCAGTCCCAGTCTGACCTTGCTTGAATGCAGGCGCAGTCTGTAGCTGGTGACCGCTCTGACCGAAAGCAGGGCTGGCGACACGCTCATAGGAGTAGGGCGTCTTCTCGACAACCGTCTTCTTGTGACCGCTAGAGCCGGAGCAGCAGCACACGCTGAGCAGCCAGAAGAGGCCGGATGCGATGCTGAAGGCGACACCGAGCCACATGGTCTGCAGCATCTTGTTGCCCATGGAAGCTTCGATGTTGTAGGGTTCGAGTGCGGTGTGGAACACGCCTGTCAGCACGCCATAGACGCCGGTCGCGGTCGCTGCGGCGGCAATAGAGAAGAGCGATGATGCCTGGGTTCTGTTAGTTCCTTTTCGAGAGGCTTAGAAAGCTGAGACTCACGGTCGAGAGGATAGTGGTGACCAGGCTACCCCACCTCGAGAAGATGGCGAAGAAACCAACGACAAACTCGGCAGCAGTCAAAATAGTAGCAATGATGAAAGCCCAGTTCATCCATCCAGCAACCTTCTTGTACGTGTCCAATCCCTTCTGCAGGTCGTCGCCGAGCACGTTCTGCACCGATGTGTTCTGAAGTCCCCAAACCTCGATGGGGTTGAACCAGAACTGGGTCTTCGAAGAGGAGCAGTATGTGATCTTCTCAACGCCGTCCTTGTCCTTGTCGCCCTCGCAGTACGACCAAAGGCCCACCTGGTAGAAATCCTTAAGCTCCTTGGAGGAGGCGGCGCTGGTGAGGGCGTCGAGGAGATCACTGTTGATCTTGAACTTGTCGGCTCCACCCTTGACCTTGTCAAGAATAGTTTGCTCGTCCGCTGTGAAGTTGCTTGTATCGGCCTTTGGAGTTGTTAGTGGGTTGTAAATCAGATGGCGGCGATTTACATGCCTTGAAGAAGTACAAGTCGGCGCCCAGCGATGTCGAGGGAGCCTTGTTGCTGTTGCTCAGCTGCCCGACCATGACAAGCAACAAACAAATGAGAGAAGCAACTGTCAACGCCATGGGCGTGATGATGCACGCGACGCGCCCTGCTTTTCCCATATTTGCGATGTGGTATTGAGAAGTGAATGTGTGGTGTATCGATGCGACGTCAGAGGTCGACGGTTATCGATTGGAATGCGCAGGAGCGATTGTTATTCGGAGGTTGCAGAGTCGCGGGTGACAAAACAATCGCAATGCACGTGGTCAAAAGGGTCAAATGACGGAACACAGGCAAACAGATGAGGGTCAGACAAACGGTGCGGGTCAGCCAGCTTTTGTACAAGCTTGCGTGCAGCAGCTGAAGGCGTAACTTGCACAGACCCTTGCCCGCCTCTCACAGCCCCCTTCAGCTTGGGTTGCCCAGCAAGATCCACGCCAATCACACCGCGGTGTGGGGCGTGGCTAGTCTTCACCGAGCCTCACAGGTTTTGCGACTTCGGGCTTGCTGTGGGAGGCGTGCTGACGCGACACTCCACGCTGACTGACGCTACACTGCTTGAGGAGAGTGCACATTGAATATGCCCGTGTGAGGCACAGCTTGGCCTTCTTGATAACCTTCTGCGGTGAAGAGTTGGCAGTGAAGTTGCTCGGCTGCACATCTAGCCTTGCTTTGTGTGCCATACAGAAACAGCCAATCCCTGGAAGGCTGCGCGATCCTCATGCAAACTTGCCGTTCTACACAAACACGTCCATGTCACGCTTAGTGAATCAACGCAAGTTGTGCCTTGTGCTCGGGTGCTATTTAGAAAATTTCCCCGGTGCCTTGCGTCTTCCCTGAACCGGTAATTTTGATGAGCGCAAGGCGAAGCAACGACAAGTTCGCCGGTGCCCACAACCGTCAGCCTCTCTGAGCCCACATTTGCACGGGCAACGGCCCCCACAGGTCTGCCACAGAGCCGGGCAGCCGTAAGAGCAGCCTTGAAGAAAGTCGAATTGCAGACAAAACTAACTGCTTTTAAGGCTTATCTTTCTAAGCGCTCGGGTTATACGCTGAGAGCCTCTATCAAGAGCGACAATAGTTCAGACTTGGACATGCTGACCTGCGCTGCGGCGCAAGAGATGAAGTGTCTGCGGCCCCGTCAGCCACGCAAAACGTAAGGCCCCACCTAAAAATAGACCCTATCTCGCTTGCGCCCGTCCCGCCAAGAAGATCTAATCAAGATCATCGTCACGCAGAGTCGTGCCGTCAACACACGAGCGCGGGCAGTTTTGGTGCTTTTCACAATCTGCTCGGAGTGTCCTCGACCGTTCGTGATCAACGGGGGCTGCTGGGCTCTCATACTAAGACCTGCGCTTTTGAGGCGGAGATGAGGAGCCGAGGTTACACAGCAACTGGGCTAGCTGACCACGCTGTGTCACTTCAGCTCGAGGTACGCGCGTCTATCAGGACGTAAAGACTGTAGAATTTGAATGACTTCTTGGATCAGAGCTCTTCAAGAGGGTGATGTTCAGTCATGACGTCCAATATTTCGAAACGATTATAAATCCAAGAGGCTTTTCGTGAAATTGAGATTGGAAATGCTCAAACACAGAATGTCCTGGACGCGCGTACCGCGCAAAACATGCTTCCGCGTCTGTCATGTTTCGTAGATCATGCAACATCACCAAGATGGGCAGAATTGGGGATCAGTACAGTATTGCGTGTCGCAAAAAAGCGTTGCCAATCAGTCTGGCTTTCATTTTATCGGTGTGCAGCTGCCTCTCTATCCAAAAACCTCGCGGGGTTCCATGCATGACGCGCGTCCTCACCACCACGGCCTTCAGTTGCGCCGTTCTTACCGCCGACAACACAGCCTGCACAAAAAGCGAAGCTCTAACATAACCACAAAATGCATGCCGTCGTACCATACGAGGCTACGTCAAGTGCCCAAAAATGCTCATAACAAACAAAAGTTGAGAGGACATAAGAAACAGGTATATCAAATCGTGACCCAAAAGCCCAATGGTATAAACAGTGCCGCTGATCCTGCGTTACACATTTGAGGAAGAAGCGAAGATGCAAGGAAATCGTAATAGAACCCCCATGGGTTGGCAGGTGCCATGGTATTGTACCAGGCTAGTGATAGGATGAGACCCCAAAAAGGGTGTAGCAGACATTAGAGGTTATCGCTAATGCTGTTGATATCGCGCCATGAACGCCGTCGCAAAAAGGTTCGATGAATCGCTGAATCCGTGATTCTATGGTTACAGGGTGCGGGGTGCTCGTGAACGAACGTCGCGGGGTCGAGATCGAAGGAGGCCATCGAGGGCTCTGTCAAGACCTACATGCCAGAGCGGACAGGTGCTGTACACACTGCACAAAGCTCGGCTGCGCCGTAGGGTGACGAGATAGGCGAAGACGGCGGTGGAAGAGAAGATAGTGAGTGACCGTTGCAAGTGAAACGTTCAATGCTGGTGCTGGTTGCGGGGATCGTGCTGGTTCGACTGTCCTCGGCCCTGCTCATTGCGTGCTCGAATCCAGGCCTGGTTACCGCTCATGCGGCCTTCAAGTGCCTTGTCAGATTCGGTGTCACGAGGTACCCCGTTGATGATGTCTTGTGGCTTGAGCTTGCAGATGTCATACGCGATTGAAGAGATGACGTAGCCGTGAAGTTCCTTGGATTCACGGAGGTCCTCACCCTGCAGGCGGAACTTGTCCTGCTTAGACATGTCCTTGCGGCGCACAGCACGGATCTCATCCATGATGTGGAGGAGGACGGCCTCCGGTGCGCGCTTGCGTGGAGCTGCGTGCTTGGCTTGATCACGCACATAGCGTCGAGTGACATCCATGGCGCCATCGGCTGAGAAGGCAATGCAGTAAGAGAGCTTCTTGCCCCAACCTGTTTCCGTAATTAGCAAATAGCTCATGTAGTTGGACGTGCCGAGAACGTACCATCTGTGTACAGCCGGGGCTTATCCCAGGCCTCCTCGCAGGCGTCTACATGCACCCATCGTTTGCGGTGGACCGAGTAAACTTCTGTCCAAACATGGTCCTCTGCGTTCCAGACCCAGCGCACTCTCGATCCGACAGCTCGGCAGAGCATGGTGAAGCAATTGGCCCACTCGCCGCATCGGCCCTTGCGTGTCTGGAGTAGAACAAATGCGTCGTTGTAGCGGGGGAACCGCTCGTAGCTCTGGCACGCTTCGTGAGAGCACTTGTAGGCCTCAACCTGGGTGGCGCCTCGGGCCTGTTCATCTGGGAGTGGTGGTGTGGTGCCGACGGCGACAGTAGGCGAATAGCATCTGGAGCACGGCGGGTTGTTGACCCACTGGAAGAACGAGCGCTTGAACCATCGCAACAATGCGCGGACAACACAATCCTGGTATCCCCAAGCAGCCTTCTTGCCGGCGCCGAGACTGTCGGCCTCGGCTTGCAGGATCTGACTCTCCTCGTCGGCCTCGTTGTAGATCTGCTCTAGTGGGACAACTCGCAGTGCCTCGTCCAGCAGTCCGGGGTTTTCCCATCGGGTGGGCATCTGGGAGAGAGAGTGTAGCATGCTGCGGAAGCGCATTGAGCGCAGGTCGTTGGGGTTGGGCGGCTGGGCGACGAGCGGGATGTTCTTGAGCGACGAGTACGATGGCGGCGCATTTTGGACGGGCGGCTGCGGTGACCCAAAGTCTCGTGGGGCCGGCGATGCTGAGCGAGAGTGCGAGACATTTGTGGAGAGGTCGTTCATGCGCTTGGTGCTGAGGACTGAACGGAACTTCTCCGTCATTTCAGCAGCCAGCTTGTCGATATCGCTGGCAGGTGCCCGCGAGGACGCTCGCGGGTGCTCCATGGTGGGCGAATGTGTGGTGAGGTGTGGGAAGTGTCGGCGTGGGCGGGCGTGGAGCGCTGATGTGGTTGTAAGTAGGCTGCGGATTGGCACTGCACAGCCCCGAGTCGCTGGTCTATGAGCGTCAGAGTGCAGGCGCAGCAGCGACGTCACGGGCGACAGGCAGTTTTCCTGTATGCGGACGGCAGCAGCGGCGGCGAGTGCGGGCGCGGTGCTGGAGCGTCAGTGTGCGCGACGGCGTCCGAAGAAATCCAAGTCGTGAATTCTGATAGCAGAGCAGAGGAGGGTGCGCAGGGACGGAGGGTAATCATGAGGGCGGGAATGGGGCGAGAGCGGAAAGCCGCGCCTTCCCGCTTTCGTCAGGGGCTTCGCGGTCGACACGCGGCCTGTAGCCCACCTCGAAGACACTGCTGTGACAACCTTGAGCGGTCGAATCCTGCAGGCCGGCCCCATACTGCGATTGCGCATCACTGCGAGCACTGGGGCGCATACGTGCGCTGCCCACGCGCTCTCTCCATCTTCACTTTGCTTGCGTGCACTCTCAGCAACCTGTTGCTACATGCCTCTGCAAACCTGTCGTTCCTCACACGCCGCCAAGGCCACGCTAAACGATTGCGTGTACCACTGGCTAGCTGTTACGGAACCACAGCTCTCGAACCCTTGGCATGGGGACCCTAGGACCTACTGGCACTGGTACAATACAGGTACACGGTGCGATGCAAGCAATTGATAGTCTCGTTTCTGAGCGGCTCTTCAACGCGTATTCTTACATTGCGTGCGACAATCCTCGCCAGTCAGGCGCGTACACACTGTGGAGCGGAGATCTGCTGTCGCCCGTCCGCCACAGAACCCACGTACGCGTATGCGCCGCTCGGTAGCTTTTAGAGCCATCGATAGCTCCAGCGCCCACATTAAACATGCGTGCTGAAATACGCACCACGCCAGCAGCTGTCCCCTTTTCGCACCCAAGCTCGACTTGACTCAACACCACGACTTGCGACAGCATTGTGCCGTGAACAGTCCCCTATGCTTGCTCACCTCTTTCTCATTGGCTGTAGCTCTGTGGCGAAGTGACAGGCAGGCATTTCTTGGCGTCGGTCGTCATTGGTCTGCGTCAGCTATCAAGGCGATCTCGAAGTCGATCTTGTAACATCGTTGCCTTTGGGGTGAAACAGCTTGCGAATGTTGCGGAATACGTGATGCTACACCTCCATTGCAGCCTTGCGATCATCACCGCTGATTCTGCCAAAAGCAGTAGGCGGCGACCTGTTGATATCTCGACGACGTGTCGACGATGCGCGTGTCTCCGTTGACAGGGCGTCGTGGCTGACATCAGCTATGCAAGACACGTTGAGCTTGTGCAAGCTTGCGACGACTCCGCAAAAGTGACGAGCCCAAGCGGCTCTGCGAGTCCCACATCACGTGTACATCAAATCTGAATCCTCCGAACAGTCAAGCTCCTGCATTATGTGCTTTGTCTTCTTGGCAAGCCTACAATATGGAAGATTGTGCTGCGTCAGGTGTGCAATAACTCATGTGAGCCATCAGCCGCTAGCTGAAGAATCACTGCGAAGATAGTCCAGACCCGCTTGCCATTTGGTGTTGAGGGTGGACGCGTACACATCAGCAAAGCACCCCTCACCCCGTCAAGGAGCTTTAATATGGCCACGACTCTAATTCGCAGTATGGCTCTTTCGATAGCTTCTAGTGTCTCCAAACATATTTCACCGAATAGATTGAGATAGAAGGACCGGTTGCTAGAACATTGCAATTGGAGGTATCAACGCCGAGCCATGCAAGGTAGAGACTCTATGAACGGGTAATGCAAAGTTACTTTTCATGCGCCCCAACGAACCTGGGTGGCAGATCCAGATCCCACGATGGCCGTTCGACAAGAACCACCTCGAGCGGCTGCCCCTGCTCGCCGCTAACAGGCACCATTCCCAATATCGGACGGTATTTGAATGTGTGCCACCAGCTCGCTTTCGGCTCCACTTCTGCAACCTCGCCTCCAGTAGCCCCATCTCCATTAGTCGTCTCGTCCTGAGTTGTCGTCCGTCGAAGAGAGGCGAGCGGCTGAGACTCGGCCTCGTCGTCGTCATCGAGCGCATTGGTCCTAGGCGCGTGCACGTCCACCCAGTTTGCCTTGCCTGTATCCTTGCCGGGTGCGCCATTGTATTTGCGCATCTTCGTAACCGAAGTGTCCTTGGATGGGACCAAATCGCCAGCCCCACTGGTAACCTTCCTCGGTGTATCAGTGACGCCTTCGCGCTTGCGCTTCTTGGAGCCTTCCTCGGCAATCGGGAAATCTTTGTTCAGATCGAACATGAAGAGCCACTTCTCACCATACAACCACAATCGCTGCTGAGACGCGGAAACGTCCCAAACACAGCCTTTAGCGGGAAGGTCGAGCATGCGGTACTCCGAAGGGTAGCTTGAAGGAGGATTCCTCCTTGACCATTCTGAGAGACGACCTGCAATGACTTCGAATACATACAGCTGTTGTTTCGCTGATGTGACAAGCACCCTGTGCTCCGCAGTGGATACTTCGCGCGAATGAGGGTGTGGGTTCGATCTTGTGGGATGTACCGCAGGGTTTCCATTTGGCTGTGGTCGAGAGTCCTCGGTGCTAGGCTGGAACGAGAGCAGTGTAGGCGCAGAGTCGAGGCGGGGCAGCAAATGTGCAGAGGGGTTACGTATCCATCGCTGACCAAGGAATATAACCTGCTCCTTCGACTCATCCTCGCTGTCATCGTCAGAGTCTTCGTCTTCGGCGGCATCTGAGGTGGAATCATCAATGTCCACTTCGGGAGCAGTTGCATCCTCATTGCCTTCAACAACCCACGTGTCGATGTAGCCTGCTATGTCCGTGACGGCAAGCACGGTGCTGTCAGAGGAGAACTCCACATGGCTGATGGAGCGTTCGTAAGACCCGTGCTCTCCTGTGAGCGGTGTCTTTGAAAGATCCCCGCGAGGCATGCGCTGCAGACGTGCGACCTTGGCAAGAGGGCGGGGCTCGTCATCAGGATCGTCTGTCCTGATAACCCTAACGAGTCTCACTTCGTTTGTAGCGGTCACGGCCACAAGCCATCTGCCATCTGCTGCCAAGCGAACGTTTCTGGCTCCTTCGATGTCTGGCATCTCGATTTTCCGGATCTGGAGACTGGAGCCCACTCCTGGCTGCACGTGGATAAGGTGGAACAATTTGACAGCATCCGCAGTTGCGACAGCAAGAAGTTCGCCGTCTTGTGTAATAGAGACAGATGTGATGTTTTCATCTCCTTGTAAAGCCAGACGTGCTACCACCTTCGGTTTCTCTGCGCCATCGTGGTTGGACTTGACCCGCCAGACTCGAACTTCGGTGTTCCACCAACTGACCAAGAGTCGCGCTGCTGGGGCGCTCACAAGAGGCGGAGTGGCAGGTAGAGAAGGCAAACCTCGACTGAGTTCCTGGCCGAATTGTCGGAGAGGCACAACAATAGGTTGTGTGTCGATACCTATAGAATTCTGTCAACATTTGATCGACTTTGAGGAAACGCAAGGGCTCCATACCTCCAGAAACAACAACACTGATCTTGTTGCCTTCATATGTCGCCATAGCTTTGACGTCATGCTCGTGATATCTCTGGTGAGAAACTTTACGCCAATTGCCAGTATGACCCTTGCCTCCTTGCGTTTTCTTGCAAGTGTAGAAACACGTGCGGCGGTCCATGCCTGCACTGAAGATGCTGTTACCATCGCGAGAAACGGCCAGATCCAGAACGTCTGCTTCGTGCCCAGAGATTCTCTGCATCTGACTGTAATTCTTTCCGTTATAGATTCGAATTTCACCGGTAGAGTCACCAGAAACGAAGTCGCCGTTTGACAGACACTTGACCTTCCAGACAAGAATCTCCTTTGGTCCACCGTGAGGCCCGCTGCCCAGCGAGATATTCCTGACAACATTGCCATTCCTTGTGTCGAAGACACGGATCATACTGTCTGCGAATCCAACCAGCACGATGTCGCGGTCTTTGTATGCGACGCTCAGGGCGCGAGCCTTCTTCGTTGACGCGCGAGAGACAAATCGTTCAAAGCGGAGATCATCGTCTTCGGTGGAGAGGAGAACGAGGGTGCCGTCTGCACAGCCTGCCACGAGTTTTTGGTACGCGCTCGTGTTGTTTGTATCTCCAGCGGTATTGCTCTTAGCCCTTGGTTGTGCTGCGATGCACCACACTTCGCTGTGGTTACCGTTTGAGTGTCGTGCAGGGAGTCCTGTAGCAAGGTCCCATTCCGTGACGCTGCTCGAGTACCCTATGCTGAAGAGGCGCAAGCGACCGGGAATGGTCTTGCCGTTGGAATCCCTCTGATCAGGATTCTGTGTCCAAACCAAGCCTTCCACGCTGCGGTCCTTGCCACCATAAAAGACCTTCTCCTGCAACCAAGCCCCGTTCGCAGGGTTCCATATCTCGATGTTACCATTGGCGCGTCCGATCGCAAGTCTCAGCGACTCTGGTTCCTGTTGTCCATGCTCGGGTTCGGTATGCGAAAAGGCGAGGGCATTAATCGCAGATGGCGGGAAAGGCACGAAACGTGACCTGTGGATGTCCATGATGCACTGTGACCAGATATTGACTGTCGCAGACTTTTCCAATAATAATCACGCGCAATACGTGAGCATGCGCTACCGAATCAACACCACAGCTATCATGTTCATGAAGTCGCAGCTCGATCTCCGAACTTTTGGCACCAACTTTTTAGTCGGCACATCCCTGTTCCCTGCACATTTACAAGCTAGGCGAAATGTTTCGCCTAGCCCCGACGCAACCTCACTTCATCTGAACAGCATCAATAACAGCTCCTTGTCATCCACCTGCCCATCAAGATCACGTTTGCTCATCTGCTTCCATCAGAACGGCGAAGGTGCTTTGCGAGGCTACTCTCTTCCCATCTATCGTACTTGGTGTCATCAAGGACTTCTCAAGCCTTTGTGTGATACCAGAAGTCCAGACCAAGCACAAGTCGTGCACCACCGAACCTCCGCTCGAATTCCCTCACGCTGTACATGATACTGGATGGAACACATGAGACATCGGACGGGCAGTTGTGAAGCAGGATGGTAGCCAATTGCGCATGGTGGGCAAACTGCAAGGCTATCAGTGTCTTCATCTGAGTGAGGGGGAAATGCATTATCACTGCTTCCTGTTTCTCTGGACAAAGCGGAGAGAAATGCAGCGGGGCAGCGTATTTGAAGAATTCTTAGCCTTCCGATGCTTGACACGGTGTTAGTAGTTGGCGGGCTGTAGACACCGCAGGCTCCTGCTGGCAATGTCCGCAACCAGCGATTGTAATCACCAGTATGGAGCGAGCGTTATGCACACCACTGGCTTCAAAACTGCGCATGTATTACTTGCGTGGCCAGTGGCGGAAGCTTGCTGGCGACCCCTCCTTTCAGCCGGTCTGTCGGCTTGTGACGCTGCATAATCCCACCCTCCAGACTCGTTGCTCCAACTATCATGATAAGCACACGGTCTAACTTCCGCAAACCGCAACAGAATTCGCACGAGGTCAGCTATGCGTCATCATACAGCGTTGCTGTAGAGATGCCCGCTTCAACGGGCGAACCATTCGGCAAAGGATTGGCGCCCCTTGATGTGCAGACACCAGGAATATTGCATGAGATCAACATGAATCAACAGTGGTGCGCCTTGGGCGTTCCATGGATGGTTTCAAAGACTGACGATGACGCTGTGCAAACTATGTGGCCACTTTACGCGGTACGCGTGAACGCGACCATCCATAGTGCATCCAACGCGTATTCAATAGGAGCTTGGAAATTCGCTTCCGTGACAATGCCGTGCTGAGGCATTGGTTGAATCTAAGAAGGCGCGCTTCGGCCGGGCGGGGTGACACGTGCCGCGATGTAGCGTCATTGCGTCGGTCCTTCGTGCTTTGAATAAATAATTGTGATCGCTGAAGTCAGGGAGCAGCGGGCTGTTATCGTTGGGCTGTGCTTGGGAAAGACATGTGTTGCCAAATATTGAAACATGCACTCCGTACCAGCAGCCACGTCTGTAAATGTGGAAAAGTTTGCTCTTCAACGGTGGTGCAAGCTGCACAAGATCTGTCACAGCACATGCGGTGCCTGGGTAACTTGACCCAGACAAGCGATGAGGCCGGGGACCCATCCGCAACGCCAGTGCCACAGCACATGTCGGCGCAGTGCGTCTCGTTGCTGTGGAAGAGACTGAAGATCTCCTCACAAGGCCCGCATCGTGATAGATCGCGGTGAAAAGTCTTGAGCAAATTTGCTAGCAATGCTCATTGTACGATAGCCGCTGCCTGAGGCCCACCAAGTGTACGCACCAGCTGTCGATAGACTCGGTGTGCAGTCGGACGTGACAAAGCTTGGAACGGAGCGGAACGAAAATAGGCTGGAGGCAAAAGTTTCCTCGTACGCGTGGTCGCGTGCAGTGCGGCTCGGATACTCTGAGACGCGCGCTGTTGTCGCGGTCGTGATCAGACCAAGGACATGAGCATTTAGCTGCAGAGCGGGCTTTGAGACCAGACACGGTACGCGGGAGCCGGCTGCCAGACCTAGCTGCATGCGATGATTGAACCAAGCGAAAGCGCTGCCGATTATTGCGTTTAAACGGTGCTTCTGCGACAGTGTCCGGAGTCATGAACGCTGGACAACACGCTAGAGGCGTCCTTTGGGAACGATAGCCTCCCAAGCCGCACGCAATGGCTTGTTGGGCTCCATATCATCACATCATATGTCAGACGCCTGCAGAAACGCCGATTGTTCTTTGTTGATGCAATGGCAAGGGCTCGTACACCGCCGAAGGGCGCCCTGCTTCGCCTCGGCGATGTGCCTGCAAGAGGCTCTGCCTTGCTCGGCCGTCAAGGCAGGATGCGATGTGTGCAGTCTGTACAGTGCCCACAGCGGTCAGCGACAGGCGTAGTATTGCTTCTGCAAAGTCACAGCCCCAGCGCTGCTACATACATACGATGCAGCGGAACGAAGCTCGTTAATAGCATGCACCTAACCCCGCAAAAGGAGTGGCTAGGGCCTGCAAGGGAAGGTCAACCACGGATGATTTCTGGAAGCTTCACATTCGGCAATATGACTTGGGCCTTGCACCCGCGGATCTGCTGGGCAATCTCACGAGATGAGGAACTGCTGTTTGATGCTGCAGCAGGATTATTGGGTGTGTCAGAGGCAATCTATTGCAGGCAGTCAGACTGACTCTGCCTCACTACTCCTACGTAGGAGCTTGAGAAGCCATTCGTACATCACAGGATGATCATCTCAACGGCTTCAGCAGCAAGGAGGTCTGTGTTACTTTGGCTACGAAGCTCGGTACCGTGGCTGCGTAATGGTCGCTCTTAGAGCAGTCCACCACGGCGCGGAGGCAGCGTAGACGTGGGGCCATGGGTCTCCACGCGCTGAGTCGCTCGCTTTGAGTTTGCGAGGTTATATGGAGCTCGTGAGATCATTAGAGTGCCGTTTTGATGCTGCTTGCAGACTGGCAAAACAAATGCCGAGAGAGGTGAGTTCTGCGTGCGACCTGAGGCAGCTTGCAACCACCCGCAAGCATCTGTATGCAGCCGGGTATGCACAGCAGTGCCTAAGCGAATGTCAATGTCTATTATCATCTCATGACGACGAGCTCTGAGGCGTCTCCTGCCACTTGGCGCAAGGACGTGCCAGGGGAACCACGCAGCAGCAGCCTGAGCTACGGCCACACTGCCATTTCGAGGTCTTGGCTAGTCAGTCATGCAAAGCAACATGCTCTCTGTGCGCAAACGAGGACACACTGGCCAGCGATCAGAGGGTGACCCCGGTCGCTGCATGCGTTGGCTCAAGGCTGACCGAGTTCTCCCAAGGCCTGATTCGAGCGGGGATTCGCGAATATGACAGCCATCCAGCAGCGCGTTCATCCCAGCCCGTCTGCCAGCTAAGGTGAGTAGTCGCCGCGAGCTAAGCACCGTCTATAGTGTAGGACGCGTTGTGAGGCACGGCAAGCATCACGTCGCTGTGCGAGCAGCGAGACAGCCGCAAACCACTCTGCGACTTTCTGCGACTGTTGCATGTTGCAGCGCAGCTGCTGGCGAGCGCTGCAGTTGGTGGCTACGGCTGCGCGCACTGCAGCCGGACGGCGTAACAATGCGCAGTACAGAGGGGGCAACTTGCGGATGATACGGGCTGCAACGCGTGCAATCTCAAGCGTGTTCCTGGCTGGGAGCTGCCAGAGCAAAACGCCAGAGATCCACGACGCCGGACGGAACACGCCACGGTTGGCTGGCGTTCCTTGACTTCCAAGGTTGCGAACTTGCGCGGCCGCGATAGGGTTAGCCCCGTGGCTCCAAGGCAGTAGAGCGCGGTCCACTCTGGCTCCTGGGCGCGCTGAGAGCCCGTCGTTTTGTGGGAGCTGCAGCCGTCTGAAGAACATCATCCTCTCCTCACCTCCCCTTCACCTCCTCTTTATCATCCTCTCCCCACTACGGTCGAGCACGGAGTTTCTTGGATTCGATGTGGTGCTGAAAATCTTCGGCCCTATCTTTCCTCAACCTCCTCCCTCTCCTGCTCTCTCAACCCGACCGTTTCTCTACCGAATAGGATACCCTGACAGGTGCCAGACCACTCTGTGACCTTCAGCCTCCCGTTCCCTTCCGCCTACCTCTCCTGTCCTCTCGCTGGCCGCAGAGATAGTTGATAACGCCTTCGCTGTACCTCTGTTCATCGTTGTCCGACTCAGCTCCTATACGACCAGCCTTGTGTGACCCCGCAGTGTGCCTGTATCAGCTATTGGAACTCAAGGTAGGTCATTGTCTTAATTTTCTTTCCCGTCGAGTGCGTCTGCCTCGGTCATTGCATCGAGTTTGGGTATCACCTCCCAACCAGGATTTCTTCCATCCGCGGATCCCGATCTGGAAAGTTGGAAAGGGCACAGACCATGACGAGGAACACGAACACCATGAGGAGACCAGAGGAACATGTCGGCATATGAAGGCAGCATCAGGGCAGGGCGGGCGAGCAAGGTGAACGACAATGCCAGGGCGAGGGCGAGACAATGGGATTGTGAGCGTTGGCGTCGGGCAGCTTTGTGGGCCAGGGAGGGCATGTCGAGTCAAGGGCGACACATACCGTACTCTCGATCGGATTGCAACTCGTCTCGCTCACGTCAACCAAGCATGTCTTGCCAAATCACGACCCTCGAAAGCTGCCCCGATGCCATTACCACTCGAGGTTGCGTGCCATGATATCGCTGCTGTAGCACCTCATGAGCAGTCGCGTCTACGACTTGCACTTCGTCCAATCTAGATCTAATGGCCTCGGATCAGTAGTTTGGAAGCTGAGGCATCGCTGCCATTGTAGCTATGGCATCGTCCTGCGTCAACATGACGCTGCTCATAGCAAATGTTGTTCATCGCATCGTCACTATTACCGTGGTTTATGAGAGTCCGTAAGACCTTTGGCGGCTCAACTACATGTGCATCTATCACGGTACCTAGCCGGCGCGCGTGCCGTGGCCTCATTCCACGACGGCCGGCCTTACGAGCGGTTGCCCCATTGGTTTACTTGCATTTCACTGGATCACTGGACTTCACCTCGACTTTTACCTGATAAAAACATTGAATCGGCGCTGACCACTTTACTGTAGTTTCATCAGCTATATCAGGCTCTACGATCGACTGTAACTCACAACAGTCTCGTGCGCCTTCGACAATTCGAAGGTTTGCATCACTTGTAAGATTGCCGACGAAACTGCCAAAAGTGTCTAAACTAAGCCCTGTATAGTTCCGTGATTGCCAGCACTGGAATATCCGCATTCCAGTACCTAGCAACATACCCCGGCAGACTCGTTAGCTCGTGCTCTGTCATCCCTTTTCACAGTAGTGTTCGCCCCACATCAAACCCGCCCAATTTCATCTAGCTCCTGGATGCAATTAGCAAGGGGCTCGTGCTTTCCGGCTTCTTCTACTGTACCTTTCCTGTCCTCCTCTGCTCCTCATTCGTTCTTTATCTTAATACTTTAATTCTTCAAGGTATGTACTCCCTCGCGCACTGCTGCGCGATCCAGAATCTCATTGAACGCGATCTAATATCCTTTCTTCCTGCAGGCTTCTGTCATACATATTCCCGCCTCACAAGCTTCTCGGGAATCACGGACCAGATACCTTCCTTTTCAAACCCAACTTCATACAGTCAGACGACACTCACTTGCCTATCAGGCTGCCACTCTCTAATACGGCCAACACACCGAGCCATTACACTCTCTCAACAAACCAAATCGACTTTGACGCCTACCCCCTAAACCTCACTCCACATCAACAAGAATGTCATACCACCAGCAGACACAATCCCGTTACGGGCACTGCGATTCATACTTCACAGAGTCGCAGGACGATGGCATCTACGTCCTACGTGCTGAGGCTAGGGAGCGACAACGCAGCATCGCAAGGATGCAACAAAGGGCTCTCGCAGAGGAGCTCTCGAACCTCACCGCCAAAGAGTACCAAGAGGATATTATGGAGCACATGATGCACATGGAGGTTGGTCTTGTCGAAAAGGGGGAACAGGGACATTGCTAATCCATACCAGTCACAAACTCTGCCTGACGTCAACTCGATTGACATTCAAACAGAGATTCAGTGGTTCATGCGCCCCTATCTCCTCGACTTCTTGGTCGAAGCTCACGCCGCTTTTCAGCTTCTTCCTGAGACCCTCTTTCTCGCCGTCAACCTTCTCGACCGCTACTGCTCCCGCCGCGTTGTCTACAAGCGCCACTACCAGCTGGTCGGATGTGCTGCTCTTCTCATTGCTGCCAAGTATGGCGACAAGAAGGACCGCGTACCGACTGTCCGGGAGCTGAAGTCCATGTGCTGCTCGCTTTACGATGACGAGATGTTCACCCAGATGGAATGGCACGTACTGCAAACCCTTAACTGGGTTGTTGGACACCCCACAGTAGATGCTTTCCTCCAGATCGCTCTCGC
Source organism: Epicoccum sorghinum (assembly GCA_020272525.1). Taxonomy (NCBI): domain Eukaryota; kingdom Fungi; phylum Ascomycota; class Dothideomycetes; order Pleosporales; family Didymellaceae; genus Epicoccum; species Epicoccum sorghinum. The sequence goes on from VXJJ01000021.1 coordinate 1,327,846, forward strand.
CGCAGCGCCTTACGATGCTGAAGTCGAGCACATGACTCTTTACATCGCCGAGATTGCTCTTTTCCACAAGGAATTCGTGTCCACACCTCCCTCGGTTCTCGCCAGGTCTGCTCTTGCTCTCGCCAGGTGTGTACTGACCCGCCCGCAAGCTAAGCCCACAGAGTGGGCTGGTGCCTACGATGCCCAGACCGTTATGGGCTTGTCCAACCACCTCTACCAGCCTTCGCCTGTCCTCTCCAGGAAGTACGCCTCGACACACCTTTCCAACGTAGTCGCGACCGTTGAAGAATTTCTCGCAACACAAGCACGCAACGCGCAAAGGGCCGCAGCATCGCCTCCCACACCCCCGCCGACACTCACAATCGAGGAGCCCAAGCACGTTTCGGAATACGGACCCTCTACCCCCCAGAAGGTTGCCTACGGTGCCATCATGAACAACGGATGTCTGACGCCACCCATCACACCGGATGGTGAAGGGCACTTCGCAGGCCACGTTGTCAAGTCGCAGCCAGCATCGATCTACCCTTCGACGCCAACATCAGAGCCGTGCCAGAACGTGCCGCAACAGCAATACTTCCAGAACTCATACTTGCACCCCCAGCACATGTAAAGATATCCCTCGCTGGGTGCAGCTGATGTCTTGAACATCTCCGCATAATCACCGGTTGTATTCGAATACAACCGTGAATATCCCCGTTGTACCAAAACATTTCATGTATGAGCGTCATAGCGTCAATTTGTCTGGCATTTGCAAGCGTTTTATTCTACTTTTCTGCGATATCAAGAAACTGTTCTGTTCCTCTCTATTACCCGCATTTCCTTTGTTACAACCCCTCGACCTACAAAAAAATAAGGTCATTTAACCCCGGCTCAAGGCTGCGTTGGTAAATCGGTCCCGATCGGAGCAGAATGTTCGCATCTTGGGTCTACAATATCCTTTAATATGGACAGCTCCGTGGCGGGAGTGCGAGTGGTGGAAAGCAAGCATACAGGCTGAAATTGGAATCACATGCCGCACAAGAGCTCACTCGCCAGTGTTGTTTGCTTAAGCGAGCAGAGATACCCTTCTTCTTTACAAAATTTCGTCTTTCCAGGTTCCATGCAGCGGATCGGTGGGGAAACACAAGGTGCTGTGGCGCGGTGGCGTGTCAGCCCTGGTGTTTGGGCTCAGAATGTACTTGACAGCGGGGCTGGAAGGGACGTGATGAGCATTAGTTACTAGAATATGGTCGCCCATCAAAATCAACGGTCCTCCATGCAGTCTGTTCCCTGTCCGCCTAAGCCTGGGCTTGTCACGATATCGTGTTTCAGCTTCGTGGGCAAGCAGACTGAAAGCTCATCCGCACCGCATCAAGATATCTGTGCTGTTGACCCATCAATTCAAGTTTCAAGATCTTTCATGCAACGAATACGTCTTAAAGATACGTTAATCGCGCGCACAAGATGCATTCTGCACAATTGCTCGTTCCCTTCTCAGCATGGCTCCCGTAAGTCTAAGGAGATTGCGATGTCTTGCCGATTATGCGACAACCGACTAACCGTACAAGACACCAATTTCCATCCCAAGACCCACTAGCATAGGCTACATGCCATTGTCGCCGTACATCGACGATGACACAGCGTTGTGTCCTCGGTATGCTGACCAGGACCCGACGTCGGCACCGCCTTCACCAGCCTCAATCCAATCCTTTGACATCCTAGAGACCATACCATGGCGAAAAAGCTATATATCTCTGGACACTGATGCAAAGTATACTTATCAAAAACGGTGGAGAAAGTACCGAATCCAGATCCTCGTGATGATACTCCTGCTTATCCTTTCCACAACCGCACTTTCTCTAGGAATCTCTCTAGCCGTGCAGCAGCAGTCCAACAAGCAATTACGCTCATCATGTCTATCACGCTACGGCGGTAACAGATGCGCGGATCCAAGATGGGCGCGCTGTGTCATCCGCGAGGGTCTGGGATATTGCCAGGGCGTGATGTGAGACGGTTCGCTCCCAACAACGGTACCCATCAAGAAAGCGCAGCCGGGGCCCCTTCAAATCCTTCTGAAATCCAGTCAGTTCACAATTCACTACTCTGGAATGACGCCCGCGATCCCTGGTTAGAGTTCCGCGTCAATATGTGGCGTCCGAGCCGTCATCAATTGCCTTCATCCCTTGCAAGGATCTTCGGCCCCCGAACGCGAATCTGGGGAGGCAAATTAACTCCGCAGAGCCAAGGTCAGGCAGTCGCGTTTCCGAGTCGCGAGTTCGCGTTGTAGAATACGATGTTGGGAATCACGCGTTTCTAGAAGGTGGTTCGGCGGTTGGAAAAGGGGGAAATTGGGTGAGGCGGTCCGGTGTGGCGTAATGCGCTGTCGTATTGCCTAGGTTCACCCTGGTCGTGTGGCGGAGAGGGCCGTCCATCGAAGATGGAGTTGCGGTGGGAGTTGCGGTGTAGGTTTTCTTTTCGAATTGTGTTGTCAAAGCAGATTTACTCCGGCAGTTGATTGAGTGCTGCCGACTGTTGTTAACTGCGGTTGCTCAAAGATCGGTGGTATGCCTGGACACGTGAGTGTTATCTTATCTATAGCTGCCCAGACCATCTCCACCTTGGCACTTCACACTGCCAAAGACAGCTTAAGAGTAACAACTATTCAGTCGTTTGCCTTGTGGCCAACGACTTGATACCAAATGACCAGTCTCGTCGGAAGTGAACCGCTCCTGTCGGGCGCGATAGACGCGGCGCCTCGAAGCCCCTCACCCAAGCCTCTGAGGAGAAGCACAAAATCAATACGACCATTGATTGCGCTCCTGATCCTTGTGCATCTTTCCAACGTACTCTACACATTACCCTTGAACCGTGTGATTGAGCTCAGGCTTTGTGACGACTACTATAGGCATCATGACCCCACGCTTATTTCAAAGCATGGTACGATCCCAGAGAAGCTTTGCAAGGTGAACTTGGTTCAACAACGATTAGCATGGCTTCAGGGCATTATGGAGACTACGTCGGTCGTATGTGGTGCGCACCCTTGGTCAAATTGCCCATCAGTACATGGCTGATATAGCTTGCGTCAGACTTCTTAGTTACCATACCTTTCAGCTTTATTGCAGAAAAGTATGGGGTACGGGTTGTTCTGTGGGCCAACTTGATACCTCGGATGTTCATGAGCATTTGGCCTATCGTGATAGGTTACTTCTCTGATATATCTGTCAAAGCCATCGTTGTGGGGCCATTCCTCGCTGTACTCGGTGGCGAATGTGTGTTACAGTCTACTATCTTCACTTTGACATCGGCACTCACAAATGATTACGTTCAGCGGTATGTAGATGTACATACAAGCCCTGCACTAATGCACAAGTCTAATCCACTGTAGAGCATCCCATTTCTCATACATCAGCTCTGCCTCATATGTGGTCTCCTTCATGGGTCCTACATTAGCATCCGCTACCATGAGCTGGAACATATGGCTACCCTTCTGGATCAGCATAGGCCTGTTGGCTTGTGCAGCACCCACGATTCTGCTCCTACCCAACAGCCTCAAGACCAGGCGTATCGAATCCTCGTCACCCGTGCTTAGACGGCATAGTGTCGACGATGTCGAAGAAGACGGTCCACTTCTTCAGCAAAACGAGGATCATCCAAACCGTCACATCAACGCCTTCGAAAAACCGCGTGGCTTTGTGCAAGACGTTTTCAGCGCGTTGGTGAAGCTTGTAGGCTTGATCAGAGGGCGGCAGAATTTCCAAGTGCTCCTGTGCTCTTTCTTCTTAACGGCACTCGCCAGCTCCGATACAAAGCTTCTCGTACAGTATATATCGAAGCGGTACGAGTGGACTTTTGCAGAGGTATGTATCTTTACTTCTAGTTACCACTGCCTACTCGTTGCTCACCGATGGTCAGGCCGGTTTTATGCTGTCCGCAAAGGCAGTCATCAACTTCACACTGCTTGCAATCATAGTGCCACGCATCATTCGTAAATCGATGTCTTCAAAAACTGTCCAGAGCTCCGAGATCCGGCTCAACTACCTGGGAGCCGAATACAGTATCTTGATATCGGTTGTTGGTGTCTTATGTGTGGCACTAGCTTTCCAATTCTGGATGCTGCTAGGAGCCCTCGTTATCTATGCCCTTGGTTCGGCCTTACCAGTCTTCACGATGTCCCTTGTCAAATCTCCACTGATATCGCTTGGTGATTTTGATACACAGGACTTTAGCATAGTCATGTTGACGAAAACGTTGGGCTCTCTCGTGGGTGCTCCACTTATGGCGTCCCTCTGGATCCAGGCCATCAAAATCGGGGGCCTTGGTTTGGGTTTGCCTTACTTCATTTCTGCTGTATGTCGACAGAACTCAAAAGGATGATGAAAGCACGCTAACCCATCTCTAGACGATATACTCAGCTGCGGCAGTCGTTGTAGCAAAATTACGCTTCTAGGGTTCACATAAGTTCTCCAAACATTGCACATAGGAGAGCCGCGATCAAAGAGACGCTTGTGAGGAGCTGTGCGGCGGTCTTGCCAACTTTAAGATAATCTCATCTCGAAGTATCTTTCCTGTACAGTGTTGGATTCTCACACTGCGCCTTGTCAGCTCTTAGTGTCAATGCAACGATTTTGAAGGACACAATCAGAAGAAAGCAAAGGGGTTGGAGGACCAACCAATGGCATAGTCCCCTTAGAGCTATGAATTTTAGAGTCTGCACCAATCAGCCTCAAAGACCTCCGATCAAAGTGTTGCCTTCTGAATTTCTGGTGTTGCCTCGAGTGGCCACTCGAAGCTGGCAAGGCGTTCTGTGCATCGTGCAAATGTATTCAATTGATTTCCCTAAGCAGCACCTCTAGCCTTTCGTGTCCTCCTTGCCTTCTTCTTCTTTGGCTCTTGATACGCCGGGTCATCTTCTTCCTCCTCGTCCTCAGGCTCGTTCTCGAGATTTGCCAAGGATACCGGGGCTTTCCTCTTTGTCTTGGTCTTCGGCTGCAACTCCTCTGCACCATCTTCATCTATTCCCTTATCATCATCATCCTCGCCGCCACCTCTGGCTCCCTCCCTTTCTGCCAGTCGAGTCAAAGCAGCACCCAACCTCTTTCCTGCAGCAGACTTGCCCCGCTTCTTCCCACTTGGGCCATCACCCGTAGCATTGCCTCTGACACGCGGCGCGAAGGCACCTGCACCAACACCACCTTCAAAGAATCGCGTAATGTTGGCCTGTGTACCTTCTTTCTCACGGCGATTCATATCTTTAATGACAGGTACAAGTACCTCGTCTGTGCGTTCACTACTCCAGCCAATCTGAGCACTGAGAAAGGAGCGCAGTGCAGCAAGGTCAGGTACACCCCACTGGAATGGCTGCGGGTCAGAGTCGACTTCTGGATTCAAGTAGGCATCTGCGACTCGTGGGTCTGGGAAGCCAGGAGGCAGGAAGAGCTTTGTTCCTTGACTTTTGCGAAAACGGCGGCGGAAGGCGTTAGAAGTGTCGGCCTCTTTTGGAATAGTGTTGTTTTGCACGCCAGTCCACCAATTCTTGAAGTCCTCCAGCTTGGGGAATTCAGAGATGATTTCTAGAGCGGTGACAGGACCGATGCCTGGGACGCCGGGTGTGTAATCACTTCCAAGCAATTGCGCGATGGCAATGAGCTTCTCCCGAGTCAGGCTAAACTCGCTGGTCAGGTCGTTGGCAAGGTAACATTCGACGAACTTAGCGGCGTTGAACATGTTCTTGTACACGCGAGTGCCGCCGAATAGAAATGTATCGGAGTCGTCAGTCACTATGCCATCAACGAGGCCAAGATGAACGAGCTCGGCACATTGAGCTTCTGCTTCCATGGGTGCGGTGATGTATGGCAGACCGAAGAGGGAAAGGAGGTGCTGGCATTCAGAAACCATGGTTTGCGTCACTTCGTCAGCATCTCGCCGATCCTTCTTCTGTTGAGCACGCAACTGCTTGAGCTCGGTTTCGAAGTCAACCCGAGATGCAGCGGTATTGATCTCTTTAGCAAAGCGGTTATGCTCTTCGGCCTCGGCAGCTAAAGACGCAAATAGTTCTTCGTCTTCTGGGTCGGAGTACTGATCTGAGTCGTTGTCCGGCAAATCAAGCGGTGCATTGTCATCTGCAAGCCCACTGTGTGGGACGATGGGAATCTCAAGGTCAGTCGGGCCTTGCAGTTCGAAGGGTGATGGCTCCCGATAAGGTTTGCGAGTAGGTACAGCAATTGGAACATCCTCAAAATCAGGGGATGGTGATTTGGGAGTGCCCACTGCGTCGGTATGAACGGGTACGTCCTTCGTTATCGAGGACGGCGATTGCACGGTCTTTGCGACTATCACAGATTCGGGCGCTGATGCGGTGGTCTGTTCAGTGGTCATAGGAATGTCCTCGAACTCTGGCGAAGGAGACTTGGATGGCGAAGGCAGCTTCTCCGAGGGCTTAGTCTGGGCTGGTTGTGGAGCGGTACGTCTCCCATCTTCAGGCTCACTCTCTGACCATTCGACAGGTTCTTCGTCAGAATCATCTGCGAATGGTGTTCTCGTCACCAGCTTAGGATCCCGTGCAGGAGGGTCTCTTTGGTCCTCAGCAAGCGGCTTTGGTGGTTCTGCTCGGACTTTATCAGCCAGGTCGCCCATTCTGATCTTATCATCCACAACTGGCTCTTCTGCACGGTCGCCATTCACTAGCACATCCTCCATCTCGACATCGTCTTCTTCATCAGAGTCCAATGCAATGACTTGTCTCCCTTTCTGACTTTGGCTGTCGTCCGCTTCCAGGTCTATGACTTCTTTTGTTTCGTGTTTTCTCAAGCGCGGCAATTGCTGGAACTGAAACTGGGCGTTGTCCTCTTTCCGGTCCTCTTCCCACGTTCGTGTTTCTTCGTTGCGATACTCGTTAAGCTCTTTCTCAATGTCTCGCTCGCCTTCAAACCAAGGTGGTGGTGGCGCAGACTTTGTCTTTTCGTCAGTGTCTTTCTCGAAACCGCCTGCGATGTCTTGTTCAATCTTCTCCATTTTCTTCTTGCCTAGTAGCGACGTGCCCAAGTTGAGTTTCTCGAAGGGCAACGGCCCATCGAAACCGTGTGTGTTGATCTTGGCCCGTTCTGGTTCAGCCGAAGACGACGCAGGTGCTTTTGGGACTGCGCCCGGCGACTTCCGTAGTTTTGTTGGTCGCTTGGACTGTCGAGACTCAGCCAAAGCTGCTTGTAGATCCATGTCATCGCCTTCGCTGTCGCTGCCATGGAAAGGTCCCTTTGGAGCAAGCTTATTTGCGCGCTGGTTCGCTAGCTTTCCAATAGCTAGCCCGCCATATCCTTTTGCAGTTTTAAACGGGTTCGTTTCCTGGGCCCGGCGTTGTTGGTACTCTTTGAGAGGCGGCCACTCCCCGGTCTCCTCTTCTGCTTCCAATTCACCAGTCTGCTGCATTGAGAGAGCAATAGCTTGTTGCAGCTGCTCATCCTCAGCGTCATCACCTGCTGCCTCGAACATTCCATCTTCGCCATCAATAGGCACGTTCTCCCATTGTTCTTCTTCATTGTCCTCAGCTAGAAAAAGGGAGTCTGGATCTTCACTGACAGGCACAGCTCTACGAGGTCGAGACTGGGTCGGTTTGCTCTTTCTCGACTTGTAGAAATTTTGACGCCTCCTGCGCAACTCGGTCGAGATGAATTCACGTCCTTCAATGGCCTCACGGCTAGGTCCTAGCTTTGGCTTTGGCAGCCTGTTCAGACCCTCAATGGGAACATCCTCAAATTCATCCTCGCTTTCCCAGTCTTCTTCGAGTTTTGCGACACGAGACGGCAGATCGACGTCGATTGGCTTGTGAGCTTTGCCCTCGTCTTTGTTCGTTACAACACCCAGCGCCCAACCACCCTCGACGCCTTCATTCTTGACCAAGACGTATTCCCTGTTCTTGTCGCCGGCAATGCGATTCGCACCAAAGGTAGTATCGTCATTCATGCCATTAAGATTCATCAGTCGCTGCGTGAGGTCACTTCGCTCGCGAACGCGCTCGATTTGGAACCTGGAAAACGCCATGCGGTCTGGAAACATGGCGTCCAGCTGATCTTTGGAGTAGCCCATCCTCAGCCTACTCCTCAGCCTAGCAGCATTCAGAATGTTGTAGCGGTCTGCAGCAGGCAAACTCTGGAAAAAGACGCCATCGAAGTCAATCTTGGAAAAATCGTAGACGTTGATGTCCTCGCCCCTATCGAATTGCCTTGCGTAGTCTTCCAGTTCCTCAAGCGACATGATCCTAGGGTCATCAGCGCCGAGCTCGGCCATAGGCACTCCCAAATCAGGCAAATGGTATTGGTCAGTCTTCCTGAACTTTCTATTCTGTGTGCGCTCCTGCTGAGTCTGCAGAAGCTCATCGGCGTAGACCAGATTCTCCGGCAGTTCTTCTTCCTGCTGTTCGCTGGCCTGGGTAACGGCCTCCTTCCTCTTGCGCTCCTCCTCTTCAGCTGCTCTTTGCATCTGTATCGCCAAGAGCTTTCCAGCTGTGCGGACTGCATCGTCTCGTTTGCCCTCGCGACGGGACTTGCGGTGGTTGATAGTCTGGCGCTTGAGCGCAGGTGCGCCACCATCGAAGACGAAAACGGGCTTGATTCCAATGAAGAGGAGCTTGCATATTCGGCGGAAGAAGCCGACAATATGACTGTTGCGCAGTGCGTTACCCTCCTTGTCGCGCACAGCTTTGAGGAACTGGTAGATCCAGATCGAGGCGTCGACAGCGATGCGTCGTTTGTTCAGCGTCTCGATCTTAATGGGCCGTGCGCAGGGCTGCAGGACAGTCCAGAGGCCGGTAACACCCATGGCAAACTTCCATAGATCGGTTCCATGAGAGTGGTGTGTTGATGAAGTTTGAAGCGAGTAGGCGGCAACGGTCAGAAGCGCGTCGATGACGTAAGTTAGAATCATCCAAACGCGGAAGCACATGACGAGCACTTGATACCTCCACGCTAGAGGTCCTCCTCCGCCATTATCAAAAGCGAGTCGCCAGATGTTCAGACTATACACAAGCATTTGGTTGAAAGACAGTTGAGAATATTGTTTCCATATTTCGGACTCTCGTCCCGAGCGCGTGGGCTCTATTACTATATGTACAGCTCATTTCACCCATCGTCAGTAAATAAACAACACAAAGATCCTGGATCGCCCGCAGCTTGAGCTCTCTCCGGGATCTTTCCTTCCTTTTCCGTATGCAAAACGCTAATGGGTATAAACGCTGGGTCTCATGCGGCGCTCATGCCGGTCTCTGCTCCCCGGTCTACAACTCGCTGTCTAGCTCTTATCTAGCCAAAATGTCATAGTTGTGCGCGGATATGTATATGCTTGTGTTTCAATCAATAGCGTGAGGGATTCTCACAGTGGCCGATACTACCGCGTGCGTAGTGTGTCGTGTTCGCCCGTATCTTGAGGTGTTTGTGGACTCGGCGTCAGGAGAGGACCCTGGGTGTAGGGATCCTTTCCATGCCGACCTAGTCATTGGCCGCTCTTGGGCCATTCCAATTGTACGTGAGGCTCGTACAGCATAAAAGTTTCGTAACGTACGCCACGCTTTTGGGTGCGCCGTAACCGCTCGCCAACTTCAACACCTTGGTAGAGAACTGGCTCCCATGCCATGACGTCCTTCCAGCGCCGGATCAATTTGCGCCAATAACATGCTTCGGCAGCCTGCGTCAGGTAACGTTCGCGGAAGACTTGTACGTTGTTGTCCGCGATGCGCCTAGCCTTCTCTGGATGATCGAGCAGGTCTTCCATGGCGGGGGCCAGGTCAGAAAAGTCGCGTTCGACCTCGACGAAATTCTGATTCGAGCCGTTGCTGCGGAAAAGATAGTGGTAATGCTGGATCCATTGCAGCTTATGCGAGACGATAACGGAACGACAGAGTTGGCGATACTTCAACGAGCCTGAGTAGCTACGTCCTGCAATTCATAAGCATCTCTGCAAAACACTCAAAGCCAACATAAACTCACCTTCAGCGTGTGCAATGAACATGTAATTGCACTGATCGACTGGCCCAAGGAATTGCTCCTTGAAATTAGGATCTGTCCACTTCAGCTGCCCAACGTCGCTCCACGACTTTCCTTTGGCAGCGTCTAGCAATGCTCTTCGTAGCTTCGGCGCGAAGGTAATCTTGCCTCGCCAGACTAGCTTCTCGGACTTTTGATCCCATGGCTCGATACTCTCACGTTGAATAGCCTCAGTGGCAACTTCGTCCAATGTGCCAATTGCTGGCATATCCCAGCTCCAGAAGCCAAAGTCAGGGATCAGCCAGAGGTTGTGATCCTGAGCACGACGGGCAAGCGACCACATAGGTTTTGTGGGTTGGGCTGGCAGATCCTCGACAGAGAAGACGAACTCAATGTTGGGGATATCTGAATCGGTGGGAGCAGCAAGGATGGCGCGGTACATGGCACTGAGCGAGGCGAGTGCTTTCTGACGGTTAATGTTGTCGACAAGGAAAGTTTCGAGGATATAGAGCTATACATAATCAGCATGCACCTCGGCCACAATGCTTCAACGAGACCACTCACCTCGCGGTCATAGATCATTGCTCGCACCATTCCCTTGGTCAGGTCGAAGCTAGACAAATCGGCCTCTGTGACCTTGCCCCAACGCTTGCGCACCTTGACCGCGCGCTCAATGTCTTCGTACTGGCCAGGAAAGGCACTGTCGCATTGGGCTTCATCCAAACCATAGTTGTTCCTGTCGCGCTTGTAATTGTAGAGCCAGTTGTCCGCCTCCTCACTCGCATTCTGGCCTAGCACGACCTGGTTCGCAGCGCAGTCTAAACAGGTGTCGCAGGCAAAGTTGGTGCTGAACTCGCACAAGCAGCGGCCTGCGGGCATGACCTCCCTTACGAGGGGCGGCAGCGTGTGCGACTCGGTACGTGTGCCATACAGGATGGAGCAGACGAGGAGGAACAGTAGAGCGCAGCTTGACACGAAGAAGAAGGTGAGGACATCGGTGCCGGCGCAACGGCGACGGTACATGCGCTTGTCCTTGCGCTCTTCGACAATCCACAGCTTCTCCATCATTGCCGCGAGGAGGTACCGGGGAACCAGAAACCGAGACAGTATTACGGCGACAATGCACGCGACGGGAATCCAGGGGACTCGGTCGTCGGGCGCGTGGTGAAATGTATTAGGTTTCTATAGAGGGCGACGGCGACATCGAAAGGGCGAGGCTACTGTACACGGGGCGGCTGGGCGGCAATTGCAGTAGGGAGCGTGGATGAGGCCGGCGGTGGGCGTCTGGATGTGCTGTGTGTGGGCAAAGCCCGTGGGTGAGGCAGCGGGGACGGCAGTGTAAGAATGAAGGCAAGACAAGACGTAAAGCAGGCAAGTGGGTATCGAGAGTGGACACAAGTCTGCTACAGCGGGCCCAGCAGGGCTAATTCAGAGGTGCAGCGGCGCCATTGGCATGAGTTGCGGGAGCGGAGAGCAGACGAGGCTGTGCCAACGACGAGATGCGTCTGGAGTGGGAACTGGAAAGGAGGGTTCGTAGCGCGCCTAAACTCAGTGTAGGCGCTGCAGGGGTCTAGGTGCTGGGTTGCTCTTTTGATGAGAGTGTGCTAGGCCGCCATCTGCTAGCACAGACGCAGCGATGACTTTCCCACGTCTTTCGCAAGCGGCTGGCTGCAGCCTGAGCTCCCCGACAGGCTGTCCATTGTGTGCCAGAGCTACGCCGTCATCTCTACCTCTACATACACTGGCTTGTCTTGATCAGCGCGGCAGGAAGTGCAAGTGCAGGTGCAAGTGCAAGTGCAAATGCAAGTGCAGCGGCGCAGCGTGGGGCCAGAGCTGTCACTCCAAGCTCGAAAAGAGGACGCGCGGCTGGTGCCATGCTCGCCAAAGCCAAAACGTGGGCAAGGAAACCAGCTTCCACGCGTGCGACGGCGGCTAACTACCGGCCTCAGTCTCTTCGGAGCCCTCGCAAACAGCAACAGACGGCCTGTACGCTGCTGACAGCCTCAAATGCTGAGCCGCGCTGCACCGCCGGAATCCGTGGTCGAACATAGCAACAGCTGCAGAAGCACGCATCACAGCCCGCAATCCCATTCAGCCTCAACCCCGCTAGGCGCGGCCTGCAAGTCACCGGCGCCTCCCAAAGGGCAATTCGACATCCACTTCCCCCAATTTTCGAACTTCCCGCGGCGAGGCAACGCCGAAGCTAGCTTGACTAAGCCTCCGTAGTTTGTCTCTTCGACGCAATCAAGTCCTGTTGGCGCCGAATTTGCAAACTGGGAACTTGGCCCCCAGCCACATTGTCGAATTCTCGATCTTGATGATGCAGTAGCGATACCCGCCACCAGAATTGCCACAATAGCGGACGACAGTAGCCCGCGGTCATACAAGAAGTCATTGTGCTTTGCGCTGTTGCTGCTATTCGGTCCCATGAGCTATGTCAGTGCAGTCGTAGAATATACACAACATCTCGTTGCTGAGAAATGGTCGCGCAGTGCTGACGAGCGTGAGATCTTGTGGTGGTGTAGCGTCTCAACATTGCTGCCCACAGCGATTAGGGGCGTGACGGCGATTTCGCCGATTACTACTCACACCTCCCAATATCACGGAGCACGATCCTCTCATCAGGCAATCTAGTGATGCAGTTCGTAGATTTCTTCAAACTAAAGTGCTAGCTCCAAAAGGCGCTCAACCTCTGCAAATGAGGGAGGCCATCAATGCACCGAACCAAACCAATGCTATGCCAAACCCCAGTACAAGAAAGATTGTCAAGCAATCTAGAAAGAAAATGAGATGTTGATCTATTGAAGATAGTAATAGATGGCTATGTACATGAGCAGCCAGTAGCGAAAGTACAAAGCTACCATGAATAATAGGTACCTTGAAAGAATCGAAGGTTGGGAGCATGCCTTCTATGGGCTGCTCGACCTGGGATGTGTGACTAGCGACCAGCAAGTTTCGCGCTGTGCGCAGAAACATGTCAAGGGCCAACCATTTAGTTGGCGGCGCTATTCTACACTCTGTGCTGCCTCTTATACGGACAGCACATGCATGTTCTCCTGATCCGGTGTCGCCGGAACATGGAATGGATTGAAGGCTATTGTCTTGCCTTTGTGAGCAGCCATCTGCAGGCCTACATCACGCATGCGCTCCGCACCCCTTCCAGGGGGCGGTGGACGCTTCTCTTTAGCATTCTTGCGATGCTGCTTTCGGTAGAGTTGCTCCCTGCGTCGCTGTCTCTTCTTTTCGAGACCGACTTGAATGTCGATAGCACGACGGACAGGCATGTCATTGGTGCTGGTCTCCTCGTCATCGTCGTATTCTAGCGGGTTGTGATGAGCAGTGACGGGCGTTCGGGGCAACGAGGCAGATACGGTCAGAGCTGGTCGCTCGCCGATCCCACCAAACTTGATTGACATCTCGGACCGCTGTCTTAATGCCAGTATATTGGCAGATCCACGACGAGAAGGAGGTGGCGATCGCAGGCGAACGGGGACCGGTGAGCGTGCGCGTACGGGTGACTTTCCGAATAGCGCACGAGGAGGTGGTGAGCGATTGACTGCCTTCCTGGCTGCAGGCGGAGGAGAACGGTGATTAGCCCTCTTCGTGGGCGGAGGTGGTGAACGATGTACCGCACGCTTAGTTGAGGGAGGCGGCGATCGATGCACGGCACGTTTGGTCGGAGGTGGCGAGCGAAGTCTTTTCGGCGAATGTGCAGGAGCGGGAGCAGGAGCTGGCTTCAGGGTGTTCCTGCGACGCCCGCGCGGTGCACCATCAATTAAATCCATCCTCCCGTGCATCATGAAGTAGTTGTCGCTCTCTGATGGGTTCTCGATGTCGTCTACTTCGTCTTCCTCATCATCGTCGATTAGCTCAGGGTCAGAAGCCGGGAAGCTGGGATCGATATCTTGGGGGGCAGGCTTATGTTTGGCTGCACGACGGCGCTCCAAATTCGACATGAACGCTGCTTCCGCTGGCCTATCCTCGTCGAGAGTTCCGCAAACGAAGTCGGTGCTATCTGGCAGCTCCGGGTTCGATGTGTGAATATTCACAGGTTTGGACCTCTTGCGTTTGACCTTTGGAGCCGAGGGGGCTTCCGCTCGTTCGCCCTCCTCTCGCTCGAACATCTTAAACCCATTCTTGCGGCTCTCCAGAGAACCTATCGAAGATTCAGAAACGGTACGGTGGTTCTTGGGTCGAAGATTTCCAATGTGGTCGATGGACGTGGCTGCCGTCGAGGCTCCTGGGGCCCACCAGTCATAATCTGAACCCGCATCGCTCTCATCGTCCGAAATTGCGAATCCTTCTTCATCGTCTGTTTGGAAACCTTCATCGGTAGCATCGCTGTAGTTGTCGCTCTCGTTGTCCTCGTCGTCATCATCGTCATCATCATCGTCCTCATCCTCCTCGTCGTCTGCCCCGTCATCGTCTTCGTCTTCGTCTTCGAGTGCCTCTTCCTCGGCCTCTTCAACCAATTGACGGAGATTGTTCTCAACTCTCAGTGTGTCTCCAACAGTCAGGCGATTGCGGTGGCAAGTAACCTCTTGCGTCCATTCCTCAATCTCCTCTTCCGAACTTGCAAACTCATGGAAGCGGTAGGCTTCAGTACGGGCAAGCTCAGAATTTTGACTCAAGCGGCGCGTACGATCTACCAATGGAACCTTACGAACGCTGATTGGAGAGTTGTTGCGGACGGTGGAATCAGAACCGCGGTGGGCTCTTGGCGACGGCTTAGGAGACGCGGGTATCCGTCTCGGAGGTGGGGCGGGGCTGACGGCACGGCGAGGTGTCTTCGGCTTTGAGGGGGCTTCCGCAGGGCCTTTGGCAGAGCAGGCAAATTTGATGGTGGAGGGGCGTTTCGGAGGCTCTTCTGCAGGCGCGGGTGCTGTAGGCTTTGCGCACGCGAACTTGATTGTACAAGCGCGCTTGGGGGGCTCCTCGGAGGGAGGAGGCGTCGCTGGTTTTGCTGGCGCCTCTACATGCTTCTTCTCTTCCTTCTTGGCGCCGCAAGCGAACATGATACACCTTTTCCTCCCCAAAGTTGCCTCTACGCCCTGCTCACCAGCAGGAGCAATGGCCTTGGGAGCCGCAACGGCGTCATTATCTTGCCCTACCAATGTGATTCGCTGCTCAGATGGCTTCTTTGTAAAAGGTGGTAGCATGGTGTGAATCATCGTGGATGGCAGTGGCGGGCTCGGCGTGCATGTCCTGGTACCAGGGCTCGTGAAACCTCCGTCACTAGTCAAGTCGGCGGTCGAAATGGTGCTGGTGCTCCACGTGGAAATGCACGACATTCCGCGAGGCGGGTCCTTGTCGGAATAGTCATCGACAGGCGAGCTTGTGTTGGAAGCTGATTGTAACGCAGAAGTCAAGAGTGAAGTCTTGCGATCGTTCGCTGGTTTCGAGATCTTGGCAAATGATCCCTGAGAAGAGTGTTGGATTTTCAAGGGCGCTGGTCGTGGAGTACGCCCTTGTTCAGGTGGCTCATCGACGTCGGCCGGTACCTCGTCGTCTGCCGCCATAGTCGGCGGGGTCGTGCTGGGTGCTGTCCGCATGGCACTTACCCCGGCCGCCCCTCTTCTCCCGATATAGTCCTGTTCGTTCGGCATTGCTGCTGATGTGTGGTAGGGAAATTACGTGTGTAGTGCTGGGATGTAGTGCAAAACGGCGTCTAGAGACGCGCTTGCTGGGTTGCGTTCGTGTCGTTCGCTGACGTAAATCTGGATATGTACTGGAAGAGTGTAGAGTCGTGACAGATCGGAATGGTGGCAAGGAAACGCGGCCTGGTGGTGGTATTACTGAGTATCGATAGTGGTGGTGGTGGTGAGGTGGGGCCCCAAAGGACGTATTGTTATAATATGGAGAACATGGTGTATGTAGATACAATGAAGGTTCGGTCCGAAGTGGAATGAAGTGGCAGTCTTGGTGGGCGTCTGAGCTGTCACGGTGGGCAGCTTCGCGTGGGGAGGGATACCCGGCGGAGATGATGTAGGATCTTCAGACACGCTGTGGCAACGGCGCCAGGACAGGAACTCCACGAGGGCCGGCGGTGATCTGATAGGTGGGCACGCTGGACAGCCTGAACACGCAGCCGGGCGATTGCGGTGCTTGCGTTGATCGCGGGGCGGAGTAAGACGCAATTCGCGACAGCTGTTCGCGTGCGCCGTGCAGTGCAGTGGCTGCTGCTGCAATGCCTTGAGAGTCCTGGGAGAAGGGAGGAAAGGAATTGAATTTGGTGCGCTGTGCCGTGGTTGGGGTGCGCTAAGTGTACGAGAGAAAACCCCACGGAGCCGTGCATGCAGATTCTTTGGCACGAAAGTCAAGGGCGCGGCCTGAGGCGAGCACTTGCAAAATTACACAAGAAAATCAGAACTCGCCGAGCTGATGGTTCTCGACTTGCATTAATAGTGGCATGCAGTTTCCGACGGGTGCGCTGACCGCGTCTTGCAGGCCGCCTGTCAGTGCTGCTGGACCTACTCTGCCCTTTGATGCAGTTATCGCCCTTTGTCAGCACGCCATTGTCGCTATCGTCGAATCGCGCCAGAAGCAGGTTATCATCCATGACAGTTTTCTACGGCTACGCAATTCAGTGCGCAATTGCTCATGCGTCGGAACAGGACCCTGATTGACACATGCCGGCCAGTGAATCCTCCTAGAGCTCCATCCAACCGCAGCAGGAGATGCGACCGAGTCTGCGGCTAGTGCGTCGATTTGATGCATGCAGCCGAATCGACGGCACCGAGCACGCATCGCTGGGCCCTTTTGCAGCACAGCCAAGCGGTGCACCGTTGAGTGCTGTCTTTGAACGTGAGCTTTGACGGCCTCGCCTCTCCTGTCTGTGCTCTTTGAGTCTTGAATGACCTTGGCCTCCTTTGTGTGTCAAAGGACGTCCGTGGAGCCTCAACTACGGAGTACAGCTTACACCGCTGTTCACCGCTTCTCTTACCCTCCCTACTTTCACGGTGTCCTGCGCCGGTCGGGTCATCTGATGCCCATTGCTTGGGGACAGCTCGCTAGTTGCGGGTTTCCCGTTTCATCAACCCACTCCCACATGCTTTCGCAGCGCCATCGTCTGCAACATCAAGGACAGGGTCCACTTCTCCGCATCTCGTTGGCAGGACTTGGTGCAACCCTTGTCATCGTGTTTTCCTCAGAAGCGCCTGAGCCGGATTGTCCACATCTCAGCAGCTCGAGACGCCGTGCATGCGGGGAAGGACCTGCTTCCGTGCACTCTCGCTGCGTCTCTCCTTTGCTTTTTTTTTAGCGTTGTTTGTCGAGGCGTTGATTAGATATACGAGTGATATCTGTGGCAGCGGTCGACCTTCCTGTGGTAGGCAATTGGTGATGAAGTTAAACGCGGGGTACTTAATCAAACCCACATGCTAAACGCCAGAACTCTCCGGCTGCTGGCGGTAGGCCTAAAGGCCCAGCAGCCGGGCTATGACAGAAGGCAACCCATCCACTTGCCTATCTGACCAGCCTGCATGACGTCGCTTCTGGTGCAATGCAGCGACGTGGCTGACCCTCTGCTGTACAGAGGAGTCTATGACCATCGTCAACTCGTGTCTGCCAAAGTACTGGTACACTGCTCGAGTCACCCCACGCTCCACATGAGAATAAACAAACTTCGGGCCACTTGGCAGACTCTATCAGATTACCATGCATCAAACATAGCTCGGAAACACTCGTTGATCCTGCCCCATCTGTACGACACAGACAGAAGATGCTCGAGCTGCATACATTCGACCAACTTGGCAATACTACGATACGGCACCTTGCTGACCCCAAGACTCAACGCCATCACTGCATACATTCTGCCCCTGATGTACAATCTCCACAACATAAGTGGCCTGCCATAGCCTCAATCAATGCTAATGACAGCATGTGGTCCCTATCTCATCGCACAAACATAGCCAAGCATTCTGTCCCTCTCGGCTCGTACACGCCCCGCTGCACAACCGTTTCCCCTTACACCACGTAGGACAAAGCGTTTGAGTTTCGATCTCTCCGGGCCAACCGGACCGCGTTCAAGCACCACACGACCGCAGCCAAGCCTTCTCCTGTGAGAAGCCAAGGCACCACAGAGTCTGGGCATGCGAATCCGCGCCGATCAGGGTGTCCGCGCGTCGTTGCACAGCCAAGTAGACGTATTGCGAGGAGATAGGTGCACATACGTGGTAGTGTGACGGTACGGCATAGCCTCGCTGTTGTGTTGGCATGTCCAGTCTGTAATTTCTGTGTGAGGTTACGTATCTGCTTGCGAAGGCCTTGCGCGTTCTCATCATGAATTGCATCGACTCCCTTGCCCCAAATTTGCTTCAGTGATCTTGATGGTGGTGTAATAAGGTCTTTGGTCTGGTAGCCATGATTCACTGTAGAGCTCTGTGTCCAAGAGTCCGTCCAAATCTGATAGTGTGGCATGTCTTAATTTTCAATACTGCTAGGCTGGCCCTCAGATCAGGAAGCAGACATGCACAAAGTTTGGCCGTTCGGATTGATGGACGAGTACTTCTGGCTGATGCATTGGCTTTCTAGTATCTGCATAGTAATACATTCGACAAACTAGACGGCAGTAAGACAAGTCTTGCAGGTCCATGCCCTCGTAAACGCCGTTCGCATAATCAAGCAAACGCCTTGCAAATGAAGTGAACTCCATGCTCCTCCGCTAGTGCTCTAATCCCTCAAATTGTTGAGGGATCCCAAGGGGCCACAACTCCTGCTTGTTATTGCCCAATTGCTTCTCAGGGATCGGAAGCTCCCTTCTCCATGCATCCTTCACAAACTGCAACGTCCGCTGGAACACAAGTTGCCTTTCTTTTCTCTCGTGTTTCCCAACTGCTATGTCCGGAAATTGGGTCCAACCATGCCTACAGCCTGGAGCATGCCAGACCTCGAGGCCGCCGTTATTATCGACTTGGGGATATTGTCGTCCGCCTTCTGCACCGTTCCAGTCGTTTTCCCGTCCATCACCAAAGCGCACGTGCCCATGCCATCCGCTGGAATTCATTTTGTCTACCCAGACATCGCTCTGTACAGCAAGAGTGTCTTTCTCAGGTAGCACGAGAAACATGGCCGCATTCTTCTGGATGTTTTCAGGATCTATCAACCCAGGACTGGCCCTGGGATGAGCACGTAGTTTCTTCGGAAGGTAGGTAGGCCCCATGATAGAGAAAAGGCCTGGCATGCGTGGTTTCTCCGCGTGTTTATCATCACCTTTCAGCGCGTTTGGCAGAGGCTTCATGGGACGCTCGTGAGGTAGTAGACGTGCGTCCAGGGAGGGATAGAACAGTAAGAGAGGCATGTATCTCGGCCGTGCTTGTGGCGCTGGTAAGATTGTTGGCCACGGTTGCAGCGGGTTGTCAAGTAACGTGGGAGCTCGATTTCGCGGTAGTAGTGGTGACATGGTCACAGCAGGTGAGGGATTGCGCGGCATCGAGTTTGACCGCGCATCCTCCTGCAGGAGCTCCACACAGGGAGGCGCCGATATTGCCATGTTCAATGCAATATTGCCGCCAGCCGAAAAGCCTGAAATACTTAGGCGTTCTGGATCGAGTGTAATAGTGGTTACATGCTCGATGTGCTGTGGTATTTGCTGTTCCTCGGAGTCCTTCTTCCTCTTCTTTTTGCCGCTGAGCGTGTTTGTGCGCATGATAGTATAATACCGTTGAATTTCGGTCCTTAAATATCTCCCTGCATCCGTCACGCTATCTGTATCCAGAATTGCTGACAAGGCATCCTCAGCATCATGGATCGCAGCTGGAAACTGGTGGAAAGGCCCAATCCGATAGGAAACAGATATCACAACTGCTCCAAGCTCACGCGACATCATAGAAGCATATGGCGCCTGCTCAAGCGGGCTACCCATGATGAAGCCGCCGCCATGGAAGTCCAGCACTACTGGGACTCTCCATTCTCCTGTCTCTGCTCGCCGCCTGTCCTGGTTCTCCTCCAAATCTACCGGCGCGGGCGGTACGAAAACATAGAGCGTAATGACATTGCCTTTACGGCTCGGCAGATTGACGAGGAAGGGATGCGGTCCCTTGGGCGAGGTGATGTGGAGAATCGACAGGGGCACGAATCGAGGAATCTGTACGAGCGCTGTTCTCCAAGCAACATTGAAGGGCAGACCGAAAAAATATCGCAGCGTATGAAGGTAGCCACTCATTGTTGCAGCGTAGTGGAAATACAACGGCGAGCGCGCATCGTCGTTCCCAGGTGGGCGTGTGGTTCGTGAGATGCTTTAATGAACGGATGGTGGTCGCAGCTTCCAAATGTTTGGAGTCGCTCTGACGCCATGATTGGAGGCCGCAGAGGCGCAACAGTGTGACAAGCGTGACGTAATTCAGCTCGCGCTTGGAAAATCAGACGGCTGCATAGCCTAGCTTTCACTCCGGAGTTGCGTAGATGGGAAAGTCGAGGCCATCGAATTTTGGATCCACAATCGCATGCGCGCTAAATGGTGAAGCTTCAAGCCAAGCATTGACGGTGCTCAAGCTACCAGTGCCAGTCCAGTACCGACCAGTTGCTCTCTCACCAACAACTGACGTACCAGCCTGGTCCTGCTCGGAACGCTCGGACGGAGTCAGCGGAACCAACAAAGCCTTCTACGTACGCTCTTATTGGACTTTACACTGTCGCCCTTGTAGTCGTACCTGCTTTACCTACACTTACTCAGCGAGCAGCAGCAGCAAGCGTCCTGAAAGCCACAGTACTCGAGGCGCAACGTTTCATTGGCTTCGCTCTGGCATCTTGCATGCCTAGGCGCGACATAACGGTCTGTCTGCGTGAGCTTACTGATTGACACATGCTCGCCGAGAAACGTCTTACACGTACAGGATCGATCCTCTGTTTAAATAGCCAACACCGTACTCTTGCATGACATGTTCAAGGTTTTGCGGCCTCGATTTGTAATTCCATCAACGAAAGCTCTTTTAAACCTACGAACAGTCGCAAATATGCCTTCTCCACATCATGTTATCCTCTGCAGAACGCCCGAATCGACTGGCGCTGTAGTCATTGAAGATCTGAAGCCAGAATCTGAAGGTCCAACAGCTCCCGTATCAGCGTATACCTATTAAATACGGTCGTCTACTTTGTCCAGACCGTTGAGGCCGGCAAACAGCAGATTCCTGCGCTCCTCATGGGCGAAGACCCAGAGCAGTGAGGCTCGAACATAGGCTTGAGCAACTACGAAAAAACACCTGTGGCAGTTTCCCTGAGCGCGGCATTCAATGATGAGGACGTCAAGGAACTGTGCGAGACGAATAAGGGTACGAAAGAGGTGCCTTGGCTGTGAGCTGATACTACAAAACCTATGCCGCAGCCTGTACCAGAGCATGGGAAAGCGATGGTAGCAAGGATCAAGGAAATAATGTGGGAGCTAGAGGAAAGGAATAGGCTGGATGGTAACGGAGATGTAGGATGGATTTAATGTGTCTGTCACCGGGTTTAGCGCAAGCATAGAAGCGCTGTCAACGAAGGTAGTCGATGAAGAAGCATCATCATTCGTGAACTGCTAGTGGCAATGCTCCTGTATGGCATGGCCTGACGATTCCAACTATTGACATCCTGTCAGACTGTCGTGCTCCGGCACTGTCAACTCGGCACATCTGCTCACGATGACCACGTGACGATCATAGCGCTCTTAGTCGTCTATAATCATCCTGAGGTGCTCGATACTCCCAAGACAAAGGCTAATTTGTAGCATTCCATCCAAGGCCAACAAAGTGTCTTTCACTTATTTTCGTCAAGGCCTCCCACTGACACGAAGATGCGAAGTGATGGAATAGTGTGGCGTAAAGTAGGAGTGGGTTACCGACGGATCGTCGCATTCAAGCGTTTCTCGGGAAGGTTCGAACCTGCGTCTTCCGATGAAATACTGCGCCTGAATCAAGCTTTCAGTGGCTTCTCGTCGCCTTTCAGCTTGATGACTTGATGGCGGGACGTACACCTAGCACTATAAGTCCATTGAACGACGACGAAAAGGCTGTGTCTTACCTCGTCCATATGTATTCCCCAGCTGAATAGACAATAATGAGTAGCATGAGCCATGCTATTACCTGCGCGACGAAGTGGCCTTCGCCTTCATATTCTCCGTCTTGACTCATTTGTCTAACTTCTCTGCCAAAGCCACAAACAATCTTGTTCTGACTCCCGTTCGGCTTCACACCACTTGATACTGACTGTGCGTCGCCAAGACTCACTATTCTCAACAATTCGTTCGGGAGTGGAGTGGGTATCGAAAGCACCTTAGAGATGGAGCTCTTGCTTGCAAGTTGGACCTGGATATCGTACTGTGATGCGAGTGCTTGTGCTGACCTCCAGCCGAATCCTTTCGAGTCGAAGAAGTTGCAAGGACTCGGTTGTTCGCTTGTGCGGAATGTCAGGCAGCGGCATTGGATGTCCTCCAGACGCGGACTTTGGTGCTCCGTTACTGGTGTTGCGTAGGCGAAGGCTGCACTGAGACCTGCAAGAATGGCACTCAACTTCACCATCGTGGTTTTATTCGTGACGCGGGGTGTTGTCAGTCAATAACGACGTGATTTGATGAATGTTGCAATAGGAGTGTGGCTGTCAGCCTAACCAGTATGAATCGAGGTATGCAGTTCGTGGTGTCGTTCTAGACCGTTCCTTGTTTAGTGCAGTGCGCCTCGTATCAGACAGTACTCCGTTAGGTAGTAAGTTACGGAATTAGTCTTCTTGAACGAATGCAGTAAGGTGCGTGTGAATTTGGGTGGCTGAGAGCAAAACGGTGGGGAAGCAGAGAGAGAGCTTGATGTTGCAGAGCGAGGAAGACTGTCGCGTGCTGCTGTTCTCAAATAATCAGTGAGTAAATTAAGAACCCTGTAGCAACCGTTTACACAAGCACAGCCACTGAAAGGAAAGACCGAAATTGCTCTTACCAATAATCGCGGGTCAGTGACACTAATTCGCTCGACCCAAGGTTCACTAGCGGGTGTTGCTGCGAATGACAGGCAAAGATGACGGAACGTGCCAGATGCGGCTTGAATGATGTGGCTTGTGAGCTAGCGATTCCCCGGATCACGACACAACATCCGATTTTGCTAGATTATGTCGACAGGATCCGAGACGAAGGCTTAAGAAGTAAAGCTTCCTTCGGCTTCCGTTGTCAGGCTTTGCCCGCGGGTACCGGCAAGGTAGAATCCGGCCTGTGAACTCAAGCGCGTTGGCTGGAACTGTGATGACACAAATGTCAGCAATACGACTTCGGACCGCAGGCTGCATAACCCTGATTTATATGTACTCTGCAGCCATAGAATGACTGGAGATGGACGAGCTGTTTCAACAGTAGCAGAGTCCTCACTTGAGGACTTGACCGAATAAAGTGAATCTAGGGCGAGCCTGATCATCTCACATTGAACAAGACCGTATCGTTTCTAGTCATATCGCCGGTGAGTCCTTTAAACCTTCTGCAGGAAATGTTTCGTTTCAGGACACCGACTAAGGTCTATCCTGGATTCCTCGATCGATGGGGCAGAATATGCCTGGCACATGCGGTGGCGCAGCTGACGGGGTTAGACTCCAAATGATTGCTCGGGTCACCAATAGTTGTATCTGTCTATCTCGAGAGCAAAAAGCACTGTTCAAACGATAGAGCTCACAAGGGGCGCTGATACTACCTACCTTGCACATGCGACCGCCAGCATTTGCATGCAGCTGCACAACAGTCGTCTAGTGCAAAAGCAGGTTTTGAGCCACTGAGAGGTGCCCATACAAAGCAGTCATGGTTGGCGAAGCTTTCGCCAAGCTTCGACTGGTGAATGCTAAGGGGTGAACAGAACCTCTCATTGGCCTCATCGGAAGCTTCATTTCGGCGACAAAAGCTTGTCGACGCAAGGTGGAGTAAGATCAGCAGTGATGTGTCAGGGGTCGGGTATGCGGCACCATGCGGCACCTCGCGGCAGTGGCCTGTACGACGCTACTCACTTTCTGACCAGTCAGGTAACATGCGACTCTCACCAGTTGCTGCCTACAGGTCCAACGCCAAACAAAGTCGAGCGCGAATTATTTTGCATTCCGGGAAAATCGGCTCAGATCTGCAAGCTGCATGCCCTTCATGACGTGGTTTATCTATGCGTATGCTTGCAGAGACTGTAATTGACATACCTATACATCTTACACTCCGAGCGACGGTTCTCCAGAAAATTGTCAACGCTTTCAAAAGCAATAGGCGACAGCTTTATCCTCATAATGTATGCTTATCTCCAAGTATATCACCGAATGCATGTTCTATAATTGAAGACTATCGACTTCTCCTTACTAGACGGTATCAATCAAGAATTTCCTTGTCGCCGCCACATTAATGCCTCGTTGCAATCGCGTCACCTTGTATCTTGAATGCTGGTCTAGCACAGCTCGTAAAGGGAGTATGCATATGTGCAAAGGGTGGTAGGAAGGCTAATCAAGACAGATGTCGCTATGTCAGACACTGAATTGTAGTTGGTAGCCGTTTGCGCCGCGATCGATCTGCCCCTCGAGGCAGTCCGAGAAGCTATATCCTGTTGCCAACTTACCATGTTGATTTGCTGCCCTGCTCGGATAGCGTTCTGTTTCCCATTGAGCTTCAAGCGACTGTATTGGAGGACTTATCACCTCATAGCTCAAGCGCTGTCTGGATATGATTGCTTTGACTGTGTGAGTAATAAACGAACACTAGTGTAGAATCGGACAGACTCGACCAACTTCACTTCATGACTTGATCGAATGAGGTCCGCCAAGTACATCCACCTGATACCCTTTTTACCGGCGACTTGAGTCCCAGTAGCTCTTGTGGTTGATACAATGTTCCTTGCCTTCTTTTCCACTTCTTCGTCCGTATTACTTGCATGAACAGTGAGTAAGTCCTCAACCCCTCTTAAAGAATTCCTTTGCTGCGTCGACGATGGCAGCTTCGACCATTCACTGTCCTGATAGACCACTGAAGTTTCCGACCGCTTAGTACGCACGCTTCGTCTTGTCGTACTTTCGGGGAAACTGAACCCTCTATTGCAGACGCGTGACGCTTTGATCATCGTGTCACGACAACGGGAAGCAGCCCGTATACTTTTCTTTCCTTGGTCTATATGCACAAACCTGTCGGGCGGAAGCTTTTCCTTTTTCGCAATAGTATTCCTAACTTCGCCTTTGATGCACTCACCTGTAATATAGAACGGATTCGTGCTTTGTATCTTGCCTGGAGGTCTATGGCCGCTGATGATACCTCCATGTGACAACAAATCATTGGGACTTTGATCGGAATTTGCACCTCCAGAGATGACTGAGAGTCTGTCCCCGTTTGTCCACTATAATCCTGACACGAGTGTGCGAATGTCTACGTATGGTACAACAAGGCTACAGCACAGGCGTACGATAGATAGGAATTGCGCGGAAAAAGATAGTGGAGTGTATATTGAGGGACCGGGCTTGTCCTTTACTATCTCGCTCCCAAATAATCTGCTGCCGTCACTATCAATTGCCACAATACCATCAAAAATCAACACAAGTCGTTCTACAGCCTTTGTAGCAGTAGACGATACTATATTCGAGATGATTGACTACTGGCTGTACGTCGGCAATGCTATAAGAACAGCCTTTAACATGCCTCACCGTTTGATTCCAAGTTTGCAAAGGAGACCCGTCTGCTTGCCATAGAGACTTAGTCGGGATCGCCAAACGGCGATCTTGTCGCCCATATAGCGTTCAATGACGCCGTCTCATTCAATGTCCTTGGCTCATGGGCTTCCGTTATTTACACAAGGTGTGGCGGAGAATGCCATACGTCAACATAGACGCTCTCGAGAGCCCCTGCAGGAAAGATGATAAAGGGACCACAAGACATACGACAAGCATCTGTCAACTGCTCCAGAGCAGGGACGCAAAAGCGACATTGGGGCGGCTGACAACGGCTTACTGAATCCCGGGTCAGCAGGTGCTGTTTATCTTTGACGTCGATATTAGAGCCTCGCCTGCAGAATGCGCATATGACACAATAATCGGTCGTAAATTCAGGTGGACAATAGGCAATACCTGAGTTAGAGAAGCAGTCCAGATTCTGCCCGTTAAATGTAATCTTGTAGACGGGATTGTGGGACCCACAACAGCATACATGTGGACCAAGATTTTAGTAGAGAGCAGGAACTTGATCTCCACAAATCGAGGAACCTATATCATGTAGGTAAACGACGAATGCCACTTCAGGTATCCCAGCATAGGAGAACCATACAGGGTCCCGATACCATTCATTTCCCATACAACGGGAAATCACACCATCATTACTCGAACAACGAATAGGTATTTAAATTTGAGGAAGTTACGCGTTTGAGATGTGCGCGAATCAGATCACGACAATAAGTTCAGGCCACATTTCAAGGCCCATTTGAGGGATACATTTGAGAAGCTGTTGGTACTTGTGGGCAGTCAGAAGAGTGACTCGTGCTAGTTCCCAAACATCACGATGAATTGCCGCAGGAACAGACCCTTTTAATTGCAACGACAGGACACAAGACATGGAATCAAAGCCCTAGTGCAAATCTTTTACACCGCCATAGCACCGATTATTCGCCAGAAGGGACCATGCCGCGTGCTAGCAGACGTGTATAGCAAGCTTACCGCATACGGCCATAGCATGTAATACTCTTCTCTCACTGGTCAGAAGTCGCGGAAATGCATCCCCCAGCCATCAACACTTCCAAAATATTTCTGCTTTGGGCAGTTTGGACATCTGCTGTGGATCCTGGAAATCATGCCACTTTCTCGTATACTATGTCGTACTTCGGTTAGAAGTCTCGGAGTCTCACTCGCTACGTTTATCGGTTGGCATTGCCGGATTGAGATGTGGATGTCGCTAAGAGACCTGCGGCCGATACTGTCTCATCGAGGATTAATCGAAAACAACACGAAAGCTACTTCTAAACAGTAGAACATACCAATAACGAAGTCGATAAAGAAGAGTGAAGTAGAAAGCTGGTGCCGTCGTGCATACTGACCGAAAGACGCTAAAGTTACTAGTGCAAGCATTGTTTGGTCTCAATAACGTCACTTGATGGATGAAGTTGACTCGTGCTGGGTAATAACTTGCTTATTGCCAACGACTTTTCCATATCATCCAGTTGCGCAAAATACAGCTTTTGTCTACATACGTCCAACGATCCTTCTGACACATCACTCGACTAGTCTCGGGCCGAAGCGCAACCTATCCTAAGCCCCCATCAACTTGCAATAGCTCCCTCTCAGCATCTGTGACCTCTCATAGAGGCCTTTCAGGTATCAAATATTGTGACTCTGGTCTCATTAAATCGCTCTGCAATTGTGAACCAGCTTCACCTTCTCGGCTGTATTTTTGCTACTCGAACCGGAACCGAAGTCGTCCGATCCGATCTATTCTAAGATGTGAACAGACAGATCGTAGTCTATTGTTTGGTCGTATCTGAGTATTACCGTTTTGTAACAGTGCTGACCGTGCTCATCGGTATCCACCACCGATCAGAAATGACTGGCGGAAGATATTTCTCCAGCCATCAACACCTGTGAGATTGGACTTTTGGAGGATTGATGCATACGTGTCACCCTCGGGACCAAGCCTGAGAGGTGGCCTATGAGTTGTTAGCGGACAAGTGTTGTCAGGTTTGGACGTGGCAGGCACCAATTCAATACTATCGACAAGGTTCGAGGCTAACGATTCGAACCAGTATCTCACGTGCCTAACAGGTGATACAGAGGCAATATCTTAACCTATTCTCAACAGTCTTTGCTCATAATGCTGTCGACTTGATAGTATCAATGTTTTTGCCCATTCGCAAACATACTGCTGATAGATTAATTTATCTCACAGCATTGTTCGCTCCCGGAAGCGCATTCCGGACCAGATCCTGCAGGTTCCCACTGGGGTTAACCCGCATTCAGGACCCCGGTCATAAGATATATGAGTGGTCTTCTAGGATTGCATATGTGGAGACAAGCCAGTGGGACAGTATAGATCGGTGAAGCTCATTCACTGAGGTCTATCTATGATATTTCTGCGATCAGAGCTCCTGCACATTAGATCTTCTGCGAGTGCTTCGTAGATCGTAAAGACTAGTAAACTTGAGAACGACTAGCACTGCAATACACGAGTGTATGGAGGTAAGGTAAAGTGCAGCCTTGAGGCATTCAATCAGGTCCCCTGCCGCTTGTATATGCGGCATCTTGAAGTTTAGGCCACTCATCGTGTTGCTAGAGAGTGGACTTCATAAGCATAATTTGTCCCATTGGAAGGACGCATGAACCGCAGCTCGAAGTGTCGTCTGTATCCCCCTATGTGATAGGCCGGAAAACATTCCCTCAGCAAACAACGATGCTCAAAAGTTGCCTTTATAGGCATTCAGAGTTACGACTAATGACAGCGCTGATTATGGTCTGAGTGTTGCTCGTGCGACGTGTCCCGCTTCCGGGGAACTTTTCCGATTCTACTCCAAACCACTGCCATGGCCAACTCACAAGTAATCGCGCTCACGGACTAGACATAAAGGAGAAACTTGTGCATGTTCAGGTGGATCCTTCGTTTCGGAGATGCGGGCTCACTTTCATAGAATAGGCCCGGCACGAAAGATGGTAATCGTGACGGTCAGCATTGGTTCGACTCAAGACTCTGGCTGTCCTGACTGGCAGGAACAGTTTCCTTCAGTAAACCACACCTTTTCGAAGTTGCTGATTTAGGCAGTTGGTTCGTTCTGACAAGTCTCACTGCGCAGATTCCAGGGGCCTGCGCAGCATTGTGTGGGACGGGGCTCCAAGCCGAGGTCAGAGTGATGACATGTATGGTGCAGTCAAGTGATATATAGGTTCATATATGTAAGAATGAGGACAGCTGTACAACGAACCAAATCTCATGTGCGCGCGTTGTTATTATCACCGCACCATTTGTGCTTCGATTTGAAGAGCTGAACAGTCCGCAAGAAAGGGAGGCATCAAATCTGGAGGCATCAAATCTATGTTGGGGTATACTGAAAACAAAACTTATTTCGTATATCAAGCCAAGCACAAAGCCAATGATTAATGACTGAAAGACAGGGTATCATCGAAAAAAATAGCTGCGCCAGCACGAGTGGGATGCATAACTCATGCGAAAAGAACTTCTGTGTAATGAGATCATCGACGTGAACGTCGGTGCCTTGAGCTTGTCTCTCCACGCCCTCCACCAGAAGCCTGGGAACTGCTCAC
Organism: Epicoccum sorghinum; assembly: GCA_020272525.1. Classification (NCBI taxonomy): domain Eukaryota; kingdom Fungi; phylum Ascomycota; class Dothideomycetes; order Pleosporales; family Didymellaceae; genus Epicoccum; species Epicoccum sorghinum. The sequence continues at coordinate 1,356,990 of VXJJ01000021.1, forward strand.
ACAGTCCCAATTGAAAGGCATTTGGGATGTGGGTATCGTCACGCCCTCATATCTCCTAAGTCTTTCTCTCCGTGGAGGCGGTGATGGCTGCGAGAAGGCATCACGGCGTACTGTTTCCAGAGCTTGATTGGTCGCAGCAAGTACAGCAAAGCGACGGTCAGGGACCCTTCTAACAGCTGTATTCGGTGTGCTCGAGTGTGCGCGGCGTGAGGTAGCAGTTTGCTGTTCAGACTGACGCGACCGACGACGACGCGATTGTGAGGGCGAGGAGACTGAGCCTGCATCGTGCTGCCGTACGGATCTGTGTTGGCGATCTGATCGGTGGCTGCGTGGTGAGGTGTCCAGTGTCTCGTAGTTGCGCTTTGACGGCGTCTTTGGTGGCGAAGGCGCAAAGAACGACCATCCTCTTGAGGGCTCGGCGCGAAGATTCTTCTTGGACTTGGAATTCTTCGGAGGGTCTCGCTTAGCCCCACGACCTCGAAGGGTGCCCTGCGAGGTGTGCCTTGGGTGTCGTTGTCGTTGATGAGTGCTGCGATGGGGCCGAGGGTTGAGCAGCGTCTCTTGAGAGGAATGTGTACTCCCAGGCACATGTGAGACACCTGGGTATACAGACCGCTGCCACATTGTAGGCACTTGAACGTTCAAAGCTGGTCTCTGCTGCTCATAACCCTGATAGATCTCGCCGTTGTTGTATAGCGACCTCGGATCGATCTCGTTCCTAGCCCGTCGCGGCGAACGCTGGACTTCAGCGTCTGTCGAACGTCTCTTCCTCGACGAGTCTTTGGATGAGCGCTTCTCTTGTATGTCTGCAACAACCGGCCTCCCCTTGCCGTGAAGCGCGCTCTGTGCCGGCGCATCACGACGTCTCTTTTCGTTTGAAGACGGTGACTTGTTCTTCGGTTTGCTTGCGAAACCGAAGTTGAAGCACCAACACATCGGTCGCAACTCTTTCCACGCTCGAATTGTACACTCCCAACTTGTGCTCGAAGTCTTGAAAACCTACGTATGCAAGGCCTTCCGGATTGGTAGATGCCGGGGATGATGCAGGAGAGGGACGCAAGGAAGTACTTATGGGACGCGCATAATACACCAATGATGACTTCGACAAGGACTTGTTTGTTTCAAAGCAAGGGAGCCTCGGAGGACTAGGCGCAAGAGAGAAGAGAAGGCTTAGGATAATGATCTCATGTGCAGACAAAGACCTGGCAAGGAAGCACACCGCACCACTATCGCGGCCTCGAAGCCGACTTCCAATAAAGCGCTTGACTGCATGGCCAGAAGCTAATTAAGAAAGAATCCATCCGAAGTACCTGGTATTGACAGGATGCGCTCCAATCAGAAGCGGGCGTGTCTGATGGTGTGCGAGGAAAAGACCGATTCGCAAGTTCATGGAGGGGTGGCTTACTGGGCCACATGACACTTCGGAGCGGGCAGCTGATCGACTCATCTTTCACACGACAGCGGTCTGTTGCTGTAATTGTATATCTAGGGCGCTCAAAATCTTTCGACAGGGCAGTGTGCGGCTCTTATGTAGATGCAGTGTTTTGTTTTGACACAGTTTATGCCTTTCGTGTGCTGGTTCTGCGTGTACCTGCGTTTGCTACGTGGCACCTGTGCAGCGCAGGCAGCGCGGGACGGCTCGCAAGTCGATCCTGGGCACGGTCGTCGCCGGAGGGTGTTTTCGTGTGATGGCGCGCCCTTAGCTGCAGGTGAAAGGATGTGGTGCTGACCTGCTGACGTCGATGGGTCTCTGGGGTTGCTTATCGTTATCGATGACTTCTGGGTGACGCCATTGGTTGCGCAGGATCGTTCGGCCCCACCTCGCGAATGCAAGCGTGAATGCTGTTTGCTTACCGCACGCGGTGTTTCAGTGAGTCTTTTGTCGAGACCATCGGTCAGAAACCTGCTTGAAGCAAACTCGTTCCTGAATGTCTTACGCCACCTGGATTTAGGCCTTTATTGCGCCTCTTATTAGAATGCCGCTTAGCTTTATTGTCAGCCAATAGTGTCACCAAAGCTGATCATCGTGTGAACCGTCACTCAGCACTTGCATCGGCTCCCGACATTGCGAAGCTACACGAGTAATGGATTCGTGTTGTAACTCTAATCTCAAAAGAGAATGAAACCAGCCAAATGTCATGGCTCATTTCCCCAGGGTGGCCACCACAGTTCCACCCGCGCACCGCTGGTGGTCTAACAGAGCACCTCACCAGGCAGCTTGTGCAACACACGTCTATATCGCATCATGCCTGCTATGCAGCACCATCAACCCCGAGTGCCCACTCAGCAATTTTGGAGATTTCAATCAGAGGAGAGCAAAAGGATCAGAGGACCAATTATGGCGTAGACATCTTGATAGCCAACAAATTTCCGAAGTCTGCCCCAATCAGCCTCAGAGACCTCCCATCAAAGCGCCGCCTTTGGGGTTTCTTGCATGAGTCAAGTGTCTACTTGAGCTGGCGAGGTACTGTATTGCTACTTATTGAATGCTATATATTGCGACTATCACTGCGAAGGTATTTTTTCCTGATCATCACTCATCCCACGGTCTACTAACCATCAAACTTCCACTGGCGCAAGGCTATCTACATATATCTGCCTTGCCTGTCCTTCAGCCTAACAGCAACCTCAAGAGCTCTATCATTTTTCTGGCAATGAGCGTTTTGGGAAAGAAAGCAAATTGCCTCTTGCGTTGTAGCCGACATGATTATCCTGTTGCTTTTACCTTCTTTAAAGGCTGGCGATTAACCACATAGGCGATACCTTTGCGCTTAGGTCCTGTCAGGTTCAGAGACCTCTTGTAGGTCTCACCAGAAATCCGCTCTGAAGCGTGATAAATGTCAGGACGCTGGCAGACTTGCGGCTCATCAGAGTTCTGCGGACGCTTTGAGGTTGCCACCGGCTTTCCATCGATGGCGATGACTTTTCCATCAGCATTGATTGTCTTTCGCTTGATGACAGGTTTTTTAGGATGTGTGGACCAAGGCCACGAGTGTGTCTTAGGGACTTTGGTCTCCTTGGTCGGCGCGGCGGAGGTGGGAAGACTTTTTGCTTGTGAGGCAGCGCCCTTTGCTGTTGGTAGTGCACAAGCAGACTGTACGCAATTTGCACTTGGTTGCTTTCGCTTCAATACATCCTTCATACACATAGTTAGCGCGGTGGTCCAAGGTGCTCAGAGCAACATACCTGAGGAGTCTCTAAGCCATGATTGCCACTAGGTATCTGTGGATTTCCAGGTGTAGCATCATTATGAGGGTGATCGGCATCAATGCTAGATACAACCTTGGCTTCAGCTTTGTTTGGCTTCTGTTTTCAAATTAGTACCACATTCTAATGTGTACGGCTTATTAAAACGTACTTGATCTTTAGCAAGGCTTATGTCCTTATCCACCTCTTCAACGCCTGAAGATAATGCTCGTTGCGATATCAGCATTTTTTGTCGTTTGCCGTTACCCAAGTCCACTCTGACAGCAATTGTGTCTTCCGCAAACTTATACGTATTGATGATAGGTAGGAGGTCGTTGAGTTGCTTGTGTGCTTCAGCCTGCAGACCGTACAGGTGGCGCGGTACAGCAGCCTCGACCACGGTGTGCTGCACACTGATGAAGCGCATGATGGCTGCCAGATGATCTTCGCGCACCGGAACAACAGCGATAGGTGCAGCAGGTATAACGGAGGACATCTCGTATTTCCTGACTGAGTGACGTTCAGGGTTAGAATTGTTGTAATGTGTTGCAAGATGAATGGTGAGCAAGATAGAGGAGTGATCTGAATTGGAAGGACTGGGAGGAGAAGTAGTCAGTTGCGTTAATTGGTGTCTCTATATACGAGGAAAATCCATCAAGCCCCAAGTGAACCGCATTAGATACAATAGCAACAATGGTACAGTCACTGTCAACCAGATTTGATTTCTCCAACCAGATTTGGCCTGCCCAGTAGCATATGAGGAGCTTAGCAGACTGGCCTGTGGCAATACGTTCAATGTCTTCGTGATTAGCTATACAACGGCAATTTTTTTAAAATTGATCGAATTCTCGAATTAATAGCTATGAATACACATCGTGCACTCGACAGGCCACATGAGGTAGACAAGTGAAAGATGACACATTGTCAGGGTCTTGCACACCCAGGGTTCAACCGGCGAAAAGTTTGGTACAGACACCGTGTTTGACAACTTAACATTAGCATAGACCATAGCCCTCGTCGCTCAGGAAACAAACCTACTTGGTGATGTTTGCCTTGGTTCGGGGCTTCTGACGAGGGCGGTCCTTTGCGCTTGCATTGTCGTCTGCTCCCCCTGCCGGCTCAACCTTCTTCTTACGCTTGCGTGAAACCTTGATACGTAGAGCCCTATGCGTTGCCCTAAACTGTTTAAGTTCCCGCTCTAGCTCCTTTCCTGCCGTGTCCTGGTCGACTTGGGTCTTGTCAATCAACGCAACCTCATCCTTGTCCTTCTCCTGTGCATCTGTGATCTGGGAATGGTCTGTCAGCTTGTCAGGGTCCGGCTTGACGTCTTCCGTCTCATTTGGCTTGGAGGGGTGTGACTTTCCGTAATTGTTGGCAACTGCTTCCGCGATCCTATCACTCGATGACATTTCGAAGCTGGGAACTGGCCCATCGGTTCGAATTGCCTTGAGGATGTCTCCAACCAGATAAGGCATCTTGAGAAATTGGTTCACGGGTTGAGATGAGAGTTGCGCTGAATGGCGAACGTTGCTGTACACTAGCAGACATAATTTATGGAAAGATGGTCGGGTGGGCCTAGTGCATTACGAGTGAAAGCTGCTCTCCGTGACGATGGGGCATTCCGAGTGAAAAGGAAGAGAATAGTTCCCCGTGAAGCCACATGGTGACAATCTATACTTGGGATCTCATAAGATCATCCTGTCATTAATGTGGATATAGCACCTACATTATGTAAGCAAAGTCACGGTAATGAGAGGTTGGATTCAGACTGTGAAGAGCCGTCATCGTTGCTGCATACAAACTCGCATCTGGGAACGACAGTAGGCTCAAGTTCTTCACGTTGTCTACATACGGTATATGCATTGCTTTTTGACTCTTCTAATTCGTTGTCATGCTAAATATGCCTATCTATATACAAAGCCAACTCACTCCTCAACATCGTGGCTTTCAAGCAAAGGGTATTCCAGCATGCCCGTATAAACATTAGATCCAGATCCAGTGTGTTAAATGTCGCCTTCAAGACGGGTATAGAAGTGAGTCATACATGCAAATTGCAACGCTAGATCGTACAGGCAAACTAAATGGGAAAAGAGGACGGCAAGGGTAGGGATGCATGTATGCGGGTATCGCTGGGCTAAAATCAATAATATGCAAAGACGATCCTTATGATTTAGGACCAGGGCCAGGACCAGGGCCGAGAGTGGTACCGTTGGCGAAGTTGATAGTGAGTTTGACAAGATCCATTTTGAATGGACCCAGGTCAACAGTGTTGGTATTCGAGTTGCCGTTGCGATTGCTGGTGAGGAAGTCCTGAACATTTTCCTGAGCAGTGGCGGCAGTATTGAGTTTACCATCCTGCTGTAGCGCGAAAAGAACACCCACTCTAGCAAAATCGACAGCGGTTGTGTTACTAAAGATTGGTTGGACGTCCTGTCGCGGTTCTATTCGAGGGTCTGGATGCGGAACATGCAGAAGAGGCAGAGATCGCGTAGAGAGGGAACCATCCGAGCTGATAGACTGGGTCATAGTTGCAATCGAACGAGACGCTAACCCGTTGAAGGTGATCAGCGCGTTCTCTGTTGCACAGCTGAGCGAAAGAGATGAGAATAGTGACAGTATGCGAGTCGCATCAAGAGGTACGTTGAAGTCACTGTTAGCGCTCTGGACGATTCGAGGGATTCCGGAGCCAACAGTTGCATTCTTAGTACCCATGATGCTGGTAGTAGTGCACCCTGTCGAATCCTTGGTGCCGCACGTGTTTCCTGTGAAGCCATTGATACAAACGCAGGTGGTTGACTGATCTGCGTTCTGGATAGCAACGCCTCCATTCTGGCAAATGGAAGAACCGCTTCCAGAGCTTGAAGTTGGAGCCGGTGCGTTGGGGTTGTTGTTATTGTTGTTGTTATTGTTGCCTTGGTTGTCCTGCGCGGCGCTGGTACCCTTGTTCTGATTAGGTATTACTACAAGCACAATTGGAATGACCACAGCTGCAGCTACGATGAACAGTAGCACAATGAGCAGTGTTATGAATGTCCAAAGAGGCAGACCACAGCATCTGCGTCGTTTGTTGGGTGGTTTCTCGTTGCTGTATCCTGGCCCGGCACCAGCAGAGCGTAGAACTGCTCCTGACGACGGCCATTCTGCCATGACATTGCCGCCAGCTGGCGTGCCTGAGCGTTGTGGAGTCTCTTGGCCTGGAGGAGGGAATGCAGCAAGCATGTCGGTCAGCGAATTTTGAGACTTCCTGACACCCTTTTGCTCAGGAGCACCAGCCTCCCAAAAATCCAGACCCAGTCGACTGGCTGTTTTGCCCCTATCAAGGTTGGCCGCCAGTCTTGTTGCTCTTCTAATCAAATCTGGCAGACTGGTGAGGCTGCCTCGCGCCTCCGCATCTCTAACCGTATCCATGTCAAGCCTGGGTGGGCGCTTGAAACCCACCCGTTCAGCCAAGGTAGTCGAACGCGGTCCAGGTTGGAAGGGAAAGATTGGTGATTCGGCGCCAGTGTAACTGGGCGATGTAGCATTGGTATTGCGCGACGTATTGAAAGAGCCCGAGGACGAAGAGGTCGAAGGGTCGATAAATCCAGTCCCGGTACTCAGAATAGAGCTACGAAGAGGCGAACCTTGTGCTGCATCGCGCATAGCAAAAGTACCACCTGCTCCTACTGCACCTGCACCAGCGCCGACCATTGCCCTCTTCTTGTTATCGCCGATATTGTCGACTGATTTAATCGTCATCAAGGACGGCTTGGTCCTCCTCCCCAGACTTGCTTGTCGAACAAGGTTCGGAGACTCCTTCACGAGACCGCTTTCGTCGTTGTGGTCGCTTCCAGGCGACATGGTGCCACGATCACTTGTGATTGTTTCATCGTCGTCCGATTGCGGGTAGTCTCGGTTGTAGAACTCATCGTTGTTTAAAGGGAAGACGTTGCTCGAAGCATAAGAACCGTGTCGCGATCTGATGGTATTTGAACGAGTCTCTGATTCTTCCACAATGGGAGAGACGTAAGACATTTGCGTATAGTACGACGAAGGACCTCTGCGTGCCGAAGGTGGCGGTCCAAGGCTGGGGATTCGGCGGGGAAGCGGCTGCACAGCAGGCATAGGAGGTTGCGGGACTGGAAAGTCTGGAATGGATCCGAGCGAGGATGCTTCTGATGCGCCAGAGAAAGGGCGCTCATCGCTCTTGTTCGACAGCCGGAAGTTGAAGGAAGGCGGCTGTAGATACTCTCCAGATAGTGGATAGTCGGATGTTGGTGAAGGCTGCTGGATGGGAAACTCGTCTGATACAGGTCGGATCGACGACGGGGGTGGGCGAAGTCGATTGGGCGAGCGAGCCGGTATCGTCGGGCTGACATCGTTGGGAAGAGGCCACGGTGGGGTAGGAGACGGCATGCCATCATCATCTCTGCGATCACTAGGTGTTCTCGGCTGCAAGCCATCGTCTCTGTTGGCAGTGCGTTGTGAGATGAGTTGATTTGGCCGTTGCGGAAGGCCCACTATCTTCGAAGTGTCTGGCAGCTGTGATCGCATCTGTGCGGCCTGCATCCTCTCTCTCGCTGCCCGTACAGACCCTTTCTGTGCGGCTCCATCCTGCGCGTCACCGTACGCCCGTGGGGCCAATCTCGGTTCGTAGCTCATCTATCGAATAGGTGCAATTATGGCGACGGGTGTGTCTGTGGACTGACACGAGTCGATGACTGCAAGTGGCGCAGATGAAGGATTCGGTGTCGGCTCTTAGTGACGGAGCAATGGTTGCGACAGCGACCGGGAGTAGTATGCGATTGCTGGGGTGGAGGAAAGTAGACTGCAGTCAGTGGCAAGTGTAGTCGTGTAACGCAAAGCTCTCGACGAGCCTGGCTGATATCCAATCGTAAAAGGAAAAAGAAAGGTTCTCAGAATTGGGCTGCGGAAATAGGTAGAATGACAGCCAAATAGTGACACGGTCGATCCACGTCAAGCGTCTGGACCGCAGATCCGGTGAAGGTTCCGAAAGTCAATGGAAGGTCAAGGTTGCTTGACCACGTGTAGCTGAAAAACCCACTAACTTGGCGGTGTTGATGCTAGGGAAAGCCAACGTAATGGCAAAGAAAGTATACTGAGGCGTAAGGCACCTGCTGGGTCTTTGTGTCAGTGTTGCTCCTCGCATGACAACAGGTACTGGGCCAGCCAACAAGGACACGAGCGTTGGTGGCGCACGGCAATTTCAGGTACACAAAACGTGGTGTATTTCCATGAGCACTCGCTGGACAGCAGACAAAGGGCGGAAGAGTGGACTAGAGGAAACCAGCAAGGGTGATGCAAAACTTGTGACGTTGCTTGTTGCAGTGCTGTGAGGGCAACTGACAGGCCGGGTTTCAAGAAGCAGAGAACTTGGTACGTACCGTACTAGCAGACACTGGGCAATATGCAAACAGACTTGTTGGAGGAGTTGTCTCTTGAATGGTTGAACGGGTTGTGAATGCGATGCGTTGTCGGTAGAATTGATGCAAGTAAGCGTACTATTGACCGTTGAAATGCGATATAGAGGCTTGGCTATGCGGAGAAGTGAATTGAATGGTAACGAATGGATAGAAGAAGGAGCATCAGACAGGCTGCGCTGTAGAGCGTCAAGCTCGCAGAAGACACTCTGTGTGCAGCTGGGGACAGCGACGAGAAGGCAAGGAGACACGGCGCAGGGTAGCGACACGATGTCTCGCAATGCAGAGACTGGAGGGAGCCAGGGCTGATGGCGGAACGCGCAAGGACGGCCGGACCAAGTCAGATGCACGCACGGACTGAAGCCGCAATGCAGCAAGTGAAGACGAATGGAAGACCTCCTTAAGGGCCCACAATGGCTGCAGTTTATTGGATGTTGAGTCGTGCGACAGTAGCTCAACGCACATGCTCCCGTCACCACACGAGGCGATGGCCGCGAAGAAGATCAAGCGATCTAGGTGTTCGCGAGGGGCGCAACGGCTTGGTTCGCTTGATAGGCCGCGCAGCAGTCGGATCTGCGGCTGAGTTCTTCTCAGCTCTTGACGGGCTCCCAACACCGGCCCTTCAACGGCATGATTGAGAGGCATGTTGGGCTTTTCGGCAGCAATTAAACGTGTTGGCATGAAGCCTGAGGTCAACAGGCGTGCCAACGTTGGCGTGTTTCGGCTTAGCGATGTGCACGCCGTATTGCTTCGCGAGACTTTTGCGAGTCGACCGCGGGAGGTGGTGCCGGCCACACAGCTGCTTTGAGACACAATGCCATGGTAGCCTTGTGCGCACATGCATCGATATCTGCTAAGGCGGACGGTGCGACAGCTGTCGAATCCTGTTTTGGAAGGCTGCAGCACCATCGCCCCGACCGTCAGCTGTCTGCAACGGGCACCAGCACCCAAATGATCGACCGTCTCCAGATGCGACAGCGAGTGGAGGGTCTTCGAGCTAATTTCAGGTACGCCCGTGAAATCGCCCCACGGTGGTGGGTACAAAGAGCAATTGATAACGAGATGACGCAGTGCGCTAGGGCCGTTGCAAGCGAGGGCGTTTGAATGGACAGATCAACATCAATCTGAAGCAAGTCAGATGACGATCAGCTATGTGGAGGCCTGATTAAACAACAAGGTCAGGAATGAAAGACCTCAAGACCTCAAGACGTCGCGGAATGAAAATACTGAACACGCTCAATTCCCGACACAAAATCGTGCGCTGTTGATGATGAAGAGCGCTGCGACTTGACAACCCTTCTTGTCAGCGTCTTAACACTATCTTCTATTATACTAGCAGCAGTAAAACATCCAAGACACTTTGTGGATCGCTCATCGCGGTCGCGCACATATAATAATGGCTGCGATATGGCTGCTGCTGCAACGTCATGTCTACCGAAGCAACTCAACACGGAGAAGGCGCTGCCAATCACTCCAGGCTACTACTGCACGACTGCTTGAACTCCAGCGATTACGAGCCAACGTTCCTCTTCCATCGACTCAGCGTCCAACATTGACTCTTGCTACGTATATTTCAGAAGGTAATATTTTCGCTATGTCTCAAGAGCAGCTCGTGCGTACAAGCCAAGTAATATCAAAGCGCCTACACTCACACCAATCTAGGAAATTCTCACATCATGTGGTGAAGACAGCAGCGCGCGCGCACCTAGCAAAGGAAATCATTCTGCGTTACGCAAGCAGGTCCACTGCAACTTCTGCACAACGTATTGACTCTCTCATAGAAACACCTATACTTTACAAGCATGGACCTCTGGCCATGGCTCACACCGTCACAGAGCCTTTCGTGTCACCAGCTCCATGCGTCGCCAACTCAAGCGCTCGACGGCGAAGGGAAAGAGTGCTCTTGCAATCACCAGCGCGCCGTGGACATAGTGCAGGTGTTCGCCAGATGTTCAATGACCACCACCGATGCACGCCCCAGAGATATTATCAGGATGTGATCTACCCTTCTCTGCCGAACGTATCGAGGCGGCTATCGCCACGTGCGGTGTGTCACACAAAGATAAGTGATGTTTCGAAAAAAGATCAAACTGGGCTGTATAATCAAATCGCTTCACTACCTAACAGTCCGCAAACACCTTATGGTTCTGATAGCACCATCGATACGCCAGGTAATACGGCCTCAGATTGGATGTCAGCAAGTATCGATGGTGTGAAAGTCAATAAGGTTGATGGCTGGAGTGAGGACGAAGACACATATGACAGCAAACAGGCACGGGGCTGCCGTGATTCAGACTCGGATACAGCTGGTGCACAAGTATTGCCGCATTCAACAGCGAAAGGCATTCGCCGAAATGCCACAAATCTACAAAGCTATCCGACTCGAAGACAGACACACCCGCAGGCAGTTGATGCCCCTTGCGATAGAGGTTTTGAGAGAAGAAGTTTAAATCCCAATGTCTGTACAGGCCGCGGTTCTTCGAAATATCGTGCACATTGCCAAATTGACTAACATAAAAGCCACGAGTCAATTATACGAAGCAATCAGGTCATTTCGACGAGACTTTCAGCTGAAAGACGCAGTCTAGAAGACCGTAAACTCTGAGCAGAGCTTCCATAGGAATTCAGAAGGACACTGGACTCTAGTTCAAACATTATATGTCTGCTTGCAAGTGTGGGTTGTGTAATGCTAGAATGTGCATTGCCTTTACTTCCCGAGCTGAGTCTCTGCTGGGTCAGGCTACAGCTATTATGGCGTGGCAATGCGTGTGGGGTCGCGGGCCACTCTCTGTATCTCCTGTGAATAGCAAGTAAATCAATTTAATCACTAGATAGAAAACACGATTGTGAATACTAGAACTACGTCAGTGCTGCCACGATGCAACTGTCATTCCTAGTCTTTTCACAGTACATATCTATCCACTAGTTTTGACACTGCGATTATCAAGGAAAGGAGTGTTGATCTAGACCCAATCTACGACGGGGTTGAATGGATGTCCATAGACGAGACGAGGTTGTCTGATCATTTTGAAAACCACTGACTAAATTTCTTTGAAGATTAGGTTCCTCCGTGTCGCTAAAAGCTTTACAGACATCACCCTAGTCCTTCCTGGTTTGCACAAACCACGGCAATTCAGGTGACAACATTGCACAGAATGTACCGAAAGCAGATAGCTGTTTACAGCTTTTTTTTTCAGGGTCACATCGTACTCACCTGACGATGTTTTGCACATTTTGTTGGCTACAAAGGATTGGTGTGCCTCATTCAAAAGAAAGGTTGAACTCGAAGGAATGCGACACGTTCCAGGAACTGCCTGCTGATTAGTTGCAGGTGTATATGAAGGATTGCGTAAGCGCAATGGTTCAAAAGGTGTTGTATTCACGATATTGTCCAGATACTTCTCCTCGGGATCCTTTGCCTATGAGCAATTCCTACTGGGCTACCTGTCAGATACCAGTAGATCACAAACGTTTCTGGGCGAATTACTATGAGAGGAGCGTGAACAGCTGGTGTGAAAAATGTCGCCAGGTTCGCCATACATCGACCAGACGTGTCCGCGTGAAGGGTAGAATAGTTCCAGCTTGAGAATAGTTGGAGATTTCAAGCCTAGTCTTGAGGCGAGAAGAATAGATGTTCGGGTAAGGTCTTGAAGATGGAGAGCTCACAAGCATGCTTAATTGCTCGCGATAAGATCACTAAGCTTACCGTAATGTGGTCAAGCATCCGTAAACTCGCATCCGTTGGTACATAGATGCACGTGAGAGCCCAAGCGATTGCAGTGGCCAGCAAGATGATGGAAATCGATGCTTAGATCCTGCAAACCTCATCCCGTCCTTCTGTTTGGGAAAATTGTCTACCTTCATCGTAGTACAGCTAACGCTGATAATCTTCACAGGCAAAAGTTGTAGAAGACATAAGCTAACTGACTGTGTCTCTGCCTTCGAAATACTCGACCCATGTACCCCATGAATCATACGTGTTCCCGAACCTACCACCCTCGGTCCATGATGAAGTCTACCTGCCCCTGAGGAAGCCCTGAACCATGGATCGAAATCGTACATTCGATCGACAACACATCTTTCATAGAATGAATCATATTTGGTGACAACTTCGTGGGTTTAGAAGTGAGGACGCAGTCTGCATAATGAAGTGAAGGCAGCAGAGCGCCGTTCTTGCTCACACTCCATGGCCCTGCAGAACTTCTTTTTGATTCGAACCTGTACCTGGCCTTGGTACAACTGTTGAAAGAACATTCTGTAAACATCTGGAGAGGAGACGGTGATGGGAGATGTGAATGATTTACGAATCTGACTGTCGAGGCATACCATCATGGGAAATCAAAGATGAGACTTTCCGTGGCAACGACGAAAATCACAAAGCCTATTAGAATCAAGCGGAGGGACTATGGAGGCCGAGCATCAACACGTAAACAGGAACTGCAAGCGCTGGTTGTAATGACGGAAGAGAACCTTAAGATTAAGCGAGTACCGATAGTTATTGCCGAGCGCAATGACGAGCTCCTGGGTATCGTTGGTGAGACTGATCGTTCTTGTTTCTCGTAACGTGATTCATAGGCGAAAAGGTTGACCAAAGCGTCGGCTTTGAGTACCGTTGTCCAGTTGACGTCGTCCGTTGTCTCCACGGCAAGACACAAAGACTGATATCGGACGATAATACTTAGATCCGAGACCAAACGATCCTACAAGGCCCATACTGCATGCGCGTGAGGTTCGAAACTTGAAGAGCCCGATATTGCCAACGTGACTCAGCCTTATGCAGGAAGTGCTTGTGAGGAGGGCACCATGTAGAATTTCGCTTGGTTGTTTGAGCGTAGTTACCGTATCCCCTGCGTACTGGCACCGGCATGCACTGAGGGAGCGATCACGAAAAGCGACCGAACATATGCCACTTCGCTCCCTCCATCATCCATGCAATCCAGCTGCCAGCAAAGCATTGTGCTGTGCTGACATTTGTCGTGGCACATGTAAGGCAGTGCTCAGCAATGTACACTGCAGCGGCGAGTTTCAGAAATACAGGCAGGTCCAGTGACATTCCGCATTCGAGTCTCACTGCGTGGTGATGTGCATCGATCATGCAGGGGATCACCCCTCGCTTCGCACGTGGTCAGCACGATCTAACTGCATCTTGGGTGCCGTGACACTATCGTGAAGTTAGTAAGAGGGCGTGTAGCTTGTGCCGCGATTGCTTTTTGGGCCGGTAGGTGAGTGCGATCAGACGATACGCCCAGTTGACTTCGATAAAGTCTATCGACCCGAATAGAGCCGCCTCGCCGTAAGGTTTGCACCCCCAGGAGATTGGCATGAGGACATGCTGATACCCGATTGTGCTTCTGGCCGGCTTACCACAAACAAGTAGCAAGTGGAGAACAAGCTGCGTGCTACTGCAGGACTTCGGACGTCATCCAGTTTTGTATCGCGAGTTGTCTCTGCAGGATCGATGGTGGCAGACTAGACCCTAGCTGCAGACGCATGAAAGCAGTCGAACATGCAGCCTCTAGCGGGCTCCTGGCAGCAACCAGGCTCATACAACCGAGCATCAGAGTTGGACAACGCTCACAGCATCTGTTGGTATGGAGGCAGACGATGCAGCAGGCGAGCTGTCTGAGGTTTGTGCAAGGGAGGACTGCTGCGAGCGTCAGTGTCTTGAGTTGGAGCAGCGCGCTGCCAAAAGGCAAAGTCAGCATCAGACGATGCCCCACTGTCCGCGGCGAGAGTTGCGGAAGCCACGTTTTGTGAGCGGGCTAGTCCGATCTCCTCTTCCATGTGGCAGGAGCGTGGGGCTGGCAAATGGCAGCTGCGAACGGCGATGGGGCCGGAGTCGACGCTGCCTCAACGCTGGCTGCAGGCTACCTACAGGCTACGGCAGGAGGGATGAGAGAGGATGCTGAACCCCTGGATTGGTGTCTGAGAGGGCGCTGCATGGTGCTCAGTTTATCGAAATGCATGTAGTCCCTAACTTGCCGTCTCAGCGCGGCAAGTGCTAAAAGGCGCTGTCCCCAGCTATGTAGCGTGCTTCTGAATTCCCCAGCTCCCGTCTCACACGACAACCATCGGCATTGGCTCGCACGCTAGATACTGTACTGCGCACAGCTACCTGTTGTACGTGTAACTACTACGGCCTACCCGCACGCGGAATCATTGCAACTGCAGCTGCAATCACACCTGGTTCCACGTGTGCAGGGACGGCAAACCCCCCTGGTCGCGGATCTCATCCTCGTTCGTCGCCCGCGCCCTTGCCGCTCTGGGCTCTCTGAAACGAGCACAGGCAGGACCTGGCTGCGCAGGCCGGCTCATACATTGTTGCTGCAGCCCTTCAACCCTAGACTTCCAGCTCAGCTTCAAGGCAACTCCCGTCTCTGACTCTACCCCGCCAACCTATTGCAGCGCTGCGCCGCCATAACAGCTGCGTTATAAGCTGATCACGCCCAGCACGCTTGTTTTCCAAGGTTGCCCGAAAACACGGCAAGAACGATGACGAACTCGCTGGAGTCTTCGCGTCCCATGCTTTCCAGCGTAAGTCATTGCGTCTCCACCGCCTGTTTCATACCTCCCCTGTCGCCGGGTCGATGCTTGCCACGCGCTGCGCTGCGCTGCGAATAAACTGCACCGTTGTTCCGTCCCTCTTCACTGACACCACCACCCACCACCATTACCATGTCGCAACCACAGTCTAACGTTCCCAAATCACAGTCGGCCGGCAACCGCGCCTCCACCCGCATGTCTACCTACAGCGCTACACCCACTCTCACACCATCGATTGCGCCCTCGCACCTGTCGGACGCTTCTACCACCGACCCCAAATCCCAAGATATTAAGACCTGGAATGCCGGCTTCGACCGCCTTGAGGATAGGCGCCTCGTGCAGCAGCGCTACATTCCCAGTGACAACAAGACCGCCGATATGAGTAAGCTGGCATTGGGTGCAAAGGTGCAGCGCGCCCTTGACCGCCGCATGTCGAGCCAGGACGCCGTCTTCACCAACAAGTCTCTCAGCGAGAAGAAGATCTCCGCTTAAACACTGCACTGTCTTCACACGAGTTCGATCACTTTTTCCAATACAGCACTGGCATTCGGCAATGGTTTCGCATCACATCACATTACGCTACGCAAGATATCCCTTGTTCGCGGACGGCGTCGTTGAGGACGCAAAGACTGCCACAGGAAAGTCCTACATTTGAAGGACACAGTGAGACTGCTGTGCAGCCGCACAAAACACAAGGGGCGGCGGAGGACATGGAGGGGTTCCAGGCACTGCAATTTTGCTCAACACTATACCACGGGAGTTTTGCCTTTTATCACACTCTCCTAGCACCTAATTTTCAGCCTTTTCATAGGCTTTGTATATTTTAGCAAGCCTTTGGCGTGGGAGGAGTGTGTCACGATTTCTGCATCAACATCAATCAATGAGCGATCGTTCAACCTTACACTGCAAGCCTACTTCGCGTGCCTGTCATGGCTAGGCCCAGATTCTCCTCGACCACTTGACCGCTCCTGACTGCACTAACTCTGCAAAGCCATAATTTGGGCTTCAATGTGTGTTCTCGCCAAAAGATGGTCTGCTCTCCTGGCAGAATCGCTCTCTTATCAACGTCATTCAAGGAGTTGCAACCTACCGGGATTGCTCTGATCAGCAAAGGATCCAAGCCCGCCCTGAGCGCCGTGACATGGGCAGGAGAAATTTTCCGAATTAGCAGCGGCTGCATGCCAGATAATGCCCCTTACCGGACATATAGCACCGAACGTCAGTAGACACAGAGAAGACCTGAAGTCACATACTAGCTATTGTGTTACTTACGGTGATAATCGGCATTGCCCATAGGCGCGGCGGCGACTATCAATGGATCACGGGCGGCCTGATCTAGGTGGAACCAGGTGTCAGGCATTGCCCAGCAGCCAGGCTGCATGCAGGGTCTGCGCCAGAGGGAGACGGTGCTCGCGCCTAAAGGGCGAACGTCGTTCGCTATAATCGATGGATTTTCATGGATACTTGCCAGTTTGGGAAAGTTTGAAGGGGCTGTGATGATATGTGCAGACACGGGCGTTGGTGTGAGCACGTCGAACATGGAATGGGTCTTTGGTGTGATGCACTCCGTTAGCTTTCATCGAATGTGAATGTACACAGCAGCAGATTGGGTGTTAACTTCACAAGCCCATTGCCTGGCGGATATTACAACCGTAACAGTAGTATTATATCAAGCACTCAAGGCTCCGTTGACAAGTCCTTGCCTATACATTCGTCTGGTATGGAAAATGCCGTGGAGCGAGTGACTTGTCGATCAGATAAGGTCTGCCGACGCTGCCATGAGGCAGGGATGTGTAATTGCAAATCAGGAGCCTGCTGTGATGATTGAAGCAAAGCTGTCCGTGTGCGAATATGGATCCAAACAGACCTGGTCTGTAGTGAGGTACCTCTACCGCGGAGTCGCGCTAACGGCAGCCCTCGGCGCATCTGTAAACAATGGACCAAACACGCTCTTCCATCCTCATCACAACATTCATACCCCACCATGCCGGCCGCTGTACACCCACCCTCGCGATCGCCCTCGCCAGCACCTGCACCGCCTGTCGCTGAAACCCCGGGCCCACGCGCACAGGGTCTGATCAACGTATTCAACCAGGCGTCCAAAGCCACGCTCGACAAGTGCTCATCCAAAAACTTCGCATCATGCTTCCCGACCGCTGCGCAGTATGCGCCTGAGACTCTTGAAGGGCTCCGCAGTCAGATCGTTGACCAGCTCGATCGTACATGGAAGGTCAACTTCGAGGAGATCCTGAAAAAGAGAGACGTTGTCAAGCTGGTCAATGAGCTGGAGCAGTGCATTGAAGATGCCAAACTGAGAAAGAAGCGCGCGGAATCAAGCGCAAACGGTGGAACAGTCGAGACTCCTGTGCCGTAAGTGCGCCAGGCTACCATGCGCGTGCGTGCGCTATGCTGACCACACTAGACCCCATACACTCACACCTTCTGAGATCCATCTTGCGCACCTGATGCCATTCCTCGAGAAGCAGGCCACCGATATGAACACGAAGCTCTCTGAGACCCAGACAGCGAATACCGAGCTGTTAGCCACAGTGACCGCACAACGCGCTGAGATTGAGGCGCTCGTCAGAGGCCTGGAGGGCGTCGTGAACGATCTGGAAGCCAGCGCACAAGTGATGGCGCAAGATGACGTTCAAGACCTCAGCACTGAGATAAGAGATGTCGAGATGGGCATGAGGACTTGAAAGAGTCTAGACAACACGCGCAGTATCTTGCTGAAGCAGCTACCTGGGAGCCACCAGACCCGCGGAGAGTCTTGGTCGTCGAGATCGCTATCTTTCATGCAGGTCAGAGTAGGCCCAGTCGTCGGCATGGAGCGAAACATCGAGTCTCAGAGAGCCAGATTAAGGAACGTTGGCTAGGCTAAAGAGATGGAGCTCTTGCCCAATCCTTGGCGACAACGCTCAAGGCAATAGCACAGGTGCTATCACGCTAGAACTTGTTTCATGGGCGCGACACCCCAATATGTGCTACGCTCGACCGTGTTGAGCACCTCCTGACCAGTCGACGCAATGCTTTCGGCAGTTGCCCAGTGAAATCAACGCGATTCGGGTATGAAGCTCTCCGAAAATCGACTCCTGAGGCTGCTGTCCTTCCAATCCAGATTCTTGACGCGACAAGAAGCCGACTATCCGCAATGATTGAGTCGGGTGATTTCTCGCGTGGTGGTCTTTGATCTGTTTATATTGAGGGCAATATCAGCTTGCCATTTTCGGCAAACCCGAAACACCTCCAAGGGCCACCGCGTAAAATGAACAATATGCAGAAGCAAGATGGTAGTGGCACAATCAGGCTATGTCCAGGAGTGTAACAGATGGCAATTGCAGATATAAGCCCAATGGCATTTCCACGTCGATCCTCAGTGTGCACCAAAATTCCTCTTTCGAAAAACCTTGACCTTTACCCGCCATCATGAAGCTCATCACGACTTTGCTTGCCGCCTTGGCAGCTAACACAGTCAGCGCTCACTGTACACATACCTGGTCACCGCTGTTACCAAACTGAACTAACACTTACAGACACCTTCCCTGCACTGAGCGGCACTTCAGACTGGTCCTCTGTCCGCAAAACAGCAAATTTCCAGTCCAATGGCCCTGTCACAGATGTCTCGTCCCAGGCTCTGCGTTGCTATGAGCTTTCCCCCGGCTCTGGCGCCTCGAGCACCACCAGCGTTGCCGCAGGATCAAGCGTCACGTTCAAGGTTGCTCCCAACTTGTTCCACCCAGGTCCTCTGCAATTCTACATGGCCAAAGTGCCATCCGGAAAGACGGCTGCAAACTGGGACGGCAGCGGTAATGTGTGGTTCAAGATCTATGCGGAGCCGGCAACATTCGCCAATGGTCAGCTCTCGTGGAAGAGCCTGAACGCGGCCACTGCTTCGGTCACCATCCCAAAGAACACTCCCTCGGGTGACTACCTATTGCGCGTCGAACACATTGCGCTGCACAGCGCTAGCCAGATCAACGGCGCCCAGCTCTACATCTCGTGTGCGCAGATCTCGGTCACTGGTGGTGGAAGCGGCTCGCCAAGCCCGCTCGTGGCTTTGCCTGGTGCCTACAAGGCGGGAGAGCCGGGCCTGCAAGTAAACATCTACGGCGTAAGTCAATCGTTTGTATGTCTACCGTTTCCGAGACTGACGCAAACAAGGGTGCCTCGCGCTACACACCCCCAGGTCCGGCTGTGTGGTCAGGTTGAACAGGAGAGGATACACCAGGCATGGGCTAAGGTGGGCTATATTCTACGTGCGCAATCCAGCCGCTTACATACCTTTCCCACACCAACAACCTCACAATGCCTTGAACCCAACGCCAATGTGAATGTCCCACCTCAAATAAGCCCCACTCTCCCTATCCTCCTGCGCCAATCCCCTTCTCCTCTGCACCTCACTCTCATCCCAATACCCCTCCTCCTTAACCTTCGCCAAGTTCATCAACCCTCCAAACACAGCTCCAATCCCTAGATCCGTAAACTCACCGCGCTGCTCCGGAAGCCGATCTGTACTCAACACATCCTCCTCCACCCGCTGCAACCCAGCCTCCTCAAACAACCCCCGAAACGACGGAAAACTATACCCAAACCGCTTCACCAAGGTATTGTTAAGCTGCAGCTGTCCCGCAGTGAGATGGTGTCCAGCCGACGACCCCACAGCGTCACCGCGAAACCCCCTCGCGACCAGGAAATTCCCCTCAGTCCAGCACAGCGCGCCACCAGGCTTGAGCAGCGTCGCGATGTTGCGCAGCACGCGGTCCCATACAGCCACAGGGCCCAGACTGATAATAATCAGCCGCACATTGACGAGATCGAAGGTGCCCTGCAGCTCCGCAGGAATGGGCTCGAAGAAATCGCCATGTCCCAGCGTGACATTGGCGGGCAGAGAGTCAGCAGGTAAGAACTGCTCCGACGAGATGTCGAAGCCGTGGAAGCTGTATGTCGCCGGCGACGCGCGCGACATTTCCACGGGCCAGATCCCCGTGCCCGTGCCTATGTCGGCGATGCGCGCGTTCTCGGGGAGGTGGGAGGATATGGATGCGGGGAGGAGGTAGCCGATGCTGCGGGTCCAGATTTTGTGCTGCGAGAGGAGCCGCTTTTGCTCTGTGGAGGCTCTGCCGAGCCAGTATGGCTCTGCAGAGAAGGAGGAGGTGTCTGAAGGGGTTTGTTGGGCCATGGTGGGTGATGATTGTTGTGTTCAGATTCAGGGCTGGGGATACTTGGTGAGGTTTATGGGGAACGGTAATCGGGAAGACGGGTAACATCCGTCCATTCTACTGGGGTCATGCCACGTCCTTCGGCACCTACTGCTTTTAGCTACTTTCACCTGTGGATCGGCGGGTGTAGTCGGTACTTACAGTGGGTCGGCACCAGTAGGTCCGAATGCCTAGACCTACATCGTTCTCAAGACCGGGTTAGCGTAGCTTACGAACACCAAAAGCCATTCAGGCCAAGATAACCACTCATGCGTAGAACATTTCATGTATTGTGCTGTTTCTGTTATACGTGTTTCCAGCCCCTCTCGAAGATGACCTGCATCTCATTGATGAGGCAGTATTCGCCCGGTTCTGTCTCTCGCGTCTCTGCGGCCCATTTTATGACTCTGTTGTGCACTACGCGCTCTTTGAACCAGGGTGTTGTCGTCCATCTCAATATTCTGCTCTGCCATATCGAGAGATACATCCACAGAGGTGACATGCTTGCATAAGTAGTGTGCATGGCATTGTACGCGGTCATGTTGTACCCAACTTTTACGCCAGGATTCAAGAAGATGCCTTTGGTTGCGGAAGATGGATTGTCGGCATGGATCAAGCAACATTCTGACCCTTCAAGGTGATGTTTGGCAAGCGAATCCTTCACTCCACGGAACCGGAGGCCCTTGCTTCCAAGAAACGTCTCGGCGGGCATCGCAACTGTGTCGAGTTAGTCTGGTGTATTTTGTTGTTGCAGAAGTGGGCTCACCCATGCCATTCCAGCACGACGTCACAGGAACCGGCAGGAACCTTTCGGCCGCATATCTAGAAGCTTTGGATCTGAAATACGGCCATGTCTGCATGATAGCTTCGTGCCCTTGTGAGTCTCTCAACGCAAATGTGTCGTAGAAGTACGGAGCTTTCGAAAAGTCCAGAGAGCACGCAGCCGCGTACTCACCGCCATTTGTGTCGAGTAATCTCATCACGTCCTCAGGGTTGAAAGCCACATCATTCAAGAAGAGAATGGTGTCGAAGTGT
This sequence comes from Epicoccum sorghinum, assembly GCA_020272525.1. Taxonomy (NCBI): domain Eukaryota; kingdom Fungi; phylum Ascomycota; class Dothideomycetes; order Pleosporales; family Didymellaceae; genus Epicoccum; species Epicoccum sorghinum. The sequence continues at coordinate 1,378,375 of VXJJ01000021.1, forward strand.
TCGCCTTGCGCGGCTAGTCTTTCGAGAGGCTCAAAGACCTTATTTCGTATACTGGCCAAGAACGGTATGCGCCGTAACGCATGCACTCCAGCTGGTGTGTCGATCCAACCATGCTCCGTTGGTTGCGCTGCGATCTCCTCGTTGTGGGTCAGATTTGATAGCACGAACTCTTTCCTGACTTGTAGCACTTCCAGATCGGCCTCGAGCTCTTTCAGGAGCTGTTGCGTTTGATCCCATCCATAGCCTCCACTCTCATATACTGAAACAAACACATTCTCAATCCCCAGCTTCTTCACCAGATCGTAGAGTGCTTCGTTCCAGTGTTCTTTCAAAATGCGTGCCGAGTTGTAATGCTGCGCGGCTATGTAGATGCGCTTTTGATTAAGCGGGGGAGGCGGCACCTGTAATGCGGCACTCTGACGTAAGTATAGTGAGACGCAATAGAAGAAATCCCAGAAAAAGAGGAGAACGAGGAAGAGTTTGAGAGTCGACGAGCGCGGAATGCGGCGGAAGGAGTAGGATCTGCGTCTTCGTATAAGACTGCTTGTAGTAACCTTCATGACTCAATCATAAAGCACGATGTAGAAGAGAGAGACGTTGTACAAAGGAAATCGCAAGACTGGACTGGAGTGACAGTCGAAGGGAGGTGCAACATATTCAATAGTTCCTGCCGGATGCACAAGTAAGAGCGCTATACTTAAGCGCTACACCTAGCTCAGGAAGCACTCAAGGCGCGACTGCTTCACGAAGCTGGTGCTCGAGCCAAGGTCGTCGATTCCGTTTCTGGAAAAGCATTTCAGCCCCTGACGTGTTCTGTATGCAGCCGAGCCAATCAAGCACGCTGGCTCAAGGTGCCGCAGCTCAGCCTCCCCGCTTTCGTAACCGTCGCGCGCTGCGCTCCACGCGCTGCCGGATATGCGAGCAACTCGGCACCCAGGACCCGGTCATGTTACAAAAAGCAGAGTTGGCATCTTGGCTGTGGTGGCAGATTTATAATTTGGTAGACAGGCGCATTGGCAGGACGCAGGGCTCGACAGCTGGCTTCTCTCGCCACGGTCGTCGCATGCTTCCTATTTTAGAGTTGCCATATACAGTCCGACTTCATCCAGAGATTACTGCCCCACTGCCCCGTACCATCCAAGACCTAGAACAGCACCGAATACGATGGCCACGGCGGGCGGCACGCCGAACCAAGCGGTCTCTGCATAAGTCAAAGTTGCGACGACGACCCACCATGGCTCCTGCGCAAGGCTTATACCATCACTCCTTTCCGGCGTCAGGTATCCAATCTCCCACAGCCGGTAGACCGCAGTGAAGACCAATCCCACTGCCGTTGCATTGATCCCTCTCAGTAGACTCAGCACCCAAGCCTTGGTCCTCACGACCTGCCAGATCGACTGCGCACCAACTGTCAGGATCAGTCCAGGGAAGAAGATCCCAAGATATGAGAGCAAACTTCCAGCAATGGTCGGTATGCCTGTTGAACCTAGAGCCAAAGCTCCGAGATACACGGAGAAGTTGAAGTTGGGCCCTGGGAACGCTTGAACAATGGCGAGGCCTAAGAGAAAGTCCCGTGGTGAAACCCAGCCTGGATCTACGACGTAAGAGCGCAAAAGCGGAATCACAACGGGTCCGCCACCGAAGATGATGGTCCCGGCCAGGTACATATTCGAGAAAAGGTCGAAGATTAATGACCGCTTGTCGACTGTACCACGGATGACCATGACCACCACAAAGGTTGCTGAGACCATTAGCGCTACAAAGGAACCACAGTAGTTTTACTCACCGAAGAAACCTGCAATCAACGAGACACCAAGTTTGATGGAGATATTGTGGGTCTTAATGTCAGCGACTGGCGCAGGGCTTACCGCCGCTTCGGCTTCCTCGCTCCTTCGACTGTCAGCTTGACCTGGCTCTGGCGCCGCTCCCTCTGCAGCAATATGCTCTGTTGACGTGCCAGCTTGCGCCCTTCGCTTGAAAGCTTCCGGGCGCTGAACCTGGAGTTCTGATGTTTGCTGGATGACTTGTGGAATACCCGTTTCTTCTGCATCACCTGCTTCGTTACGAGCCCTCCTTCTCTTGTTTTCCCATCTCGCTCTAGCCTTGCCTACTTTTTGTGCAAGCCAGGTGTCCCAGAAGACAGTCACCAAACCTCCTATAACAATCAGAATTGGAAAAAACCACAGGGCGTTGTAGCATATTCCTGCACATGCTCCTAGAATGACCAGCATTCTGGTCACTTGATCGCGAATTGCCTTTTGCGCAAGCTATCTTGACATCAGTATGACTATCATTATCTTGATAGGACTCGAACTCGCCTGCACAGCAGCCAGAGCAATTATACCAACTGTACTTGCGTTCATGCCACTCAGTAATGCGTACACGATTGGTGGCAGTCGATCTGGCATCCTCTGCACACCAAGAGAGAGACCGTACATGCCGATGGCACCAGGCAGACTCCATAGCAGGAAGGCAAACACTGCGGAGACAAGACCTGCATGTATCATCGCAATGGTAAAGATCATTTTAGTGGAGGCTGGCCCTGGCAATGCCTGGCAGATTGCAAAGATCTCTTGGTACTGACGTCTTGTCAGGATAAGCAGTTCTTTCTATGTTCGTGGCAAAGCTAACCGTCTGTTCATCAATCCACTTGCCTCCTCCATTGAACCCAACACCCTCGACAAAACGGCGGTGCAGGATCTGGAAATGTACAGGAGGCCCACCAAAAGCCGTGAACCCAAGATCCCACATACGCACGAAGACCTCGCTGAGACGCCATCCAAGGTCGCCAGTGTTCGCTTGCAACGGAGCACTCCGCTTTGTGCGTGCCCTTGCATTCCACGAGCTAATGATCGAATGGAGCGGCATTGCTGGGTTTGATGATGCTCAACGGGTGCCTGGAGCAGCTTTGGGAGTATGAGCGAGATATTGAAGCAACACTCGAAGTTGACTCCTAAGTTTCGACGCGTAGCGCCCAATCATGTTACGCGAATATGTCGCCATTGCTGCAGAAGGTGCCAAGGCATGGCGTTCGCGACGGTGTCTCGCTTCGAAAGTAAACGGCTGGTGCATCGGACGAGACGCTTCCGGCATAGTTTGGAAAACCTCCGCCAATTGTATCTTTGCCCTTCCAACGTGTCAAGCATTGGTACTTGCATTTTTGCAAAACCTCCAAAAGAATATACTGCACCTTGCCAGCTCTGATGAGACGCTTGGCAGAATCAACTCATACCATATCGATTCCAGTTAATAGTTCAAGGTCAGACCGCGCCTTTAGTGCACACTAATAGCTTCGCTTCTTCAGCTACCTGTCATATAAGAAACAGAATAGCATACCATAATCAAGTGAACATGACACCTCTCCCTCTGTTGAAATCTTATGTATGAAATTTCAATTACACAGGTTTGAGTCCACATCAGCTCCCATTATATGGGGATGCTGCTTCCAAGCTATAAGACATATTGTAGAAGACACACGCGTACGAAGCCCTCAGAGAAGAACATCGCTGCATCTTATCATCACATATAATACATATATCCAGCCTTCTCATCGCGTCTCTGTCACAAGCCCCTTCTATCCTTACCCGGCTGCTCCGCCGTCCACTCCTCCACAGTCCACACGTACATGACTACGCCCTCGCAAGCACCCTACTCGCCGCCTTAAAGTACAGCACAAACAAACTCACCGTACTCGCACCCCAGACCAGACTCCGCGCGCGCGAGCTGCGCAGGGTGGTTGTGCGGACATACAAGACATTATACAGCACCCTCAACCCGATATACACGCCCGTATACGCATTCAACGTCGCTGCGGCCATACTAGTTAGCTACAACAAAGCCGCATAACCGAGTCTAGTAACGTCCTTTCATGTGACAAGGGAAGAGATGGATAAATGGATAGAGGAAGCAAGACTTACCCGCATCCAGCCCAGCGAAATTCCCCGCAAGCACCGCGCCGACGAAAAACGGCGCGTTCTCCATGCCATTCGCATGCGCGGCCTCGGCGCGCTCGTACCGCGCCAGCGCCTCCTTGTCCGCGATGTTCTGAGACAGGTACGATGTGTTGCGCGGGTTGGAGTTGTCCCAGACACCGTTGTTGGCGCGCTTGGCGACTCCGACCTGTAAGGTAGGGGGTTAGTGGCTGGATGTTGGGGGGATCAGGGGGTGAAGGGTGTAGGTACGGCATAGGCGTGGGGTACTAGCGCGAGGAACCAGTATACGGGGATGGTGTGGAGGGAGTAGTTGGGCGCCATGGTGTGTGCGTGGTTGGGTTGGTTGACGGGGTGCGGTGGGAAGGGAGTGCAGATACGATGCATGGCTCCTGAGATCTGGTTTCTTTATGTTTACACCTTTCTAGGCAGCCATTCGAATATTCGCGATATCTGTGCGTGTTGCAAATGCGCGAGGCATGGTCTGGACGCCTCTCCCTAGTGGAGCCCCGGGTCACTGGTATGACGCCGTTGGGGTCGCGGGTGATCGACACTGCTGGATAGTTACTGCTTTGGGCAGGTTCGTGGTAGTCGATCTAACAGTATGCGGTACCCCCTGGCAACATCATCCTTACTACCCTCAAACTCCTCTGTATACTTCCCAGTGATTTTTGCGTTCTGGAAAGAGGGCCTCGCAAGCCTTGCCCAAACACCAGATGAGCCGATTAGTGAACAAATTGCTCGTGCGCAGGCGCAGCGCCAGAAACCCTCGTTGTGGACACAGTAGCCCTTTGTCCATACTGACAACAGCTATCCCAAGCCAATAGAGGTCTTGCTTGCGAGATGACCTCACACGCAGCTCAACAACGCCGATTGTGACCGTGGCTACACTTGCTCCTCCTCACTCAGCCCGCTTGCCTGCATTCCACAGTCTCAACTTCACCGTCAACGGGCGGCAACTATCCTCCATGGCCTTTGTCCAAGGAACATAGCTCCATCTGTACGCCACACTCTCGGCCGGGCACATGGAGTCGTCGTCTCCATCCTCAACTGTCAGCTCCCCACCCGCCTCAACAACCACAACTTGACCGTCTCCGCACCCAACGCCCTTGAACCGGCGCGGCAAATGTGTCGCGCAGACTCCCGTGGAAAGAGCGTAACGCCCTTCCAGCGGAGGCTCGGGGTAGAGTGGGTATGATGGGGGCGCTATTTGGGTATCAGTCAACCACTCAGCCATCAGAGCGAACCAGATCTCTTCAGGGAGTAAAACGTAAACAAGCACTCACCACAAACATCTCCCTCCTCATCCCTCCCCAGTCCAAACCGCATCGCCCTCACCTGCTCCTCACACAGAAAATCTTCTGGCACGGAGTACAGCGCACAATACCTCTCCCAGTGCGCCCACGTCTTGATGTAGAGCGGCTCCGGGTCTTCGGGGCGGCGCATGCGGCGCGTGTACAGCTGCAAGCCGCGCTGTGCGGTGGGGAGACGCTCGGTGACGACGTTGGGCGGGTTGTGAAGGGTCCATGTCGCGCCGGTTTGGGGGAACCAGGAGGGCCGCCAGTGCAGGGTTGAGTTGTCGTTGAAGCTGGTTAGGAGGAGGAGGTCTTGCTGGAGCCGCTCGGCGGAGGGGTGGATGGCGGGGTCTGCTTGAGGTGGTAGTGCGGCTGAGAAGTGTGTGGGTGTTGGGGTTGGCGGGTCCCATGAGAGACTGGAGGGAGTGACGGGTTGGGCGAAGATCTTGGTGCTGCTAGGAGAGTAGAGGCTGCTCGTTGCGAAAGAACTCTTTGGTGGTGTGTAGAAGCCGTTCGTGGTCATTGTGAGACGTTGGTTTGTGTCAGTGTTGAAGTGGCTTGCGGTTAGAAGACAATCCTACTTGTTCAGGAGTGAAGTGAAATTAGTCGACTCCGTTTTAATACGTACAATAGGAGATGGATATATCCGCCACTTCACCGTCAAGTGAAAACGCACCATACAAACAAGCAAACCACCTGCTCCCGAAACCAAATCCCCCATGACCAGCCACACCCACCCATTCGCTCATCTCTCCCACGCAAACAGTGAAGGTGAAAGCCACTCATGCCCCAACCTCACCCTCACCCTCACCCTCACCTATATCAACCCAAAAACCAGCAGTACCACCATCAATCCAGACTACCGCTGGAACGCTGGTCTGGGGGTTCGAAAGACCCTTCTACAACAAGAAAAAGCCCTCTGTAATAATAGGTTAATGCAGATCAGAGGGTGTTGTAGATCGAGGTCGTCCGGGGCGGTCCCCGGTTCGAATCTGGATAAAACCAAAGTCTCAAGCATAAAAGTAAGACTTGATCAATAGACGAGTAATTTTCGGCAGTTGGTGAGAATTCACACTTGGAATATAGTGTGAGATATCAGCTGTTCTTTTTGCTTTTTTGTTTGTGGCAGTCGGCATCGAGGAAACTCAAGGCTGACTCTGATTAAGAAAGGGCTGTACACTGTAGGACAATGTTTATGAGAAGTCATGAATATATTGCTATCCAATGATGCTTTACAAATCCTATGTTTTGGGCTGGGGTATATGAATGCCTCGGTGACCAATAATTGCCCTCCCTTTTCCTAGCACAGCAATCCAATGGGATGAGCGTATCCGTTATAGCTCATCACTCCATGTCAAGACATCGATTTTTTCCCTCGGCAAACCCCTCACAGAGGGTCTGCCACTCATGTTCTCAGGCCACGGTTTGCTGCTGTCAGCCTGTGTGATCTTAGCGCTTACGCTCAGATTTGCTGTTTGTGTCTTTCTTCTCTGCAGACGTGGAGGCGGGCGTTTGGCTTACCCTTCTACTGCCGGTAAAACTTGTCAAGCTCTCATATCCCTTCGCCCAATCTTGCCATTTATTTCCCGTACTGGATGTGGAGGAGGGAGTAGAAGGAATACTTTTCGCGAATTCGCGGAGCCTGTCGCCAAAACTTGACTTTGGCTTGGGCTTAGCGCTCGACGATGACGCTGGTGTTGATGCGTGGGGTAAGCTCGCTCCAAACGAATGTCGGACACGCGCCGTACTATCAGCGGTGCCTGGCATTGCACTGCTGGGAACTTGGAAAGGCAGAGACCTCCGAGATTGCTTCTTTTTTGCCGGAGTTTCCGCGGGTTGACTGGGTGGTGGCATTAAGGGACGTTTCTGTAAGCGAGGGGCCTGTCGTGTAGAGAGGCTGACTTTCTGGACCGGGGAATGCACAGACTGCTCAGGGAGCCGGTGAGTGCTTGCAGGTCGTCGCACAGAGGGTGTAGAGGCTTGATACGGTGGTTGCTCAGCGGTATGCTGGACAGTGAGCTGCTGCGGTGGGGGCTTCGCGGGCTGAGGCTGTACACCAAGCTCCTCCAGCGCCTGCAGCAGAACGGCTTTCGTACCAATGATCCCCTTCTTGTGCTCTGCTCCTTGAATTCTGTCTTTATAGAAGCGAATGTAAGGCATAGGATCTTCTCCATCCTCCACACACTCGTTCACATAAGCGCGATAATCAGTTTGCTTACGAACGACAAAGTCGTCCCACATCCACTTGGGCACCATCTTGTCGTCCTGGTCAAGTCCATGCATGTCTTTGCACACATTTGTGAAAACCTTGATGGAGCCTGCATATTCGGGATAAGCAGCTTTGAACTTGGCGAAAATTGTTGTCGGGGCTGTCCCCATAGGCGGATCTAGTGCTGCCATTTGATTCTGGGGGGCTGGGTTTCGCACCGTCGAGGTACTTGGCTGCGCCTCTGGCTCTTTAACTATAGTAGGCACAGTAGAGGCGTGTGCCGGTACTGCCGCAGACCCATACATTGGCGCTGGTTGAAGCTCTTGATGAGGCTCCGAATAGGGTTCGCGCGGAGGCTGTGCATACGCTGGTGGCATCTCTGCTGTCCGCTCTAACCGATCCTTGCTGATATCTGCTACCAACGGACTCTGCTCGGTTTGAGCGAGACTGGTGCTTTCAGCTACCGATACAGTGTTGGAGGGCTCTGTTGAGCGCCTTACCGGACCAGGATCTTCGTACAGACTTCGATGACGAGGAGACATGCTGCCCTCTCTAGAAGCAACGTTCTCTTCAATCTCGGGCTTGACTGTGTTTTTGGGATCATCAGCTTCCGCTTTTGTCTCCATATGCTGCTGTTGGCCATCGGTGGTGCTTGGTCTACTCTCCGTGCTAGCGGATCGCTGCTTCTTCCAACCCCCGAGGTCTGGAATCTTGAACCGTTTCCTTGGACTCAGGCTTCTCACTGAAGGCTTCGTCTCGCGCTTGCGTTTAGGAGCAGATTTGTTAGTCATTGGTACGGGCTGTTCGCTCGAGCTGGAGTCCTTAGGTGGCAGTTGAGCTGACATTGGCGCAGGTTCTGGCTGCAGTAAGTCGGCTTGCTTGATCATGTTTGTTCGTACGCCGTCACTCTGCTTTTCACTACCGGCGCGTTGAGTAGTGGGCAGTGGATGCTCTTCTTGCCCGAAGACATCCATCATGGATGTATCTTGGGCATCGTGCTCTGGGGAGGCCTGGACTTCCTTTGCCTTAGGTCTTCCTTTGCCATCCGCAGCCGCCTCCTCACCATTGCGGTCGTTTGTTTGAAGCATATCAAACCTAGTTTCTTCTATCACAGAGGAACTGAAGTCTTGATAGGTGCCCCGCACTACAGATGTAGAAGATGAATCTCCCAATGTCTCATTGGATCCTTGCGAAGGTGCAGAGATTGTGACTACAGGTTGGCCGTTTTTGCCTTTCATGTAAGGCGTTTCCTTTACTTGTACAACCGAACTCTCCTTTACTTGCACAACTGATTGAGGTGCAGTACGAGATCCATGAGCTTGATAAGGACGCGCTGTTGACTGAGCATCTAGATCTTCACCCAATGCCTGAGGAACTGAAGCCTCTAGCTCCATTTCATCCTCAGTGTCATCGACTGGGTGCGGAATGGGTAGTGACGAAGGTGACAGGTCATCATTACCCTCACGGGAAGAATCAGGCAGGGTGGAGGTCGGGGGGAAGGACTTTTCTCTTAAAACCACTGGGGCAACTGCTTCAGGAACGGGAGGTGATGAAGGCGGAAGATCAACTTTACTCCCGTGGGATGAAATAGGCACGGATATCTTTGGCGATTTGGCTTTTCGCTTCGCGGTCTGCGAGGCCGCAATTCTCTCATCATCTGGAGGGGCCTCATTGCTCGAGTCGGGAGGCAGGCCTTGCCGAGGCATAGTTGGTTGTTGAGGAGGCTCAGGGGAGGGCGACATATCCCAGGAGACGAAACTTGTTGCACTTTCTTCGTCAGACTCATCGGTCTGCTCGTCGTCTTGCTGGGCCGCAGAGGCAGTAGGATCGGAGCCTGACGATGGTTCGGTTTGATTGTAAGAGCCCGAGCTTGTCGCGCCTTCCAGTGCAGCCTTTTCGTCTGCAAGTCTACCCAAGACCAAGAGTGTCTGAACTGGTATATTTGGGCCAGGAAAGCTGATTCCCGGTTGCGGTTTAAACCAGCTTTCAGGCTTCTGGAGAATATTGGCCTGATCGTCAGGCACACTTGAAATAGCTCGGTTCAACTTGAGCCCACTCATCCACGAACATTCAGCTGCGAATTTGTCCAGTTCAGTCGCTCGACTCTGCTTAGGCTCATCCTCGGAAAAGGAAATTCCCTTTGCAGAGTGTTGTGGTGAAAGAGGTGGGCGCTCGGCTTCTCGCATCCGTTTCTTGCCCCTGCTACTCGGTGTCTGTGATGCTGCCGTCTCTTGATATGTTTGTCTGGCCGGTGTCTCCCGTGGATGGGGCGAATGCGTTGCAGGACTGTCTCTGGATCTTATCGAGGCTGGTGTGGTTATGTCATGGCTGGGACCTGGAGATTGCATAGGAGGCGGCGATAGATTCTTCTGCATTCTCAACAGCTTAAGTAGTTTATCCTCTTTGGCCCGCTGCGTCTGCGCCTTCGAGCTGCCTGAGCGATAGTTCAGCTCAGCCCGCTGTGTATGCCCAGTACCCATAAATGCAACTCCATCGTTGCTCTCGCGTGATCGTATTGGGTGCTGCATCTGCGTGCCAAAGGGCATCTGAGTGTTCATCGACCCTTCGTCCTGGGTCTCATCTGCGCCAGCCATTGTATATGATTCCTCGTCTGGGTCCTCCTCTGGCTTGGTCTGTAGCGAGAAGCATCGATGGTCCTCCTTCTGGCGAGTGCAGCGAAGCAGCAGCAGCGTTTCCTGGATGTCGTCGGATTTGTCCAAAGCTCTGCTGCTATCGGCGCAAGGTCTGGTGCTATGTTCTTTGCCAACCCAATCGATACTTCCCAACACTAAGCGGAGGCGATTGCGGGGAGGACCGTATGGAGTGTAACGAATAGTGAACTTCCTCACGATGCAGAGCGTGCCGGCAGCGATGTCGTGTTCAGGGTATCGAGTGCGCAGGTCGTCGCGGCAGGCATTGGAGAGAGAGGCCTCGGTATGATGTTGGCCGTCTGTTATGATGAGAGGATCTGTCTACGTCGCATCGAGGTCAGAGAGTAGCACAGCAAGCAGCAACACACAGCTGCCTTACCTGGATCACAAGCACTTTTGCCTCAAGCGGACTGTGCGGGCCGATGATGTCGATGCAGGAGCCGTTGTCGTGATAGATGCCCTCCCACTTGCGGTCGACCGTCGCCGAAGGCTTACCAGACGATGCCTTTGCCCTGAGTCTCTCCTCTTGCCAATTTTGACCGAGTGAGAGATGCGTCTGGAAGATTTCGTGCAACCACGGAGTCAGGTTCACAGACATACAGTAGGGAACGCGTCGAGCACGCGCCTAGCCCCAGAAATTCGCGGCGCCGCGACGGAGAGCAAAGATGCGACCGGTCTGCGGGGCACGCAATGCAAGCGGCTGTCGAGGTCCCTGCTGCAGATACGCATGCGCCTGGTCCTGTCGTGCAAAAAGCCCCTGCCAAACAAGTATCTCCCGCGGCGCACGCCGCATGCAAATCGTGCACTCACTTGAGCGCTGGGCGAGTCTGAACGGACGCGAGGCGGAAGCGAGCTCCGCAGATTGCCCACTGCGGCTCTCCTCCGCAGAGCGGCCGCAGCGATGACGCTTGGGGCTTGGGCCATCAGCGAGCACCTTCACACGCCCGGCGCGCCGTTGGATCTGTTGCAACCTTCGCAGCCGTTAGTCACGCCCGTCCCGCCCAGCGACGCCCGCCGCCGTCTCGAGCCTGACGAGCATGGCCAGCACCAGCCTTCAGCACCCAGCTGCTCCCTCGCTAAGCCCCTCCCCGCGCTGGTGACTTGACCGTCTGCCTCCACCGCCGTCACGTTCGCCAGCCGTCACCCTCACAGCACGCCCGAAGCCTCATGCTGCCCGTCAATGAGCCCCGCCGGATGCCCTGCACCACCACCACCACCATTACCACCGCCTTCTCGAACCCGCCAATATAGCAGCAGCAGCATCTCCGCACACCGCCGCCGCCATGGGCAGCGTCTCGAGGGACTCGCTGCATGAGACGCTGAACCAGCTGCACCAAACCGCGTCGCATTCCGACTCGCTCACGACCTTTGACGACCTCACTGCCCCGCCTGCGCCGGTCGCTGCGGGCGAGCCGAAGGGCATAGAGCTGGTCCAGGGCGGCCTGAGTGGACTGTATAGCCGCATCAGAGCGTCTGTGGGCGGATCCAAGGATGCAGCCAACGACGGCACCGACAGCCTCTCCTCAGGCTCCAGGGTGCGCAACAGCTCGCGCACCAGCGTTCTGGGCCGTAGTCCGGGGGGTACCACTGTGTCGTCGCCCGTCGTCGTCTCGGTGCCCTCGTCCAGGCTGCAGTCGCCCTCCACCGCCGCCTTTCCAGACCTGCCTCCCCCACCCTCGCGAGACTCGACCGTCTCGAACGCCACCTTCACAAGCAAGCTCTCACTGAACGGTTCGCGAAACTCGTTCCAGACCACGCGCTCTCGACCGTCTGTTGTGACGAACAATGACCCTGGAAGGTCGCTGAGGGAGGACGACTCTTTCGCGCATAGCCCTGTGAGCACCCACTCACGTACGCAGAGCACGTCTGCTTTTGACGTTCCTAGAAATGGATCTGTCAAGGACTTTGCGCCAAGTGCGAGCAGCTCGCGCTCGCCACGATTTGCCCCAGTCCGTGATGACGGTCCACGTCGGAAACGAAGCAACATGGAATATGGCGCCCAAGAGAGCGACGACACTGAGGACGACATGGTTGTAGTGGATAGTGACAAGCCTGTAGACACTACCGGCTACACATTCCCTCCGGATGCCGTCCGTGGCAGCCCCAGCTTTCGCCCAGAGGGTCAGTTCCAGTCCGCCCGTCCAGCAGCAGTCAACACGAAGGACCAATCCGATAATGGCTCGGAGGACACTGCAAAACCACTCGTTAGCGCAAACGCTCGAACGCCTGTGATTGCTCCGGAGCCCCAGCGTCCTCCGCTGGTCAAGGTCGGTCCTTCTCATTTGCCAGGCTTCCAGACTTCAAGGACGTCCTCCTCTGATGGCATAAGCTCCGTCGTCACTACCTCGACTATGCGAACACCTACGGTACCTCCAATCAAAGAGATCCAACGCCAGGCTCACGCTAGTCCTGCGGTCAATAGCATGCCACGAAGCGCTTTTGCTCAGATGCGAAGAAAGATACTGGACAGGGAGTTCTGGATGAGAGACGAAAATGCAAAGGATTGCTTCAATTGTGGAGATGCCTTTACGACTTTTCGGCGAAAGCATCACTGCCGTACTTGCGGACAAATCTTCGATTCAAAGTGTACCTCGATCGTCGCAGGGAAGCTCTTTGGGCAACCAGGCAACCTTCGAGTTTGTAAACCTTGTGAGAACATTATATATGGTCACGACGACGATTCATCTGATTACACAGACGATGGCGATCAGGCGTCTATCTACGACAACAGCAATCAGCTGGAGGATTTTGACGACGATGATGTCACGCCGCAAGAACACGATCATACGAAGATTGGCACACCCACCATCAGTATACCAATGTCGCGTAAAAGCGGCAGTGAAAAGAAGCGTCGCTCTCATGTGATAGAACTTGGTGCCCAGACTCTCGCCAGACCAAGCTCATCCCGGTCGCTGCGGTCGCTCAGTGGGAGACCGCGTTCCTCGAGCCACAAGCGTCATCACTCCAAGCATCAACATATGCGCCATGTCAAACATGACGACCGGGCACCATTCCACCAATACCTACATGATAACCAGCGCAGTCAGCCAAACCTGCCCGCTTTCCACCACGATAACATTATCGATCCAGACCTTGCACCATTCATGTCTGACGATGGTTCTAGCGAAGAAGAGCATCCGAGTATCTTTGCAGCTTTAGAAGCGGATGCATCTACTGGAACTGGTCTCGACGGTGATAAAAGTGGGTTTGGTAGCCTCTTTTCAGCAATGAAGAAGGGAAAGTCTCGCTCGGGAGACAAGAGCGCACCTGCACGTGACAGCGACAATGTCAGCATTGCAAGCCGACATGGCGTACGACCAACACGGAGACGGAATCTTAGTGTCAGCAGCATAACACACAGACCCTCACCACGGCGAGCTAAGAGCCAGAACTTGCTGCGGCCCTTCACTGCAGGCCTAGGTGCCGTGGGACTAGGCTCGCAGTCCAGCACACCAATTCGCCCCGCTGCGTCTCCAGCACCATCAGGCACGAAGATGACACGCAGTGCCTCCATACAGGGGAATATCTTTCCTAAGGTCGAGCTAAACAAGGCCAGTCTCGATCATGCTCGTAAACTCCTTACACAAATGCTACGCGATGCAGGTGTGGCACATGTGTCCAGCTGGGAGAAGGCTCTGATACCGATCTTGCGGCAATGCACAGACGATGTTAACCCAGATGTAGACAGGGGGGATGACATTGATGTTCGCAATTACATCAAGCTCAAAAAGATACCTGGAGGCAAACCTCGCGACACGGCGTATGTATCTGGCGTGGTTTTCACCAAGAATGTTGCCCTCCGCAGCATGCCGCGTAACATACCCAATCCAAGGATTATAATCATTACATTCGCGATTGAGTACGCCCGACACCAGACTCACTTTATGAGTCTGGAGCCTGTCATTGCCCAAGAGCGGGAGTATCTGCGTAATTTGGTCAGCCGCATCGCAGCCCTCCGCCCGCACGTTCTGTTGGTTCAGCGAAACGTATCCGGCCTCGCTCTCGAATTTCTCGATCAAGAGGGCATCTCCGTTGTTTACAATGTCAAACCTACTGTGCTGAATGCTGTAGCGAGATGTACACAGTCACGCATGATTTCATCGGTCGACAAGCTGGCAATAGACCCGTCTAACCTGGGGCGGTGCGGCAGTTTCGATGTCCGTACCTACGTACATAAAAATGTCAAAAAGACATACATCTACCTTTCCGGGTGTCAGAAGGATTTGGGTTGTACCATCATCCTACGAGGCGCCGAGAATCATGATCTGGTCAAACTCAAGCGCATTACTGAGTTTATGAGTTATGTGGTATACAATCTGCGTCTGGAGACCTGCCTCATGCGCGATGAGTTCGTCGATACGCCAACAGAATCGATCGTCGACCCGCATGCGCTGGGTGACGGCGAGCATACAGAGAACATCAACGTCGCGATAACCCATGCAGCTGGTATCACTACGCCCTCTGTCGACGGCGCGACAACCGGAGATGCTGCGCCGTCTTACTACAGTGACTTGGTGGAGAACCATCGCACAAAGGTCCTGTCCTCGTCACCGTTCGTCAAGTTCATGCAGCCTTATCTTTTGGAACAGGCCCGTGAATACGAGCGGAAGCTTGACCATCTCCGACGCATGAAAGATCAATACAAAGCCCCCTTGGACCAAGATGAAGACGAGCCCAGCCAAAATTTCGAGCTCGTGCAGCCAGAAATGGTGCATGGCGTTGTCGAGAAAGCCTCCAAGCCTGTTCGTGAATTCCTTTCAGCTGTGCACACTTCCGAGTATGAAAAAGCATTGCACAATTACGAGACGCAGAAGCGACAATGGGAAGCGTATCTTGCAGGAAACGTGGACTTATTCGATCCTTTCAACCACCAAAAGATTGCAGTTTTGTACAGTGTGGTGAACACTGTCACCTCGACGCCTTGTATAGGCCCCGAGATCATCGCACTTGGCTTTTATCAAGAGCACGACTACGATGATGGGTTCACTCCTGATTGTACTCTGGGCCAGTACGTCGAAGATCTTTGCACGTCTGCAGGCGTTACCTGCGAAGTGGATGGATGTAACCGTAGAATGGTCGATCACTCTCGTCAGTATGTGCACGGCGAAGGGCAGATGACTGTCATAGTCCAGAAACACGCTCCCAAGCTGAAGGGTCTGTACCAAGCGATCTTGATGTGGAGCGCCTGCAGAATATGCAGCCGAGAAACACAGCCGATACCCATGTCTGAGTGGACCTGGAAGTATTCTTTTGCTAAATATCTGGAGTTGACCTTCTGGAGCACCCAGCTGCACCCTCGTTCAGGGATTTGTCCTCACGATATTCACAAGGACCACGTACGTTACTTCGGCTACAACAACGTCGCGCTGCGAATACAGTATGACCCCGTCCCGATGTATGAGGTCATTGTTCCCAGGCCAAACATTACCTGGAAGGTGGACAAAGACCTGAAGCTCAAGAATGAGTTGTTCGCGAAAATTGAGGAGCGTCTGGACTGCTTCATGGCCTCTGTACGTTCACGTATCAGAAGTATTCACGTAGAAAGCGTGATCCCTGAGAAGGTCGAGGCATGCAGAGCTGAAGTCGAGCGTCTCAACAAGCGCGTGAACGATGAACATGAGTTCCTGCGACACAAACTCCAAGATAAGTACATGAATTCGAAATACTACGAGATTATTCCCCTCAATCGCGCCATTCGTGCTATTCAGGAAAAGGCTATCTCGTGGGATGAGACATTCATGAACTTTGAGCAGATGTTCTTCCCTTCAGAGAAGGACATTCGAAGGCTCGCGACCTTGCAATTAAAGAAGCTTTTCCTTGAGCGCGATGAGAGTAGCACATCGCTGACTTCAGTTGACGAGGGGGTTGAGTCTGGCGAGGATGACTCTGCGTATGATGACAAAGACGAATCGCTGGCTCTTACACCGATGCCGTCAAACATGTCGCCTGAAAAAGCTACCGATATGCTGACCTCAGTGGTAAAAGAAGATGGCGATCCTGTCGACGATTCGGACGCTACCCCAGTGGCGGAACGACCACCTACACCTGTCAATGCAATTCCCGACCTACCTGTTCAGACACCACGCGAAGCTGTAGAGCGAGAAGACGTTCGACACTTGGATCTTGCAGTATCTTCAGACTTACCAAACGCTGTCCCCAAGGATGACCAGCCTCCTCAGACACCGACCTTGTCCCCAGAAAGTACTCAACTTGATCTTGGGTCGCCAACTCCAACAAGCCACCCGAAGATCAACCCAATTGACAAGTCTCTGGCGGATGCCATTGAGAACATGCAGACCTCGCCCTCGCCATCACCAACGCCTCAAATGACACTGGAAAGCAAGATTCCTCGATTGGTCGATACTATCCGACGCGAAACCCAGACAAGGCCGACCTTCTTGACACGCACGCAGTCTCAACCTGGTAACATACCGAAGCAACAGCCGGCGCATCCTCCAGCAGTACCTCCTAAACCGGATATCATGCGACCGACATTCAATGATTCGCAGAAGGCTCTGGAGCGCATGACCGAGCGATTGCGTCTCGGTATCTCAAAGCAGAGGTCTGCATCGAGGATTCCACGCTCGGTGCCTTACAAGAGCCAGGCGTCCAAGGTCTCAAAGCTCGCCGAACACTTCGAACAGCTTTCGCGCGAATTTCAAAAGGAGCGCACTCGTGAACGATTCCGTGCAAGAGACAGACAGCGCGCGTACCCACTGGCATCGTCGAAACCTATTGTTGAAGTCTATAAAGATGTTCACGAAGCAGTTCAAGAGAACACTGCGTCCGACGATGATGTGCAAAATGAGTCTCCGCCCCGAACGAGCGTCGACAACAGTACTCTTGACGACAGCGTGATCACAGAAACACCGGATACGACTACGGCTCCAGAGTCGCCAGTCGACGAGCGCCAAAGCAGAGATACAGTGGATTCTCAGCCTGACAGTCAAGAGTCACCCAAGGCAGATAGTCATCCTGTGTCTGATGCTGAGAACGACATGAGCGATGTTGAGATAGCACCTGAGGATGTCCCATTGCCAGATAGTATCTCGAGCTCGCAGCTGCTCAACATGAGCGACTCTCAACTCGAGGCCTCGTTGGAGCTGCCGAGGCACGAAAAGACCACACTGTTGAAGATGTTGACCAACTTCTGGTCAGAACGATCCGCAAGCGGGTGGGTGCCGCTCGACTATCCCTTCGCACAGATTGAGCATGTTTGGGAAGATTCGGACATCATCGTTCGTGAAGACGAGCCCAGTTCAATCATCGCCTTGGCTCTGTCCAGTCCTGACTATTTAGCCAAGCTCCAGTCTTTCCGTGACGATCCAACGGGGCTGGATCTTGAGTCTATGGAGGGCTCTATTGAACGTAACCTTCTCCACGACAAGAACACCAACATTCGTTATGGCTTTGCCAATCGCGGCGTCAAAGCACAATGTAAGATCTTTTATGCGCAGTCATTCGATGCGCTTCGCCGAAAGTGCGGTGTCGCGGACCGTTTTGTCGAGTCTCTCTCGCGCTGCTCAAAGTTTGAATCGAAGGGCGGCAAGTCAAAGTCCATCTTCCTCAAGACACTGGATGACCGCTTCATTCTCAAGTCACTGTCGCCGATTGAAGTCCAAGCCTTCTTCCGTTTCGCTCCTAACTATTTCGCATTCACGCACCAAAACCTATTTAGACAACTACCTTCCGTCATTGCCAAGATGTTTGGCCTGTTCCAGGTGCAAATTAAGACACCTACAGGCCGCGACTTCGACTGTTTCTTATTAGTCATGGAAAACCTGTTCTACGATCGCGAACCAAACCGCCGCTACGACCTCAAGGGCAGTATGCGAAACCGCAAGATCCAATCGACAGGCGAGCGCGATGAAGTGCTTCTGGACGAGAACCTCGTCGACTTGATCTACTCCGAGACGCCTATATTTGTGCGTGAGCACACGAAGAAACTGCTCAAGGCAAGTGTATGGAATGATACACTCTTCCTCTCCCAGAACAACGTCATGGATTACTCACTCATGGCTGGGTTTGACGATGACGTGCATGAGATTATCGTCGGTATCATTGATTGTATACGCACATACACCTGGGATAAGAAGCTTGAATCCTGGATCAAGGATCGTGGCAAGAACAAGCCGACGATTACGTCCCCCAAGGACTATCGCAACAGATTCCGAATTGCGATGGAGAAATATATCCTCCAGGCGCCAAACTGCTGGCACCAATTTGCAGGCAGGATGGCAGCAGGTGGGGACAGAAGGCGACTGGGGCTTGAGGGCCCAGTTGCTGGCGGTCAGGGCCATCAAAGGAATGTCAGCGCCGGCAGCACTGTCGGTGGAGCGAACGGAGGACACAGCAGAGGAGGCAGCTTAACACAGAGGAGCATGATGGAGGGTATGGAGAATATGGGGGACGAGATCGCCAGAGCAGAGGCGAGGAAGATTAAATAGGACTGTCCTTCAGCATAGCGTGGGTGCAAGGCGTTTGTCTCCGCTTTGAGCGGCTTTCCTGGATCGTAATGCATAGCTAGCCCGTATCGCGAATTCAGCGTGATCTTCTTGAAACATAGAGTTTGCATTTTGACGTCTTGTTCTAGGTAAGGGCGGCCAAGCACACGTGGGAGGAGGTCAGTTCGCTGCTACTTGTCAGCTGCACAACTCCCTTCTTCACACTTCTGTCAACCTACCCCGCACAATTATATTCGAAACGGGCAACAGCAGCATGCCGTAGTCTTACAGAAGGCGGGAATGCCTTGCACAAGATCCTTTTGCAGGTTTGCGCAGTGACATTCAGTGATACAAATGGGGTCCTGCTATGTTCCTACCCAGCCGGAAGGAACTGAGCAGGCACTGAGCTCAGCAATCCAAGATAAGCTCAATAGCCTCCAGACCAGCTCATGGATGATGCGGTATGGGGCGAATGGTTACACAAGTGAAGAGCGCCGTAATTGTGACACTGAAACAAAACTGTACAACGACGGTATATTGACAACAGCACGACAGCTGTACAGCGTCATGTGTCAGATCAATCACATGCTGACATGTCAGAACAGGCACCGTCTTTGCTTTGTTCGCCAGCCTCTCAGTGCGACCACGTCTGCCAACTCACTTAAAGAGCAGGCACTACCTGGCTGTTGCGTTTGCTCTGCAGTCGTGTCAGTTCCGCTTGCAACTCTCGAGCAAGCTCAGCGTCAGGTGTCAACGAAAGACTGGAAGGTGCTTCCGCCTGCGGCAAAAACAAGACTCGCGGCTCGTTGCTCGCTCTCTTCAACAACACACTCCGCACTCCACACTTCTTACAAAGCGAACAACTTCCCATCAACAGCAATATCGACGAAAACATCATTCCAAATGCCAATCTCACGCGCCGTCTCTGTGGCACTGCGGTTCGCGCAGTTCGTCTGTGCTGCCATCGTGCTCGGGCTGAGCGCCTACTTCTTGCACCAGTATGATGCGCACCATGTTGGCCCGTTTAACAGACTCGTCTTCAGCACCGTCGTCTCCGCTATCACGGTCTGGCTCGCTGTCCTCTGGATGGCGCTCGACCACTCCACTATCATCCACATCGGCACGGATCTGTTCTTCTGCGCTGCGTGGTTCGCTGTCTTCGGCCTGTTCCAGGATTACTACGACGACCAGATCAAGTGCGGCAGCGTCTGGAACTGGGGCAGCATCGATATGACAAACAACTACTGCGGTCAGTGGAATGCTGCTCAGGCGTTCAGCTTCCTTGCTGCCGTCTTCTGGTTTGCGAGCTTCCTCGTGGGCATCTTGGCTTGGAGCAGGGCTCGTGCTTCGGTGACTGCGGATGGTGCGCCAGTGGCTAGGTATGATATACTTTGAGGACTATATGTATCTGTACTGACGAGTTTTAGACGCCGTGGCTGGCTCCGCAGATCTCGCGTCTGAGGATACCCGGCCTATCATGCGGTTGTGGTTTTAGCAGGTGGATGATGCAGCGGAGCGGTCTGCACAATCACCGAAAAGATCCTGCATGTTGAGAAGTTGCGGGTCGATGGGTGAACGAAGGGGAGTAATTGATTCGGGTTGAGCATTATTCGATTTTCAGATTTTCTTGCTAATTGGTTTGAATTGGATTGCCGGCGTGCATCCAGGGGTCACGGTCATGGAGTAATGACTGCTGGGAGTCCGTTAACTACGAACTGGGCTTATCCAGCACATGATAGGGCGAAGGATTGGGAATAAACTCATCTATAATCAGCCTGTCCTGCATTATGATCCAGCTGACGTATCACATCATGAATTATCGAAGAAGTACTAATATACCTCAATGGGAGGACTGTGGCTTGGCAGCTATGAGCAGCTTTTCGCCAAGAAGCAGCGAGTGACTTGGAGGCAGGTGGTGAATAACCGCCCAGGCGGTCTCAACGTCTGTGTCTATCCATCCAATCTACAGATTGGATTCCCCTTTACATCTATGATCTGACATCCTATTTCGCGACCCGAGCATTCTCTTCCCCACTGTCCTCTCTCAAACTCGTCCCTAACCTTCCCACCACCTCCTCCGCGCTCGCCAACCCCTCTCCCCCCTCCTTCTCCACCATGTCCGCCAACCTCCGATACACACCCACGATCTCTCTGAACACATTAGCCTGTGCCCCAAACCCTCCCTGCACTCCAAACGTCTCCCCAATCAAGCGCATCTCCTCAACCCACCTATACGCCTTCCCGGTACACCCAACAACCCCCTTCTCCGCCCTCTCCCTCGCCCCGGGATTATAAACCTCCATATACTCCCCCAACTCGCTCAGCACGCCCATCTCGCTCGCCGCGGTAAACGACTGCAGCGCCAGCGCGGTAAACCCCTTGGTCAGCGCCGCAAAGCACGCTTTCAGCCCGGACGCAGTCCCGATCTGGGGGCCCAGATGCCGCGTGTTGAGCACGCGCGCGAGCAGGCTGCCGGCAACGGGCGCGTCTTCCAAGGCATGGGGACCTGACAACGGGATCCCCGGGCGGTAGGCCCAAGTGGGGTCTCTGTCTCTGTCTGCGGCTGCCGAAGAAGGAGAAGAGCGAGTCGGCGGGCCCCCGATGATTCCGCCGTCCACGAAGACGGCGCTCCCCTCGGCCTCGCGCGTGAATAGCGAGGCGAGTGCACGCGCGCTGTCTGGGCTCCCCGCGTTCAGGTCCAGATACCACAGCGCGCGCTTGTCGGCCCGGTCCGCCTGCGCCAGGGCGTCGACGACGCGCTGCGCGGTGGCGAGGCTGTCTTTGGGCGGCACGATACTGAGCACGTAGTCTGCTGCTGCGACGAGCTCCGTGTCGGACGAGAGCGTGGTGATGCCTGCGGCCTGTGCGCGGGATTGGGTGGCGCGGCTGCGGTCGGAGACGTTGGTTGTTACGTGGAAGTTGTGGGCGAGGAGGAGCGAGGCGATGCCCGCGCCCATGTTGCCGATGGAGAGGATGGCTACGGTTGCGTGCGGTGCGGAGGTCGTCATGATGGCTGGGTGTGCGAGAGGTGGATCTGTGGGGTGGGAGAGTGTTGTGGGGGTTTGGGGAGGCATGATGCGGGTTCACTACCTACCTAGTAACCAAAAGTGGGAGGATTCTGACATGTGTCAGCACCCCATCAACAATACTAAATTGGTCTGTATCTGCATCACCACGCACTCAATTTAGGAGCTGAAAAACGTGATTAAATCGTGAGGCTCAGATTGATACTGTCTCAGCTTTTTCCGGTGTTAAGTCACCAGCTGGGTTGGTGTTGTTGGTGTTGTTGGTGGCGCGGGTGGGCTGACAAATTTCAGAATCCTCCAACTTTTGGTTACTGGGTAGTGGGTTGGTGAGCGTTTGAGACTGGCGGTTATCAGTTATGGATGGCGGGGTGGAGGGGTTGTCTGACGTGCGTGTCGCGGGGGTGGGGCGGGAGCTTTAACTTGAGGAGGTTAGAGGGGGAGGGGCGAAAACCATCTGTGCGGCAAAGGTAGTGCACCTTTCCAGCTTATGAGGGGTTTTGGAACTTGGAGATAAATTAGTTAGTAAGACGTTAAAAACCTTGTGTCGGCAATTGCGAAGCTACGTTGAGCTCCTCTTTTGATGTTCCATGTTTCATGCGTTACTAGTGAAGGGAGATGAGAGGTCGGGGATCGCGGAGGGGATGGAAAGTTGTGACGAGACCAGAGAAGGAACACAGGGGGCAAGAGATTAGATCAAGTAGTAAAGGAGGATTCTAGCTGCAAATGTTTGATTTGACCTCGTGATTGAATGGATAGGCACAGGCATAAAGACACGCTCGAGCGATTCCCCATTCCATTCCCTCCACTTTTCCACTCATTCCAAATTGTCATAAATCGTCTTCTCGCACATGAACCACGCCGGGATCACCTTAGGATCCCCATTCGGCAGCACCTGTCCCGCCAAGAACCCCGCAACCCCCTTCTCGCGGTCCACCCACCAGAAGCAGTTGGCCAGCCCCATCCACCAGATGGTGTTCTTGCCGCGCCCCGTCGGGCCCGCTTCGATGGTCAGGAACCCTGCGTACGTCCAGCCTTGCGGCGGGTTGCCCGGCTGCGGGTAGAACTCCGGCGACGCGTTGACGAGCTCTGGGTTCGCTGGGGGTGGGCCGCCACGTGCGAAGTCCGGTCTGAGAGGTGTTCGTTAGTATTGTTTTGGAGACTGATGAGGGCGGGTTGGGACGGGGCATTCTTGTCTTGTCTTGTCTCGTCTCGACTAGACAGGCACTGATGTCTCGGACTGGGGTAGGAAGAGGGCAAGGCGTAAAACGTACTGCTTCGGGATCTGGTTCTCCCAGAACAACTCCACACTCTCTGGCTTCAAAATCTGCTTTCCATTCGTAGGACTTGTGCCCTCGTTCAAGATGGCCGCGAGCAGCTTGACGTACTCCTTTGGCTTGGCGAACAAGCCTGCGCCACCGGATTGGAAGAATGCGTCCTGCTTCTCCGGAGTGTCTTGCTTGAGCTGGTGGGCATAGAAATGCTCGCGAACACTTAGCGCGCCCGAGGATGGATCGCGCTTGTGGATCTCGGCGAGGTTGGAGTGTGCTGCGGTGGGCGGGAACATGGTAGCGCCCTTGGTGTCAATGTCGAGAGGCGTGAAGATGTGCTCGCGGAAGTAGTCGCCCAGGCGTTGGCCCGTGATGCGTTCCAGGACTATACCGGCCCAGTCGAGATTGATCTACGTGCGGCATCAGTAAGGAGAGTCTGGAGTCTGGAGAACCGAGAAACCTACGCCGTACTCCCACATGGAACCGGGCTGGTTGACCATGCGCGCGTTGAGAATGTCGTTGACGTCGCCCGCCTGGCCCTCAATCTCGCCTGCAGACGTCAACCTGGCGTCGAAGAAGGCATAGCCAAATCCAGCCGTGTGTGAGAGGAGCTGGCGCAATGTGACGGCGTTCTCTTGAGCAGCGCCGTTGACACCATCTGCGTATACTTTCTTGTCACTCAGCTCTGGGAGGATCTTCTTGATAGCTTCAGCGTCATCGAGTCCAATCTTGCCTTGCTCGACGAGCTGGAGCAAGGCTACGGCCGTGACCAGCTTGGTGCACGACGCGATCCAGAAGAGTGTATCCTCATCTACGGCTTGCTTGCTGTCGACGCTCAAGTTTCCTGCTTGGTGCTCGACGAGCGTTTTTCCAGACCTGTCGACGGCGTGGAACGAGAGACCAGGTGCGCCCGTGGGGCCTTCGCTTGTGAACTTGTCGAGGACGGACTTCACGCCCTGAACGCCTTGTGCAGAGAGAGGCATAGTGGAAGTGCAATTCGTTAATTATGTGAGGGATCACTGTCTATACACTGCCACACAGTGGTTGCCGATACAGCGGGGCCCAGCTGAGTACTTATACGCTGCCCAGACCGGAGCCTGACACGTCAACCGAGTGTCAATCCATCATCGGCCATAGCTGAAGCTTTCCTTGGCCCTTGATTTCACATTGCCCTTTGAGTAGGCTCGTCGAGCGTTTACAGGGTCAAGATGCCAGCAATTCCATCTCGGTCTCAAGTCCAGACTGTTATCCATTTTCGAACCAGTGCTGACAAGAGATCTTGCAGTATCCTTGCTATTGTACACCTGGCAGTCACTTTGCTTTTTCTGACGCGGCTGCACGGAAAGGTTGTAGTTGGTTGACACCTTCCGCACGGGTACCCCGCAGCGGGGCTCAACGTAAGCCATATATGGGCTGAAGCTATGGCCAGACGCCGCGATGATCACGGATGGTAGTGGGCTGAAAGAGGGGATTAAGGTGTATCCGAGGTCGGATAGTGAGCTGTTCTTAAGCTAACCGCATTGGACTTTAGGCCAATGCAGAGCGACTGGTGATTCCTAGCAGGTGCTCTGCATTGTAAACAGGAGTACATGCTGTAGGCTGGTTAAGTCGATACTTTATCTCCCTCGCAAAGTTGCGATTGCGCCCTTAAGTTCCTTGAGTGCAGCCATGAGCAAAGGCACAGCCACTGGTCCCAACAATGGCAGATAAACGGCTACCTTGTGCTCGTCAGGAAAGTAGACTTGACCGACCATCGAGCGTTCAAAGAAAGCCTTCTCGGCTTCCACTTCTGCAACTCGCGCATGGTCCAAGGCGTTTTGGAAACGGCCATCTCGAAGGTAATCGCAGGCTTGGTGCAGGTGCTTCACAGTCGAATCAACTGACTGGGCAACGTTGTCAGGTACAGGAATAGAGGGCATCTTCTGATACACCTGAGCCAAGGCATTCAAGGTGGAAGAAGCCGAGAAAATCAGGGACGCGGCCCGTACACGCTTCAAAGTAGATATGCGGAGAGGAAGCGAGACCGGGACCTGTGACAGCCCGAATAAGGACGTCAACTGGTCCGAGAAGGTGTGCATAGCTGGCGCAAGGTCATCGATGGTAAGGCCATCGGGCGATGAACCGCTTGGAAGGTTCAAAATATGGACGCCACCCCACTGAGGAACCAGCCAGCTGTTTGCTGCACTCTCCTTTACCAGCAGAGGGGATTGGCTGGGGTCTGGGACATAGACGATGAAGTTCACGGTGGGACCTTCACCAATGCTTGGGCTCAACGGCCACTCAGCAGCGTTCACAAATCCACTGAGATCTTCTTTGCGAAGCGTCCAAGCTTTGCCAGCCTCATCGTATTCGGGAGGATGAATGGAGGGCGAAAATGAAGCGTAGAGCTGGACTTGCGTGTCGACAGTGAAGTTGCTGATGCCCGAAAATGACTCAAGGAGCGGTGTAAGGTAGGTCCGAAGAGCCGCGTCTATGTTCCACGCAGAAGGTGTATAAGAAGGACTGAAGAGCGAGAACGTAAGGTGGTAGGTTGGGGCATACTTCAGGACCCTTGTCGATTGGCGGTCCAGCTCGGCGTGCTTTTCAGGTGAGAGCGAGGCGGACCTTGCAGCTTGTGTACCTGGCTGCGTGGCCAGCACATACGCCAATTGAGCTTGTTCTTCTGAAAAAACTGCCCGCAGCTCCTGGGCTATGAAGCTGGCGAGTGGCGAGCTGTTGGCAGATTGTGCAGGGAGCTGGGTTGCGGAGTAGTAGACATCGAGAGTTGACGAATACGGCTGTAGGTGCGAGCGTGGTGTCTCTCCGGTCTCGACTTGGATCAGTCGGATGACCAAGGCAGTGTCCTTGTCGTCGCTTCTGATACTCGTCCCATCGATGACGACTTCTTGGGAGATATTCGGTGTGTAAGGGGACTCAGCCGGCATCAGGCGCAGATGATGCGCAGAGAAGTCATTGAGGTCGTCGATAGCGTGCTGTGTCAGTCGGACCAGCTGTGCTGTGTCTTGGACAGAGACCGGGGCTTCGACGGCGATGCGTAGCGGAAATACTGGCTTGCAGACCTGGCCATGGGATCAGCATTGTTAGGGAAGACCCTCGCCGCGCGCTCGACGAACCTTTCCCTCGGCCCAATCCGTCATATCTTGCAGAGGGAGCTCCGCCCTGTAGATAGCTGTGGTCGTCCACCATACCGGCAGTCCAAGGAAGACGACAACAGCCCAAAAGGAGAAGATGGCGGCGCGCCGAAGCCATATGCTCTCGCGCGTTTCAGGCGGCGGCGAAGTTTGCGCGTTCGTCGCCTTCAGATCAGCGCCAGAAGGCTCATTTGGCAGTTCAGGCGCAGGCGACGTGTCGGTCGCATTCGGTGGTGCCATGTTGCGATACACGCTGTCTATTCAGAGCTGTCAAACTAAGGACAGAGACCCTGGAAGGAGCTGGAGCACGGACTCGCTCATCCCACCATCGTTCGACAGCATGCACATATGGGTCATCATTGTTTCTGACCACGATTGTATCTGGCCATCACACACGATCCAACAGTGACAGCAGCAGATTCGGTGAGACCCTACCAGTCGCAGACTGCGCTGAGCCCCGCAGCAGAGCTGTTGATATGGTAGGCTACAAGCGTCGACCTCCTTAGCGACATTCAATTCCATGGCCAAACTTGAATTACATGCATACAAAGTCAGAGACATGACTGGACCAGATAATAATGTTGCTGTTGACGTGCATTGATCTCAGGAATGTGTACGGATCGAGGAAAGCCCAGAAGGAAGTGAAAATTAAAGATCGTCCTCGCTCAACACGCTGGCCAAAGTTGAGGTGTTTTTGCTCTTCCTACCACGCTCAACATAGCAGAGGCACCTGTTCATGCTCGTTGCGCTTTTCAACAGAACATCTGCAACGCGTCTCCTTCACTCTCCTCGCTCGGTGATGTTGCCTCAGGCAGCGCGGGCCGAACGGTTCATGCAGCTCAGTAGTGCCGCCCCACTGAACTGCGGCGCTTTGAGCTTTGGGTGGCTCCTGCCGTGCGGGGTGCGTCGCTCGTTTCTGGGGGAAGCTTCACGGTGACGCGACTGCCATGGCACGAGGGGCAGGTGACCCTCAGCTGACCATACAAAGCAGTCCTGCCCCTCGTTCTGCTGCGTGCATTCATCTTCCTCACACGACACTCCAGTCTCAATCCTTCACCATTCCACTATTCACCCCCATCTTCGTTATACAAATCCCACCACAAATCATTCAAGATGAGTGCAATCGCTGACAGCACCAATGGCTCCAATGAGAAGGTCAAGGTGCTGTTCACCCTCTTCCCTGGCTACAACACTCTCGATGTGGCTGGCCCTCTCGAAGTGCTGAGCCGTTCTCTTGAGGATCCCAAGGACAAGTGTAAGCCTATCCAGTCAATCTTGCTCGCATGCCAGGCATGTGGCTACAATATTGCTGAATCCCTCGCTGATGCCAATTGCAGCCAGTAAGGCATTCGAGTGCCAATTCGTGGGCACCACGGCTGCCATGACCTCTGTCCAGGGCCTCACCATCAAGGCTGACATGGACTACGACGATGCCAACGATGAGCTTGAGGACTTCGATGTCATCATCGTGCCCGGCGGTGAAGGCATCTTTGAGGTGCTCAAGAACAAATCAGAGCCTCTCAACCTCCTGACCAAGTACGTCGAGCTGCAGGAGAAGAACCCTGCCAAGGAGCGTACCGTCCTTGCCATCGATGTCGGTGCCCTCTTGCTTGCCCAGCAGGGCATGCTCGAGGGTCTCGCCGCTACAACACACCCGGATTACTACGTGCGTTTGGAGACTATCTGTCAAGACGCTGCTAAGCGTGACATGTCCATGCGTACCGATGTCATGGAGGAGCGTTACGTTGTCAACAACGCCCGCTTCGACTTGGGTGAAAACCCCGACGACAACCCGTAAGCACCCTCGAGTTGTGATTGTTGGAGACATACTCACATGAACAGATACATCATCAGGAAGGACCGCTCGGGAGGAATCCCAGACGGTACCACCACCCAGAATGGACGCAGGATGTCCATTGCTCGTAAGGGCAGCAACGCCTGGCGCGACTCCCGCCGCCGTGAGTCCATCGCCAGGCGTGCCTCCATGCCGCTGGGCGGTATGCGCATCATCACCACCGGCGGTGTCACTGCAGGCCTTGATGCCAGCCTCTACTTGGTTGGTACCCTGGCTTCACACGACTCCGCTCTCGAGGTTGCTCGCGTCATGCAGTACTCGTGGGTCAAGGGCGTGACTGTCGATGCCATCGACGTTTAAGCTTGTCAAAGCTGTGTATACTATAACATTGGACTGAAGTGGGCCCGGCGAGGTCACCAGAAACGAATTGTCGGGAATCTTGAAGGTTTACCTTGACTTGGAGGAACATACTGAAGCATCTATGAATGTCAACAAATGAAATGATTAATGAGAAACCGTGCCTTTACTTGTGAGTCCATGCCAGTCATTATGCTGACGCCGCAGACTGTATGGTTGAAAGCTGCCTCATAAGCGACTGCCCATGCGTCCGATACGTACCGCTATCAAGCAAGAATCCTGGATCGGGATCAGCGAATGACCCGAGCTGGAAGGACGCAGGTCTGCAGGTATGCCTGCGGGTTGCTTCTTTACTGCAATCCGTCAGCATCAAGCAACCATAAGGATGCAGGACAAAATACGATTGTCAAAGCTGATGACGTGATTGGTGTGTACCGCAAGACTGTGGGACTTTCGTCGTGGCACGACGGCTCACTAGCTGAACTTACTTCCTACTCTTTGCCTCTGGTGGGTTGGATCCTTCCGGCTTGCCAAGTGCTTGCTTGGGGCTGACGAGACGCAGTACAGACAAGAACAACAAATTGGGGTGTAATGTCCTCGGCGATTTAGGCAAGCAAGACAGATCACCAATCTCCGAGCGATGATGTGGATGATCTTGAAGATGAACATACATTTGACTTGTTTTGCTCAGAAACGACGCAATTATACACCAGTGTCAGGCTGGTGAGATCCTGCCCGCTTACCGTTTCGCTTCTGTTCGCATGCTTACAACGTAACAGAGCGAGCATAGAGCTCGGCAGGACGGCCTTAATTAGACCTAGTCGCTCACGCACCGAGAGTATGGATCGACACGGGACCTGGCAATGCTTCCCATAGGAAACCAAGGCAACGACGACCAACAGTCCTGCAGCCTGGTCCCTGGTCGATCTGGCATGAGACCTACAGCCCCCACGCCTGGCGATCGAATTGGGTGAATGGTGGCCATAGCATATGTGCATTATCCAGCAACGCAAGGGGATACCAAGGGTGGTGGTTTAGCCCAATACGTATGCCATGCCAATATCTTGACATCAAGCACCCGCAGCTCGTTTAGCTTGCCTGTACTTGGACCGCGGAGGATTCGAGCTGATGGGCAGTGTGCGCGCGGGAGCCGAATTCGAACAGAGGCGGCTCATAGACGCACAGCTTTCATGTTACGGTGCCATGCATCAGCCAGGGTCCCAAACGGATGCTCCCGCCTCGTAAGTGACATACTGACTAAGTAGACCCAGCGCGCTGCTAGCCCGACGAAACTTTTGCAAAGGCCCGTTGCAATGACAGAACGATTCGGCCTTGACTCCGTTTCCTGTTGAGCGCGTATTCCATTCATTTCTAGCACAGCAAAATCTGCAAGAACGCCCCAAGGGTCCACACTGCATTTGTGCGTCCCGGACGTCAGCATATGCTTTGCACAAGCTTCTTTGCGTGGTATTAAGCGAGTCGCTTACGACTCCAAAGCCCGCAGTGCATGCAACTGGGGATGTAAACACGAGAGCAGGGTTGGTTCACGGCGTACAGTGCGAGGCGCGTCCGAACATGTGCTTCGAACCCGGGATACTGATTCTGGACACAGCAGCCATTTGCCGAAAAGCACTGCATCAAAAGCCACATTATTTGATTTGAAACGCGGCATCCAGTTATTGTGACTGTCGTACATGAGTTGACGTCCAGCGGGAAACTCTGCGATTCGCGCGATCCAGAAATCTTGTGGGTTCCTCGCGCAGCGTGGCTATGCTTCACGTGACCAAATCATAAATCGCTCATCGCTAACCTACAACAGCTACGAACATAGAGGCAACACAAGGAAATTGCATTACACGTGCTCTTGCGGCGGAGAGCGCGATTGACACTGCATTCGCTTGCTCGCTGCTTTGTATGAGCCATTTTTCGACAAATCCCACGACAGGGCCTATTCCACCGCTTTGTCCCGCGGTCTCGGTGAGATCTGTCGACAGCGATGAGCCCGCTTGAGTAATACGTCGGAGGACATGCAATGCTGGGTGAAGCGTGGGATGCACGTGTCTCACCGGGTTAAGGAGCCTGTCTGGAATGATTCTGGCAATGGCACGTAGGAAAATCAATTCTTGTTTGGACTTGTATAAATCGCTCAGGTTCACTGCACTCTGCATCTCTCTTACCTCTTCTCTCTTATTCGGTCCTACGTTTCGATCTTCGTTCTCTCCCAAGTCCACGGGTCTGCTGTGTAACAGCTAGCTTCCCAGTGCGAACTCAAACCGTACCCTCACCAAAAATGGACAAGGACGAGAAGCCAGCTCAGCGCATTCGCTTCAACGATGCAGATGAGGAAGCAGGGCTAGGGGCTTCTGAGCGCGCCTTCCAGCGCCGTCGCCGAAGCAGTGTTGGTAGTCTCTCAATTCACAGTGCAGGTGGCGGCACAAGAAACGTAGATCCAGGGACTGCGCTGCCCATTACCTATCGTACACTCTCTATCGAGGTCGACGAGGAGAATCAGCACAAGCAGTCTGAAGTCAAGCGCGCAAAGGAGAAAGGCGCTGTTGACCTGGCCGGTCTCGAATGGTATGTTCCGCGAGCAGCCGGTCATATCACTGAGGCTTACTGACCTTGTTAAGGCACACTCTTGAGGTTGATGAATTATGTCGCCGCTTGTCCGTTGAAACAAATCAAGGTCTTTCTGAAGACCAATTGAAGCGACGCCTTGCCGAACATGGCAGGAACAAGATGTCTCCCCCGCCGTCTCATCTCTTTGGCAAGATCATGGGCTACGTCTTTGGTGGATTCGGTAGTATCCTCCTGGGCGCTGGTATCCTTGTGTTCATCTCATGGAAGCCTCTCGGTGATCCCCCAGCAGTGGCCAATTTGGCTCTTGCTTGTGTCCTGATCGCGGTCTGGGTTATCCAAGCCGCTTTCAACGCATGGCAGGACTGGTCCACAAGCCGTGTCATGGCTTCTATTGGCACCATGCTCCCCGATCAGTGTCTCGTCATCCGCAATGGCTCACAAGCCAGTGTGTCTGCTCTCGACTTGGTTCCTGGAGATATCATCGTCATCAAGCAGGGAAACAAATTGCCTGCTGACGTTCGCTTCGTCGAAGTCTCGAGCGATGCTATGTTCGATCGGGCCATTCTTACTGGTTTGTATATGCTCTCACAATATTTTGACATAGCTAACACAAATCGATAGGCGAATCTGAGCCTGTTCACGCCACCGTCGATTCTACTGAAGACAACTACCTTGAGACAAACAACATCGGCATGCAAGGAACGCACTGCATTTCTGGTAGCTGCGTCGGAGTATGCGTCGCGACTGGCGATAGCACTGTTTTCGGACGCATTGCTAAGCTCACATCGGATCCCAAGGTCGGCATGACACCTTTGCAAAAGGAGATCCTGCGCTTTGTTCTCATTATCTCGACTTTCATCACAGTGGTCGTCGTTATTATTGTCGTTCTCTGGTACGCTGGCTGGTCTCTACGGATATTAGTACTGCTGACAATGTTACAGGGCAGCATGGCTGCGCAAAGACCACCCCGGCTGGATTAACGTTCCTCTCCTGATTGTCAGTTGTGTCTCGTGTGCGGTTGCTTTCATCCCTGAAGGCCTGCCTATCGCGCTTACCACGAGTTTGACTATCGTTGCAAACATCATGAGGAAGAACAAGATTCTGTGCAAGTCGCTCAAGACCGTCGAGACACTTGGTTCAGTCTCCGTTATTTGCTCTGACAAGACCGGTACATTGACCAAGGTGAGTTGCTATATTCTACTACCTTGTGTACTGCATTGCTGACTATCCTTCAGAACAACATGATCGTTACCGACATCTACGCTGGAGGCGAGGAATACACACCCGAAGCAGCCCGCGACCTCATGGCAGTCCTTCGTTCCGAGAACAACCTTGCCGCTCTTTCGAAAAAGAGGGAAGACGTTATTGATCGAGTGCGCCTGCTCGCTGGTATGTGCAACTCTGGCGAATTCGATGCGGCTACAATGCACCTTCCCATATTGGAACGCAAGATCAACGGTGATGCGACCGACCAGGCTCTGCTCCGTCTTTCTGAAAGCCTGGGCTCAGTTGCTGAGCTTCGTCGCGATTGGAAGAAGATCTTCGAGATTGCCTTCAACAGCAAGAACAAGTTCATGGTTAGGCTAATTAGCCCCGCTGACCAAAACGCAACTGGTAACAACACGTAAGTACCCGATCACGCGTTTTGGAGGTTCTAATCTGACAGTTGTAGTACACTGATGATCAAGGGTGCTCCCGATATCCTCCTCGGTCGTTGCGATACCTTGCTCAATGACAAGGGTGAGGCAGCACCTCTTACACCTGCACAACTGTCCCGCATTGAACGCATCAAAGACGACTGGTCCCGCCAAGGCAAGCGTGTTATCCTTCTCGCCCAGAAGCCAACAGTCGCTCCCTTCTCTGCCAACCATGAGAAGGAGGTTCTTGTCTCTGCTCGCCAGGGTCTTACCTTCGTTGGCATGGTCGGTATCGTTGATCCACCTCGTGACGAGATCCCTGAGGTTGTTCGCATCCTCCGCGGCGCCTCCATTAGGATCTTCATGGTCACCGGTGACTTCAAGCTTACTGCACAAGCCATTGCGGAAGAGTGTGGTATCATCTCAAACTCAGCACTTGTCGATGACATTTCTGCTCTGAGCCGCGACGGCAAGATCGGAACAACAAAACAGGCCATCGTCCTGAGCGGACCCGAACTGATCACTCTGAACGATGCTCAATGGGACCTTCTTTGCCAGTACCAGGAGATCGTGTTCGCACGTACGACGCCCGAGCAGAAGCTCCGCATTGTCAAGGAATTCCAATCACGCGAGAACATCGTCGGTATGACCGGTGACGGTGTCAATGACGCACCTTCTCTGAAGGCTGCCGATGTTGGTATCGCGATGGGCAGCGGCTCGGATATTGCCATCGAGGCTGCTGACATGGTTCTTCTTGACTCATTCGCCGCCATCGTCGAGGCAGTGCAATACGGACGTCTTGTTTACGACAACCTCAAGAAGACAATTGTGTACCTCCTGCCAGCAGGAAGTTTCTCCGAGCTTTGGCCTGTCGTCACCAATGTCGCTTTTGGTATTCCCCAGATTCTGTCGTCCTTCCTCATGGTAAGTTGTACTTGCGGCACTGGATTCGCACTTTGACTAACACTCACAGATCATCATCTGCTGTCTTACCGACTGCGTAGCCGCCATCACCCTCGCGTACGAAAAGCCCGAAGCAGATCTCATGCTTCGCCCTCCCCGCAACCCCCGAAAGGATCGCCTTGTGAACGCACGCCTCATCTTCCACGCCTACTTCATCATTGGTCTCCTCGAGTGCTTCCTCTCCTACACCATGGCATTCTGGTGGCTGCAGAAGGAAGGTGTGCCATTCAGCGCCATGTGGCTGAAGTACGG
This sequence comes from Epicoccum sorghinum, assembly GCA_020272525.1. NCBI lineage: Eukaryota > Fungi > Ascomycota > Dothideomycetes > Pleosporales > Didymellaceae > Epicoccum > Epicoccum sorghinum. The sequence continues at coordinate 1,411,912 of VXJJ01000021.1, forward strand.
CGCCTACCAGGCCCCGTACACCACCGACTTCATTAACGAGAAGGTCAACACCGCCAGTAGTATCTACTTCGTCACATTGGTCGTCATGCAGTGTTTCAACCTCCTGGCCACGCGTACAAGGCGTCTGTCTATCTTCCAGCAGCCGCCACTGTTCAACAAGGCGACGCAGAACTGGCTCCTGTTCCCTGCGATGGTGTTCGCGATCGTTGTTGTCTTCATCTTCTGCTACATCCCTGGTCTGCAAAGCACTATCGGATCCGATCAGATACCAGTGGAGCACTGGTTCCTTCCGGCTGCATTCGGATTCGCCTGGTTGATGATCGATGAGGCTAGGAAGTACTGTGTCAGGAGATGGCCACAGGGATTCCTTGCAAGAATCGCATGGTAGAAACAATTCGTTCGCCATCGCATTTCTTTCGGTATATAGTTCACAACAGTAGAAAGTAAACAATAACAACACATTCTACCAACAACCCCGCCCATATCCCCATTTCCCGTCTCCACCATCCTACTCCTCCACAAACTCCACACAATCCCCCACCCCATCCCTCCCAACCCTCATCCCATTCACCCTCGCCCCCTCGTCCTCAAACCCCACCGCAATCCCACTCAACACCTTCATCCCCTCCCCAATCCCCAGCACGCCCCTGACCACATCCGGATACCCCGCAACACTGACCTGCACACAGCTCGCCACCCCACGCTCCGCCAACAACAAACAAAGCGCCTGCACATACATACCCACACACATGACATCCACCTCCGCCAGCGCACCATCCATATACACAATCACGCCCACAGGCGCCCCAAAGAAACTGTAATTCCTGCGCCGCGCGGCCTCCATCCCCGCAGCATCCTCGCGCGCAATCGCGTAACCCCTGGGCCCGTACAGCTCGCGCCCCATTGCGGAGCGGTAGTGCTTGTACGAGTCAGGAATCGGGGCTGTAGTGGGGGTTTTGCCGGCGTCGACGGCGGAGAGGAGGGCGCTGGAGAGCCGCGATAGCGCAGTGCCGGTCAGGATCTTGAGGCGCCAGGGTTGCAGGTTGGAGCTGCTGGGGGTGTTTTGCGCGAGGGCTAGGGCGGAGGAGAGGAGGTGGTGGGGAACGGGGTCGGGGAGGAAGAGGCGCGTTGAGTGCCGGGTGTGCATGAGGGTGGTGAGGGTTGGAGGGGCTTTTGGATCTGGCTCTTGGTCCATTGGTGGCGGTGGTTGTTTGGCTTTGTGGGTGGGTGTTTTTGAAGCTGAGGATATGGATTTAACCTGATCTGCCTGCTTGGATTAATTCCAGGCTCACTGTGCAAGTTACACTCATCGTGCTGACAGCTGCGACTGGACTGCCTGGATAGCTGATTGCGAAGCCATGGTACTAGACTACCGCACCTCGTCCGAGCCTCTTAAGTCAGCAGCTTTGTATAGCTGTTTACTGATCCCGTGCGCTGGCAAGATAGAGTGCGAAAGTCACACACAGCCAGACACACGTCTGTCGATGATGCCTTCACCTTCCTTTTGACAGGATGTTTCAGCGCATTTACGCAATCACTGTGTATGTGGAAGCAAGGAGAATACAGACAAACCTACATCATAGGTAACACCAAAACGCCCAAGCCTAGCGCCACTGCCGCTGCAATGCCGCCTCAGGGCTCCAGCCCTTCTGACCATCAACGTCAGTTCCGCCTCGCAAAAGCATTCGCACGAGTACCCTCTGTTCGCGCTTCGCTCGCACAGTGTCCCACAACGAATCACCTCTACACCGATGTCTGTGATTTTCTGAGACCCAGCATGACCGGGGTCGGCGCGTGAGTGCCATGCATCTCATAAACACGCGCATGCTCCTCGTGCGAAAGTGCTTACCTATCCCGTTTGAGACGCCATCACCAACTGGGCGCGTCCCCCGAAGACCTTCGCGTGCACGGTGCGATGTGACACTAGAAATCATGGGGATCAAATGTGGGGTTCGGCAAAGGTTCCCTTCCAGGGGTGGATGGCTTTCACGAGTTGTGACTGGCTGATGGGGACTTGGTCGTTCCTTTTCCTAGACCGGCACTGGGGAGGTACACCATAAGATACTGCTACAAAAATGTTCGAGAAGGCAGACTCCACTTGTAGACTGCAACATGGTTGCTTATCATGGCAGTTTTCTCAGACGGTGTCTCACTGCCTTGTTTCAGTCAAGCGTTTATCCAGACATTAAGGAGCACAAGGGGCAGCCGCATCCAAACGCGGATGATAAGGTAATAGAAAGAACTCTTGACAGACCTGGAATTAGCATGTGCTTCGGTACAAGCTGTGTTCCTGTGCAAAGCGCCGTCTAGACTTTCCAAACCGTTGTGTAGTCCGCGGAGCCGGTTTGATGAACCAAAAAGGGCACTGGCCACTCACAAACAGCTATTCAAGACTTGAGGAAAGCACGCCGAAGTCTCAATCTCCCGTGGCAAGGCTCGGCAGGACTACTGTCATCTTTTCACAGCACGATGTCCGCCTTTTCAATCAGGAGGCTTGTTCATGCCTACATTGCTTGCTTTTTCAACTGCCTTTTTCGGCACATGGCGTGGTCCATGCCCATCACACTGAGTGCTGTCCATGATGCTATGTTGTAACGTAGACATGCTCTCTCTTGGTCACGGCCAATCACTGCTTGAGATGCCTTAGCCAGAGAGTGAAGACGTTACATGCGCAGAGATCTCTTCATTTCGGATCCACCCATTTTAAAGTGATGTTACGCTCCAGGGTCAGCGGAGGCACTTCTCAAGACATCGTGAAAGAACCATGACTTGCATATAAGAGCAGAAGGGTATTCCAGGCCACACCTTGCTGTACGACCGTGCTACAATCCCTCAGGTGAACACCACAGTCATGATTTCGCTAAGGTCGATCGCCGTGTCTCCGCTGCTCTTGCTTTGCGCTACGGCATTGCCGGGAAAACCAGGCTTCTGGCCGAACGGTACATCGTCAGAAGTTGCTGATGACGAGTTCAGCACTGCAGCATACGGCTTAGTTGACACGTATGATGGGACGAACTGGCTGAACATGTTCGACGTCCAAGCGGTAAGTTCAGTAACTCACACGGCAAGAGTCTAGCTGACCAGCAACAGATCGCAGATCCAACTCGTGAGTGTCTCTTCAACACCTGATGAGCATATATTGACCTCCATAGATGGCTTCGTCGAGTACGTCAACGCGCAGCAAGCGCAACAGCTGGGCCTTCTCAAGACTCAAGGCTCTCAAGTGTACATGGGCGTTGACACAACATCCACCTTGGATCCCAACGGCAGAGGGCGAAAGAGCGTTCGCATCCAGAGCAAGCGCGCCTACAACCAAGGTCTCGTCATTGCCGACTTTGCGCATGTCCCCGGAAGCAACTGTGGCTCCTGGCCTGCATTGTACGTTCATATTTACCCATCACTCTCCACACACTGACATGTCCCAGCTGGATGGTCGGTCCCAACTGGCCCAACCAGGGCGAGATCGACATCTACGAAGGCGTGCACCTGAACACCTACAACCAAGCCACCCTCCACACCTCAACGGGCTGCGTCCCCTCAGTGGGTGCTGGCGGCGAGACCGGCAAACGCGTCGCAAACGCTGACTGCGGCGCTGGCGGCGGCTTCGACGGCTGCGGCGTCCAGTCCACCAGCGCGACCTCGTACGGGACAGCGTTCAACGCGAACGGTGGCGGCGTCTACGCTACACTGTGGACGAACTCCGGGATCAAGGTTTGGTATTTTGCGTCGAGAGATGTACCCGCGAACATCAAGAGCGGAAATCCTAATCCGAGCTCCTGGGGTACTCCGATTGCAAACTTTGGACCTGGATGCGACTATGCTTCGAAGTTCAAGAGCTTGAATATCGTGTTTGATATCACCTTCTGTGGAGACTGGGCGGGTGGTGTTTGGGGACAGACTTCGTGTTCGAAGATCAATCCGAGCTGCAATGCTTATGTGGCCAGTCAGCCTCAATCCTTCGGCGATGTGAGTATTAGTTCGAGCGGCGTACCCCATAGTCAACTCACTAACTCTGCAACAGAGCTACTGGCTGGTCAATTCGGTGAAGGTGTACAGCGTATAAGCATTGTTGGCTGGGTGGCGTGGATCTCATTCTGTCATCTATATCGTTCGTATCGTTGGGTATCACCTCGCTCGCTTGTATCAAATCTCTTCCACAGCGGACTTCAGCGCATCAATTTCGCCTTTCTGCCACTCTGTGACCTTGCCTTGCCATTTCTCCCCTTTGCCACCTCCCTTCACATTCTTGACAATGTCTTTCACCTTCACCGATAGAACCTCCACAAGCGCTGCCTTCCCAGTGATAACGAGAGAGCCTGGCGTTTTCGTGTCACCAGTGCAGAGCACTACAATACCATTGCCCTTGAGCGTGTCTCTAAGCTCAACAAGAGTGAGATTGATGAAATCAAGTCCATCATCGGGGCGGTGCGAGAAAGCGCCCACAGCGCACTGCAGCGTCTCCCTGATCTGTTGAGCTTCAAATTTCGCAAGTTCCGCCAACATCCTCTTCTCTCGTTTTCTCCCCTCCGAGACCTGCTCGCTGAGACCCTGGACCTTTGCTGCGACCTCTTCAGGTGCAGCGCTGGACGACAACGAGACAGCAAGATTGCGAAGACCGTTGATTGATTCTGTGGCCAGATTGATGGCACGGTCTCCCGCGGTAAAATATAGGCGACAGTTTGTTCCTCGAATAGACTGTGTGTGATGCAGCAAGACCAGGCCAATGTGCGACGTTTGTTGGAGATGAGTGCCGCAGCAGGCGTTGTAGTCGAGATCACCGATCTTGATGAAGCGAATTACGCCCTGCTCTCCATCATAGTCAGCCGGTAGTTTCGACGATCCTTTTCCTTCCGGCGTCTCGACTGTGATCGGCAGGTTCTGTCGTATTACCGCGTTGGTTTCCAGTTGGATGCGGGCAATTTCTGCATCGGTGGGTTTCCGCGGCAATTCGACGTAGTTCATCTCTCCAGGCTGTCCCATGCTCCAACCCAGAGTCGGGAGGTCCATGCCGTCCATGATCGCTGAGAGCAAGTGCTGGCCTGTGTGCTGCTGCATGAGATCCCATCTTCGCGCGTAGTACACGGTTTGTCGGACTTTTGTCCCGACTTCCAGCGGAGTCTGCGAGAAGTGAATGCATCTCAGCCCGTGGCGCTGGATGTTCTCGATTGGAATCGCGCTCCCTTTGACGCCGAGCGGGGTGATGAAACCATGGTCGCTGTGCTGTCCTCCCCCCTCAGGGAAGAGCACAGAATCGGCGAACTCAATCATCCATGTTCGTTGTGGTGCTGCTGAATCTGCATTGCCGTTCGCCTTGGAGGGATCCGTGGATTTCTTCGTCTTCGCTTTGCCGCTCTGTTGGCTGCCTTTCGGTGGGGTGTACTCTTCACATGCTACGACCTCGGTTTCCAAATTTTGTAAGTAGCTGTCCCTTTGGCACGACAGAGCGCCAACGATACTTGGTGTGATGGGTATAGCCGCAGCTACTGCCATGATCGCGTGCTCGAGTGTATTTGAAATGTGGACTCCGAGGAGTACAAGAGTCTTATGGGCACTAACATTGACTCAACATGGTGTGCTCAGATTGGGAAGTCGCGTGTTGGTTCGTGCATTAGCTGCGACAACAATTTTCACTCAGGGCAGACAGCGCCCCCAACGCGATCCCCGGGTAACGCGATTGAAACTGTGAATTAGATTCACCGCCGCAAACACATTTGCCATGTTATCCAAATCGCGTATAGATAAGACCAGACAGGTCTAGATTGCTCCCGTCGCCGCCAATCATCAATCGGCGGTGTGGAGCCCGGCTCGTATTTCGACACCACAAGAGGCCTTCTGCATCATGCAGCTGACAGCACAACACCACGAAAGACGTTCTGGAAGCCATCGTGTGCTCCCAGAATTCACTTAGAGCGAACCTGATCTTCAGCCTAGTCGCCTGTGTGCCATTTTGTAGCGACACTCCAGCAACGTCATGCTAAGAAGATATCGATGACGTAGCTCCTGTCTAGAGGCCGATATGTCAATGCATGCATATCGGCTTTGCAACCACAGCCACCCGAGTGATTGCTACTGCGAGATATGCCATTGCCGACCCACGCGGCAGTGACCCGCTTCGTAGCCGCACTCCTACCTTTCAAGGAGAACGATGTCCCAATACTCTACCACGTACCGCGGCGGCGCCGATACGATGCCGAGCTTGCCTTCATCGACCGCATTGTCCTCTCGATCACCCCGACGCCAGGCGTATATTCCTTCATAGGGCACACTGACACCTACCACCCCCCACGCACGCTGTGCTTTCTTCACCGACCCTGGCAACTTGACCGCCGCGCAGTACGGGGAGACACGTTAGTGCTCTCGAGTCACACATCCTTCGACGAGAACCTGACCGTAGGATGGAATCCACCTTTAGCGACGCGATTGGGGATGACAGAAGAGAATTGGTTCTGCATCAAGGGCTACAAAGGCGATGCAGAGAGGAAGATAGGCATCGTGGGCCCCACTTCGATATCGCGCCAATCGATTCTGGAACGCGTTCAAAACGAATTTGGACAGACTGAGCTAATTCACGAAGGGCAGTCGGATGAGATCCGCATCGTTGCTATTATGAACGCGTTCAACGAAGAGGAGGTGCTTCGCGTGCTTCAGATGGCACAAGAGCGTGCTTTGGTACCAGATGCAAGCTTCGAAGCCCAAGGGCGCCATGTACTCTATCTTACAGGCCAGCCTCGTGAGAGCGGGATGCTCGCTGCGGTTGCCTTGGGCTTGACAGTTGCGTGTGTCGGGCACAGGTCGGCTGAGGAATGGGGCATACGGTTTATGGCTGCGGCAATGCGAAGCGCATATCCCAATGTTGTCGTGGAAGAGGTGTATGAAGAGGAAGAACCCATCATTCGCAAGCCAAAAAAGAACGAAGTGTTGGCTCCGGCTCCAACGCCTGTGGAAGTCACGTAATGAAAGATGGCGCGTGCAATGGGTTTAGAGTAAGCTTGAGCGGACCTATTTACTGCCCTACCAATATCCAAACTGCCACGGTTACAACATGTGGGGGCGATGAGCTGATTGCATTTGGACAACCGGATTTATTCAAAGAGGGAGTGAATCACGTCTTTGAGACATTATATGAAAAGAAACGGTATCCGCTAAAGGAAGGACCGGTACGCTTCTACAAGGTTCTTGGAAGTAGACACAAGAAATTAAAATGCTATGCCAGAGAAAAGGCAGTACGGATCATAACAACAATGGAATCAACTAAGACGATCACCTCGTATCTGCATCCTCAGTAACTACGCCCAGCCCTTGTGGTCTCGGCTCGATCTCGTTCTCCGCCTGTGACGCTTGCGGAGAATGTTGAGGTGAGACTCGACAGCTTGGACCTGTTGAAAGTTCCGAGTACCTGTGGTGCGTGGTCGGTCGCTCGACTTCGGCGGGCAGCTCGGAGTACCTGTTTAATGATCCAACGCCTGCTTCCATTTCCACAGGACCATCGGCATTGTGTGCCCACTGTCCCTGCGAGTATGGACTCTGAGTATACGGGTTGGTTTTGCCTGCAGGTGCCATGCTTTGGTAGTAGTCTCCGTTGGTGGCGGAGTAAGTTGGTGGTGCTGGTGGTTGTTAGCTGGGGCGCGGTGAGGAGATTTTTGAGGAACACTTACGTGACTGCGCAACGAAGTTGGGGGAGTGAGGGTCAAAGCCTTTTCCACCATTCATCATCGGCTTGGCGGCTTCAATGCTCTCACCACGAGCAGTTTGCTGCCTCTGCCTCCTACGGCGAAGTAAGAAGAAGATAATGAGGCCAATGATCAGAAGCCCACCAATAGCTCCTCCGACCGCGCCACCGATGACTGCGCCATTGGAGCCACCTTCATTGGAGTCTGCTGTCTTTTTTCCAAGATAGAAATCGATTTGCGCAGGCTGATCCAGAAAGGCGGCGGTCATGTTACCACCCGGACAAGCAGGCGGGTCTAATGCGCACGCGACCGACTTGCAACATCCCCAGAAGGTTGCACCCGATGCGCACGTAAAGAACTGGCTATTGGTACCACAACTTGCGTCAGGAAACTTGCCGTACTCGGTTGCGTTGAACGCTGCTGGTCTGAGATTTCCTTCGGCACATCCGTTTGAGCATGGGTCTCCGCCGGCACAGCATCCTACAAACTTCGATGAACTTGTGCTGGGGCAAGCATACCTGCAAGCGTCAGCGGGTGAGCTCATCAGACAGTCTATGCTTGGTCCTGGAGCATGATCCTGTCAGGCTATAAGATACATACCACTGGCCACCAGACGGGCACGTAAATTGATCAGACATTGTAGATACTGCCCGAGAGAATACAGCAGTGTTCGTTGAGTGACAAAAAGGTAAGAGAATGACAATGAAGAGACTGACAGGAGACAACGACAAGGACTCGCGTGAGAAGTGGGCCATGATGACTGCTGATGTGATAGCCAAGGGGCACAGCAAAAGTAATCTGAAGTTGACAATAGAGGCACGGCCTGAGTTACCAACAAGGAGGATTTAACGCCCTGTACAGTTGGACTAATGAAAGTATCAACCCAAAGACATTTACGAATCACGACTGCGCTTATAGGTCCAGGCTCTACAGAAACTTTAGTGGGATGTTTATGATCCCGATTACACTGTGTAGCTGCATACCGCGCCGCGTGACGGGTGAGTTGTTTGCTTCCAAAATGGTGTTGCGTGAGAAGCTTATCTCGCTTCTGGTAAGCGGTGGTGAGCATTTAGTCCATGAATTACCAAATGCGGGCTGGTATATGCATGCGCCGCACGCTCCGACCTCAGCTCACGTCGGACTGCGGTCACTGCAGTCGCTTGACAGCGCCTCGAGAGCGCCTCCAGTGTTGTTGTTGTGGGGAGCCAGCAACCGCATCGGCGAGGTCTTCAAAGTTGTCTACAGTACACAACTACTGCCCTGCGGGATCGTCTCCTGCTGCTGCGGACGTAAGGCCTTGTACGTGCCAGAAGTGATAGACGGCGTCATCGCACAGATTTGTGATCAATTCTCGCCAAGCAACTTTTGGTGTTACGGCGCTGTGCGCTGATCGACTGCGACGGTGGGGGCTATGCAGCGGCAGGTAAGGGGCGTATAAGGCTGAACGCGGTGGAAATAACATCAGGTTGCGGCGCAGTCTGTGAACGAGATTACAGCGTGCATGCCATCAGTTGTGACTGGCTCAACAATTGTTCTCGAGCAGCCCGAAAGCTGATGTCTCTTGCATTGCATGCGCTCTTGAGCTGCAGCGTCTGAACTCTTCTAGCTTCGTAAGTTCTGCTGAAGTTCACTCAGGCAGCCTCTTGAAGAAGCCAAGGAGCTGTTCACGCAGCGCCACTTATCGTGACTTGCATTTACAGGTATGCCGGCACCACTTGGGCACCTGTAGGATAGACCTGGCTTGCATGGCGTCTTACACGAAAGGCGAAAAGCGACCATTGGATGACATCGAAGCCGTTCTCGTGGGGTGGAAAGGCATGGGAGGGTACAGCTTCAAGACCGTCAGTGGCACTTGCTCACACCGAGTTAGCGCAGCCGAAGTAGACCCACTTGTCCTCCAGGTTCGTACTCCACCACCATCGCTACCAAGTTCTAGAAGCATTCGCCAGTGAAACACTCTGCGAGTGTGTGATACCCAGATGTTGCCATGAGTCTCAGTTCCCTGAGACTCGGACCATCGGGGCATCTGCCACGCCATGACCCTTCCGTCGAGCTTGTATAGAGATATCTCACCACCCCGCGTTCCAAAGCGAAGAAAGAAATCGGAAGTACAGTCTCAATCTCCAAAAACTAGAGTCTTGTATGACGCCAGCAACGATCCCACACTTGCCGCTGTAGAGGCAGGCAGAGCGAGGATCGAAGATCATCTGACGTACTTTAAGCACCACCTAGCAAAAGCCTCAAGAAGAACACCACAAGATGCGCCGCGATTGTCAATTGACAATTTCGCCAAATTGTACAGGAGCAATGAACACAATAACGGCCATCATTTTGTAATTCACCAGCACAATCACCCAAAGGCCGGCGTCCATTACGACCTCCGCCTTCAATTCTCCACCTCGAGTTCCGTATCCTGGGCATTCCCAAAAGGCCTCCCGGGAAACCCCAACTCCAGGCAATTAGGACGCATGGCTGTCGAGACACGCGTGCATAATCTTTGGAACAACCTAATCGAATCTGCCTCCATGAAGACTGGGTCTCTCTTAGTCTGGGACACAGGCACGTACAGCATTCTTCCGAGCAAAAAGAGCCAGAATGAGATACCAAGTCCACAAACCACAGACGAAGAGTGCGAGACAGATGAGAAATCTTTCGAAAACCCCATACCTGAGAAAGAGAAGCTTATTGATGCCTTCCGGTCGCGTCATATTCGCCTGCGCCTGCACGGCATACGTTTGCCCAAAGACTACACTATCACACTCCGTCTCCCGTCCAACAACGACAACCCACCCAGCAAACCGGCCTCACGCCGGAGAAAGCGCAGGTCTGTTGCGCCAAGCAGGCGGCTCAGCCAAACTTCAGATTCAGACAGCACGACTATCGCCTCAAAGACTGCGAACGATGGAGTTCAACACGCCGACGCCAACGCAGACCTGGACACCGATTCGGAAGAAGACGCTCTGACAGGTGCACAAAATGCTTACCCTGGGTCAACGAATAGTATCGGCTCAATCCACCAACGCCGGTGGTTCGTGCTTCTCGATCGACAAAGCAGTGGGTTCGAATTGCACGACGGCAGATGGGTACGGCGCTTGCTGTCAAGCGGCGAGCTGGGCGGGTTCGATCCGTTCGTGGTGAGAGGGAGGGATTACGAGCGGAGTGTAGTCACCGGCCGGTTGGCGCGGGATGTGGAGAGCGACGAAGGGTGTGAGAGCTATGTTGGACGCGGGGGGTGGAAGAGCATTGAGGATTAGGGACTCCCTGAGCCGAAGATATGTACACAACAACATATTCTAATATCCTACGTGTGTTCTACATGACAGATGGAATACAAGCGAGTGGTCATGCACAGGCCAGTTGAATCTATTTCTACAACCTTCTTACGCGTCCGCTCCTCGTGCTTCCCCTCGTAATCTCCTCATGCCCTTCTGCAACAACGTTCCTTCTTGATACCATAATCTCCTCATACTTCTCCGGCGAAACGCGCTCCTCGAGGACGCGCTTCGAACGCGACTTGCGCGTCTTCTTGCCTGCGCTCTTGGCCTTGGCCACTGCGGGTGTCGAGGCTGCTGAGCTGCCTGACATGGTCAGGGCCGGGGTTGCCGCAGGGGTTGAGGAGGGTGTGTGCAACCCGGAATGCGAGGCAGTGGTGGGTGTGTGTGGGTTGGTTCCACCCGCAGCAGCGCGCCGCTTTGCAGGCACGATGTTTGCAATAGGAAGGGGTTCGGGGTCTCTCTTGCGCTTTCCAGTCGCTGTAGATACCGCTGGCGCTGCTTCGATTGGAGATGCGTCCTTCCGTGGGCGACCTCGTCGCTTTGTGGGTATCGAGACAGGTGCGGTAGCCTGTGTTTTCTTTGCTTCGGTTGCTAAGGGAGGGCTTTGTGGAAGTGGAGATGAACGGATGGACGCTTCTGTCGCTTCCTTGATCCGGCGGACTGCTGGAGAGACGCTGTGGCGCTTGGATAACGGGGACGCAGGCTTTGTGGCAGTTAGAGCACCGCTACTCTGGCGCGGTTTAGTAATGGGGGATATGTTCACTGCCTTGCGGAGCGCATGTTCAACTGTGGAAAGTTAGAAGAATGCTTCTTCAGATATTAAAATCAACTCGAGACTGCCTACCATTTGGTTCAATAACCTTTCCAGACGGGTGCACGACTGCAAATCTCTCAAGGATGACTCGCGGAGCATACTTATAGTCTGTTGCCGTCTTCATAAGATCATCCTGTTTGTTGAACTTATCAACAGCGTTGGCTAATTGATTGAATGTTCCGTACTTGGTAACACTTGCCATGCACTTAGAGTCGATGTAAGGTGTTGTGAACTTCGATCCTGTATCGTACTGACCCAGGTTGTCATGGTGGGCGAGGCGAGGGTCGTGGAACTTTACACCGTTTGACGTTACGGGTTCGTTGTTTTCCAAATTACCTGTAGTGGCAAGGTCCCAGTGAATACGCAGGCTCTCGTAGTCGGCAATACGGATGGTCTCTGGAAACGGCAGGGATGCTGGAGCTTTCTGGTACCAGATCTCAGGATAGTTGTCAGGGCCTCCATATCGGTAGGTCCTTTCGGTGTCCTCCTTCTTGCTTTCGCCCTTCAATGCGTGGCGAGCGGGCGGGCTGGTAGGTGTCCTAGGGCTAGAGTCTCCACGATACAAAGACTTATTGACTGCAGCTTTTTGGGGTTTGGATACTTCCTCGTAAGCGTCGATACGAGAATCTACACCCTCAAAATCCTCAAGTTCCCGCAGGACGTGATCGATCTTCTGCTTGACACGACGATACAGTTTACGGTCGCAGTCATAGTTGTGTCTGGAAATTTCCTCGACTATGTTGCGGTTGATGTAATGGATGCGCTCCATGTAGGTCGAGGACGAATCTTTGCCCCCCTCGGTGATGACATAGTGGTGTGCTCGTGTAAGCAGGTCATCGATTTCTTTGCGAGATGGTAGTTCATCCTCGCCGGAGGAATAGGCGTCTTCTGAATCATACATGACAAGCTCAGGGGTGGGCATGAAGTCTTGAACTTGTTGCGTAGCCGCCATGATGACGTTGTGGAGTCTGTAGATTGAGAAGGTGCAGCACGTCGATGAAACCAAGTATATGAGACGCTGCAGCTCTAGCAAACAACTCAGAGCCGGTGAAGCAGGAAACGTGCAGCAAAGAAATACAGCGGCACTTATTCTGATGTAGCAAACCACATATCTATTATTGATTCCTTTGTTATGAAGCTGGACAATGCCACACAATAGGACGCCATAGTGCCCAGATGTAGATGCGTCCTTGCCCTTGCGCCTCTGCAGTGAAGCGGCAAACTTTTCTTTGTACTCAGTATAGTGTGTCGAGCGCGAGCCGTGCGCTCGATTGCATCGCGGATGTCACCATTGTCGTGTTTCGAGACTAGACCTTGCATGGCCGCCATGCAGTTGAGCGTCGTTGTGCCACCAGACCCACGATCTTTTGAGAGGTTTCAATACTGTTGGATAGACAACTCGAATGCGGTGTAGCACGGGAGCCGTGCCCGGGCTGAAACAATGAAAAGTAGACGACTGATATCGGAAGTTTGGTGCTGGAAGGCCAGGGGTTGATGATCAGTCCAGGATCTCTTTCATGCTCAGCGCCACTTGCGGACGTTTCTCGCATAGCCCCAATCTGGGATTTGACAGTTCGTTCGTCAAGGAGAGCATCGCAGGACGCCTGATCGACGAGTCGTCCATCTGGCAGGTCGCACATCAACCCTCGCTTGATACTATGTCAAGGTAAGATACTGCTGCCTGCATCGTCTTATCTCTTGCATCGGCTGTATGGTGCCCAGATTTACGCGATGAGGGGAAGAGCAGAAGAGACCAGGGTGTAGAAACTGGGGTGCAGACAGCGCTCTGACGTGCCTCGGCTCCCAGCAAGCGTAAATGATGACGGCGCGTCTCACTTTCCTCCTTATTTGATACCAGCACTCAGGCTGGCTCCTGTGCACATTCACCGTTCTTCCTTGTAAATCTTATCGTTTTGTTTTTTGTGATACCCGTTATTTTTGCTGCATCACACAATCAGTTCTCGTTGTCGTCTCAGCAATGGCAGGTAAGTATTAGCTCCTTGCAGCTAAATCCTAAATCCTTCGACTGCAACTGACCCACCAGCCCTCCCTCTTGCGGTTCCTGCCGCCGCTGCGGGCCTCGCATATCTCAATGCTCGCCATGGCGTTAGCTACGATTGGCCACTGCTCTCGTCCTTTGTCTCTGCGACCATTGGTATGGTACGCGCAGAAAGGCGCGATGAGCTGAACGTCTTCTACGAACTCGAAGCACTCGCACAAGGCCCCCGCGCAGATCACCCCTGGATCATCTTCCATGGACAGACGTGGACATACAAAGAGGCATATGATGTTGTTCTGAAATATGGGACATGGCTGAGAAACAGAGGAGTCCAACCGGGCGAGGTGGTCGCCATGGACTTTGTAAATTCGGAGACTTTCATCTGGGTCTGGTTTGGCTTGTGGAGCATTGGAGCAAAGCCGGCCTTCATCAACTACAATCTCACTGGCAAGCCGTTGATGCACACCATTAAGACGTCGACAGCGCGCTTGGTGCTCGTTGACGAGGAAAGCAAGGCCAACTTCGCAGAGCACGTCATGGCAGAGCATGGCTTCGTTCCCGCACCCATCACCAAGACCGATGGAACGCAGGCAAACTATGACTTTGAAATGGACCAGAGCGAAGTGCCACGCTCCGTCAAGAGCCAGGCCCTAGCACAGGTGCAGCTGCAAGGCATCACTGCTACACCACAGAAGAAGCAGCTTGAGATTGTTTTCTTTGACAAGCAGTTAGCAGATTCGATTCTCATGCTTCAATCGATCCGACAGCCTGACTCTTGCCGTGCTAATCAGAAGCGCAATAGCATGGCAATGCTTATATACACAAGTGGCACCACCGGCTTGCCCAAGCCAGCTGTCATGTCTTGGGGCAAGTGCAACGGCGGTGCTAAATACGTCGCCTCCTGGATGGGCCTCAAGAACGACGTCATGTACACTTCAATGCCACTCTACCATTCCTCCGCCTCAGTATTGGGCGTATGTGCAGTGCTTCAGGCCGGCAGCACTATCTGCCTTTCCTCCAAATTCAGCCACAAGACCTTCTGGCCTGAGGTTAGGTCAAGCAAGGCGACTGTCATTCACTATGTAGGCGAGACTTGTCGCTATCTGCTCTCCGCTCCGCCTTCTACCTTGGACAAAGCACACAGTGTTCGAGCAGCTTTCGGAAATGGTCTCCGCCCTGATGTCTGGGAGCCGTTCAAGGAGCGGTTTGGCATCAGATCCATCTTCGAATTCTACTCGGCTACAGAGGCGCCAGGTGGAATGTGGAATCGCAGCGACAATACCTTCTCCTCAGGTGCGATTGGACGCAATGGAACACTTGCTACGCTCCTTTTCGCTCCGAACACGTGCGTCGTCCGTACGGACCCTGATGCCGACGGCACAGAACCCCTGCGCAGCAAAGACACCGGGCTGTGCCAGGTATGCGACTGGAACGAGGCCGGCGAACTGCTCTACAAGCTCGATCCTGCAAATATTGAGCTCAAGTTTCAGGGCTACTTCGGCAACGATAAAGCCACTAGTTCCAAGATTGTACGGAACGTGAAGAAGTCAGGTGACGCCTACTTCCGCTCCGGGGATCTCGTCCGTTGGGACAAGGAAGGAAGATGGTGGTTTGTAGACCGCATTGGCGACACGTTCCGCTGGAAGTCTGAGAACGTCAGCACGGCAGAGGTTTCCGATGCGGTGGGGCGGCACTCTGCGATTGACGAGGCAGCAGTGTATGGGGTCCAAGTGCCAGGCCACGACGGTCGTGCTGGGTGCGCTGCGGTTGTGTTGAATGTGTCTGCACTGCCAACAGCCGCCAATGCCGAGAAAGCTGTAGCTGTCAAGGGCGAGGTCCTGGAGTCCCTTGCGGCACACGTCACCAAAGAGCTGCCTGCTTTTGCACGACCGATCTGGATCAGGGTCACTAAGCAGCTGCAGACGACAGGCACGAACAAGCAGCAAAAGCATCTTCTCCAGAAAGACGGGATTGACCCGCAGGCCGTGGAGCAAGCCGGCGACGCTCTGTATTGGCTCAGCAATGGAGCGTACGTGCCCTTTACAGTAAAGGATTTCAAGAAGATTGAGGGTGGTGGAGTGAAGCTGTGAATAATATATTTCTTCACTGGTCATCTGCAACGCAATCTTATCATAAACCACAAGTCAGTATGAACCAAGATATGTAGTTCCGCATTGCCATTCGTCCTACATCTCGATAGAAGCGGATAAGAGTGAATGGCGTTGCAGTTCAAACATTGATCTTTCGCTGTTCCGTTAAGAAGCAGAAGGTAGATAGCCTTACAGCTTCAAATGTATACAACGATGAAAGTCTGGCGCATTGCACGAGATGTGGCACAAGCCTAGCCTGAAGCCTCAGATCATGCTATTCTCCGTCACCATCACTGGGCTCGGGTCGCTTGAAAGAGAAATCCTTTGTATTGTTATATGGACAGTATTGTACAGGCCAATTCATCGTCCGAGATGAATGGAAATTGTGTCGCGCACAGCGAGAAGACACCGTCCAGTTCGATAATCAGAGATGCCGTAAAGCGTCCGTTCTTGTAACAAGAAGGGTGTGCCGAACGCGGTTATCATGCAACCCCCAACTACCACCAACGGACCACTTAAGCCCGGTAAAGGGAGAGTTCGCAGGCGGGTGAAGAGGGTTGCTCGAATTATACACGCTGAGCTTTCATCATCTGCGTATCGCGTTAGCTGGGGTTGGGCGTGTGAATGTGTGCGCGCGGGGCTGCTTACAGTAGTTAAACTGGAAGGATGAAGAGGAAACGAGGGTCGCGGGTTGCCGAAACTTTTGTGCCATGCGCGCTTGGGCCAGGTCTTGGCAGCTGCCGTTCGCTTTTCCATCAGTCCATGGATGGTCAGTCAAAACATCAAGTCTAGACAGTATATTGTCAATTCATTGGCCATTTAGAGATGAGTCTGGCGCAAGCTTCGCGGCATGCCGCAGGTCGCGGCGCTTGTCTACGAAGCTCGTACGCTGAGATATCCCGATACGTTCGAACGCGCCATCACGGGATCACCTTCGGTCGTGCCCCGTTGTGCTCGAGGATCGCAACACGTTCCTTTGCGGACAGCCAGGCTGGAACAGACTCTACAGCTCTGGATCCAAAGCTTCGTAAAGCATTAGATGACTACAAAGAATCCAGTATGCATTTCACTCATTTTCTATATCTCCTACTCACCCATTAAAGCAAGCATCCAGTCTTGGAAGCATCTTGACGATGACTGGACGGCGTTACGAGCCGCCAACTTGGTCCAAGGTAGAGCTGGTAGAGATGTCGAGATAGCTGGGTACCTGAGCACACGCCGAGACGTGAACCAAAAGCTGTCCTTTGCCATGCTTCGCAGCAAGAACCAAACCTGGGCCATCCAAGTCGTGTCGACTGGCAACGTGGAGGGCGAAGAGGCCGAGGCTCATGTTCGCCTTAGAACTCTGAGAGAATGGACGCCCGTTGTCATCCGGGGCAAGCTTCTCGAAAGAAGGCAAGCTAAGACCGACACCTTCCTCGGAATGAAGTTGGTCACCGACCGGGAGATTTCACTCACAAGCATCACCCCCCTGAACGAGGTCCCAAACGACATCATCATCAAGCAAGACACGGTGTTTGGCCCCGAGCAGCGACACCTGCAGTTGCGCACTGACTTCGAGCTGCGCAACAACATCATCAAGCGCCAGAAAGCCATGCAAAGAGCGCGACTGGAACTGGCCGACCAGGGCTGGAAGGAAATCGAGACGCCCATCCTCTTCAAATCGACCCCTGAAGGTGCACGCGAGTTCCTTGTACCAACACGAGCGAAGGGTCTTGCTTACGCACTTCCCCAAAGCCCACAACAGTACAAGCAGATCCTCATGGCCTCAGGCTTCACCAGGTACTACCAGTTCGCCCGTTGCTTCCGCGACGAGGACTTGAGAGCAGACCGTCAGCCCGAATTCACCCAGCTCGATATGGAAATGTCTTTCGCGGCCGAGGAAGACATCATGGCCGAGATTGAGAGACTCCTGCGAGCCCTGTGGTACCGGATTCTGAAGCAAAAGATACCTGAGAAGTTCCAGAGAATGACCTACCAAGAAGCCATGGCTTCATATGGATCAGACAAGCCCGATCTGCGCTACGACTCGAAGATACAGAACATCACCCATTTTCTGCCCGCAGATCTCATCAGCAAGATCACACCCCTCTCCGACCCGACCATAGACGCCTTCAAGATCTCCATCTCCTCCGACCCCAAAACGACAAGAAAATTCATCTCCGACTTCCTCGACAGCCCAGACGGGCGTCCCTTCCTCGAGAACCCAGACGGCCAACCAGGCGTCTTCGTCGGCGACCTCACAGCGCCGATGCAGGGCCTCGGGCCCCTGGGGTACCAATACACCATGGAGGGCCCCGCGGACCTCGCAGTCGAGCACGGCGACCTCCTCATCCTCCAAGCGCGGCCCGACGCCCCCTTCGCCGGCGGGTCCACCACCCTGGGCAACCTGCGCCTGGCGCTGCACCGCGCAGCCATCGCACACGGGCTGCTCCCAGCCCCGGGCCCGCACGACTACAAGTTCCTCTGGATCCACGACTTCCCCCTCTTCTCCCCGAGCGTCGACTCCGAACCAGGCCAGGGCGGCACCGCAGGCCTCAGCGCAACACACCACCCCTTCACCGCGCCCAAGACCCCCGCCGACATCGACCTCCTGCTCACCGCGCCAGACCGCGCCGTCGCCGCACACTACGACATCGTCGTCAACGGCGTGGAACTCGGCGGCGGGAGCCGCAGAATCCACAGCGCCGCGGTCCAGGAATTCATCTTCCGCGACGTCCTCAAGATGAAGCCCGAGCGCATCGAGGATTTCCGCCACTTGCTGGATGTCCTGCGCTCCGGGTGCCCCCCGCACTGCGGCATTGCGCTGGGGTGGGACAGGTTGATGGCCGTCATGTGTGGGCGCGAGAGCGTGCGCGATGTTATCGCGTTTCCCAAGAGTGGCAGGGGGGAGGATTTGCTGGTTAAGAGCCCGAATCGGCCGACTGCGGAGCAGTGGGGGACGTATGGGTTGGAGGTTAGGAAGGCGTAGGGACTTGTGAGGGTTCTGTAAGATATAGGTGGTGGGATAGCTTAGTGTACGATAAATCATGGCTCAGTGGCTGCTGTGGCCGCCGTCCTCGTGCTGGTAAGTCAGGACAGCAATTGTAGTATATATCTCTATACCCGTACATCTAACCATGCCTGGAGAAGGGCTGATTGTTGTTTTCTTCAAGTGTTACTTGCAACAGAATGAAAGGGTACTAGGAACGAAAAGCATCGAGAAGCACTGGGAAAAGTTCTGATATGGGATGTTGAAGGTTTTCGTACCTCATTGCAAGGTCGTCATTGATTGTGTTTCTTGGGTATCATAGCTACTTTATCGTGAAGTCAACTCATAAGAAGCTGCATCACATATGTTCATCAGCTTGCTCCTGCGAAGAAGAAAGCACGCTTCTTCTCCCGCGCCTGCTCATCTGATGGCTGTGGGTCGTTCTTCGGCCGCCCTCTCTTCCCCTTCTTCGGCACTGGCTTGGATGTTATCGGTAGCCTATCGAGAGACGGAGGCGGCGGCGTCGGCGCTGTGGACTTGACAGCCTCCTTGATAGTGTCGCGGGAGAGGCAGAAGTCGATGTGAGCGTTGAAGGTGCTGTCGTCAGGCGGTTGTGGGAGGCTGCAGATTGGACATGTCCACTGCTCCTCTGAGACAGGCTCTGACAGGGGCGTGACACTTGCACCTGTATCTTCCTTGATCTGGGTTCTCTCGTACTCCTGCGACAGCTGCTCCAGCTCGTTCATTTCCTCGTTGCGCTCGCGAGCTGCCGCCTCTTCAAAATCCTGTTCTGGCCACACCTCCCACTCTCCGCCAGTCCGGTTGACCCTCTTCTTTGTTGGTGCATTCCCGTTAAGTCGATTGCGTCCGAAGAAGTCGATTCCAGGCTTCTTCGTGCTGATGATATGTGTCACCCTCAGACCCATGAGGCGAAGTTTCATGTTTGGGATCTCCCTCATCAGCTTTTCCAGCATCGGCAAGCTATACTTGTATAGATCGTCTGCACGCTGTACGGCGAATGGTGGGGTTGTCTGACGCGTGTGAACTTCGTACGTTGCAAGCTTGATCTTGATGCAAAGAGTTCTGCCCTTGTATTCAGTACGCTTCAGATCCCCCTCAAGCTCATCAGCGACATGACGTAACTTCTCACGCAGAGCGTCGGGCGAGCCTAGCTCCCTGAAAGTCGTCTCGGTACCCACGCTTTTCCGATGAGACTCCTCAGGTTGTTGTATTGCGGTACGACCGAGGCCCAAGTAGCATTGCATCAAGAACTGGAATGCCTTCTGACCAAAGAGTTGTGCGAGATAACCTCGATATGCGTAGATATCTCCACAAGTCTTGATACCTATAGCGTCCAATTCGCGTTCGAAGACACGCCCAATACCATTAACCTTACGCGTTGGCATCGTCTTCATGAATTCCATGATAGTCTGCCGATCGCTTGGGAGGAAGAACTGGCCGTTGGGTTTGTTCTTGTTTGATCCAATTTTGGCCAACTTCGCATTGGCGGCAATGCCAGCTGACACGGTGATTTTGGCTTTCTCAAAGACCTCAGCACGTATTTGGCTAACAACCTCCTCGGGACCCATGTCATGATCCTTGCAGTATTGTGTAATGTTGAGGTAGGCCTCATCACAACTAGCACTCTCGAAATTTGGATCGTACAAGGCTAGCACCTCGCGCACCTCCTGCGCCTTTGCCATGTACTTTGGGAAGTTCATAGGCACGCAAATAAGCTGCGGACAGAGCTTCATAGCAACAAAGCCGGCCATGCCTGAACGGCAACCAAACTTTCTGGCATGGTAGTTGCAGGTGGTGAGCACGCCCTTGCCCACTGCCATAGGCACTTCTTTCAGCTCGGGTCTGTCAAGTTCCTCCACAGCGGCGTAGAAGGCATCACAGTCGAGATGCACAACAGTCTGACTCAGATCTCGACTGAGCTCCAGTTCCGCGACGTAGTCATCTGCTCGACGCAGATCAGACGAAAGATCAAGCTTCTCCAGCTGAGCCTTCTTTGCCAGAATCTTTGCAATCTTCTCAGTCAGATTCTTGTCCTTGACCTCTTCGTTGTTGAAGAATTTGGAGCCCTTGGAGGCGTTGTAGATGATCTCGGAGACCTTCTGCTGGTCGACCGTGTCCTGGCCAGCCTTGGTGAGCGAAGGACCCAGCAAATGGTACTTCAACGAGTCGTGCTCAATGGATGCAACAGCTGGCAGCTGTGGAGACTCATTTGCGCGCATGGCTCTGGTACTCTGGCGCAGATCTGGGGGTGGTGCAGGGGTGGTCGTCGACGCGTTCATGGTGTGAGGCGTCGCTGCGCCAGACGCGTCTGCTGCCTCGGCGGGGACATTGCGGACTGGCGTGGGTGTCGCGGTTGCAGACACAGACTGCGGACGGGAGTGGGACGAACGGGCAGAGGATGCGGACGCACTGCTGGTCATATTAAGGGCGGCGGCATCGCGATAATGCTATGTTGATGAACCATAAAATCGCCATAAGCCGCCGTCGTATAGAATCTCATGACGCTACTACCCAGCTAGCGCGCTGCAGGGCAAGCAGCCGAGATTCGTCAGGGATTAACCAGATCCAAAGGGAATGAACTGAATCACACCACAACAGACACAATCCCGGCACTAAGCCCGCCTCTGACTCTGCGAGAGATGGGAGCCACTGCGACCGCGACTGCTGCACACCAGACATTATCATTGTAGTGCGGGACACCCAACCAGACCGCCGCCGAACCGAACCCCGGGTCGACCGCCTCCACGCCCGAAGAAATACCACGACCCAGCCAAACAAGCGGCCATCACAATCGCCAAACCCCCCAGCAACCGCCCGACTGCCCCCTCCTACGGCCATGCTCCGTCATTGCACGCGCACACCCGTCCTCACCTAACACCCACTCACGACACGGAGGATGCCCATCGACCGCAACACTCCTAACAATCCGCGGCCTCTGAAGCCAACGCTCGCTAGCAACCGGACCGCCGCAAACGGGAAGACGACGCCTGTCACCCCACGCCTCGCCGTTCCCCTCGCGCCCTCGACGCCCTCGACCAGCTCGTCGCAGACAAGCCGCACCGCGCGAGCTGCCCCTGGACTGACGCCGAGGCTCGCCGCCCCTGTTAAGGAGGACACTGCCAAAACCTACCTCAGCACCAATGTCACTCCACGCACCGCCACGCGCAAATCGCGCGTGGGCGTCGGCAGCAACTCCTCCACACCCAATGCATCCCCTGCAACCACCCCTATAACCTCACGTCCAGCCTCCATGGTTGATTTTGCGCATAGGGAGCACGGTTCTGCTCAAAGTGGGCCTGCAATAAATGCAAATCCCAGACCACGAAGTACCGTGGGGAGTAGCGGCAATGGACACAGTGTGACGCCCACGCCTCGATTGCAGCTTTCAAACATGTATAACCACACTCCTCCAGAGCCAGCTCAGACGAAAAATGCCTCGCCCATGTTCTTCCATGCAAACAGCGTCAAGTCGCCCAAGGAGCAGGCTCCTCCACCAAGACCAGCACAGAAGAAGCCTGCCGTCTTCTTCCACGCGAACGGTGATGAAGTGAACAGCCCACAGAAACTACGAGCCCCATCACCGCCATCCTCTGCGGTTGGTAGGCCCTCTTCTGTTGTTGGCAAGGCGTCTTCAAACGTAGGGAAAGCGTCCTCCTCTGTAGGGAGACCTCAGCTGGAAAGCAAGTTTCTCCATGCCGATTCGACACCAGAAGTTCGATCTATGCCATTGCTGAGCCCTCCTATGGTCGGTTCTGCGCCAGACTACATGTCAGCTCTGAGCCCCTCGCAAGGACCCAGGGCTCGATCGCCTTCGCCGACCAAGGATTTCGGGCACCTGTCGTATCGCAAAGGTGCCTCGCAAGTCATTCGGCCAAATCTACACACGCGCAACTCAGCTTTATCTGTTCTGTCTGGCATCAGTAATGCAGCTGAAGAGCCAGACAGTTCGCGCAGACGGTCCAGCATCACTTCATCACTCAGCAGACCGGGCCACTACAAGAGTGCAAGTCTCTCATCGATCGACTCTGTCGCTGATTTGAGGAGAGTTCCTTCTCACGAGATCAGTGCCACTACACCAAGCCCTATGCATCACGGCAGCCGCATAGTCAGTAACGGCTCTTCAGTCGTCGAGAGCACCGCACCCACACCGTCGCCATTGGCTATCAGCCAGAACGCACTTCCATCACCCGGACTAGCAACACCCGGGCTGGCGAGTCCTTCGATCGCCCAAGAAGGCCAGACTCCGCTGGAGATTGCGAATGAGCTGGCAGCTAACGCTCGTCGAGAGCGAAAGGTCTTGGATCTGGAGATTAGCAATTCATCCCTTCTCGCAATCAACCGATCACTGGAGAAGGAGATGCGCAAGCAAAAGGCCGAGCTGAAGCGCCTCCGTCGAATGAGTCGTGCAGGCCGCTTCTCATTGGACGCTCTGGGCTCCACCCTCGACACGTTCACAGCCAAGAAGGCCAGCGACCTGTCTGACATGTCTGAAGTCGAAGAGGAGGAGGAAGAGGAAGAGGAGGTGCCTTCAGAAGACGACGCAGAGAGCAGCGAGTCTTCTTTCGATGAGAACGTACCGGAGACCAACGTCCAAGCAGAGCGCGACGAAGCCTACCGTTTGAAAGACGAGAAGCGTCTTCAGCTGGACCTGGCCAAGCACCGCGATCTCCTGATGGACAGCCAAAAGATGAACGAGAGCCTGAAGCGCTGCCTAGGCTGGACGGACCAGCTTATCAAAGATGCCCAAAAAGCGCTGGACTACCGCGTCAACGTCGCCGACGTGCGGCTCGGCGGGCGCGTGCTGGTCACCGAAGACGACGAGGAAGATGGTGAAGGCCACAGCACGCACGACGAGGCCAGGGGCCTGCTCAGCCCGTGGACCCCCCCGCAGCGCGCCGCCGACAGCCTCGACCCACCCGTCCCCGACTTTGCACGCGCTGAGAACCGCGACTCCGGCGTCGACGTTGGCCGCGTCAAGCACGATGGCCACGACCTGCCCGACGACTACTCGCTCGGCTCGCCGTTTGGCGACGAGTTTTCTTCCCTCCACGCTGGTATCGACGCGCTTGAAGCGTCGTAGCCCTCACCACAACTACATCACACTTCATTCCCTTTGTAACCCTCCTCAACACTGCATTTTCCACGGCGCTCTTTACCCGGACCCGGCGTTTCCTCTTTGTTTATTTGAAATATATCTGGGCGGCGCAATTGCACACACTCACCACTCTGCCACGACGACGAATCTCCTTTGCCGTTTGTCGCTGGATTATAGAGTCTTTCTTCTCTTCTCTTCCCCATACTTATTTGTTGCCAGAATATTACATCACACTGCTTTGGTTGCTTCATCTGACTGTTAATGTATTCATGGGCGAGTTCTGCTGGGACGCACAGGGGCTGCCTGGCTAGCTGGCTGGTTGGGCTTGTCAGCACGGCACGGCATGGCACGGCACAGGTCTTCCTTGGTCTTCAGCATTTGACTGCGCAGTCAGTCTCATTTCGATTTCCGATTCTCCGCCTTGGGGCTGGATCGCACAGCTCCTGTGCGTAGTGTACGGGACACACGGCCGGCACGCGACACGGCCGGCCCTGTGCTACTACCACTGTGACTGCGACTGCGACTACTGGGCATTGTGTTCGTTGTTGTGTGTTTTACATACTTTTACTGAGATACCCCCCATCGATCGATCATATCCAAATCCGAACCCCCTCAACTCCTTTTTGTAGTCTGGAATGCCAATATCGTAACTCTGCCTGAACATGTTTGGCGTAATTGACAGATTCATGGTGATTGCACACTACGTTCACACGTCCTGGGATCAGCTGAATTCGGTAGTCTAGTGCGCTGCATGGCTTTGCGGGCAGAGGCTGAATGTAGGATAGGCGTCACTCGAGAGAAGAAGAATTTACTTGAAGTAAAATGCGATTGTCTGGTTGTCAAGCAAGGGGTATCGACCCAGTCTCTCGCTATCGAAATCGACACGGGTATTGTCTATGAAGAACGTGCGCGCAAAAAAAGAATTCAGAAGTCGTCCTCCCCATTCTCATCAACTGAGATCTCAAGCCCAGTAGCCCAGCAGCGCCATAAGCCCCGCACCCAGCACCATCAAGCCAAACGCATACAGCGTCCTGCTCACCGGCCCCTTCTGCATGTACGGGCTGAACATGAACTCGTGGGCCATGAGCTCGACCAGACCAGTGTAGATGAGGATACCCGCACTGATGGAGTCGAAAATGCCGTTGACGATGAGCGTGGTCTGGCCCTCGGGGGAGAAGGACTCGCGCACACCGAGGCCGATGGCGATGGCGATGGGCGTCGAGATTCCGTAGCCCAGTCCAAGCAAGTACGGAGTCCAGCGCTTGCTGCGTGGCCAGGGGACCTCTGCGAGTCGTGCGCCGAGACCGAGGCCCTCGAAGGTTTGGTGGAAGACCAGGACGATGTAGAGGGTGATGAACTCTTCGCCGGCGACGGCGAGGGTCAGTCCGACGAAGATGGAGTGAAAGATGACGCCGAATTCGAGGATGAAGACGGCGGTCAGCTGGGCGGCGTAGGTTTCCGGGACCACGCCTGAGGATTCCCAGTCGGGTGAGATCTCAGAGTTGGCGATGTGGTCGCGCTGGTGGCCGAGGTGGTCTTCGCCGCGCACGTGCGAGGGCCGCGGTGCGGCTTCGGGGGCGGCGCGCTTGTCTTCCAGGCTGTGGTCGTCGGAACCATGGGAGTGGCCGTGGGAGTGACCGTGGGAATGGTCGTCGCCGTGAGAGTGGTCATGGCCGCCGAAGTTGGCGTAGCGCATGGTCATGAGCTCGAGGAAGAACATGACGAAGGCGGTCATGAGGGCGATGGCTTCGGGCCATGGGTAGGTGTCTGAAGAGATGGTCTTACCGACGAGGCATTCGTTGCCGAGAGCCTCGTTTGCAGGTGCGAGCAAGTGGATGAATGCTGTAGCGATAATTACACCAGAACCAAAGTACTTGGCCACGAAGAACGTCCATGAAGGCACCAGCTTGGTCCTCGAGCGCTTGGCAATGGTAGGGAAGATGGCACCTTGAAGATATTAGTATTCAGATACAGTGAGGTCATGTGATTTGTCCCAGATCGAGACTAAGATGGGTCGGAGGGATTGACAACATGATTTGAGCGGTAATCGGTAATGTGTGATACTGGACATGATATGACTTACCCCATAGAGAGCCAACAAAGATGACGAAAATTGACGAAATGCGAACGCCCATGCGCCCATCGTAGTCATTGCTGCCAGCACAGGCGGGAGGAGCAGCCTCTGAACCGGCATCCTGTCGCAGCACTAGTCGTGCGACCTCCATAGCTGCGGCGTCCATGGTGGTGTAGCTGGGCTGCTGACGCTGAGTTGAGGTAACGTGCCTGGGGAACTTGGACCAGATGAGGGTCCGCGGGTTGGTCTTATAGTACCGGTACACTGCCGCACACTGGTTCGGTTCGGTCGCGACCCTGAGGAGAGGCGGCTGCGGTGATCCAGATACGTGGGTTGACTGATCACAACGCTTGTCTAGTCGATCTCCGAAAGCTTGGGATGCAGGTGTTCTTATTGCGCCGAGAGGGATAAGCAATTCAGCACCTTGATGGTCGAACGGAGCGAATAGCTGCGGTGGCTTGGTGCAGCTTGAAAAATTGGCAGACTCGATAGCGGACGAGCACCTTGATGTCTGCGCTAAGACTCAAACCCACCGTTTCCGTCATCGTGTGGGCAAATCGACTGGGATGGCGCAAACTCCGCGCTCTGCTAAAGTGCCGTCTGAGCCATTTGCTCAATTGCAAATGGACGAGATACAGTGCGATTGCGGCTATTCGGAGGCCTGATCGTGGTACAGCGCGCATGCTCGTGTGGTGTTGCGGTCCCACGTTTTGTCGACTTCTGCGTTGCTGTGCCGTAGCGAATCAGCACCGCAGGATTTCGCGAACGGAAATTTCGACAAAAAGCAACCACCCAGCCTCTCCGATCTTCAGCCGACCCTGGAGCGTCTACATTCGGAACCATCGCTTTTGTTTCTTCAATGTTGCCTCTGCAGGGCATGTCGCTAGTAATTTCTGAACAGTGCAACTGAACAGTTGAACATCAGATTACATGCTGCTATTCTGTAATCCTGACTCAGGTCTGGTAACGGCGGGCCTGTCGTGCCGCGAGAACGATGGGGCCCGCCTCGGTTCAATCCGATGCTGTTGCGAGGCTTTCGTAGTTCGGTGGGGACATGGTATTATTACATATGACGAGATAAGCTGCCGGTGATTCCGTTGGTGGTATAACTACAGCGGCTGGCAACATGTTGGTACTCAACATCTGTGCGCTATCTATCCGTCAGCGGAGTACTGTGTATGTCTGACAGACTGATGTTGCTCTTACCTGCTGGACTTGGTCAACTCTCGCAGTGCTTCTCGAGGCCATTGCGCTGCTACGCTCGAATCGAACATTGCTGCATCGCTTACCTGAAAATGCAGTGTTGTGGATCCCAAACAGAATCCTTTCAAACTATAGGTAGACGACCGCTCTGACGTGACGAAGCGCGAAGCACGAAGCATGAGACGGGTCGCACAGCACTCCTGAAACGTTGAAGTCCGTGTTGAGGATTTCTGTGCTAGCGAATGTCAGAGAGTCACCTGAAGCCTTCATCACTAGCATTGGCTCGAGACAGCGTGTTGTCATTACACCGCCGAATCACCTACAGCACCAGTGCTGGGTCATGGAGCATAATGACGGACACGCAAGGATTGAATAGGAATGCTGCGCGTGCTTGCTGCGGCAAGTTTCGTAGGCCGTCTGGGCATATGCGCTGCGCAGCTTAAAACACAACCCTGTTTTTCCCAGCTCGCTCTGCGAGGCGGACGCCGACGAGGCGCCTCACTCCGGAACCAACAGAGACCCGGAATTGGTCAAGCTGATGTCACGTGGCTATC
This sequence comes from Epicoccum sorghinum, assembly GCA_020272525.1. NCBI lineage: Eukaryota > Fungi > Ascomycota > Dothideomycetes > Pleosporales > Didymellaceae > Epicoccum > Epicoccum sorghinum. The sequence continues at coordinate 1,439,678 of VXJJ01000021.1, forward strand.
TTACGAGACATCTAGAGTGCGATCCTTGACATTCTGCGCGCTTGGAAATGTGGGGTACATCGATGTGGTCGATCGATGATGCATTTCATTGTTTTCCATGTTTGCGCATCGCGAAATAGCCGCCCGTCAGCACTGCAGCGCTGCAGTCGCTGACAGCCATTGCAGAGCATCAAGGAATGGCAATCGAACAAGCACACTATGCAGCAGCACTACTGGCAAGGCCTTGTACCTCTGCATCAGAGTGTTGTTTGACGGCGCCTGGCCGCGAGCTTCAACCGTCCCCGCCGCCATTGGCCAATCATACTCGATCGCCGCTGCATGCAGTGAGGGGAGATGACGTCGTGACTTCCTACTTGGTACAGCTCCTGCAAGAGCTCGGGGCAGGTGACAGCATAACGCCCATCAAGCTGTTGCCTGCTCTCCTGTTTAAAACCTCAGCCGCTGCTTGTCACTTTCCGACTCTTCATCCTTCAATCGAGGTATCGTTGCTGTCACCCAATTCACAGCCGTTGTACCACCGCCATCATGATTGTCGACCAATTCGAAGAGGTTCTCAGGAAGACCTCCGCCATTCCTCTGCCTACCGCTTCGCCCACCGGCGTTGCTCCCATTCCCTCAGTCATTCCCGACTCGCCCGAGCACCAATTCGTTGGCGAGACCGGCACGAAGACGCTATGGGTTGTTTTCATCATCATGCTGATATCGTCCGGTGTCTTCTCTGGCCTCGCATGGAGGGTCCCGGTGGTAAGTAGCACTCATAACTCAAGTTGCCGCCGACTCCCGCCAGCTCACTAACAACCATATAGCAAAAGCGCCTCTTCTATGTCATCACAACTCTGATCACCATCACTGCTGCAATCTCGTACTTCGCCATGGCCACCGGCCAGGGTGTCTCAATTCACCACATTCACGTCCGTGAGCAGCACGACCACGTTCCCGACACTCATCACGAGATCCAGCGCCAGATCTTCTGGGCTCGCTACGTTGACTGGGCCATCACCACCCCTCTTCTGCTCCTTGACCTTGGTCTCCTGGCTGGCATGAACGGTGCTCACCTCAGCATCGCCATCGTCGCTGATCTTATCATGGTCCTTACCGGCCTCTTCGCTGCTTTCGGCTCCGAGGGCACTCCCGCCAAGTGGGGATGGTACACCATTGCCTGCTTCGCCTACCTCATTGTCGTCTGGCAGCTTGGTGTCAACGGCCGTGCTGCCGTCCAGGCCAAGGGCCAGAACGTCTCCTCCTTCTTCCTCGCCATTGCCGGCTACACCCTCCTTCTCTGGACTGCCTACCCTATGTGAGTTGCGCACATCATTATCTATGACAAGTGACTAATACCATCCAGTGTCTGGGGATTCGCTGATGGTGCCCGCCAAGTTGGTGTCGATGGCGAGATCATTGCCTACGCCATCCTTGACGTCCTCGCTAAGCCCGTCTTCGGTACATGGTTGATCATCACTCACGCCAAGCTTCGCGAGACTGATGTTGACCTTGGTGGCTTCTGGGCTAACGGTCTCAACCGTGAGGGCGCTCTCCGCCTTAACGATGATGACGGTGCTTAAACGTATCGTCACTCACACGATATCAACGATTCAAACATTCGATCAAATTGTAAATCGGGATAAGCTACGCACAACCAGTCCCAGGGGGAACACAGGTATGGGTGACAGCATGGTAGCTGGCAGGGCCTTTCCTTTCCTACCGTCTTCGACAGTCTTCTTATGAACCTCGCGCACTGCACCTGCGGAGCACAGGCATCATGTAAATTTAAAATGGCAAATCTGCCAGTTTCTAGTATATGGCTAATGCGGTAATGATATGACCTTTCTCACGCTTTGCGCATACATAACTCTCATGACGCGTCCTTAGGAATGTGCTGTCGTGTATCGTTCCACACGCATCCCTTATGCCACGTTAGTAGCCGTCGGACATGTTGCCTACTGGACACATTGGTTGCTGCTCAGACCGGGCATCAAGTCCAGCCGGCAGGCCATGGAGGTTGGCAAGGGATGGATTAATGCTTGTTTAAGTCAAGCCTTTATAGTGTCTTTGCCATCTTCGTGTATCGCTGATCTTCATCTGCCCATTTGCGGTGCTTTTACTACATCGAGATGCAACTAACTTTAGTAGGGGCTGTCCTAGCTGTGCTCTCAGCGCAGGTGTATGTACTGTCCGCGTTGTTCTTCTGATATTGTATTCACCACAGACTAGCTCATCATCCCCCGTTGTGCAAGCCGACGCAGTCTCTTCCCAAGCACCGACATGTACCCGCGTCGTTCTCAAGCAGCCCTCGTTCAAGACCGTGTGCACAAACTATAAAACCACTGTGACTTTCACATCATACACCAACTGTGGCGGCTGTGCCCTTTCCACAGAGAGACTTGGGCTTGGACTGGTATGTTAACTACCATTGTCTGACTGTGATTGTATTGACCATGGTAGCCATGCCGCACAGTTCTGTCGCGTCCAGGCATAACCGCAACAACTGTGACCAGCTGCAGGCCGCCTCATGCGACGACAACGACGACAATCGTCAGATATGCCAGGCCTACAGGTAAATGCTTGTTGTCCACGGAGGAGTCGACAAGGCTAACGCAGCTCCAGTGACGTCCGCCTTATAAGTAACACGTGCGAAGCCTGGGATACTTCTAGCGGTTAATAGGCACGATCCATGCATGAGTAGGACTGAGGAGCATATTGGCCCTGCCCAAGGAGCGTTTGAAACGAGACTTCAGCCTTGCCCTTAGTAAATTGAGCTTTTTTTTTACGCCGAGCGCTTAGTAGGCGCTTCGAATCTCAGCAGCATCGAGTAGATTTGAGACGCGTACATGCAGGTATAGATATAGCGCATAACGTCCATCTCAAGTTTCGTGCATCGTGTTTTGTCGATTGGTAACGCTAGACCTGCTTGACTTTCACTCATTTTTTTTATTAGTCTTGAGATGCGTGCACTGATACTTGATGCACAGGTTTCATGTCCTGATTACGCCAAGATAAACCTGTAAAACAGACATACGAGAGTGAAAGTAGCTGTAGGTGTTCAGTGCTCTGAAGCTCTGGTAGTAAACAAGTCCGTGCATGGATACGTCATGGCTAGGCGCAGGCTAACAAGGAACTCGAACGTAGCCAGTGAGCGTTCCATCAACAGTGAACGTGGTGACATCGCAGCGTGATGAACAGCGCAGTGATCTCTCTGTTGCTCGTGAGACCCGTGCCTGATCAAGGCAGCTGCACATGATGAGGGTCGTTTGCTAATGCAGGGATCTGGGTGCCCCGCATATCCAAGGTTCCTGGCAGCTGCGGCAGCTTTGTTTCGACGCATCCAGCCGCCGTCCCCTCTCATCTCACCACTACGAGCTCCTATAAGTACACTCAGCCAGCGCGAGCTCCAGCTCCATCTGCACCTGCAACTAAATCTACCTTGTTCTAACTCACTGACCATCGCCCAACATGGCTTCTGAAGACACTAACCCCATCGACGCTACCCCAATCTCGCCCGTCCGCAGCAACGAGCGCCGCAACAGCTTAGAGAAGCACCTGCAGCACCGCCCCGAGGCCCAGGATCTCAAGAACAGGCACATCTTGCTCGACACCACCACAGCTCCGTACGTTGGCTCGCGCCCGGCGATCCCGCAGCTTCCCTCATAGGGTGCGCCCTCAGCTGACCATGTCTCAGGGCCCTGCAAGCCCGAGCTCTCGAGCTCGAGCGCCAGCGCGCAACCGACAACCTTAAGAAGGGCCTCAATGCCCGTCCTGAGCGCGAAGACCTCATCCAGCGAAACATCCTGCCTGCTTCCAATGCCGCGCCTGCCCTGCAGGAGAAGCAGCGAGAGCTCGAACACCACATGAGGGCCGACAGCCTGGAGAAGGGGTTGCAGAGCAGACCGAATCCCGAGGAGCTCATCAAGAAGGGCATTCTTGAGGCTGACGAAAACCCTCTCAAGGCTTGATCGGGTCCAGCTCAGACATGTGATAGTCTTTTGGCCAGGAATGACTTCTTGACGGACGGTTCTTTCTTCTGCGTTTAGTGAAAGGAGTTCTTATGGGCAGCACAGGTATGACTGTGCATAGCGATTTGCAAATTCAAGCTCTCTAAACATCCCTTCTCTTTCCCTTCTACAACGTGCATCTCTCCTGTTCACAAACATGTTACACAAGGAGGAGTTGATGTCACAAACGACCCGTCATGATGACCCAACGCTCGATTAACCCTTCTAGTCACAACTTTCCCTTCTTTGAGTCTAAGTAACAACAAAAGATTATATTACTAATGACTACGACTAAACAATGTTATCATCGTCTAGTGAGATGCAGGAGCAACCTCCTTACGCTCTTCACGGACAACTTCCTTACCATCAAGGCCGACCTCGTTGATGGAAGCGCGGCCTTCGCGGTCAGCCTCGATGTTCTTGATGAGCTCAGTAATGCCGAACAGGTCGTCCATCTTTTCGAGCGACAGGCCTTTCGTCTCAGGAACCAGGAACCAGACAAAGATGAACATGGAAAAGCAAAATGCGCCGTAGATGAGAAAAGTTCCGTATCCGTTGAATCCAACGGTAGTCATCATATTCTAAGTGGAAATCAGTATACACATCAAATGCATGTGGCGATTCGTGACTTACGGGTGTTGCCCTCGCAACCACAAAGTTAAAGAGCCATTGCGTTGCAGCAGCAATGGCTACATTGAGAGACCGGAGACGGGCTGCAGGGATCTCAGAGACGTAGATCCAGCATACAGGGCCCCAACCAAACTGGAAGAAACCGGCGAAAAGGAAGACGCAGACAAGAGCAAAGTAGCCAGCAGGCGGGACGTTTCCCTTGCCCTGAGGAGGGTCGAAGCGCATGTACAGGCCAATGTAAAGCATGGCAAGACCCTGGGCAATCGATGTCCAGAGAAGCGAGCGGCGACGACCAAGCGAATCAGCAGCGAAGATCAAGAAGGCAAGACAGGCGATCATCTTCACGATGCCATAGATACCAGTGGCGAAGAGCTTGACCTCGTTACCGCTGAGGCCAAGCGCAGTGAAGATTTGGGGAGCTACCATAGTCAGCGCCTAGATTCGCAACACAGTGCTTAGAACCAACCGTAGTAATTTATGGCATTTGTTCCGGTCATCTGCTGGCAGATCATAAGTCCGATCGAAAGGAGGGCGCGCTTGCGGTTACCAGGGATGGTGAACATCTCCTTGAGCAGATCCTTGACCGAAGCACCGGCAATAAGCATACGCTCGTGTTCGAGCTGGTCGGCGATATCCTTCAGCTCGGCAGCAACGTACTCGTGGGACGCAGGCAAGTTGCGGACACGGGCAAGAACAGCGGTAGCCTCCTCCCAGCGGTCTTGTTTGGCAAGGAAACGTGGGGATTCCTTGTTAAGAGCCATGCAGCTGAAAAGGAGAACAGCAGGAAGAGCCTGGAGGGCAAGAGGCACGATATAAACAGCCTGGCCAGAGATGTGCAGCAGCGAGCCATAGTTCACCCAAAAAGCCAGACACGTTCCCGTGGCGATGAACAACTGGTATAGACCGGTGAGACCGCCACGAATGGCACGAGGGGCGTTCTCGGAGATATAAAGGGGGACGACCATGGAGGCTTCACCGACACCGACTCCGGCAACCAGACGACCGATGTACATAGCTGCAATGCTACCGGAGGCAGAAGCCTGGATGACGCAACCTATAATGGTGACAAGACCAGCGAATTGAAGAGCCCACTTGCGGCCATACTTATCAGCCATCCAGGAACCGATGAAACAACCGAGGAAACATCCAGCTTGTAGGGTCGATGCAATGTTGGCGCCGAGGTCGGCTCGTTCTTGCTTGGTCTTATACTTCAGATCGTACTTGCTAAAGGCATGTCAGCAATCTGTTTCCTTGTATGATTTGCAGACTGGCGCACATCTGGAACTCGTTCAACTCCAAGACACCTCCGATGGTGCCAATGTCGAAACCGAACAGCATGCCTCCGAAGCAGGCAGAGCCGGCCATGGCAAAGGCTCGCCATCCATAGATTTCGGGGGGATCTGTCTTCACAGCATCGTTCTTGACGATGCTCCTGATGAGCTTCGCACCAGTAGTGACGCGCCCGCTCATGACTGTGGATAGTGTTCCGATACTTTGGAGTTGTTAATGGCAGTCAACGATCCACCGTGGTCCAGTGCTGGTCGATAGTGCTTGTGCGTGTGAGGGGAACGGACAACCTCCACAGATAGGATGATCTCCAGAAGCGGAACTCCTCGTTATCTATATAACTGCACGTACAGCGGCCCAAGCTCCATGTCAAGACGGGGTAACCAGCACCGCGGTCCTTGCCCCAGTTCTTCCCCCGGACTCCACACTCCCTCCACAGAGTCGCACGCACGTTGAACAGGCCATCCATGACCCGAAGAAGCCTCGCTTGGAGATCCAGACAGCGGTTGTCTCTGTTCCACCCAATGACATGTTGCTCACATTCAAGCTCTTGGCTCCTGTTAAGAGACGAGCTGCTTGGCTGGGCGCAAGACTCTCCACCCCATTTGTGGAAGTCGAAATGTGCGTCTTGGGACAGCCAAGAACAGGGTGCGATTCCGCCAACAACATGGGAACGGGACGTCCTCTCCGCAGCAATGGTGGCATGCGAAGCAAGTCTGGTGGTCTTGGCCCTTTCATGGAGACGGCTTGGCTCTCCATGGGGTCCCCCGCTGCAAAATCCTGGCCTTTGTGGTCGGTGCTTCGGCAGGTCTGGGGTAGCGCAGGTGGAGAAAGCGAGCTAGTCTGCTCGGAGGCACTTAAGCCACTTCGTGTGAATTTATCCGTCCACTTACTCATTGCGACCACTCCTGCAGCCACTTTGTCCAGAAACGCTGAGATTTATGGGCTCAGGATGTGACGATGTGGATCTTAGTGCAGCCGGTAACTCGACTTCACCCATAGATCGTGACGGATTGCGCGCAAAAGATGGGTCGTGGGGGGCACTGTCGGCGTTTGAACAGCTATCTCCAACATGCCTGCTATCAATAGCCCGAGACCCGACGGTTAAAGGGCGACATAAAAGGTAACGACCAAAGTCAACCGCACGGGAGAAGCAGCCAGTGACATCAAACTTTCGTCGTCACTACCAGGCCACGCGATTACCCAGCCCAGGTCAAGCATTTCGGCGCCGCTCGATTTGGCATCTGCACTCACGCCTCCAACTCTTGGAACTTCGGGTTTTCGGCAGTGTACTGCACGACCTCAAGCCAGGGAATCACTATCCCGCATTCAGCAACAGAAGCAAGTGTACCACTTGTAGCTGCTTGCGACTGAACGGGGCGTGACGGAATTACAGTGCAATAATTCTTGCGAGTCTCGACGCCTCGCAGCACACGCCCTGGAAAGAGTCGTGCTATTCCGTAGACCTGACGAATCATGAGTGCCGCGACGGCCAACGCCAACCGCGCATTTCCTCTCCATGCTTTCTCCACGAATCCACTGCGCGACAGAGACGATGTCGTCAAAGCTGTGGCTTCGTTGCTGGACCCACTTTTGGAGGGTTTCTCTGAGCACAGCTCCATGGTCAAAGTTGGGTCAACCGGAACCCGCTTCGACGAAGCCGCTGCTCAGGTAGAAGGCTTTGCGAGGCCGTTGTGGGGCCTTGCAGCTCTTTTGGCTGGAGATAGTGAATATGCTGGAACCGACAAGTTCGTCCAGGGCCTGATCAATGGCACAGACCCCGAGAGCCCAGGCTTCTGGGGGTACATGGAGGATATTGATCAGAGGATGGTCGAGTCGTGTCCCATTGGGTTCACGCTCGCTGTTGCTAACAAGCAGTTCTGGGACCCGTTGACTGACAAGCAGAAGAAGAACGTTGAGACGTGGCTGGGCAGTATGAACGACAAGGAGATGCCGAACACGAATTGGTATGCCACATATCAGGTCTCTCTGGACCTTTTCCAGATATACGATGCTAACATCTCCACAGGCTCTGGTTCCGAGTGTTCGCCAATCTCGGTCTTGCAAAGAACGGAGCAAACTGGAACAAGGACCTCGTCAAGTCAGACATCAAGCAACTGAACACCTTCTATCGCGGCGATGGCTGGAGCAACGACGGGCCAGAGCACTATCGTCAAATGGACTATTACTCCGGCTCCTTCGCCATCCAATACCTCCAGCTCCTGTACGCCAAACTTGCCGCCGACATCGACCCAGAACAAGCCGCCGAATACAAAGAGCGCGCGCGCCTCTACGCCCAAGACTTCGTCCACTTCTTCGATCCAGAAGGCCGCGCCATCACCTTCGGCCGCTCGCTGACCTACCGCTGGGCCATGGTCGCATTCTGGGGCTCCCTCGCATTCGCCGACGTCGAGCTCCCCGCCCCCCTATCCTGGGGCGTCGTCAAAGGCATCTGGCTGCGCAACCTGCGCTGGTGGACAACGCAACACGACATCTTCCAATCCAACGGCATGCTCACAGTCGGCTACTCATACCCCAACTACTACCTCGCCGAGAACTACAACTCTCCCGGCTCCCCCTACTGGTGCATGCTTGCCTTCGCGTCCCTCGCCGCCCCCAAATCCCACCCCTTCTGGACCGCCCCTGAAGAACCCCACCCGTACGCCTCCTCCCAAATCACCCGCCCGCTCCCGCACCCGCGCCAAATTGTCATCCGCAGCGGTGGCCACTCCTTCCTCCTCTCCAGCGGCCAATCCTGCCACTACGCGATCAAGAACTCCAACGCCAAATACGGGAAATTCGCATACAGCTCCGCGTTTGCATACTCCGTCTCAACAGGGTACCAAGAGCTCGAGCAATTCGTGCCAGAATCCTCGCTCGCGCTGTCCGACGACGGCGGCGAGCTGTGGAAGATGCGCCGCGCGCTGAACGGGGACTCGCGCATCGAGTCCTCCCCGGACGGCGGCGCACCCATGCTTGTCAGCAGCATGCTGCCCTGGCCCGACGTCGAGGTCCTGACCTTCCTCGTACCCCCCGCAAAGGACACGCCCAACTGGCACCTCCGCATCCACCGCATCACCTCAGCGCGGGACCTGCAGACCGCAGAAGGCGGCTTCGCAGTCCACGGGGCGCGGGAAGCAGACGGGCGCTCCTTCACCGGTTTCAACCCAGCCATACCTGAAGGCGGGAAAGGCGAAGCCCAGGCCGCACTAACCGCGTCGCCGCGTTCAGGCGTCGTGGGCATTGCGGAGCTGCTAGATTCAACACAGAGGACGGGCCACATGCTGCAGGCCGATGCGAACAGTAATCTTGTTGAGGCGCGCAGTGTGGTTCCCCTGCTGAGGAACGAGATTAAGAAGGGCGAGACGGCGTGGTTTGTCACGGCGGTTTTCGCGCTGCCGAGTAGTGTTGAGGGGTGGACGGAGAGCTGGAAGGAGGGCTGGGAGAAGAGACCTGCTGTGCCGAAGTGGGTGCAGGAGATTATTGAAGGGAAGAATTAGGGGGTTGGTGGGTCGGTGGATGCGAGACTGTGGAAGTGTTGTACATGTGAATAGCATGTTGGCCGTCGATATCATGAATACATGTACTCTCTTATTACCATGTCTCAGGATCAAGGATATTTGATGCCTTGGGCGGTCCGACTGACCATGTTTACACGGAAATGTTGTGAGATCGACAAACGAACCGGTAGACCTGCAGACATCAATCATGAGAGTTCGCACGGTGGTCAAGGGGCCTTGAGAATAGTGCGCAAAGAATATCTATTACAAGCTCTTACAACCTCTACCAATATCGCGCTATGCCAAACAAGTCAATGCATTACCGCGAGGCTACGTGCGATTCTCAAACAAAGGAAAATTTATTTTACTCGACCCTCTTCTTGCCCTCCTCCAAGCCAAGCAGCCTGGCATCACTCTTGCCTCGCTCGTGCTTTGTGCCCACCAGCGAGCCAACGACGGGGTTGTGGGAGACCTTGGTCAGGCTGGACTGGTACGCTTCGACTTGGTGTGGGAGGCGGTTGAGCTTCGGCCAGTTGACCTGTAGATCGTAAGCATGTATGCGGAAGACTGAGATACAGTATCGACTTACGTAGAGAGTACCGTTCGCCCACATAAAGTTCAAGCAGGCGCCTGCGGTGGCTAGGCTGAGAACAAGAAGGAGGCGCAGCGGCCATACGGCAGCATCTGGCGCACGTCGTGTGAAAGAGCCGACGAGGATGAAAAAGACACTTGCTGCGAGAATGTAGGGTATCGCTTGAATGAAAATAGGTCTACGATCGGCAAACATAAGCTGGCCACCAATCGCAGAGTCGCTGGGCAGGTAGGTGCCCAGGAAAAGATCAAAAGCATCTTGCCTTGGGCCATCGCTAAAGTTGTTGAGGCAGTAACGTGTGATAGAGTTGTTCAAGTCCTGGAGCGCACCGCCCTTAGTTCGAACACCCAGACGTGTGAAGTCAGTCTTCAGCGCGCCAGTACCAGAGTAGGACTTGGAGACAACGTCGGCGTTATCAGCCCAGACGTTGCGGAAGAGGAACTCGAATGCTTTGTCCTCTTCTGCGCTCTCGCCTTCGCGCATCAGGCCAAGATCAATGAGCATACGCGACAGGATGAAGCGACCGATCATGCTCTGCACGACGTTTGTGCGGTCAAGGCAGTCCATGCAGTTGGTGCGGACGACTGCAGTCTGATGGCGCCTGACCTCGACACGGCTGCCGTCTCCAGGCATGTCGACGGAGCGGAAATAGCCGTGCTTCACTACGTGCGGCTCCAGCTGGTCCATCAAAAGCTTAGCACGATCCCAGCGAAGGCCCTTTGTCTCTGTGTGGAAGTCGAAGTAGACGTAGTGGAGGCGGTCCCAGACTGTCTGGGCATTCGCAGGCTCGACGATGTGGAACTTCTCGTCGGTGATCCTGTCGCCTTCTACATTCTCGTTCGGCGAAGATACGATGAATTTGACCATCTCCTCGTACGCTTCCTTGACCCTCTGTTCGCGCCCTTTCTGGTTTACCAAGTTGACCATCCAATTGTCTCCGTAAAGACGGATTTGCTCAGCGAAGTGCTTCTTCGCGGCGGGCACAGCGCTCTCGACGCCACGGACCTGCAGCTTCGGTGTATACTTGAGCGTGTTGATCTCAGTCCAGTAGACAGGGACGCTGCCTCGGGTCTGTACGTATGCGAGGACTTGTGTCTCTTTCCCAGGGGCTGCGCCAGCCGAGCCGTTCTGGTTTGAACCAAAGCCTCCTGGCCCGCCGGATGCGCTGTCGTTGAGGATGATGGCCTGCTCCGTCTCGTTGAAATTGGACACATTGCCGTTCTCGTCGATGCCTCGCGAAAAGTATCGGGTTCCTGCCTTGAGCCGCGACCTTCGTGTAACCAAGATGAAGGTGAGTGGTGTGCCCTTTATCGAGGTGTTCTTGATCTCCATCATGCCATACATGACAGGCAGAATGTATGGGTCCACATCTGGTGACTGCCCGCTCGAGTGCCTTCCATATCCGGTGCTCAGACCTCCGCGGAAGTCGATCAGATCACTGGAAACGAAGCGATTCCAGAAGAAGCGGTCGTCGGCGCGCTTCCAGAGGGGAGTCGAAGGATCGAGATGCGCTTGTCGCTGGAAGCTGTTGGTGATATCGAACGAGTATGAGAAGAACAAGGGCGACTGTTTAATTAGTGTCTTAAGTAGGGACAGATAGTTGTCCTCATCAGGGTCGTGCAGAGGTCGCTCTCGCAGAGGCAGAAACTCGGTGGCAACGACTTTGTAGATCATGTGGCCCTTGATTCTACCCATGGGCTGCGCCTTGGTTATGACAATAATATACTTGTCTTCACATGCATCAGCCCGGTGGTCCATTCACAGCTCGAGGGGGTAGCTACCTAGCCGCAGCTTGATGATTCCAAGGATGCCAGCAACGCTGGACACCCTTTTCGAGCCGAGAAGCTTGCCATCGTGCAGACGAATGTCACCGGAGGGTCGGTCTACAACCAATGTTGGTGCGGTTGGCGAGGACGGGGAGGAGAAGGCGTAGTGCGAGGGGGACGAATGCACATTGATGTCGCGGTATGGCAGAACGGCGCCCATGGCGGCTGCTGGTGGACAATTACTACGTAGAAGTGCTTCAGGAGCGCCGCAATGTGGGGGTTATTGGGCGAGAGTTCTGGCTAAGGGAGTTGGGTGTGGCGCGCGCTGGCGCAATGATAGTCGATGCCCTCAAGTGTAGATGCAGCCACGCAATCGTCATGGGCCACAAGGGTCCGCTGCCAAGCAATTGCAACCCCGTCACCCCGTCACGCCGGGCAGCGACCTTCATCGCTCTTGCCCGCAACAACACAGCAGTCAAGCCCGACCACACCGCTTCCACGTCTCGCACCCCGACCACGCCTCCTGCATCTCCCTCCTTCACAACGACCGCCTAAAAAACCGCCATCCCAACTTTAGCCCGCCATGTCGCAGAGAGTACAGCAAGGCGGACGCCCAGGCGGCTCCCGGTTCGCACAGTTCAAGCTCGTGCTGCTTGGTACGCACATGGACTCAGCATTTGCACGTGTTTGTTACAGTTTGCTGACCATGCGCAGGTGAATCCGCCGTCGGAAAGGTGCGAAGTCCAATCAAGGCAGCCGCGATATGAGTTGAGCTAACAGATAGATGTGCAGTCGTCACTGGTATTGCGTTTTGTAAAGGTGCGGTCGATTTTCATGTCTACCATGGATACTGCTGACGGCTAGACAGGATCAATTCGACGACTACAGAGAATCCACCATCGGCGCCGCCTTCCTCACCCAGACCATTGCACTCGATGAGAACACAACAGTCAAGTTTGAGATCTGGGATACCGCCGGCCAGGAGCGCTACAAATCGCTGGCCCCCATGTACTACCGGAACGCAAATTGCGCCGTCGTCGTCTACGACATCACACAAGCCGTACGCGTGCCCTGAGGCATTTATCGCGAGCAACCGTTGACAAGCACAGGCATCTCTCGATAAGGCAAAAGCATGGGTCAAGGAGCTCCAGCGCCAAGCAAATGAGAACATCATCATCGCCCTCGCCGGCAACAAGCTCGATTTGGTCACCGAGAACCCCGATAAGCGCGCCATCTCCACCGCTGATGCCGAGCAGTATGCCCGCGAGGCGGGCCTCCTTTTCTTCGAAACATCGGCCAAGACAAGCGAGAACGTGCGAGAGCTCTTCACTGCTATCGCAAAGAAGCTGCCGCTTGACCAGGCCGGCCCACGGAACCTGAGGCCCGGCCAGCAAAGACAGGGCGTCAACCTTAGGCCGGAGGCGAACCAGACACAGGGACCGGCCGGCTGTAACTGTTAGCGAGGGGTGTTGGCTATTTGCTTTGTAGGTATGACATTCAACACGGAGCGATACCATGCTGTTACTCTTTGCTTGTATCCGTCCGTCTGATCTTCACTTGTAGGGTACATTGGGAACCTGGCGTTCCGGCTTTGCTATGCGTTAAGAGATGAGATTCGGGGCCACCTGACAATTTAATTATAATGATATCGCAGCCCCCTTCCTATTTCTTCTTCAGTCGATATTGCCTAACGCCTCAACTCCGACACTGTTTCATACGCCCCTAAACCCTTCACTTGCCTAGACCCGACCTTCATCTGTTGTACATCAGAGGCCTGCCCTTTCCCATCTCAGCCCACCGCCGAAGTCTCGGTAAACACCCAGTCCTCAGGCTTGTCGTACGAAATTGTCTCAGCGTTCATCGTCATGTTGCCGATGGAGTCCTGCTCGTTCTTTTTCTGAACCCAACTACACGGCTGGCTTGATATGGTGTCAAACCATTGACCTTCGTAGGTCCAGTGCCACTTAAGATCGACATTTTCCAAGTCCTTGCCCAACTTGAACATGAGCGATTGCTGCGGATTCATGTCACGAGGGAGAGTGCAGTTGTACCAGCGCTGCCCATCGCACAGCATGTCGTTGACCAGCGTAACGCACTTGGCAGACCACCGTTGGTTCTCCTGCGGATGCATGTACTGCACGTTGAATTTGCAGCCTGACCAGCGCGACGGTGAGCCGGTCCGCTGCAAGTACGTGTTGAAATCTGTCACTACGAAGTAGGGTGGGGTTTGAGAGTTCGCGCGAGGTACAGCATCGAGAGGCTTTGCGACGCGAGCGGCCACAGCGTCGATTACAAGAGCGTCATGCTTCCCGTGGAAAGCATCGCAGAGGCCGGAGGGGAGTAGAGCCACAAGGGCTATAGAATGCTGGAATCGCATGGTGGTGAGTGGCGTGTCTGTTGTGTTGTTGCTGGTTTGCGGGTGCGAGTGAAGAGTGTGATGGGCGTTGAAGGCGCCGCCAGGTTCGACTTCTTATACAAACGGGATGCCGTTCTGCTGCAGAGATCTTTAGCATCCAGGCGACGCGCGTGCAACAAGCTGACGTCGCTTCGTCGAGCAGCCGTCGGTGGCTGGAGTTTGTGTTCATCGCCGTGCTGTATGGGAAAGGTTTCCTCTCTCGATCCGGCAATCACTCAACGGCATGCGCGTCACTCGCAGACCGGATGCTGATCCAAGCCTGGCCTCCATTCGGGCTGACTTACCTCTGTACCCGCCGGCATCCCAGAACCCAGATACCTGTCTCCGCTTGAGAACTCGGTCTACAGGAAACATCGCATCGAACATGTCCAGTCATCGCGCGGTACCCGCAGAACAGGTCGCAGCCTCCCCTGGCGATACGCAGAGTCCAGTCCTCGCGTCACACGAATGGGGCTCGCGATAGCCGTTTTAGTGCAACGTCGCCTCGTGTCGTCCATGCAAGGTGTTCTCCCAGCCGGGGCTGCTGCTAGAGTGACTACCACTTATGCGCCGGGTGGATACTGTGTGTGTGACGAAAAAGAGTTCGTGTTCCCACTGCCAGGTACCTAGCCAGTTTGTGAAGATGTGCGACATGGCCTGGATAATCTCACAGAGGTATGCGTAGTAGTCTGAAGCATTGGTCTTTAGCTGAGTATGGAATAGTTCCTAAGTACAAGCAGGTGCACAAGCAGCGCATACGAAGCGACCAAAATTGTTTTCTAGATGTCCCCTCTCGATCCATGCAAGGTATAGGGTCCCGAAGTAGAGGGACTGTCTCTCTGGACAAGGCGGCAGGTACCTGTGATATGTGTGACAGAATACACTTGATGCAAGAGCGCCTGCGACACAATGTAATTCTGTCTAAAACCATCGTGGCGTTCTGCCTTGAGGTGGTTAGGAAGTGTCGACACCCCCTGTTCTTGGAGTGATCGTTGCGATGTCGCATGAGCTCGGAGGACCCGAGACGCTTTGAGAAGAGCGAGAGATAGCATGGGTGGGGCTCTATCGTTGCTATATCCCATTGCAAGTGTCATTGCGTAGAAGCCGAAAGAACCGGGTAGGCAATATCTGAGCTTGGTTTTGGACCTAGAGGGCCGTTATAGCGCCGTCGTTTCGTCCTGACTTTGATCGTGCACATGTCGACGAAGCCGTGTCGAACCCGTTTCGTTCTATTGTGTGGGCGATTCAGTCATCAATTCGTGCTCTTCGTCGAACGCATTCCTGCTTACAGATGCTCTTGGAAACGCTTTCAGTGTGCTTGTCAGTGCCAGGTCTCGATTCGAGGTATAGATGGTAGCCTCGTCCTACTTTTGCAATCGGAGGCATCCAGCATCCGTTCTGCTCAAGCTGTGCCTTCAAAATTTGGCGTAGCAGTGTTTATCAAGCGGATCTCACCACAACCCAGTTTCGTGCTCGTGCTGTTGCGTAGGCTCATAAGTTGCTAGCGCTTGTCGCTTGTCCTTCATGTCATCGGTTGTTCAAAGTGTCGCTTGCTATGCGAATGGCATGGTAGCCTCCATTCAATCCACACATTGCCAGCGATTTTTACCTTGGAATGACACTCAAAAGCTCTGAAAGGCTCCTGAGATTCCGCTATGATCTCGGTATATAGGAAGTCGATCTGTGCAAGACGTCCACTTGGGATCGTCGCTGCATGTATCAATTGCGACACAGAGCATTGCCTGTTTCACACCCAGCTCTTTCAAGTGAGTTGGTGTCAAGCGTAGATCAAGCTCAGACTACAATAGCCAAAATCTGCTTTGCGCTTGCTGCCAGTAATCGGGTCCTGGAGGGCTTCAATCATATTTTGAGCTGCATCAAAGTCTCAACAGCTTTGAAGTTCTACGGATAGGAATTTTGTACCTTTGGTTGAGTCAGAATGGGGTGTCGTGCGGGGTTGTGCTTCGTATGGCCGCCATCTCGTCGAACGATGGCAGGTGAAGTCGAACCAAGACGGACCAATGATACCACCATCTGGGAGCTTCGCTGCTGGGCACAGCAGTGCCTATCCACGGTGATGAACATGACTGATGCTGACCTGCAGCCTGTACGAGTTGCTCACAAAATTCGTCGGTGGTCCACGGCACAAGCTTACTGCCCATCGCTGCTTCTGCGACGTACAGAGCGAGATCAAGTTCTGGAATCGAATGTTGAATCCTCTTAGGTGATGTTGCTTTCGCTAATGTAATCACAGCGCGTTGCTGAGGCCAATGGGTTCTCTACGTTTGTTGCACAGATTCGGTTAGTAGGTCAGCGATTCATTGTGAGCCGTGCATTTAATGATCGTAAGTCAAAGCAATTGTTCACTGTCAACTCGGATTGCCGAGCGTTGAACAAAATGTGCAAATGTATGAGCTCAATCGGCTATGAGCGTTCGCATGACGTTCAAGATGAGGTGATGTCGTGAGCACTGCAATGCGAGCGAAACGTCAACAATCACGCGATATCAATGCTGTTCCGCGGTTGATCTCAGCGGTCCAGAGCTCGTATGTCGTGGGCATGCGGGTACTCTTGCGCATGGTAGACTAAGCATTGAACAGGAAGGTAGTTGGCCTGAATATGCAGCATACTCCATGTCGTGTTCCGTTTTGTCGGTCAAAGTACCTGCATCGAAGCGGAGGCAAATTGTGGAGCGCCATGCCAAGCCGGCGCGGGAAGGCGCCAGTGCTACATGCGGCAGGTGCGAAGCTGGACGAACGATAACCAAGCACCAGACAAGCATGTCATTGCCACTAAAGAAATGCGCTCAAGCTTCCATCCGAGAGCTTGGTTCATCTTGGAAGGTGTGATTGTGGGGCAAATCTCGCTCGGCCGGTCCAACAGCAATGCTGGTCCCGGAGAGGATGATTGCGGACAAGAGTGACAGCGCAGTGGATCCGAGATCTCTGGAAGATAAATACTGGCTTGGAGCCCTCCGGATATCGGTGTGCGTCTGTCAACATTGTACGTGACCTCAACCTTTGCCCATCATGCAGATCAAGTCCGCTTTCGTGGCTGCGGCCATCCTCGCCTTTTGCGACGCACTCGCCGTACGCTCTCCCTACGTCGTGAAGGAGACGCACTTCGTGCCCAAGGAGTGGCAGAAGCAGGATCGCGCCCATGGTGGACAGACCATCTCTCTGCAGATCGGTCTGAAGCAGGGCAGGTTCGAAGAGCTTGACCGTCACCTTCACGAGGGTAAGAAACCACTTGAAGTCATCTTAAAACATTATCATTCTGACATAAGTAGTCTCTGACCCTGACCATGCCCGCTATGGCCAGCACTTAAGCGCCGAGGAGGTCGACAACCTTGTCAGGCCTACCTCTGAGACGCACGACCTTGTGCACGACTGGCTCCAGGAGAACGGCATTGAGCTTGAGAACATCAGCTACAGCACTGCCAAGGACTGGATTGTCGTTCATCTGCCTATCGAGAAAGTTGAGAAGCTCATTGACACCGAGTACCATAACTACAAGCACCACGATGGATCCGTTGTTGCAAGGGCCATATCCTGGTCGCTCCCCAGGCACCTGCACTCGCACATCGACACTATTCAGCCTACTACTTCTTTCTTCCGTGCCGAGAAGAACATTGCTACTTATTTCGAGGGTGGTGCCGAGATCCCACAGGGCTATAAGACTCCCTCCAACCAGACGATTGCCGCAGTCTGCAATGCGACCTCGGTGACCCCCCAGTGCTTCGAAACTCTCTACCAGACCAAGGGCTACAAGCCCAAGGCTTGCGACAAGAACAACGTTGCCTTCAACAACTTCCTTGCAGAAGTTCCCATCCGCCCTGATGGAAAGCAGTTCCTTGAGAAGTACCGCCCCGAATTCGTTGATCAGGCTGCAAAGTTCCCGCAGATTTCGATCGACAACGGCCCGACCCAGGACGGCCCTTTGACTGCTAACCAGACTGCCGATGGCAAGAGCAGGGAGGCCAACCTGGATTTCCAGGCTATTGCCGGTATCAACTATGGTACACCTATCATCAGTTACTCGACCGGTGGTGAGCCTCCTTTCATCCCTGACATCACAACTCCTACCAACACCAACGAGCCTTACCTCGTCTGGGTCAACTATCTGCTTGGTCTGAAGGACCTTCCCAAGATCGTTTCCACCTCGTACGGTGACTCCGAGCAGACTGTGCCTCGCTCCTACGCCGAGCGCGTTTGCAAGCAGTTTGCTCAGGCTGGTGCCCGTGGCACAACGCTTTTCTTCTCCTCCGGAGACAGCGGTCTTGGTGGCACTGACAAGTGCTACTCCAATGATGGCAAGAATACCTATCAGTTCAACCCCAACTTCCCCGCATCGTGCCCATACGTCACCGCTGTTGGTGCTACAATGAACTTCGCACCCGAAGAGGCTGTTTACCGTCCCAGCCGCAACACCTCCGCCGGTTTCCGTGACTTCTATGCCGGTGGTTCAGGTTTCAGTAACTACTTCGACCGCCCCACATGGCAGGGCAACGATGTTCCCCAGTACATTAAGGGCCTCAAGGGCCAGTATGATGGTCTGTACAACAAAAAGGGACGTGCCTACCCCGATCTTGCTGCTCAAGGCCTCTACTTCGCGTATGTCTGGAATGGCACAGAGGGCACTATCTCTGGTACCTCTGCTTCAACACCTTTGACTGCTGGTATCTTCTCTCTGGTCAACGATGCTCTGATTGCCAGCGGCAAGCCTGTTCTCGGCTACATTAACCCCTGGCTCTACAAGAAGGGATACAAGGGCCTGAATGACATCCTCAAGGGCACTAGTCACGGCTGCAACGTTGATGGCTTCCCCGTCACTGAGGGTTGGGATCCCGTCACTGGATGGGGTACTCCCAACTTCCCTAAGCTGCTCAAAGCAGTTGGTGTTAAGGCCCATTAATGAGGCATATAGTGAAGCATCGTGTTGCGATGGATGTGTAAATTTATTTAGCGATAGAGCACATAAGGATGAATAATGTCAAATGATGAACACACGGATTTCAGCGATCACATTGTCCTAAATGGAGTGGTAATGACGCAACCAGACCTGATAGGCTCCTCTTCCCACAACATGATGACATACGACTATGAGACTGCTTCATCCATCAAGACCTCCATTGGAGGTAGCGACGTCTGGATTTGGATAGTACCAAGATGCGACAGCAACAATGATATAGACAATCTTTGAGGCGTTAGATGGTGATTGTGCGCATGGCTTAATGGTTACGACTTACCACAAGCAGACTTCCCTCCAAATAATTGCTCTCGCCGTCGCGCAGGAAGTTGCCGACGACGACGATAGACAGTACAAGGAGTACAATCATGAAGATCTCGAAATTGAGGTCCATATCTTTCCCGAGAAACCAGCCAACGACGACGACAAGCGGAGCATTGAACAGCGCCGTTTGAATGGAGGGACCAATGCAGTGAAAGAGAGCAAAGTTCTGTAACAGTCAGTCGTACTGTTCAGATCTCATGTTCAACACTTACAATCTGCCCATCCCAAGCTTCGTCAATAGCTGTCAGATGCTCTGCGGCCTTCTCAACGAACGGAAGCATGATTAGACCGAGGAACTGGTCGGGAATCCCAGCTTCGACTACATCCTCAATGCGGACAACGAGGAAGACTGCGAGCATGGTGACGATAGCTAACGACAGTACGATAGCTACGATGCACTCCGTGAATGTGAACTTTGGCTTTGCCATATCCTCGTGGTGGTCAAGATCAGCATGTTCATCGGCTTCGAGCACCTCGTCGAAAATCGAGTGTTGTGAGCGAGCATTGTAGAAAATGAATCTTGAGGTTATCAGTGGGGCTATCACAGTGCAGCACTATACTTACATAGCAAACGCGATCATCAGTAAGATTGATGTGACCTGACTGACCCGGAGCACATTGTGCTGCAGAATTTCCTCTGTGAATTCGTGATGCTTCGTGGCTTTTCGGACAGCGGAGCCCTTCAAAGCAGAGTAGTAGGCGCTAGGGATGAGAAGACCAAAGCCAGCAACAAGAAGCAAACCGCTGCCAACTTCACTGATTGACGCATGGAATTTCTGCCTTGCCTGGCGCAGCCCACCAACGAAGAAGCATAATCCAAGACAAAGCAGCAGATTGGTCAAGATTGACCCAAGAATAGCAGCTTGGATGACAGGGATTAAGTTGCCATGTTCAGAGCTTCCCTCTGAAGCCGTGTGCTTCGCAATCAGAATGACGAAGAGGATGATCTCAACGATCGAACCAAAGGCAGTCTCAATCAGAATACCGGAGACCTTGGGCATCTTGCGCGCATACTCCTGGCCAGCAAACCCAAGCAAGTTCGCAACCGGGATCATGGCGATATAGCTTAGCGCGAAGATGGTGAGCGGGTTACTTGGGAAGGCAAAGTGCAAGACGAAAGCCACAGGTACAATGGGCCAGAGCAGATTCGTCCATTTCGCTGCATTGCTGCCAGATCTCCACGCAACGCGAACAAAGTGTGAGGCTTGGAATCCAGTACGTCCACTTTCACCATCAGGATGAATGTGCTGTGGTACGATATGGTGCAGAAGGGGAGTCGATTCGGAATTGTGGTGGTTGGAAGACATCTGTGCCAAAGGATAGCGGTTGTACTGGCAATGACAGGGAATTGGCTGTATAAGAGTGAAAAGTACGTCGTTGCAGCAGGTTAGCGGAGGGGAAATGGCCAAGCCCTCAGCCTCCTTCCATGGCGCCAAAACAGGGAAAGCACGTTGCTTTTCGGTCAAATTCTGGTCGTCATCAACCAATAGCTTTTTTCATCGCAACAACAATTGCAGTAAATAGTAGAACATGTCGTGGACATTGATAAGCTATAGTAAAATCTTCCATTACACAAGATGACGCTCTGGTCTCGGCATTCGGAACGATGTTCGCCCACGCTGCCCCGCAAGCATCCTTGCATCTCGTGTCCCGCAACCTGCAGATTATCCGGAGTTGTGCCCATATGCAGCAACTGTCTTGTATGGACGGTAAATTAATGAGCCAGCAATAGTGTAGATGAGGTGATTCCATAATGAGCGAAAATCATTTCGCTGGGCCGTTCGCCCTCAGATCGAGCAAAGCCTATAAGTTGAAGATCCCGCCAGATCAGGTACGGACGTAGCCAAGGCTGCATTTTCCGCCTGGCGACTAAATTAAATATGAGGTTCTCACAGCTACTCTTCGGTATCTTCGCTGTGTTGATGGGGGCTCTTGCTGCTGACAACGGTCTTCAGACTGTTGTTGAGTGGGACAATGGGTCGTTGCAGATCAACGGGGAGCGGGTTATTATAATGAGCGGAGAATTCCATTATGCTCGTCTACCTGTTCCGGAGGTGAGTAAACTGGGTTCAAATTCGAGATCATGCCTGACCTGCACAATAGTTATGGCTCGACATCTTCCAGAAGTTCAGAGCCAATGGTATGAACACGGTCTCGATCTACTTTTTCTGGAGTTATCATTCTGCGTCGAAAGGAACCTACGATTTCGCTACTCCCGGAAAAGATATCCAACGTCTCTTTGATGCAGCTAAGGAAGCAGGGTTATACGTCATTGCAAGGCCTGGCCCATATATGAATGCTGAAACGAACGGCGGCGGTTATGCTCTCTGGACCAGTGACGGCAGTGGCGGAAGTTACAGAACATCCGACGAGACATACCGAAAGGCCTGGTCAGAATGGATTGCAGAAGTTGGACCTATCATTGCGAAAAACCAGATCACTAATGGCGGCCCGGTGATTCTAACCCAGGTTGAGAACGAGCTGACGGAATCGAAGTACGACCCCAACAACACTTTGGTCATCTACATGGAACAGATTGAAAAAGCCTTCAGAGATGTTGGTCTGATTGTTCCGACAACTCACAACGAGAAGGGCTTCCGGGGTAAGAGTTGGTCGACTGACTACAATGATGTTGGTGGTGCGGTCAATGTCTACGGCCTGGACAGCTATCCCGGTGGACTGAGCTGTACGAACCCAAATACTGGCGGGAATGTTATTCGTACCTACTATCAGTGGTTTCAAGACGTCTCGCCTACACAACCTGAGTATCTGCCTGAATTCCGCGGCGGCTACTTCCAGGCATGGGGAGACCAGTTCTTTGACGAATGTCAATCAGATCTTAGTCCGGAATATCCAGACGTCTTTTATAAAGATGTCATTGCGCAGCGCGCCACGTTGCTCAACCTGTATATGACCTATGGTGGTACCAACTGGGGTCATCTGGCAGCGCCTGTTGTGAGTCCAACATGTCAAAGACCGCAATTTACATGCCTGACATCGACCAGGTTTACACATCGTATGACTACGACGCCTCAATTCGTGAGACTCGCGAAATCCGGGATAAATACAAGCAGTACAAGTTAATCTCTCTGTTTACTCGTGTCAGCAAGGGTCTACACGATACAATCATGGAGAGTAATGGAACTGGAAACTCAGTGAGCACCACGGAGGTCTTCACATGGGTGTTGAAGAGTAATACCGGAGACGGCAGGTTTTATCTCGCTGAGAAGAACGATACGAGGTCGAGGAGCCTGACGAATTTTTCGATCGAGCTCAAAACATCCTTGGGTCCTGTGACCCTCCCGGATCTGCAGCTGAATGGAAGACAGGCACGTTGGGTGGTGACTGACTATGTCGTCGTAAACGAAACCCTCCTTTATGCATCTGGCGAAGTCCTTACTTATGGATCTTTCGACCAGGCTGTTCTCGTTCTTTACTTGAAAGAAGGTCAGATCGGAGAATTTGCGTTCAAATCGCTACAAACTGTAGCTTTCAGATCCTACGGTGCTGACTCTGGTGTCACACATGGACCAAGCAACCACACAGGCTACAGCAGTTTCAAGTACAAACAAGCGAAAGGAGCTACCGTTGTGCAACTTTCGAACGGTGTGCTGGTCTATCTCTTGGATGTGTCTACTGCTTGGACTTTCTACGCTCCCCCAACAACAACAGACCCGAACGTCAAGCCCAGCAATCAGATTTTCGTCATTGGTCCGTATCTTGTTCGGACAGCGAGTGTTTCAGGAGAGGCTGTTGCTCTAATCGGTGACAATGCTAACGCAACCAAGATTGAGGTCTATGCTGGCAGAGACGTCACCAAAATCTCATGGAATGGGCAGGAACTGACCACTTACAAGACGCCCTATGGGAGTCTTATTGCTAATGTAACCGGAACTGAAGATCGTAAAATAGAGCTTCCAGACTTGACTGACTTCAAGGCCGCTGATTCAGCCCCTGAAATTTCGCCAAACTTCAACGACAGCAATTGGACCGTGGCAACCAAGAACACCACACTGAGTAAAGTCAAGCCATTGACACTTCCGGTACTGTACAGCAGTGACTACAAATATTACGCGGGCGCCAAAGTCTACCGCGCTTACTTTTCTGGGATCGCTGCCAAATCATTGAACATTACAGTACAAGGAGGCGCTGCTGCTGGCTGGAATGCGTGGCTCAATGGGCAATCCATTGGTTATAACCCTGGCAACGGTACACTCTGGGTGACCAACGCCATCTTGCCATTAAATAATGTCACTCTGAGGAAAGAGAAAAACGTCTTGACTGTCGTGACAGATTACACCGGTCACGATCAAACCTCGACAGGACCGTCCGGCGCGGAGAATCCAAGAGGAATCTTGGGCGCACAACTCCTGGGCGTGAATAACACAAAATTGAATTTTGATTTGTGGAAGATTCAAGGTAATGCAGGTGGAGAGGATAACATTGATCCAGTTCGTGGGCCGTTGAATGAAGGAGGACTGTATGGAGAACGTCTTGGCTGGCACCTACCTGAATTCGATACAGGAAATTGGGAAACGTCGAGTCCAATTGAAGACGGTATCCCAAATGCGGGCATCAAATGGTTCACAACTAGCTTCGACCTCGACATCGATAAGGATCTTGATGTTCCCATCGGTGTAGAGTTTGGCGCCGCTGCTGGCACTGTCGCTAGAGTGCAGCTATACGTCAATGGGTAAGATCTGTTATTTCTCAATCGCAACATACAGAGCTGAGGAAGCGATAGGTATCAGTACGGCAAATACTTCCCGCACATCGGCCCTCAAACTCGATTTCCAATTCCGCCTGGTATCTTGAACCTACAGGGCTCTAACACGCTGAGTATATCGTTGTGGGCCCAGACAGACGCAGGTGCAAAGCTCGACACACTGCGATTGATTTCCTATGCCAGCTACGAGAGTGGATTCGACTTTGCTGGAATCGATGGTCATCAATTGCAACCAACTTGGACTGATCGATCCCAGTATGCGTAGATTTACTAGTCATTGAGTAGGTAGTTCCGGAATCTAAAATATCGCGAACTCTCCAGGCGACTTCTAAATTGCATGGTAACAATAATGATTACCTGAGAATACACAGAGAGCCAATTGTTTGCTTTGGTTTTGCCAATAGACGCGCCAAGTCGGTAGTGCTACCGGCTTGGTCTTGTCAAAGGTCAAACCTTTCATCACGACAAGTATTTTCCAGCCACTACGGTGCTGCTCGCTTCTATACTAACTTCCAACGAGACGACTATACTCTGGCCATGCTCGCGCAATATACGACACTTGTGTCTGTGAAGTTTGAGACTGCATCCTCCCAGACAAATCGTCCTTCGGCGGGCCGTGTCTGATCACCACGCTAAGACTGCTTTTATTGGCAAACCGCACATGACGCTCGCCAAGTACGGCCTCACCAAGCCAACACAAAGTCACAATATCGACCCCAAATTTCGCAAGAGTCGTTGGGTTCAGACTGATTAGCGAAGTCGAACCACAGCACCACAACAATGTACATCATACGCTTCTCATCGTTCAAGCAGATCGGAATACTAGCAGCGCTACTTTCTCTATCCTGGGCGCAAAGTAGCACATCCAACCTCAGCATAGACGCGTGTCGCGTCGACTTCGGGGTCAACGAACCAATAAATGCCACAGGAAGCCGTAACATCCATTGGACCGCACTCATGATGGACCCTGCGCGGAATGACTGGGTTGTGTCACTCACATTCAGTGACACTCGGAACAAAACCGGCACACTATACCAATGGGATAGCTATATTAGTACGCCAGACATGAATGAAGCAAAAGCATGCACCTTTATGTTCGCGGGAATGAACAAAACCTCGTCATCGACCCACCGCAATGGCTGTGACGGGATTCTAGAGGAGGCATGTACCTCCGTGCTACGGGAAATCAGTAATGTTCGTGGAGATTGCACATGGCCTACACCACTTGATGCATTTACCAATAGGCTTCGAGAAGCATGCGGCGACACATTTCTCGAACCTCGGTTTCAGATGTACCGTGAGTGCTCAAAACCCCATGTGGCTGCACTTCTGACTGATGCCCAACAAAGTTCCGATCGATTTCGTGAACAGTACAATACACTGTAGTCGTAGCCATGTCCCAGGGATAGCTCTACAAGAGGGTTACAGAACCGTACAAGCAGCCTCTTTAAGCATTAGCGAGACCAACGACAACAATCTCTCGGACTACACGTCGTACGATATATATGCCAAGCAGACTGTTCCTGTCGTTGTTGCTGCAGAATTCTTTGGAGGTGTGGGCGAAACGCAGGTCGTTTGTTTGATGCCAAGTGAAATCGCAGAGGGCAGTCGAATACCTGTGCAGTCGGGAGGGGCTAGACTGAGTCTATCCAGGAAGTCTCTAGCCTTGTTCTTGGTGTCAGCCATTATGATATCGAGGTGGCTGATATGAGTATATGCAGCACTGTGACGAAGTACCTCTAGCTACCTTGCACAAATGAGATCAATGCATTTCATGTGAAAAATTTATTTCCTCATGACGAGGTCTTGCTATTGCAGGAAACTCACATCTACCTACGGCATATGCTGGAAGACGATCTAGCTCTTGGACTAAGAGCAATATACAGCACCTTGCCAGCTCTAAGTGGCCTCTCGGCGCAATGCAAGATACTAGAGGCCTTCAAGGCTTATTATCGCAGACCTCCAAAAAATTTACAGCTTCTAAGATGGCTACGCAGTTTATTAGTCCTCTGTCCTTTAGGTGCTCTTCTAGTTGAGTCCTTTGAAATTGTCAAGTGGCTACTTGGAGCTGGCAAGGTGCTGTATCACAACCTAGGGAACGATTTTGAAATGCAAAGAAACGCGTAGTAGTAAAATTGGATCTTGCGATATAATGTGTGACGGAAAATGTTTTCAAGACCTTCATATGCCTGCCGAAAAAGTCATTTAGCCCTAAAGCAGTTACTTTCTCATTCCATTTATGTATCATTGGAACGTAATTCTGACATGCTGAATACCCTTGCAAGACTCGCGTTTCTGTAGGACAAATTATTTCATCGCGGGAGAGGTGAGTACAAATTTGAAGGTTCCAAGGGTGCGACTTCCAGGATTGAACCATAGCACGTGACAGCGTGCTAGGCCGCTAACCAGTACTGGACTAATCATGTCTTAGCGTGTTTCTGCGTTGCGCCACTCAGGCCTCAGCTTAAGTCCTTCACATTGACATGTGATCCTCTCCCGTCGGCTCCGTAGCGATGGACGCTCTACTACAGGGCCTGAATGACGCGCAGAAAGATGCAGTAACAAGCCCAGCAGGTGTGCTTCAAGTGCTGGCGCCACCTGGATCGGGCAAGACGAAGACATTGACAGCACGCGTTGCGTATCATGTCATTCACGAACGGTTGCAGCCCTGGAACATCATTGTGTGTACGTTCACAATAAAGGCTGCTCGGGAGATGAAAGATCGAATCAAGGGATTCGTGGGCGAGAAACTCGAAGCGAAACTCATTCTGGGCACCTTTCATTCGATTGCACGCCGGTTCCTTTCTCGATATGGACACGAAATCGGCGTCGATAAGAATTTTGGCATTGCAGATAGTGACGACAGCAAAGCGATCATCAAGCGCATTGTAAATCGCTATCAGTACTTGGTCGAACCAGGTTATGCCCGTTCGCGGATATCTGGTCTGAAAGCGAGGGGCATCACAGCCGATGACTTTGCTGCCACTAAGAAAAAAGCGGAGGATAGCGAGTTCTCCCAGATATACTCATCATATCAGGAACACTTAAAGGCTGCCAATCTCCTTGATTACGACGACCTTCTCATTCGATGCGTGGACTTGCTACGACAACACCCCTCTTGCGTCTCCACCATTCAGGCTGTGCTTATAGATGAATACCAGGATACCAACAATATTCAGTATGAACTGATGAGACTTTTGGCTCAGAAAACTCAGCGGATCACCATCGTCGGTGATCCTGATCAGAGTATCTACAGTTTTCGCGCCGCCGAGATCAAGAATTTACTGCGAATGCGCGTGGATTATCCAGAGGCAATTGTCATTAATCTTGAGAACAACTACCGCTCCGCTAGATCAATTCTTGGCGCTGCACTGGCAGTCATCGAGCAGGACGACAGTCGACCAGAGAAAGCACTTATCGCCACACATTGTGTTGGCGAACAACCGACGCTTCGACACCTCGCTACTGCGAATGTAGAGGCACAATGGATTGTTGATGAGATCAAGCGTACACAGACGCTCAGTGCCGGATTATTGACGTATAAAGACTACTCGATCTTACTCCGCTCAGCCGCGCTGTCTCTATCTATCGAGCGAGAACTGGGACGTGCTGGTATCCCCTACAGAATGGTCGGTGGCAAGCGCTTTTTCGACAGAGCCGAGATCAAGATCATACTGAGCTATCTCCGCGTCATCAACAATCCCGACAATAACGACGCAGTAGTCAATGTCATCAACGTCCCTTCTCGAAAGATAGGAGCCACGACCATCAAAGCATTGTTGGAAGAAGCTGAAGTACGAAAAGTTACTCTCTGGACTCTGGTACAGGATATTGCACAAGGCCGTCGTAATCCTATCACTAAAGTATCTGGTCCAGCGAAACAAGGCATCACATTATTCTTCAGACTGATTCATACGGCCCGAGAAAGGCTTGAGCCGGCTCAGGGCGAGCCATGGAACCTACTCGATCTCATCACGCATGTCTTCAACAAGACCGCGTTTGAAGCATACCTTAAGCAAACCTGGAAGGATAATTGGAAGGATCGCCTTGCAAATGTTGACGAACTCATAGCACAGGCTACACAGATGGCTACAGCGATAACAAGCGGCGAACTAGGAGTTGACGATGCTTTACCTGAAGTAGACGGCATAGCCCAGCGCTCAGATGATCCAGCTGACGTTCTTTCCAAATTCCTGGTGAACGTTGCGCTCGCCACTGAAGTCGAGAAGGAAGACGGCGAGGAGCTGTGTCAAGTCACAATATCAACGATCCATGCCGCGAAGGGTCTCGAATGGCCTGTGGTATTCATTCCTGCGGTCTACGAAGGATCTCTTCCACACTCTAGGGCCGAGGATCACGACGAGGAAAGAAGGCTGTTG
Organism: Epicoccum sorghinum; assembly: GCA_020272525.1. Lineage (NCBI taxonomy): Eukaryota > Fungi > Ascomycota > Dothideomycetes > Pleosporales > Didymellaceae > Epicoccum > Epicoccum sorghinum. The sequence goes on from VXJJ01000021.1 coordinate 1,468,234, forward strand.
TACGTTGGCATGACGCGTGCCAAAGCGTTATTGTATCTCAGTTGCCCCATGCATTCGTCAGACCGTCAAGAGACGAAACTTTCAAGGTTTGTGGACGATAACAGCCTGAAAAAGTTTTTCAGCCCACGTGGCCCGGATCTAGCGTTCAAAAGAAATACAATCCCCGACATAGCGCGTATCCTTGGTCGTCCTTGTCCCGAGTTTGTACAGCTATCTACTGCCCGTACTTTGTTGGAGCGTCTCGAGGATGACAGGTACCCAGCGACGAGAGCTGAGATAGATGGCGCGCCAGGTGAGTATAGTACAGAGTACACTGGCTGGAATCACGATAGACAAGATGTGGATGCCAAACGGCGTAAGGTGGAATCACTTGAAAAGCTACGCTTCATGAATGTTCCTGGCATGGAAATCAAGGTTGACGGCGACGCCTCCTGCTCCATACTCTCTGCTACACCAACCGCAGGATTTTTGAGTGCCAGGGACCTACAGAACCTGCAACAAGAGTCACAGCACTTGATTTCCCAGGCTGATGATAACGGACGACGCAAAGCAACCTACAGCGAGGTGCGGAGGCTTGGCGAAACTCCGTCGCAAGGCAAGAAGCTCAAGCCTCGGGCAATAGGTCAAGGAGCAATTACAAGTTTTTTCAAAGGCCCTAGTAGGGCACTATCCGAGGCACAAGAACCGGCACCGCAGACGGGAAAACGGCCACTCAAACGATCACAATCCTCGTTGTCAGGAAACACGCCTTCGTACGAAGTGCCAAATCCCAGACCGGTCGATTCGCAGACACGGCCGTTCCAGCCCTTGTCAGTGCCAAACAGGACGATACATAACCGTCCGATTGCCAACAAGCCTCGAAGAAAACCCAACGACTCTGGCGTGGAAAACCCGCGGCATGTCCTCTTGAGTTCGCCTTCAAAGTCAGACCAGAAGGGCCTGATCGTACTTTCCGACGATCACGGCGATGACGACGATGTCAAAGAGATATCTCGTGCTGCGCATACCCAGGGTGCCTCTACCAATGGATTCAGACCTGCATCTACGTTTCACACAACTTCGATGAGTCTGGTACATGATCAGCAAGCTCAACGTAGAACTTTGGGTGCGCGAAGAACGATGCAGGGCTGGAGTGTGAAGCGAACGAGCATGCCAAAGCCCCGACCGCAGTAAGCAGCAAAAAGTCAAAGAGCATGACGAAGGAGTATTGATCGAGTTTGACATGATATCTGGTGGCTTTTACAGGTGCATATTATAGCAAGCATAGACCTTAATGTTTGTATACTACATGCCAGGCGCAATGCATCATAAGCTTTGCGATTCAAGAAGGTCAAAGGAATGACTACAATATATAACGATCGTGACACATGGCTTGACATTAATAAGTTGTAACGATCTGCTGTTCGGTGCACATGTGTGATTGACCAAGTCGCAAGTCGACGACCATAGCCCTGGGGCCCCAAGGGGTCACGTCCGACGATGTGGCTTGTGCGTCCACGCCAGCACCCCAGAATCGCGGGTCAGCCACCTTAAGCGGCAGCTGCAACCTGGACGTTAACCTCATTCGACACCCCTAAACATGGGATCGATGAAAAACCCCGGCGCGGCACGAGAACGTTGAGTGTTCGGGTAATTCATCGAAATGAGGTTGAACAGCTTTATGCGCGACTCGCGCGTAGTCTTCCCGTATATCGTTGCGACCACGCCACGGAGGCGTGCATGCTCTGCTTGCACATAGCATGACACACGATGCTGCTCCCTTCAGAGTTACTCGTGGCTGTCTTCTTAACGGGTCTGACAACCGCTCGTGCGCGTACGCTACTTCCAGAACAAGCAATTAACACACACTGATTTGACACAGAACTTGACAATGCATCAGCCGCGACCGCACTATCAGGCGCGTCAGGCCTCCCTTCAATCGATATCACGCCCGCGCCTACGCCTACCGCATCTCTTTCGGGAGCTTCCAACGATCTCGTCCCTGCACCAGTCGATGCGACTACTGTGGCCGTTCCAGAAGCTGAGCCAACCGAGGACGTATATCCATGCGACCTCCCTGAGCCCCCGGACTGGTGCAACCCTCCTGATTTTTGGCATCCCGAGGTGTCAGTGACAGGGTGGGACGATTGGGGCGAGTGGAATAACGATGGCATCGGGGGACCTGGGCAGGGCATTGCGCCGACTACAACACTGCCTGACTCGGTTGAGCCAACACCAATTGTTATCACCACAATGACCCCAACTTTGATCGACGTTAAGACGAGCGTACAGTCGTACTCTGAGACCGTCCATCAAGATGAGCCGACTCAGGCCCCTACAGCCGGGTCAACAGGTGCAGAGGGGCCTGCTGGAGAGCAAGAGACGCCTACACAGGTTTCCGCTGACCAACAGTCTAGACGACCAGAGAATGTCAGTTACCAACAGGAAGCTGCGACTCAGTCTATGCAGCGTGATCCTGCGCATGAAACAACTGCTCCATATCGTCATCAACCAGGCCAAACTAAACCCAACACAGCTTTCCAACAGTCAGTATCGTCAGGGAGCAGTCTTCTGGACGCAATCGTCGAGCACTTAGGGAAGGCGCAACCTGGCGCGCAAGTACCTGCTCCCACACTTCCTGTCATCGATGCCTCTCGCGGGCACGATGGTCTCACACTACAGCAGGCAGTGACTACAGATGTAGCAGGAAGTTGGCCGGGAGGGGCAGCTCCAACCGGCGGTGCTACGGCTACAAAAGGACCATCGAGTATATTTTCTCCACAGGATGATGTTACGGATGGCAACGCCATTACGTTGGGATCAACCGTTTTGTCACTCACACCTGGTCTGTCAACCATTGTCGGGACAGGCACAAGCACAACCCTTGTAGCCATACAGACCGATGATGCCAGTCGAACAATCATTGTTATCAGCTCTAGTGGGACAGCTGTCACAGCAATAATGACTGTCGCGCCTGCCACAGTGACGCTGCCGAAGAGTGGCTTTGCGCCAAGCATAACGAGCACTGCTAGTCGAGATGTGACTACATCTTTAACTCGCTCACCGAAGGCGATAACGACTAGCAAAGGAGTAGCTAACAAGCCACACGCGCGCGAATCCGAGTTCTCCAAGATTGTCTTAGGAATCCTTGGCCTCGTCTTAGTTACATAGAGACCGAATATCATGCTGTCTTTACAAAAGTTTTGAGCACACACAAATCATTGGTCATTGAAGCGAACAGCTCCCACGGAAGCAGATTGCCCGCGTGTGCTGTTGTTTTCTTTGCGCCTCAACGCTTCATGTGTCCTGTTTCGAATCTTGCCTTTACGACTAATCGATCCGGACCGTCACTTGCTCCAATGCACTTGCAAAATTCGAAAGAAATCAGTAACGCTAACGCAGTACCGGTTTTTTTAAGCCCCTAAATTATCCTTGGGGTATGTCGAAAAATTTCGTCTGGAGGTATTGTACACTCACTGCGCTTTCGTGTTGTCCGAGCGATCGTGGGGCATCTTGTGTCGGTTTTCCGAATGTTAGCGCACCATCAAAGGTCTGCCTTCCAGCATTCGTTCCTCCAGCTTCACGTCACCTTCCTTGTACCTGTGTCTTCAATCTTGCGGCCAAGAACAGATTTATGAAATTTAAAATCAACCTGGTTTCACGAGTCACCGCCAAGCGCACTCACTACCGGCACATTTTTGCGCAATGTCTGACAGCGGCATAGAGTGGATCGAAGGCACTTTTGGCCTTGAGCCGCACTGGACCCAGGAGCCCTCACTCAGTCGTATATCGGATATTGCACGCAGGCAGCTCAACCTTCCACAGGATGCTGGGCTGGACGCTATTTTTCACTCAAAGAGCGCTTTCAGCAAGACGTACAAGATCTCAGCGCCGGCCACGTCATGCCTGATCCGCGTCTCTCTTCCCGTTGACCCGCGCCATAGAACGGAGAGTGCAGTGGCGGCAATCGGCTTCGTGCGAGAGAAGACTTCTTTTCCTGTACCCAAGGTGATAGCGTACTCTTCTGATAGCTCAAATGAGCTTGGCTTTGAGTGGATGCTGATGACTGATATCCCTGGCACGACTCTGTACAAGGCTTGGAGGACGATGTCTTGGGAATCCAAAGAAGCCGTGGTGAAGCAGCTTGCCGATTACCAAGCAAAGATACTCGAGAACAAGTTCCAGAAGATTGGTAGCCTCTACCTCGGTGCAGCCGGGTTTGCAGTGGATCAGCTGGCTACTACGATACACTACCAGGGCGACCGCATCATGAAGGGTGCTGTCCGCGGACCTTTCAAATCAAGCTACGAGTGGCTGAAGGCACGCTTGCAGGCAGTTCTTACAGACCAGCAGCAAATTGTCGATACATCATGCGACGAGGACGAGATCGAAGATGCCGTGTTTGCGCTTGATCTTGCCAAGCAGCTTGATAATATTCTGCCGACGATCCTTCTACCGAACTCGAGTGCCTCGGAGCCTACGGTGTTGTTGAATAGTGATTTGTCAATGCACAACATCATCGTCGGCACTGACGGGAGGCTAACGGCAGTCTTCGACTGGGATGGAGCTTCAGCCTTGCCATTGTGGCGAGCCTCTCGGTTGCCGCAACTTTTTGAAGAACGATTGCGGGAAACAAAGCCCTCGAAAGAGGAGTATGATCCCGACTCGGACGAAGAAGATGACAAAGATGACGATGGACTCGATAATGAGGGTATCACAGATCTCTATTGGGAACATCTTTTGGAATTCGAGCTCACGCAGCTGCGCGGCGTGTTCAACAGCGAGATGGAAAAGAGAAGCCCGGAATGGATGGAGATCACAAAAACGGGCGCATTAAAGGACGACTTCGCAAGGGCAGTGGACGAATGTGATAATGGCTGGAGAAACAAGTGTGTCAAGGAGTGGGCTGATTCTCTGGTCAAGGGCGAGTCTCGAAACCTGAGGTCTATGATGTTTTCATCCCCCGATGTTGAGACAGTAAGCCAGAGCAGTATGGACTGGGAGGAGGCCTGATTGACCCTTGCTATGTTCTTGTCTACTGGCTTACTCAGGCATGCGGGTCATGTAAATGCTGGGTTGATGTTTTTATTGAGGAACTTCAGATTTGATTTACGCGGCCTAAGCTAGAAATAAACCGATGTTTCGAATGATCACGCATCTACTCGGTGCCATCAAGAGTTTGTCTTCGGTCAACACGTCCTTCGAAGATGCCAAGCGTCTGGTCAAAGCTGGTGAGATGCTATTTTATCACCAAATATCGACAATATGCGTCTCCATTGGCCATGGATCGACGTCTGCCCCGCAGTGTTTACAAGGAAATGGGCGTCCAGCTCTGTGTAAGTAGCAGTCCCGAACCAGAGTGTAATGATTTCCCCGCTCTCTAAGCAGGAAAGGTACGTCAGTCCCGTAAACGGCCCAGACAGATAATCCGGACCAGACATTACAGCGTGCAAACCCAATGGAGAACTCTGTTGTAAATGCCGTTGCTCCAGCCCCGTAGATTTCGACATTTGACGCAAACACCTCGCGTTCTTGCTCGAGGGCGTTATCGAACAAAGGACTCACATGTGAGTGGATGCACCTCTGACAGGGCCGATTGCCTAAAGCCGACCACGATATCTGTGGAAAAGCGTATCGGCGAGCGTTCAATATTGGGCCTAGGACCCTAGAAACATCGCCCAGATGATGGGCCCTAATCTTCAGATGCAGATGTGGCATCAAGCTCATTTCTGTGTGGCGCTTCAGTGTCTTGTAGGTGAATTCTCGACTTTGCTCGTGTACCACGTAGCGTGCCAGATATTGACAGTCCTCCTGACTGATCGCTCGAGACGGCCCATTCTCGGAACGCACCATAGACCATGTCGCAATTTGTTTGTAGCACTCAAGCGTAGCAATGTGTTCGCATCCAAACATGAGATCTGGACTCGGAAGCCAACTTAGAAACTCCTCGATGATGAGTCGTCGGGGCAAGTCATGGCGAAGCCAGGAATCTGACTTAGCGCAGGGTGGTGACATCCATAATTTAGCGAAAGCGTGCTTCTGTGCCCCCGAGAATTGAACAGGTGGTGGTTCAAATGCGGCTTGGATATCCCATTGGAGTACCCAAGTGAGAATCGATTCGAACCCAGTCTCTCCGTGGCAGTGTTGCAGCACGTCGAACCGTCCCTCGTCAAGGCAATAGACAGCCAAATTAGTGTACACTTCATAGGCTGAGATCGAATAATCGACAGGAAATTTAGTGGAAAAAGATGGATGTGTTAGTCCCATGAGTGCGTAAACTTTATCGCGCGGATCAGTGGCAGAGCAGTTTCGACTTTTGCTTAGAACAGCCAGTACGTCTCGCTCCTCTTCTGGACGTCTGGCAGGATCCCATCTGAGGATGCTGGGAGCTCGGACACCAAGTGTGAAGCATAAGTCGAGCATCTTTGAGACGGCTGCGCCTGTCCAGCGAACTTCGTGTGCACCGACTATGAAGGTGGCTAATTGACTGAGTCCCACCTCTTGTAATATCCAGACTCGATCGAAGTATGGGAGTTCCAAAAATTCTGTCAAAGTCTCCTTTAAATTCGAATCTTCTAATGCAGTAGAGGTTCTGTCCTCAATGTAGTCGATCAGTCGTCGAAGACTAGCAGTCACCCAGCTGGGCTCAACCCCCAAGTAAGCCAGTACCTGCGACGCGTTCGCGTAGATCTGAGGCATCAGCCTGACTTGATAGCTTTTCTCTGCGGCATCACGTTGATTGATGCAGATAGCATCGATCCACAAATATCTATTGCGACTTTCAAGTCTCAGACGCTGAAGGGCCGCTTCGCAGTTTTTCGTGATGTTAATGGTCTGGCCGCGGCAGACTATTCTCGATGACAGCGATGCATCGCCAGTCATATCAGCCCACGTGTAAGACAGCGCCTCGTAGGCTGGGCGATCAGCTAAGTTCACGACTACGATGTCGCATTTCAATTCCCCCAGAGGTCTACCGGCGTACAATAGGACCAGACGTATCTCCTCACCCAGGCTTCGCCTGAGAGGTTTGTACTGATATTCCGGCGATTTCAAAGAGGAAAATGTGACCGACGGCTCTGGATGAGAGTCAAATACAGTTTCCCCACACGAAAGGCAGCAGCGTATGTCGCCAAAACGTTGTATATCAGAGTGTCGACACGTCGCCATTGCAGTAGAGAATCTATGGCCGAGGAGGAACAAAGGAGGCGCTGAGAGAAATGAACGGACAATGCACGTCGCACTCGACGAACAATTGTCAGCAATTCCAAGAGCATGTCAGATCAGGTACCACGACCTGCCCTGGTTGGCGGGGGCTCGTCTGCATGGCATGGGGTGTGCGCGGGCTGCATTAAATTGCATTTATGTCAGCCATTCCTACAGAGAGAAACTATTGAGGATTTCGAATTGAGTTTCAAATGTTACGAGGCAATGCGTTATAAAAACAGAAAATCATGTCAAACTCGACAGTGTTCTTTCTATGAAAACAGGGAAATAGCGATAGCGGCCGGAGATAAACGGCATCTCCGCAGCGGCTGCGAGCTACCGAATAGCCTATCGATTAAGCTATCAAGCTCCCGCAGCCGCTTCAATCGATGTCGTCTTTGAAGCGCCCTTGCACGCCAGCTTGACTTCGCGATCACAAAGAACTCAGTATGAGCTCCTCACAGGCACCGACGAGCCCGCCGAACGATAGCGACGACGTCCGAACGATTACTTACGATCCAAACGACCCGTTTTGGAGAGAAACCGAGACCGAGGAAGACGACGATGACGACATGGAGTATATTCCCGCCTCCCAAGGTACCGACGAAGAGGGAGACGACGATATCGATATCAGCTTTCATGGTACACTGTGGCACATACCTGGAATTGTTGGCAGATCTGACACAATACGTAGATGCTGCAGAACATCTCAGCAATTTAAGCGGGGTGGAGTTGGTCTTTGAATCCACTAACAATGAAGACGAGGATGAAGATGACGACGATCAAGACGGAGAAGACGGAGAGGGAGGAGAAGAGGAAGAGGATGAGGAGGAAGAAGAAGAAGAGGGAGAGGGGCCGCAACGGCCTATATACATCACCCGCGACCAGATCATGCAGCTGCTTGGCCACGCTGGGCTTGGCCGGATCTTTGCCTCGGACTTCACCACACGGGCGACCGCCCGGCGTGTGAGGATAGACGAAGACGAGGAAGAGGAGAGTGACCCAGGTACAGGATACGACGCTATAGGCCCCAGGAGCAGCAGACGAGCACGCCGCGCAAGAGGCGAGGCCCTTTATGAAAAGGTGCCGAGCGAGCGGGGACAGGAGCTGATGAATGGCGGACTATTTGGATCCAATAAGCGACAGGAAGACACAATGAAGAGGAAGAAGAGACTTGCATACAACATTCTCCAGAGGGAGCTAGGCTTAGGGGGCGAAGGTCGCCAGAAGAACGCCACCCGTCTGATGAAGCAGAACATGATCCCAGAGTCTGTTGCTGATACCATCATCCATTACAACGCACGATGCTACTCAGGACAATTTTCTGATGACGGCAATTTCTTCTTCTCTTGTGCGCAGGACTTCCGAGTCAGGATGTACGATACCTCAAATCCCTATGACTGGAAGTACTACAAGGTGGGTAGCAACTCTGACATCTCAAGCTTCACAACCATTGACCCGTTCTAGTCTGTCGTCTATCCATATGGCCAGTGGACTATCACAGACGCCTCACTCAGCCCCGATAACCGCTTCCTTGCTTACAGCTCCATTCGTAGCATCGTATGTTTGGCTGGCACAGATCCAGCGGATGATTCTGAGCCTAATCTTCTCGACTTCTCCCATCTAGGCGGTAGTACTCCTCGTGGTTTCCATACATATTTCGGTATTTGGTCAATCAGATTCTCTGGTGACGGTCGCGAGATTGTAGCCGGCACTGGTGACAACAGCGTTTACGTTTACGACATCGAGCGTCGCCAATCGGTTCTTCGTATTCCTGGTCATGAAGACGACGTCAATGCTGTCTGCTTCGGTGACACCCAATCGCCTCACATCCTGTATTCGGGCTCGGACGACACGACACTAAAGGTGTGGGACAGACGTTCGATGGGTGATGGTCGTGAAGCCGGAGTGTTCCTTGGGCACACCGAGGGCTTGACATACGTCGACAGCAAAGGCGACGGTCGGTATGTGTTGAGCAATGGCAAAGACCAAACAGCCAAGTTATGGGACTTGCGCAAGATGATGAGTAAAGAAAAAGCTGACAGGATCGATCCGAATGCCTACACAACTCGCTTCGAGTACCGCTCCAATGCTTATGACCCTGCTGACTTTCGGCCTCACCCGCATGATTGTTCGCTTGTCACGTTCCGTGGCCACAAGGTACTCAAAACGCTTATCCGTTGTCATTTCAGTCCACCAGGAAGCACCGACAGCAGATACGTATACAGTGGAAGCTACGATGGGAGCGTGTATATCTGGAACTTAGACGCAACTTTAGCAGGAAAGGTGAACGTACTCAAGGCAACGAAGAATAGCCGCCCCCGAGATCCCGAGATGCTCGCTGAGACATACGATTACTGGGGCCGCAACGGTGGAAACTGGATGACTTGCGTAAGGGATGCAAGTTGGCACCCGAACGCACCATTGATCGCCGGTATGCCTTGATGCCTTGTTTATTCCCATCTGTTGATGGCGCCACTAACGCTCGATAGCAACGTCCTGGAATGGCTGGGGTACTTCGCAGGGTACTTGTACAGTACATAGTTGGAACGACGGCTTAGAGGAGGACGACGCCGAGCCAAAGATTGGGCGCAGAGTTAACGCACAGCTGCAACATGATGAGAGATTGTATAGAGGCGCTGAAGCCGGACGGTCGAGAAGACAACCAGCTTGGTTTGACGAGTGGGAGGACGATGATTGACACGATCGTTCGCGGCCGCTCCCCCAATTTTAGATACATGACACCAACACCCCCATCGGAGGTGTTCCTAGATTCTAGCATTTCCAGTACCAACATAAAGATCTTGGCGTAGGTGAACAAAGTGCCCATGCATGCGTAACATGCCTGCCCTAACGTGTGCTTGACACTTTTTATTTGCTGGCGCATGCTTTCTGCGACTCCGACAGTGGTCACGCAGATTGAATGACTGAACATTAGAGGAGGAGAAGACTTTGTTGGCGCTTTACATCGCGCAGGTATCGAATTGGTATATGAAACTCCCGCTGACCCAGTGTCCGTATTGTACAGCTTTTAGCCTGCCACCGCGGCGCACACTCTATACGCTCTTGCAAGTTGCCGAGCAATGTTTGTTCCCTCGAAATCGCCGGCCAGCATTGCTGCAGGTTTAAGTAGTGTGGTAGATGAAATGTCCCTAACGTGGGGTATGCGAATGCAAAATCGAGATGGGTTCTACGAGCCACCGACGAGGATGTTGTTGACGGGGATGTGGACGAGCTTGACAATGTAGCCGATGACACCTGGCAAGTGTCAATAACGAAGTCGTGTAGCTTCAGCAGCATTGATTGCGCACCCATGATCAGGAAACCAATTCCGACAGCTTGCGAGATACGGATGAACTCCTTCTTGTCAGGCTCTGTTGAGCATTAGTGAAGCACCTGAAGAATCAAAAACGCGTATGCGTACTGGTGCAGCGGTTCATGAAGAGAGTGCCCTCCTTGAGGAACTCGGCGGGCATGCTGCGCACAAGTTAGCTTGCATCCCGGGGGCATGTGCGCGCGTGTGGTCGCATACTCGGCAAACTCCTTGACGTTCTCCATGGCGACTAATGGGTGGTGGACTGTGAGAACAGAGATTTCGTAACGGGTTGGCGGACAGCAACAGAGGCGCAAGTCAATGGCAGTCGTGGCAGAAGCAAAGGGTCGCGAGTCCGGAAGTTGGAGCACGGAGGCCAGGTGGTGTCTTGCGGAGCACATGCGCTAGCGGAGCACACGGAAAAGGCTAGAACCATCCCATCCTATCCCCAGTCCGGGAAGCTTCGACCCTCCCTGTGCCTGCGTCCTTCACTCAAGCGCCGACAGCTTCCGTGCACACCACCTGCAAACACGACCACAAACATAAAAACAAACACAGCCCCTCGAGCTCTGCTACCCGCCTCTGTCAGTACTAACCAAAATCTGTCTTCCGAGTCAATCGCACACAGATTCCAGCGCACCGGCGATCCAGCGCGCGAAGCAAGCTGAACACGCGCTTGCCTCACCCTGGGCATTTCCACGCATTCTCATACCATCTCGTTGCTGATAGCGCGCTTTTCTGCAAGTCGCTGGAGGACCTGTAGCATACCGAACGCTTTGAGTAGGCGGAGTTGAAGCGCGGAAGAGAAAGCGTAGGAGTCAGGCTGGACTGCACTCGTCGCATATCATTCTTTCCCACCATTCTTGTATCTCCTCAGAGTCTGCATCTGCCAGAGGCGATCGGACAGTCACAGTCACATCTTGCGTTTGAGCAATTCTTCGACCCTCTTCCTCCGCTTGCACAGCGGTACTGTACGTATTCCTCGCTCTGCGCCATCTTGTCTGTTACATTGCGCAACTCTGGCCTGCGCTTGCCATGCATTTATTTTTTGCTGCCTTATTGGCTTATAGTTCGCTGATTCGAATATCGCGCACAGAATTGCATGTACTTTGGCCATTGACATTGGCAAATTCCAGTACCTACAAGCCAATCAAAAAACAATCCTGGGAAAAGCCCTCTTGATTTATTTCACATCTTACTTGACTCAGCGCAGTAGATATGGCCGACGACGACAACTTCGATATCGATATCTACGGTGACGACTCGTACCAGGACACAAGCGCGCAGGACACAGCCGTCCCTGACGCAACAACAAGCGAAGACACCGCCCAAGACACCGCGACACCAGAAGTCAAACCAGAACAGATTCATTCTGGTGAACAGCAGGAGACTGCAAATGCTGCGATAAGTGGTGGTGCGCAAGAAGACAACACGGTCCAGCAAATCTCAAGTACCGGCGGCTCTGGCCACGATGTTCACAGACAAGCACCGCAGCAACAAGGCACAAAGCGAAAGCAAGGCGAGGACGACGATCGGCCAACTGATCCAGGCGCGACAGCGGCATTAATGATCAATGACCTGAACTGGTGGATCAGCGAGGAGGATATCCGCGGATGGGCCAACCAGAGCGGTTGCGAGGACGAGGTAAATGAGGTTACCTTCAATGAGCACAAAGTCAATGGTAAAAGCAAAGGGTAAGCAGTGTCTGCGCGGCTTGCGAGGCTTATTGTTGACCTGGTTGCAGTCAGGTATATGTCCAACTTCAATCGCCCCAAGCCGCCACCGCCCTCAAACACCAGATTGAGCAGCTTTTCAAAGATCAAGCGCACACCAAGAAGCCTACAGCCATTTTCAACCCCCCGCACCACAATCCGTTCAAGACTCTTCCCAAAGACGTGCCCACCCGTGACAAGAACCGGAACGACCAACAATCTGGGGGTTTCAACAACAGGGGCGGTGGTAACTTCAATCGATTCAATAATCGAGGAAACTTCAATAACAGAGGCGGCTTCAACAATAGGGGCGGCATGGGCTATCAGAATCCAGGTGGTAATATGGGCGGCCAGATGGGAGGTTACGGTGGTCAAAACGGTATGCAGAACTTTGGCGGCAACCCCATGATGAACGGAGGGAACTTTGGGGGCGGCTTCAATCGTGGTGGCAACATGATGGGTGGCGGAATGCGGGGAGGAATGAATAACCGCGGCGGTCGTGGCGGGATGGGAATGAATAACATGGGCGGTGGGATGTCGATGCCAATGGGCGGGGGCATGATGATGGGCGGAGGGATGATGGGTGGAGGCATGAACATGCCCATGATGAATGGCATGGGTACGTACAGCACAGCGAGTTCAATCGCTTTCGCAAAGTGCCAAACTGACTTATCACAGGAGGAGCAGGCTTCGGTGGCCAACCGCAGTTCAATCCTGGATTCTTCCCTAATCAACAGCAACAGCAGCAGCAGGGAGGCAATGAGCACTTCAACCCTCACGGAGCCAAGAGACCGCGTCCGGAGTAGAGCCCGTCAAGGTCGCTCAGATCTCAAACCATTCCGATGCTTCATCTCTTTTCGTCGCCGGCCAGGAAAGTGCCCATATCTGTCTTGTGCTCATCCGGGCTCTTGATACAGCCGGCAATCCAGCTTTATCAACTAGCTTTACGCTTATTAGATCTTGAAGGTCGCAAAATTTTGGCGGTTGCTTCCCATCAGGCATCAAATCTCTTACAAACCTTGTGGAGTGCTCGTCTCTCATCTCGAAGACAGACTACCCCAACCCAGGTCTAGGAGTTGACGCTGCTCGCTTATCTCCAATACACTTCGTTCACGGCGTTCGGCGCGACCGAGAAGAATCTCTTGAAAGGAATCCTGTTCCGCCTATTTCCATTCTGCTCGGATTCATCCTGTCAACCTTGAGCGCTGTATAATGTCCATATCTTGTTAAATTCCTGGACTGTGGCTTCACCCCTCATTTCCGCAGCCTTAATGCTGTTTCGTACATAATCGTAACTATCGTCTGCCATGACGAGCATGCAGAGGTAGCTGCGCACCCTTCGTCGTTGGCACTGTGATGTAACTACTAACCTGAAAGAGCACGGAGGCAGCGGGAGTGCACATTTTGTCTCTAGGCTGCATGTGTGTCTAGCAGCCATGAGGGTAGCATCGCCTCGGTCTATGTTTTTGGTGGAAAAACAAACGGGAGCCCCTGCATTAATATGGTTAAAGGCCCGGCGGGAGTGCCGGGACCTGCATGCATGCATAAACGTGATGATATGGCGATCAGACGACCCGCAAAAATGAGAGCAAACATCCAGTTGAAGTCCGTTTACGCCATCAGCCTATCTCAAATACGAATGCCCTACTGTCAAATATCCCTCGCTCCGGAACAGAGGAACGCGAGCAATATCAATGCAGGCGCATTGAGGGAAGCGAGTGGCGGCAGCGCAAGTGCGAAAACCGATTCATTTACCTGGCATTACAAGGAGAGCCTAGTTGAAATCTAAAGCATATTACTGTCGGCTTGATTGACAGTCTCCACGAAGCAGCTGCGAAACGCCTAAATCTGCTGTCGGTGAATCTCGCATATCAAAAGCATATAAAATCCTGGATGAGATCAAAGATGATTCAAATCGCCCTGATTACCAGAGAACAGTCAGCATGGCACGTTTTGCGTCTGGCTTAGTACTTGCAGGAGCCCTCTTTCATGGGGGCGTCACCAGCGCACAAGGTGGGTATTCTTGTTAATCATCGGTTTGCGCAGGTTTTAAAGTAATACAGCACTACCTTCTGGAAATGTTACCGCTGTTACATGTCCTTCGACCGCGAAGTTCAACACGATAACAGCAGCAGCCCACGTTGCAGGCATGAACCCGGGCTGGAATGTCGGCAACACTCTCGATGCCGTTGAAACAGTGCCGCACCCTTGGCGATAGACTATAATAACGGGGCTAAAATCCATTGTAGGAGGGCTCCTGGAATAATCCACCAGTAGTTCCTGCGACATTCGATGACATCAAGAAGGCGGGCTTCAAAGGCGTCCGGCTACCAGTGACCTACGCGTACCATTACAAGACACAAGCACCCGACTGGACATTGGACCCTGTCTGGCTACAGCGCGTGTCTGACGTCTTGGATCAGATCACATCGAGGGGTCTGTACGCAATTACTAATGTGCACCATGACAGTTGGACCTGGGCCGACTACACGCAGGCGAACGCCAATATTACGGCTATTGAAGAGCGTCTGTATAGAACCTGGGTGCAAATTGGCCAGAAGCTAGCTTGTAAGGGGGAGAAAGTAGTGAGTCAACACTGTCGATGAAGACCTAGACATACACGACTCTAATGCTTCCTAGGCTTTTGAGACAATCAATGAGATTCCAGGGACCACTGAAGCTCATGGAAAGGAAGCCAATAGACTCAACACCATTATGCTCCAAGCAATCAATCAAGCCGGAGGGTTTAACCCGAGGAGAGTGGTCAATCTAGTGGGCAGTCGTGAAGACGGCGTGGAGACGAGCCTGTGGTTCGAGCCGCCGGATGCAAAGTACAAGAATCCATGGGCTATCCAGTACCATTACTATTCTCCGTACGACTATATTTTTGCTGCTTGGGGCAAGACGACATGGGGTTCAGATGCAGACAAAGCGGCTCTCGAAGCGGACATCGCACATGTTCGTGGTAACTTCACCGGGATTCCCCTCATCATTGGCGAATGGGCTGCTTCTCCCGTAGCTACCGAAACAGCTGCGCGCTGGCGCTACTTCGACTTCTTCGTCCGCACTGCCGCGAAGTACAACACTTCGACCATTCTGTGGGATAACGGTGCCGACTTTCTCGACCGAGCGACGCACCAGTGGCGCGACACTGTTGCCCTAGACATCTACCGAAACGCTGTGAAAGGCATTCCCAACGCGCTTCCTGACAGCACCACCGATGGCTCAATCACTAGTCAAAAGAGCTCCGCTTACATATACCACAAGCGAAACAACACTGTTACCGATCAGACCCTGCCGTTCCTCTTCAACGGGAACCAACTCCAAAAGATCTCTGTCGCAGCTACCAAGAAGATCCTAACCAAGGGCCAGCACTACACTGTAGTCGGCGAGGCCATCACCTTCAAAGCTTCTTTCTTGAAGACTATCATCACAACCGCATCCCCAACAGGCTCGCTCGCAAATCTCACCCTCGAGTTCAATCGTGGCGCCCCGCTCGCTGTGAATGTTCTGCAATATGACCTTCCTGTACTCAGTCGTACGTCTTCCGCTCTTCCTGCAATCTCGACCGACTTGTTGATACCAATCACCTGGGCGGGTCAGAACAGACCGGCGACAGTGAAGGCGGTGCGAGCTGATGGTGTCTTTCTATTCGACTCATGGACAACAGTGCTGCCTACCTTGCAGCAGGGGCGTATGACATACGGTTCCTGGGATTGGGATGCGAACAATGTCATTTTCAAGGCAAGCGTACTGGATGCTGTCAGGGCAGCGGGACAGACGACGAAGTTCGTGATTGAATTCTATCCTCGAGAGCCGGGAAATTCGGTCGAGTATACTATCACGATTTAGGACATTATCGCAGATAAGAAAGCGCAGCAGCGCCCTAAGTTGTAGCTGTCCGACCCTCTGAGCACCAGAGAGTCCCGAGTTGGACCAGGGATGTACGTTATAGGGTACTTTGGTCTATTGTACAGTACTTTAGTACTGTAAGGGGTAGATTATCTATATATACCTCTTAGTAGACTATTCCTGCTTAGTTGTAAATAGTCTACAGTCTAGATACACTTTATTAGCTGTATACTTAATCTACCTTATATATTTTAATACTTCTTTTAACACTTCTTAGCCTTAAGAATTAATATTCTATTAACTTAACTATTTTGAAAGAGAATTAGGTAAAAAATATATAATAAGTATAAGACTTTCTAAGTACTAGAAAGTCTTAAGTTAAACTAAAAAAGAATATTATAAACTACTTTAGTCTATTATATAGGACTTTAGTACTATACAAAGTAGACTATTTATATGTACTTTTTAAAATACTATTCTTACTTAGTAGTTAAAGCTCTTTAGTTTAAATATACTTTTTTACCTGTAAACTTACTTTATTTTATATATTCTAGTACTTTCTTAAATACTTTTTAGCTTTAGAGCTTAATATTTTATTTACATAACTATTTAAGAAAATATTAAATTTATAAAGTAAAATTAGTTTTCTAAAAAAACTATTTATAGAACTATTAACTCTAGAACTATATTGAATTTAACTTAGGAAAATAGTAGCAAATTCTTTTATAGTTTAGAAGAACGCAGCTTATAACTTATTAAATAGTAATAATAATCTTTTTTTACTGTTTAATATATTTATAAAAGATTAAGGTTATCTATAAAAGCTTATTAAAGTTTTAAGTTATAGAAAGTTACTTATAATAGAATAGAATAACTTCAAAAAGCTAGTATTAAAATTAGTAATAATATAGATTAGAAGTATAGTTTAAGAAAACTATAAAGATATATAGAGTTAAATAACTTTATTATATATAGCTTATATATAAAGTAGGGAATATACTTTATAAGTAAGTAGCTTACTTAAGGAAGTAGTTTACTTTTACTAAAACTACACTAAGTTTCTATTTTTATACTAATACCTTAATAACAAAGCTAATATAATATACTAAATAAATATTAAGTATAGCTTATACTTACAGCTTTTTAATAAGACTTTAACATTTTAAAATAATATACTACAGCTATTGATAATATACAAGAACTATGATATATATATAATATATTAAACAATCTTTATATAATAATATTATAGCTAATTTATAGAATATAACTAATATAGAAAAGAGAGTAATTATAAAGTATATTCTTAAACTTGTTAGGTATAGATACTTTCTTTAGCTATTAGATATAGCTAATATAGCTAATTCTCTATAAGAAAAGTATAGTTTAGACTTTATTAGCTGAAAATAAGCTAGTATAATTATTTAACATATATTAGAGCTTAAAGTAAAGTTTAATTATAGGTATAACTATAAAAAAGACTTTTATTAAGATTTAAAAGCTATTAAAAGCTAGTTCAGCTTTATAGCTAATATTAAAGCTAAGTATAGTATTCTAGACAATAATTTATACAACTTTGACAGGATAGGCTTGACAGGATAGGCTTTATAATAAGTTAGAAACGTAGTAGAGTAGTTATTATAGCTACTTATTTACTAAAATAGCTAAAGTAAGTACTGCCTAGTAATAAAGAATAAGTAATAGTTACTTGAAGGATTAATATAAGTAGATAAGTAATTTTACTTTATATTATCTTTAAAGTATGCTAGTGCATTAGGTACTAGTATTAGAATAATATACTTTACCTTAAAATTAAATCTTTTTATCTTTAAAAATAGCTAAACTACTAACAAGATTAGTTTAAAGTAGTTAAAGTACTTTAATAAGTATATAAGAATATACACTATAAGTACTTACTAGATACTTATTATTAATAGTTATAAGAGCTATAACTTTACAGTATTCTACTAATAACATAAAGATTATAAGATTATAGCTATATATATACTCTTATACTTATTATACTTCTTAAAGCTACTTAATATAAGTAAGTTTTACTCTTATAAAGTAATATACAAAGACTAAGTTAATAAGCTAAGACGTACTTAAATTAACTATATTATTAAGTAAAAGTTCCTGCTATACTTTAATAAGGCTTTTAATAAAGCTATTACTTTTAGTAATATTTAAAAAAAAGTTCTACAGAGTAGAACTAGTTTCTTTTAACTTATAATAAGTTATTTTAACTCTTAATGTAAAGCTGCAGACTTTATTACTACTACTACTTACTAATAATAAACTCTAGTAGTTACAAACTTTAAAGAATTTTACTTTATTTAGCTTTGAAATAACTCTAATTTAAGATAATTATAAAAAGTAGTTTAGTAGCTCTTTAACTTTTACTACTAGTATAGTTAAGTACTTTCTCAAAGAAGCTATAGGTATAGTATATAAGATTACTTTACTTAAGTAAAAATACACTAAGCTTTAAGTAGCTTTAGTAGCTACTATAGAGTATAATATATATAATAAGAAGTAGATTTTAGTAGAAAAGACCTTTATAATTAAAGAAAGCTAGAAATTAACTACTTTAAAAGAGTTTAGTATTTGTAGTAATAGTAAGAAGAAGTAAAAGAAAAAAGTATATACTTAAAATAGTAAGCTATTTTAATAATACTATAGAGTATATAAAGAGAGTATATATAATATATAAATATATAAAAAAATAATTTAGAAGTAGTCTTTAAGTAATTTTATAGTACGTTCTAGCTAAACTAAGCGTAAAGTGTAGTTTCTAAAGTATAATACAATAGAGAGTAGCAGAGTTTTAGTAATATAAACTTTTTACTTAAAGAAACTGCTTACTTATAAAGTACGTTAATATAAAGTCGCTAGCTAAAGTTAATAATAAGCTATTAGAACTTACTTTAGCTTTTATAATACTAAATATAAAGCTCTTACTCTTAAAAGCTCTAAAAACTTTTACTTAGTATACTTAGTTAATATTAAACTAGTAAATATATAGTTAAAAGAGATTATTTAAGTTACTTCTTACTAGCTTTAGAAAGAAGTACTTAAAAGTTAATTTTACTATATAATATATCTAAGAAACTATCAAGAGCTTTTAGGAAGTGTATTATATAAATTAATATATAGATTTTCAATTATAAAATCTTACTAAAGAGGTAATAAAAGTAGAGAAACTAAGTATTTTAAAAGCTTTTCTAAAAAAGTAGTAATATATATATATAAAGCTAAGTAGTACTTTTACACTTTTTTAGTAAACTTCAATAGACTAATTAGATTATAGAAAGCTATACTAGAAAGACTTAGGTTCTATTTATAAACTAAAGCTCTAAGTAATAGAGTATATCTATTAGTTACTTGAAAGAGTTTAGAAGTACCTTTTTATTTACTTAGAAAAGATGTTGTAGAATAATTACTAAAGTTAAGAAGATTATAAACTAGACTTATTAATTATAAAACTAAAGAAAGTCTAAATATAAAAATAAGAAAGCTAGAGATTGAAAAAAAGCTCAAAACAAAGTTAAAAAGTAAAAAAGATTCTAAAAAAGCCTAGAATAAATAGAAAAATATAGTTTAGCTTATTCTAACTTAGAATTCCTTAAACTAAACTGTAGATTAATACTAGACACTGTTTAAGTAATATATTACTAATCTAAAAAATAAGGGTATGCTAAGTAGAAAAATCTAATACTGATATCTAAGTATTTTGAAGATAAATATTGTAAGGAAAAAAGTAAAAAGTAAAAAAAGTAAGGCCTTAAGCACACTCTCTTATATATTAGACGTTAAACTAGTATTATAGAGGAGTAATTGTTTAAAGACCCTTAAGCATAAGTATTTTAATACTAGATTAGATAGATTAGTTGTTAATATTCTATCTTATTATTAGTGTATTAGTTGTTAATACTCTCTAATAAGCTATTAGCTTATTAAGTACCTTGTTATTTTGCTTTAATGACGTATTATTTTTCTTTACTTATACTACTCTACTATATCCCTCTTTTACTTAAGTAGTTTAGATACCTCTAAACTTTAAAGTACTATTGTTAATCCTAACTTAGACTAGACTATCTACTAAGAGTATCTAATTGTTGCGTGCTAATAATAGCGCTATTTAGCTACTTCTATTAGATTTTACTTTTACTTCTAATACTAATATATTACTTGATTAGTTACGCTTTTTTACTTAAGTAGTAAGAAGTTAAAAATTCTCCTTTACTTTGAGATTTAGTGCAGTTGCCTAATACTAGCTAGTGCTTAGTAGTTAAACTCTAAGTATATAAATAAGTACTTAGCTCTTACTTTTTTACTTTTTTCCTTAGCTTTATCTTCTACTCTTACTTTTATAATTAATCATTATAAGTGCTTTTACTTCTTTATATACTCTTTATACTACTTTATTTAAAGAAAGTACAGTAGGTAGGTAATAAATAATATAGTAATATACTATAAGAAGTACTTTCTTCCTTCTTCGTAGTAAGAGGCCTAGGTTACTAGGAAAAAGATATTTTATAAATAGTAATTTGCTTTAATAGAAAGCAATATTACAGTATAGACGTAATTTATACTATAATAGACAAAAGGTAATCTTAGTTACTAATTGCATAAGCAGATAAAAGTACTAGATTGAATTGTTGTTGCTAGGTAACGATTTTACGAGGATTCTAACCTCCTATATATTCTAAAATACAAGAGTTCTAGACAAAAAACCTTTATAGTACTAAAGTACTACTAACAAATTTAACAGTAAAAATTTTACAGATTTTTCCTTTCTAATTTGGTTCAATAATCGAAATTTTTCTTAGTTTACAAAATTTTACCAAAATTTGATTTAACAACTCAACAAAAGATAACCAAACTTAGATTTAGTCTAGCGCCTCCAATATTACAGCTATTAACTTAATTTCTGAATATTTAGAATCGCGCTAGTGTGATTGACCTATTCCGAATTTGGTAACTAGTTGGTACTATCACGTGACTTTATAATTCCGATTCTAGCAAAATTACCAAAAGTGATTCTTTTAAGTACTTAGTGAAATCCTTGTACTTTAGTAATTTTACACTTTACAATACTTTTACTTATATAGCTACAGCTGCTATAAGTACTAGAGCTCTTCTACCTCTAGGTAGTCCTCTAAGTAGTAGTTTTCTAAGTAATAAACAGCTTAGCTTTACTTTACTAAGATTTGTGTATAAAAGGCTAATTTTTACCTATAATTATATTTTTACTTTCTATAGGTATTTCTTCTAAAAATAGTATAATACAGCTACCTTAGCTTTAGTAAGTACTTGTTCTACTTTAGTTATTAACTATAGTTTTGTTAAGTCTCTTCAAGATTTGTTATATAGTCTCTAGCACTATTACGTATACTTTAGTTTATACTTACATGTTATTGCTATGAACTATTATAATCTAGCTATAGAACTTAGTGTTAGCTCTTTTACTAATTTTTGTAATATAACTATCTATAAAATGCTTAGTTTAGGCTCTACTTATAGCTACTATAATTCTAATATTACTAGTACTATTTAGTAGTCTGCTTAAACTTTAGTAAACTTAGGTACTACTTTGCGTTGTTATTATTACTCTACTAAAGTTAGTTAGAAGTTTAGTAGTTAGTATACCTAAACTTATATTAATAATTAGTTACTTAAATATAGCGTATATAACGCTTATTAAGTTAAGAGTAATATAACTAAGTATAACTTCTATTATATATCTTGTTTTAATTATTTTTTATTGTTACTAGTTTTTATCTTAAGTACTAGTCTTTTAGCTATATAGCCCTTAGTTACAGTATCTACTACTAATATTACCATAATTTTTACTAAAGTAACTACTTCTTACTACTAAATGCTTATTTCCTACTAATACCTTTTTTAGAATCTTTTTAACTAGTTAATACTTCTTTAGCTACTTTTTTTTAATTGTTTATTCTTTCTAGTTTAGTATTTATTGCTAGTAAAGTTATGTTCTAATTTTACTATAGGTTATAGATCTCTATAGCTTTTACAAATCAATAGTACTTCTATTAAAATTATTTTCTCTTTTTACTTTGTAATTAATGAACAAAGCTGATACAGAATAGAAAATAATATAACTAATAAAAAAAATAGTTTTAGCTATTATATACTCCTCTTTTACTTGAAAAAAAGTAGTAATAGCTATTATATTAATTTAGTTATTATCTGTTTTTTCTTCCTCCTTTTTATTATCTGTAAACGCTTTGTAGTTCCCTTACTTAAATTATAAGTACTGCTAAACCTCTACTTATAAAAGCTGCTGTAGTTTAGTAGGAAGTATATCCTATTTATACTCTAGACTTATTTAACTTTATATTAGCTAAGTAGAGTTTTCTTTAGTAGTCTACTAAGTATTAATCTTTATTAGCTTTTTTATAGACCTTACATAGAACTTTCTTAAATAATTACTAGAAACGCTTTTAGAGACTAGTATACTATTAAGCTCTTCAAGATTATATTAGCCTTTAGTTCTAATAAACTAGATTAAGAATAGTTGTCTTTACTTAGAGTAGAATTTTGCAAGTCTTAATATATCTCTATTATTAAAGGAGTTGTAGATAAGCACTAAGTTTTTTACTAGAAGCTACTAGTATTAAATAGTAGTTTTACTATTAAGGTACTTTTTATTAGGCTTTTTTTTTTTTAGCTATATAGTCTTTACTATAGCTTTTTAAAGCTAATTATCCTTTTTCTTAAACTACAGCGCTCTTATTACTAGTAGTAATAAAGTATTAGTAATCTTTTTTTTAAAGAATTACCTGCTAAGTAAGTATAAATAATTTAATTAGTACAATATATTTACAGCCTCTAATAAAGTATGTAAGTGTTTCTTAAGTAAGTTTCTTAATAGTAACTTAATCTACCTATAATACTCATAGAAAGTTATTAGTTTAATTTCTTTCTATTTTCTTAAGAGCAGCTATAATAAGCTTATAACTACGTTTAATTAGCTCTTAGCTTTGTAGATAGAATGCGCTTAAAATAGCTCTAGTAATACTAAACTATACCTAAAAGCTAAAAAGTAGGTCTCAATTCTCTAGTCTTTTATTATAGCTTATTTTTAAAGGAACACTTTGTTAGCAGAATGTAGTTCTTCAATAAAATTTAATGCTAATATAGATTTTTTTTTTAAAAAAGCTTTGCTTTAGGCTACTATATAGTGTAATTACGTATAATAACTATCTATTGCTAGCTATTTCTTCTTAGTAGTATATAAACAATATTAATTGTAACTTATGCCTAAAGTATAGTTAGTAGAACTATAGATTATAACTTTTTAACTGCTTTTTTATTAGCATATACTTAATATAGTATATAAGTATATATATATATAATTTAATATTATTATAAAGTCTTCTTTAGTAATATTTAGCTTAGATTTTTTTACTAAGTTTCTTCTTTACTTTAGTACTTATATTTTTTATAAATAGTGTAGAGTATCTTTTATTTCTGCTTTATATTATTAATAACTCTGCAGAAAGGTTGCCTTCTAAAAGGTATTTAAAAAAGCGTTTTATCTCTAACTTAGTATTATAAAGTATTTTTCCTTAACTTAGTAAGAGCTGTTCTTTATAATCTTAAAAGCCTTTATTTATATAGAATCTAAGTTGCTAGTTCTTAGAACTCTTTTAAATAGTTGTTAGTAAAAGAGTTCCTTTAGAACAATATATTTATAGTACTAGATATATAGTATATCTGCAGTGCTAACTTCTAGCTAATTAGTAGTAAATATAGTATAGTATTAATAATAGTATTAGTGTTATTTTTTTTAGTTTATTAAGTAGCTTTTACCCCTTTAGTTCTTGCTTTTATAATAGTAAATTAGTAATTATGTTCTTCTTTTTAGAAATATAAATAACTTTTAAGTAGACTAGCAAATAGGTATAAGTTAGGTTTAGGTTAGGTATAGTTACGTAATAACCTAACCTATACCCTGTTAGAACCCTGCGCTAGTCTGTGCTAAGCAGGTTTAGGTTAGGTAGTAGTTGCACAGATTAGTAGTATAGGTTAGGTATAGTTATATAATAACCTAACCTATACCTTAGCATAACTCTGCGCTAGTCTGTGCTAAGTAGGTTTAGGTTAGGTAGTAGTTGCACAGACTACTAGTATAAGTTAAGTTATAAGACTTTTAAGGTATTTAGATATAAGTTAGGTTTTCTAGTTCTTAATCTAGTATAGCTATAAACTTGTTTAAATCTAGTATAGGGCTAACTGTTATCCTAAAGTCTAATTAGCATAGAATTTAAAATATAAGCAATATTACTCTTCTATTATAGTTAATTATTACAGTATTAGCAGCAGAATAGTCTAAGCTATTGTCTAATATTATTAAAACCCTTACTTATTACTCTTATAACTATTACTTTTTAATACTAAGGTAACTAGCCTAATCTATATTATATATAAAATGCCTATAGTGCCTTACTGCTAGCACGCTATCTTTAGGCTAAACAGTAACGCGCTTTATATAAATAGCGCTGTAAACGCAATCTACAAGGATTAATATTAATTTAAATAATTTAATAAAATATTTATACTTTTAAAGTATCTAACTAGAAAAGCCTTAAGCGTCTCTTAGATAGCGTTAAGCATAGTTTTCTAGTAGTAAATCTTGCTTAAGCTATACTAAACGTTTTTAGTAATCTTGCAGATAAGGTGCTAAAAAAAGAGCTTGCAGATAAGAAGTTTAGTAGTTAACTAGTAGTAATAGATTTTATAGAAAGTAACAGCTACATAATATAAACATAACTACAATAAAATAGTATAATAAAACTTACTGCCTAGCTTAAATCTTTTCTTTTTTTTAGGCTAGGCTTTACTTAGGATAGTTTTGCGCACAGCTTTAGAAGCAAGGTTCTTTTTAGAGGCCTTACTACTAGAAGTAAGAGTCTTGCGCGCTGTATTTTTAGTGCAAGCTATAGTTGTAGATGTGTGTGTATATGTGTGTGTATATATATGTATATATAAGTAAGTAAGTTAGTAAGTTAGTAGGTTAGTGTTAAGTACTTAGTAGAGTTAGTATATTAGTAAGAAAGTAGATACTTAGCTAGTTTGCAGTAGATCTAGAGTCTAGGCTAGCTCTAAAAGCTACAGACCTACCTGCAGTAGCTAAACTACAATAATAACTTATAATAAATATAGAATTAGCAAAACTTAACTATAGCTTTTAAATAGTGCTACTTTGAATTTAATATAACATAGTGCAGCTAAGTTATTATAGGTATAAGTCCTAAGGTATAGTAACTTAAGAATTTAAGTTACACGCGCGCTAGCGCATACTAGCGCATTTAGGATCTTTATAAAGCTAAGAAATGCGCTGCTGTATACTATAACTATACTATAATAAAAAGCTATAATAATTCTAGGTATTATAGAGTTAGATTTTAGCTTTCTAATAGTATTAGAATTAATCTAATACAATATAAAATGCCTAAGCGTTTGCTAAGAAAACTATAGTAGTGCTACAAAAAGTAATTTTTAAGTACACGCTAGTTAGCGCATAGGCCTTACTAGTTACTTAGGTAGTTAGTATAGTATACTAACCTTTTACATACTTTTAACCTACTAACTTTACTACTACTACTACTACTGCTGCGCTCTTTTGCTTTTGCCCTGTAGCTGCTACTCCTACACAATTACTATAGTTTTTTATTATATTTATAACGCCTATAACGTCTATATAGCTATAGATTTTATTAATTTAACTAGCAACACTAAGCCTAAGGTTAAGAAAAAAATAGAGGCTACTAATAATTTTACTGCGCTGCTGCCTAGGCCTAAAGTTAAGAAGGAGGAAGAGGCTACTAATAATTTTTTTATACTCTTCTCTAGTAATAAGTTCTTTATTTCTATAGGCTTTAACGCCTATAAGTAGAATAACTTGCGCGTAGTATTACTACAGTCTTTTATTATAAGCTTAACTAACTTATATAGGGCTTTTACTTACGCAAAGCTAAAATTAACTCTATTATCTAGTTTAGAAGTAGCTCTACTACTAAAAGAAGCTGCTTTATAAGCCTTTCTATTCTTTATAAAGGTAGCCTTAGCACTTCTACCTACGCTACCTGCAACTACGCTAGAAAAGAGCTTAAAGATAAAAAAGAGAAGGCCTTATATACTACTAGTAGCTCTAACTATTTAGCTAAGGTATACCTTAAGAAGAAGATTAGGAACAATAATACTAGTAAGTCTAAAAAAGAGCTAGCATAAATTCTTAAAGATAAGCTTAAGAGGTCTACTTAGAGCTACTTTAACTCTAAGTAAAGTTGTAAGTTATTATAGTTATTTATTATAGTTCTTAGCTAATCTAATACAGGCAAATAGCTAGAGGCTAAGTTTATAGCTGTTAACTACAAATAAGATAAAATTAAAACTAAAGTTAATATAAAAGCTTATAAGTATACTATAGGTAGCAATAAGCTTTCTCCTAAGCTAGAAGAAAAAGTTAGCTCTAGTAGTAGAGCTACTTAGTATATCTATAGCTCTAGTAGAATTATACAAAAGCTTATAAGGAAGATATATAAGTAGAGTTTAAGAAAGCTTAAGACTTATAGCTTTAAAGATAAAACTAAGAAGTAGACTTTTATTAAGTTTAAAAATAAGCTTACACTAGAAAAAAAGGATATAGTAGCTACCTTAAGCTTTAAGTAAGTTATTGTAGTTTATTATTGTAGTTTGTTGCTTATAATAATAGGCTTGCTAAGCTCCCTTACGTTCTTAATAAATTTAATTAGGATCTATAAGTTAAGGTAAGTAAAAATTACATAAAAGTTAGTAACAGCAATAAAGTAGAAATTATAGGTAATTAAGTGTTGTTTAAAGATAAGGATAAGGATAATAAGGATAATAAAGATAACAAAGATAAGCTTATAGTAAGTAGTAGAGAAGATTTTAAGGAGGATTCTAATAGTACTAGAGACTTAGGCTCTACTATAAATAGCTTAGATGTTAATAACAAGTAGCTGCATAAGATTTAAACTGTATTATAGTAACTAATTATAACTATTTGCTTGCGTATATGCTCTATCTTGCTTTCCCTGTAATTAGCATATATAGCTTTAATATTAATAATATACAGCTACCTTAATAGTGCTATATATAGTATTTTTTTCTACACTTGCGCTTTTAGCTCTGCACAATTAGTTCTATAGCTGTAGTTTCTACTATTATGCTTATATTTAATTTTAGCTTTTTATACCTCTGCATTCTCTATATCCTGCACCTTAGGCATATGCTTAGTACTATATACTATTATAATATACTGCAATAAACTCTTTATCTCTATTTAGAGCAAAGATATTTAGATTTTAAATACTAAAATTCAAAGTATTTAGTCTTAGCACTTAATTCCTCTATACTAATATCTTCTATATTCTGCTGCAGTATCTAATTCCTAGGTGTTGACACCTATTATTTTAAGCCTTAATATCTAATTCCTAGGTATTTACATCTATTATTTTAAGTCTTAACATCTAATTTCTAGTTGTTTATACTTTGCATTTAGCCTTTAGTATCTAATTCCTAGCCCCTCTTACCTTGTATTTAGCCTTTAACATTTAATTCTAAGCTCCTCTTACCTAATATTTAGCTCTTAATATCTAATTCTAAGCTTATTTTACTTAATATTTAGCCCTTAACATCTAATTCTAAGCTTATTTTACTTAATATTTAGCCCTTAATATCTAATTCTAAGCTTATCTTACTTAATATTTAGCCCTTAATATCTAATTCTAAGCTTATCTTACTTAATATTAAGCCCTTAACATCTAATTCTAAGCTTATCTTACCTAACATTTAGCCTTTAATATTTAATTCCTAGAGTACTAAGCCTAATATTAAGCCCTTAACATCTAATTTTTAGCTACCTAACTTAACATATCTACCCTCCCTAGCACCCTTAATACTATTTATTGTAGTATTTTATTATAGGTATAGTAATAGCTATACTTACTCTTAAGTTAAAGCTGCCTTCTTCTTTAGATTACTTTTAATTTAAAGCTATATAGGTCTTCTAAAGTAGTGCGTAGTAAGTTATATTTACTATTAGGTACCCTATGCTAGCTAGTAGTAATAATGTGTAAGAGCAAGCTCTTACCTTTACCTAGAAATAGTAGTAGAAGAGCACACTATTTAGGTAAAATCCTAATATATAAGATCTGCGCTAGGCATTAATTAACTGTACTAGTACTATATAAAAGTTATTTAAAGAAGCTGCAAACGTAGCTACTAGCTAGCTATATATATACTGCTATAATTACAAACTATTAATACAGCACCTTACAGCTAAGAATATAGGTGTTAAGCACTTATAAAACTACATAAAATTATAGAGCTATTACTATATAGAAACTCTTATCTCTTTTACTTAGTAACTTCTTCCTACCTTACTAAAGTAACGTTATAATAGCAAGCTACTAACTTATATACTAAATACTTTAGGGAAGGAGCTAGTTTAGCTTGTAGTTAATAATAGCTAGTCTCTTAGATTAATAAAATAGCTTTCTTTTTGCTAATTTCTGCAATTTCTCTAGCCTAATACTATAATAATTAGCTGCTATAAATTTAGGCAGGCCTTTAAAACCTAGTTTACTACTATATATGCAAATATACTATAGGACCTAGAAAAAAACACTAAGATCTTAATTACACTTAATATATAAATAAGAAGTAACTACCTTAAATTCTTAGCTATTAAAAGCTATTATATAATAAAGAAGTAGGAGCTTTATAAGTAGCTACTAGATTTCTTTCTAATACGTAGATAGCATATAAGTATATTTATAGCAAATAAAGTTCTAAGGTTGCTAAGATCTACGTGTACTACTAACAAACTTCTTAGAGTTATATATAATAATATAAGTAATAATAGTATATTATTACAGTTTCTTAAGAGCAGACTTAAAGAGCAAGAGTATACCTAAAGCGTAGTAGAAAATACTATATCTTACTTAGCTTATATTATTAACTTTATAGTTTAGAATATTATTAGCTACTTAAAGCTAGCCTTATTTAATAAAGATAAGGCTAAGAAGTCTTTCTAGCAATCTTACTACTAGAATATTAAAACTTAGATCTTTGTGCTAAACTTACTATGTAAGGTATAGTAATTTTTACTATAGTATTTTATTATAGGCTAACTAGTAGTAGCTACGTGCTATTTATATTGTAATTAATCTATCTTCTTAACAATTTAAGCAATTCCTTAACACTTAGGCAAACCTTCTACTTAAGGAACGTCTAACAGTAATATAGGACGTTAAAACTAAGTAGAACGCTATATATAATATATGTAAGTAAGCAGTTAAGCTTTAGGCCTATATTAATAAGTAGCTAGAGTAGAAGATTACTCTAAAGCTTTAAACCTAGGTATTAGTAAGTACTAGCTTATTAGAGCTTACTTTTAAAGACTTACAGAAGCTTTGCCTAACTAAATCTAAATAGTAGCACCTTAAGGCTATTACCTAGATGCTATAAAAGTTTAAGACTATAACTAGCTACTTAAGTAATAACCTTACGCTTATAGTACTTTATATCTAGCTTATATACAATTAACTCTTTAATTTCCTTAAGAATATAACAATAGAGCTAAGAGAAGAAAGCTATAACACTAAGAATATAGTATAGCTAGAAGTTGTTATAGCTATTATAGAAAAGGAGAAATTAAAACTACAAAAGTACTACTTTAGGGCTAGAGACAATAGTAGCTTCTTATTTAACTACGCTATAATACTAGATCCTACCAAGAAGCTTACTACATATAAAGTAATTATTATAGTCTTTTATTATAGTAAGATGCTAATCTTTATAAAAGATCTAAATTAAAAGCAAGAATTTAAGTATATATATTATAGGTAGTTCTCAGACTACTTTAATTAATATAACAGCGCTAAGCTACAAGAACTATCTATAGTAGCTAGTATACTATAAGTAATAGATAATAACTAGTTCTAAAAGTTAGGTACTATATACTAGTTACTTTTAGCTAGCTTCTCTTTCTTTAGCTAGAGCTCTGTAAGTATAAAGCTAGTAAAGAAAGAATTAAAACTTACTTATAAAGAAAAAACAAAGTACCTTAGTATACTAATATACTAATACTAAGGTTCCTTTAATATCTTAAAGTAGTAAAAGAATAATAAGCGTACTTATCTTTACTTATCTTATATAGCTAAAGATATCTTAGTAGTTCTTCTTACCTAAGTAGGTGTTAAGCAGGTATTTAGTCTTACTAGAGATGTTTTTAGTAATTATAAGTATAAGCTATCTACTACAGCTATTTAGTAGATTATAATCTTAAAAAATTTATTTTTGTTTTAACTAGAAGTAGATAGTAAAAAAGAAGAGCTTAGAGTATTACTTAATAAAGTAGATAATATTTTTACTATTCTAGCTTATATAGATCTAGTAGATATAGAGCTTAAAAGTAATAGTAAGAGTATAGAAGTAAATACCCCTTATTTTACAATGCTCTTACACTAATTATAGAGGCTTTAGAAATAAGTAAAAGTATAAAATTATTACAAGTATTTATTGCAAGATAAAGTTAGTTTGTATAGTATATAAAAGTCTAGTTTAGTAGGTAAGAGTAAGAAGATATAAATATAAAGAGGTTAAAAATAGTAGCTAACTTTAACTTCTAATTAAGAGTACTAGAATACCTTACTAGAGGTGCTCTACCTTTATTAAGTAAGTTACTAACCTACGTAGTAGGTTACTAATATATAGTATATATAAAGAGAGTATTCCTAAAGAGCTTTTAATATTAGCAATATATTATAACTACAAGTAGTAATTAATAGAGACTATTATAAAAAGCTATAATAAATTAGAGTCTTTTACTAAAAGCTAGCACTTTTTCTGCTAGAGAATTAGAGTTTAGACGCTAACTAGAAACAAAGTAGATTAATATTATAAGTAAGGTACTATATACTTAACTTATACTACTAGCCTGTGCAACTATACTAAACCTATACTACTAGCTTATGTAACTATACCTAAACCTATACTATAGGCCTATACAACTACTACCTAACTTATACTAGTAGTCTGTGCAACTATACCTAAACTTATACTATAGGCCTGTGTAACTATACCTAAACTTATACTATAGGCCTATGTAACTACTACTTAACTTATACTAGTAGTCTATGTAACTATAAACTTAACTTATACCTTAGCTTAGGTACCTAAACTCTGTTTACTAGTCTAGCTAAGGCTTATTATGAGTAAAAAGTAGTAGTAACAGAGTCTACAGCTTTATATTAAAAGTTAATATAACCTATTATAAGTTAAAAAGGACTAATCTAGCCCCTTAGAACTCTCCCTAGATGTTGCTAAAAGTAATAGTTATATTATATATAGCTTTAAGGTGTACTAGAAATGCTTACTTATTTATATAGTTAATTTAGTTATGTAAGAGCTTATTAACCTAATATCTGTACTCCTGCTTTAAAAAGGCAAAACAACTTACGTTAAGTAGCTACAGGAAGTAAAATAAGTGCGTAAGTATTATAAGAGTTATAATATCATTTTTTTTATAGTATTAGGCAAATGCTATAGCCTAGTAGCTCTTATAGCTATTTATAAGTAGTAAATAGTAAGTTCTATAAGTATGCTCTTTAGTATGCCTATTAAAGTGCTTTTACTAGTTAAGACTAAGCCTATTATTAGTTTAGCTATTTTTAGAAACTTTAATTACTTAGTTCTAAGGCAGATCTTTATTCTTAGTCTATTTAGTAAAGTAATCTTTGCTTTTAAAGATAATAAAAGGTAAGATAGCCTAGCCTATAGTATTTATACTTAAAATTAAGATAGCCTACTTTTTACTACTTAGCTAGACCTGCTTTGCTTATTTTAGAGCCTCTATATCTGCAACTACTACTCTAGAAGTAATCTAACTCATTATAAAGCTAGTCTTATTAAAGTTATATATATCTTTGTTTCTAATACTATACTTAGCTTTAATATTAGCTACAAAGTTAAACTAGCCTTATATTAACTTAGAATCCTTGCAGAGAGCTCTCTTATAGTTATACTTATAATTAAACTTTACTTTAAGCCTAAGTTAATGCTTAATAAAGTTACTAAGCTAGTCTTACTTAATAGAGGCTATTCTACGCTCTTCTTGTAGTATATTAGCTATATTAGCTACATCTAATAAGCAAAAGGCTGCTTTTTACTATATAAAGTAAAAAATATAATTAATAATTACTTCCTCTTCTTGCTTATTAAGATACTATTAGCTAGGTACAAAATTAGCTCTTAAAGGCCCTCTAGCACGTTATTAGGCTAGTATAGTTTAGAGTATATTAGAAATAGCTATAGCGCGTTGCTCTAAGAGATTAGTATCTTATTTAAGAGCTAAGAGCATAAGCTATATCTAATACTTATTTAATGCGTTTATCTAGTAGTAAAAGGTAGGTATCAAGATAGTATTAGTGTTTTAGGATAATCTTAGCAAAAGTAGCTTACTAGAGGCAGTAGCCTATAAGACTAGTATAAACGTTTTAGGTTATAATCTATATCTAAGAAATAAAAAAGAGATTAAATAACCTAATTATATTTTAAGCTATTCTAATAGTGCGTAGTAAAAATCTACTAAGCAGATTAAAACACTAAGCTTAGAATTATTAAAGCTAGAATAGTAATTAATTAATTAAATTAAAATAGAAATAACTAAATGTATTTATATAAGGAAGATTCTCTAAGTTCAAGATTATATACCTATAACTTAATTTAATAAGCAGGTATAATTGTTCTTAGTCTAACTACTAGCCTATAGCTAGTCTATTAAATAAACCTTTACTGTAATAGATTCTAATACTAATACTAAATTATCTAAAATAATTAGCTTAGTAAGAACATTAAATATAGATTAAGAGAGTAATTTAGACTCTAAAAGGTTTACTAGCAGTAATTTATTTACTTTACGTAATAATATAAGTAATAAATTTGTTACTATTAGTTAGCTGTCTAAATTATAAAAAGTAAGTAGTAATTAGTTCTAGAGAGGCTAAATATATATCTTTAGAAAAAGTTACTAAAGAGTTTTTATATTTATAAAACGTAATAAAAGAACTATTTATAGAAAATAGTAATTTTGAAAAGTATAATATATTTAATACTCTAAATACTATTACATTAAATTCTTTAAGTACAATTAAACTAGCTAAGAACTCTATCTATTATACTATAATAAAGTATTTAGATATAACTTATTACTTTACTAGTAAAAATTTACTTAGTAATAAAGTACTATTAGTGTATAAAAATAGTAGTACTCTACTAGTAGATAATTTAACTAAAGCTACCCTTATTACAAAATTCTACAATTTTATAAAAAGAATAATCTTAAAGAATAAGAGAAATCCTATAAATAATACTTTTACTAGTACTTCTAAATTATTTAATAAGTAATATATAATAAGTATTATATAAGTACAATTTAGAGGGTGTGTAAAATCACTTAAGTATACTAAAATATATAAGTACTTGAAAAAATTACTTTTAGTAATTTTACTAGAATTATAACTATAAAATTAAGTATTACTAATACTTACCTAGTTATTTTAAAATAAGTTCTTTACACTAGCGCAATTCTAAATAATTTAGAATTAAGTTAATAGCATAAATATTAAACGCGCTAAATTAATATCTAAGTATATTACTATTTTTAGTACTTACTTTCTTTATTATAGGCTGCAAATAGTAATAGGCTAAAAATAGAAGATTTCTTAATTGTTTAAAAAGTTTGTTAAGGTTAAAAATCACACAATTAACGCAATGAATTCTCTTTATAGTAATTTTATACTAAACGCGCTATTCTATAAAAAAATTTAATTTTAGTAACATAATTAAAATTTATAATATATTAGAATTATTAAACCTTTTCAAATCTGTACCTAGCAATAACAATTCAATATAATAATTCAATTTATTACTTTTATCTACTTATATAATTAGTAATTTAGATTACTTTCTTGTTTAATATAGTATAAATTACGCCTTATACTATATTATTACTTTATTATTCAAAGCTGCTTATTAAAATATTATTTTTCTAGTAATCTAGGCCTCTTACTATAAAAAAGAGAGAAAGTACTATTTATATTATTAATATTAATACACTTTACAGGTAAATAGTATATATAACTAAATAGCACACTTTTACTAAGACTCTTTTCTTATTATAGGATTCCTCTCTAAGACCCCTTAGCCCTACCTTAGGTACACTTAAAGTAAGGGCTAGGCTGCGCATAGGCCCTCTATATATATACTTCTATTAAATCTAGAAGCTTAGACTTTAAGGATTTAACTAATATCTAAATATAACCTTAGTTTAGCTTAAAAGCTATTCTATCTACTTTAAGTTTAATTACCTACTTACAGTAACTTTACACCTTTATTATACTATATAATACCCTAGAATACTGCACTTTATGCTTTTTTAGCTTATAATAAGCTATAATATAACTTAGAGACCTCTTCTACTTTATTCTTATACATTTGCGCATTATGCCTACTCTCTTTACATATTCTATAGTATTATTATAATAGCTTACCTCTTTTAGTGCATACCCTCTTCTTTAGCTTCTTACTATTACTATACGCGCTAAAACTTTTAAAAGTAATTAATTGCTAGCCTTTTTTAACTATAGAGGTCCCTTCTGCCTAAACTTGCTTTTATTTACGTAATTTATACTCTATTATAGCTTCTAGAGCTGCTTAAAGCTTAGCGCGTTTTTATTTAAGTAAAGTTATCTTATGCGCTATACCTATAGCCCCTTTTATAAAGTAATTAAGCGCGCTAGTAGTAGAGGTTAGTAAGCTACCTATTTACTTCTTATATTTATCTTAAATTAGAGTTAATTAAGAGCTAAATTTAGTTAGATTCTTTAGAGTTTGCAACTACTAGGGCTTGTTATTAGTAGAGAGTAGTAGTAATAAAGTCTACAGCTTTATATTAAGGGTTAAAATAACTTATTATAGGTTAAAAAGAACTAGTTTAGCCCCTTAGAACCTTTTTTAGATTCTGCTAAAGGTAATAGCTTTACTATAAGCTTCTATAAAGTATAATAAAAACTCTAGCTTTGTAATATAAGTAATGTAGTAATATACTAGCTTATTAACCTAGTTCTTATACGCCTGCTTTAAAGAGGTAAAATAACTTACGTTAAGCTGCTATAAGAGGTGTAATAAGTATAGAAGTATATATATAAGTATAATCTTATTATCTTTATAGTATTAGTTAAATACTATAGTATTGTAGCTCTTATAACTATTAATAATAAGTATATAGTAGGTACTAATAGTGCGCGTCTTTATATACCTATTAAAGTGCTATAACTACTTAAAACTAAGCTAGACTAGCAAATAGGTATAGGTTAGGTTTAGGTTAGGTATAGTTACGTAATAACCTAACCTATACCCTGTTAGAACCCTGCGCTAGTCCGTGCTAAGCAGGTTTAGGTTAGGTAGTAGTTGCACAGATTAGTAGTATAGGTTAGGTATAGTTACGTAATAACCTAACCTATACCCTAGCATAACCCTGCGCTAGTCCGTGCTAAGTAGGTTTAGGTTAAGTAGTAGTTGCACAGACTACTAGTATAGGTTAGGTTATAAGACTTTTAAGGTATTTAGGTATAGGTTAGGTTTTCTAGTTCTTAATCTAGTATAGCTATAAACTTGTCTAAATCTAGTATAGGGCTAACTGTTATCTTAAAGTCTAATTAGCATAGAATTTAAAATATAAGCAATATTACTCTTTTATTATAGTTAATTATTACAGTATTAGTAGCAGAATAGTCTAAGCTATTGTCTAATGTTATTAAAACCCTTACTTATTACTCTTATAACTATTACTTTTTAATACTAAGGTGACTAGCCTAATCTATATTATGCATAAAATGCCTATAGTACCTTACTGCTAGTACGCTATCCTTAGGCTGGACAGTGACGCGCTTTATATAAATAGCGTTGTAAATGCAATTTACAAGGATTAATATTAATTTAAATAATTTAACAAAATATTTATACTTTTAAAGTATCTAACTAGAAAAGCCTTAAGCGTCTCCTAGATAGCGTTAAGCGCAGTCTTTTAGTAGCAAATCTTGCCTAAGCTATGCTAAACGTTCTTAGTAATCTTATAGATAAGGCGCTAGAAGGGGAGCTTGCGGATAAAGAGTTTAGTAGTTAACTAGTAGTAACAGATCTTACAAAGAGCAACAGCTATATAATGTAAGTATAACTATAATAAAAGAGTGTAATAAAACTTACTATCTAGCTTAAATCTCTTCTTCTTCTTAGTCTAGGCTGCACCTAGGACAGTCTTGCGCGCAGCCTTAGAAGCAAGGTTCTTTCTAGGCGCTTTGCTGCTAGAAGTAAGGGTCTTGCGCGCTGTATTTTTAGTGTAGGCTATAGCTGTAGATGTGTATATATGTGTGTGTGTGTGTGTGTATATGTGTGTGTGTGTGTGTAAGTAGGTTAGTAAGTTAGTAGGTTAGTATTAAGTACTTAGTAAAGACAGTATACTAGTAAGAAAGTAAATACCTAGCTAGTTTGCAGCAGATTTAGGGTCTAGGCTAGCTCTAAAGGCTGCAGACCTGCTTACAGCAGCTAAACTGCAATAATAACTTATAATAAACTTAGAATTCGCAGAGCTTAACTGTAGCTTTTAAATAGTGCTATTTTTAATTTAATGCAACACAGCGCAGCTAAGTTATTGTAAGTGCAAGTCCTAAGGTATAGCAACTTAAGAATTTAAGTTATACACGCGCTAGCGCGTACTAGCGCGTTTAAGGTTCTTGCAAAGCTAGAAACTGCGCTACTGCGTACTACAACTATACTATAATAAAAAGCTATAATAATTCTAGGTATTATAGAGTTAGATCTTAGCTTTCTAATAGTATTAAAATTAATTTAATGCGACGTAAGATTCCTAGGCATTTGCTAAGAGAACTATAGCAGTGCTACAAAAAGCAATTTTTAAGTACGTGCTAGTTAGCGCATAGGCTTTACTAGTTACCTAGGTAGTTAGTATAGTATACTAACCTTCTACATACTTTCAACCTACTAGCCTTACTACTACTACTACTACTACTACTATGCTCTTTTGCTTTTGCCCTGCTGCTGCTACTCCTACACAATTACTACAGTTTTTTATTATATTTACAACGCCTACAACGCCTGCGCAGCTATAAATTTTATTAATTTAACTAGCAATACTAAGCCTAAGGTTAAGAAAGAGATAGAGGCTGCTAACAATTTTACTACGCTGCTGCCTAGGCCTAAGGTTAAGAAAGAGGAAGAGGCTGCTAATAATTTCTTTATACTCTTCTCTAGTAATAAGTTCCTTATTCTTGTAGGCTTTAACGCTTATAAGTAGAACAACTTACGCAGGGTATTACTATAGTCTTTTATTATAGGCTTAACTAACTTGTATAGAGCTTTTACTTACGCAAAGCTAAGATTAACTTTATTATCTAGTCTAAAGGTAGCTCTGCTACTAGAAGAGGCTACTTTATAGGCCTTTCTATTCCTTACAAAGGCAGCCTCAGCACCTCTATCTGCGCTACCTACAACTGCGCTAGGAAGGAACTTAAGAACAAAAAGGAAAAGGCCCTATACGCTACTAGTAGCTCTAACTATTTAGCTAAGGTATACTTTAAGAGGAAGATTAATAAGGACAATCTTAGCAAGTCTAAGAAAGAAAAGGCGCAAATGCTTAAGAATAAGCTTAAGAGGTCTGCTTAGAGCTACTTTAACTCTAAGTAGAGTTATAAGTTATTGCAGTTATTTATTATAGTCCTTAGCTAATTTAATGCAGGCAAATAGCTAGAGGCTAAGTTTATAGCTATTAACTACAAGTAGGATAAAATTAAGACTAAGGTTAACATAAGGGCTTATAAGCATGCTATAGGCAGCAATAGGCCTTTTCTAGAGCTAGAAGAGAAGGCTAGCTCTAGTAGTAGGGCTGCTTAGCGCATCTATAGCCTTAGTAGAATTATACAGAAGCTTATAAAGGAGACGTATAGGTAAGGTATAAAGAAGCTTAAGACTTATAGCTTTAAAGATAAAACTAAGAAGTAGACCTTTATTAAGTTTAGAGATTAGCTTAACCTAGAAGAGAAGGATATAGTGTCTGCCTTAAGCTTTAAGTAAGTTATTGTAGTTTATTATTATAGTTTATTACTTATAATAATAGGCCTACTAAGCTCCCTTACGTTCTTAACAAATTTAATTAGGATATGCAGGTTAAGGTAGGTAGAGATTACATAGAGGATAGTAACAGCTATAAGGTAGAAATTGTAGGTAATTAAGTATTATCTAAGGATAAGGATAAGGATAATAAGGATAATAAAGATAATAAAGATAGGCTTATAGCTAATAGTAAGGAGGATTCTAAGGAGGATTCTAATAGTACTAGAAAGTTAGGCTCTAATGTAGATAGCTTAGATATTAATAATAAGTAGCTGCATAAGGTTTAAATTGTATTATAGCAACTAATTATAACTATTTGCTTACGTATATGCTCTATCTTGCTCTCCCTGTAATTAGCATATGTAGCTTAGTAACGTTAATAATATGCAGCTACCTTAATAGCGCTATGCATAATGTTTTTCCCTGTACCTGTGCTTTTAGCTCTGTATAATTAGTTCTAAAGCTATAGTTCCTACTATTATACCTGTATCTAATTTTAGCTTTTTGCACTTCTACATTCTTTATATCCTGCACCTTAGGCATATACTTAGTACTATATACTATTATAATAAACTGCAATAAACTCTTTAACTCTATTTAGAGCAAAGACATTAGGATTTTAAATGCTTAAATTTAAAGCATTTAGTCTTAGCATTTAATTCCTCTATACTAATATCTACTATATTTTGCTGTAGCATCTAATTCTTAGGTGCTTACACTTAATATTTTAAGCCTTAACATCTAATTCCTAGGTGTTTACACCTACTATTTTAAGCCTTAATATCTAATTCCTAGGTATTTACACTTATTATTTTAAGCCTTAGTATGTAATTCCTAGGTGTTTACACCTTACATTTAGCTTTTAGCATCTAATTCCTAGCCCCTCTTACCTTGCATTTAGCCTTTAACATCTAATTTCTAGCTCCTCTTACCTAGACATTTAGCCCTTAATATTTAATTCTAAGCTCCTCTTACTTAGATATTTAGCCCTTAACATCTAATTCCTAGCCCCTTTTACCTAACATTTAGCCCTTAACATCTAATTCCTAGGGTATTAAGCCTAACATTAAGCCCTTAACATCTAATTCCTAGCTATTTAGCCTAACACATTTACCCTCCCTAGCATCCTTAATACTCTTTATTGTAGTGTTTTATTATAGGCATAGCAATAGCTAT
Source organism: Epicoccum sorghinum (assembly GCA_020272525.1). Lineage (NCBI taxonomy): Eukaryota > Fungi > Ascomycota > Dothideomycetes > Pleosporales > Didymellaceae > Epicoccum > Epicoccum sorghinum. Next base: position 1,507,717 of record VXJJ01000021.1, read on the forward strand.
ACTTGCTCCTAAGTTAGAGCTGCCTTCTTCTTTAGATTACTTTTAATTTAAGGCTACATAGGTCTTCTAGGGTAGTGCGCAGTAAGTTGTATCTGCTGTAAAGTACCCTATGCTAGCTAGCAGCAATAATGTGCAAGGGTAAGCTCTTGCCTTTGCCTAGAAAGAGTAGTAGAAGAGCACACTATTTAGGTAGAATCTTAATACACAAGATCTGCGCTAGGCATTAATTAACTACACTAGTACTATATAGAAGTTATTTAGAGAAGCTATAAATGTAGCTACTAGCTAGCTACACGTATACTACTATAATTGCAAGTTATTAATGTAGCACTTAACAGCTAAGAACATAGGTATTAAGCACTTATAGAACTACATAAAATTGTAGAGCTATTACTATATAAAAACACCTATCTACCCTACCTAGTAACCTCTTACTACTTTGCTAAAGCAACCTTACAATAGCAAGCTACTACCTTATACACTAAATGCCTTAGGGAAGGAGCTAGTCTAGCTTATAGTTAATAATAGCTAGTCTTTTAGATTAATAGAACAGCCTTCTTTTTGCTAATTTATGCAATTTCTCTAGCCTAATACTATAATAATTAGCTGCTATAAATTTAGGCAGGCCTTTAAAAACTAGTTTGCTGCTGTATATGCAAACATACTATAAGACTTAGAGAAAAACACTAAGATCTTAATTGCACTTAATACATAAATAAGAAGTAATTACTTTAGATTCCTAGCTATTAAAGGCTATTATATAACAAAGAAGTAGGAGCTTTATAAGCAGCTACTAAATTTCTTTTTAATGCGTAGACAGTATATAGGTCTGTCTATAGCAAATAAGGTTCTAAGGGTGCTAAGATCTACGCGTACTACTAATAGACTCTTTAGAGTTATATATAATAATGCAAGTAATAATAGTACATTATTATAGTCTCTTAAGAGTAGACTTAGAGAGCAGGGGCATACTTAGAGCATAGTAGAGAATACTATACCTTACCTAGCTTATATTATTAACTTTATAGTGCAGGATATTATTAGCTACTTAAAGCTAGCCTTATCTAATAAAGATAAGACTAAGAAGTCTTTCTAGCAATCTTACTACTAAGGTATTAAGACTTAAATCTCTGTGCCAAACTTGCTACGTAAGGTATAGTTATTTTTACTATAGTGTTTTATTACAGGCTAACTAGTAGTAGCTACGTGCTATTTATATTGTAATTAATCTATCCCCTTAACGATTTAAGCAATTCCTTAATACTTAGGCAAACCTTCTACTTAAGGAACGTCTAATAGTTATACAGGACGTTAAAACTAAGTAGAACTCTACATATAATATATATAAGCAAGCAGTTAAGCTTTAGGCCTATATTAATAAGTAGCTAGAGCAGGAGATTGCTCTAAGGCCTTAAACCTAGGTATTAGCAAGTACTAGCTTATTAGAGCTTACTTTTAAGGACTTATAGAAGCTTTGCTTAACTAACCCTAAGTAGTAGCACCTTAAGGCTATTACCTAGATGCTACAAAAGTTTAAGACTATAACTAGCTACCTAAGTAATAACCTTACGCTTATAATACTCTACATCTAGCTTATGTATAATTAACTCTTTAATTTCCTTAAGGATATAACAACAGAGCTAAGAGAAGAAGGCTATAACACTAAGAATATAGCGTAGCTAGAAGTTGTTATAGCTACTACAGAGAAGGGGAAATTAAAACTGCAGAAATACTACTCTAGGACTAGGGATAATAGTAGCTTCTTGTTTAACTACGCTATAATACTAGATCCTACTAAGAAGCTCACTGCATATAAGGTAGTTATTATAGTTTTTTATTATAGTAGGATGCTGATCTTTATAAAGGATTTAAATTAAGAGCAGGAACTTAAGTATATATATTATAGGCAGTTCTTAGACTACCTTAATTAATATAATAGCGCTAAGCTACGAGAAGTATCTATAGTAGCTAGTATACTACAAGCAATAGATAACAACTAGTTCTAAAAGCTAGGTACTATATACTAGTTACCCTTAGCTAGCTTCTCTTCCCTTAGCTAGAGCTTTGTAGGCATAGAGCTAGTAAGAGAAGAATTAGGACCTACTTATAAAGAAGGAGAGGAGTACCTTAACACACTAATATACTAACACTAAGGTTCTTTTAATATCCTAGAGTAGTAGAAGAATAATAAGCGTACTTATCCTTACTTATCTTATGTAGCTAGAGATATCCTAGCAGTTCTTCTTACCTAAGTAGGTGTTAAGTAGGTATTTAGTCTTGCTAGAGACGTTCTTAGTAATTATAGGCATAAGCTATCTACTATAGCTATTTAGTAGATTATAATCTTAAAGGATTCCTTTTCGTCTAGACTAGGAGTAGACAGCAAAGAAGAAGAGCCTAAGGTACTACTTAATAAAGTAGATAATATTCTTATTATTCTAGCCTATGTAGATCTAGCAGATAAGGAGCCTAAGAGCAATAGTAAGAGTATAGAAGTAAATACTCCTTATCCTACAACGCCCTTACGCTAATTGCAGAGGCCTTAGAAACGAGCAAAAGTATAGAATTATTACAGGTATTTATTACAAGACAAAGTTAGTATGTATAGTATACAAAAGTCTAGTTTAGTAGGTAATAGTAAGAAGACATAAACATAGAGGAGTTAAAAATAGCAGCTAACTTTAACCTTAGGAGTATTAGAATACCTTACTAGAGGTGCTTAACCTTTAGTAGGTAGGTTGCTAACCTGCTTGGTAGGTTGCTAACCTGCTTAGTAGGTTACTAACCTGCTTAGTAGGTTGCTAACCTGCTTAGTAGGTTGCTAACCTACGCAGTAGGTTGCTAACCTACACAGTAGGTTGCTAACATGCAGTATGTGCAGGGAGGGTATTCCTAAGAAGCTTCTAATATTAGCAATGTGTTGCAGCAACAAGCAGCGATTAATAGAGACCGTTGTAAAAAGCTGTAATAAATTAGAGTCTTTTACTAAAAGCTAGCACTTTTTCTGCTGAAAAATTAGAGTTTAGACGCTAACTAGAAATAAAGTAGATTAATGTTGCAGGTAAGGTACTATATACCTAACCTATACCACTAGCCCGTGCAACTATACTAAACTTATGCTACTAGTCTGTGCAACTATACCTAAACCTATGCTACAGGCCTGTGCAACTATACCTAAACCTATACTACAGGCCCGTGCGACTACTACCTAACCTATACTACAAGCCCGTGCAACTATACCTAAACCTATACTACAGGCCTGTGCAACTACTACCTAACCTATGCTAGTAGTCCGTGTAACTATAAACCTAACCTATACCCTAGCCTAGGTACCTAAACCCTGTTTGCTAGTCTAAACTAAGCTTATTATTAGTCTAACTATTATTAAAATTAGAAAAGCTCTAATTTAAAAGCAAAGCGTCTTCTTTAAACTAAAAGTAAGAGTAGCAGCACTATTTAAAGATAATAAAGGGTAGAATTACCTATCTAGTTATATTAACGCTTTAAGTAACTATTACCTACTCTTTATTACTAGGCTATATTAACTTTAGTTATCTTAGTAAATTAGTAGCTATAATAACTACTTTACTACTTATCTAGTCTATTGTAAAGCCTATCTTATTAAAGTTATATATGTTATTGTCTAGGATACTATACTTAGCTTTAATATTAGCTGTAAGACTAAACTAGTCTTGTATAACTCTAGAATCCTTACAGAGAGCTCTTTTATAGTTATACTTATAATTAAACCTTGCTTTAAGCTCTAGTATATATAAAATAAACATACTAGCTTAGTTTAAGCTAATAAAGCCTAAACTACGCTCTTCTTGCAGAGAATTAGCTATATTAGCTATATATAAGAGCTAAAAGGGGTGCTTATACTTAATAAGCTTAAAAATATACTTAATAATTACTTCCTCTTCTATATTAGTTAGATTCTACAAATTAGATATAATATTAACGCGTAAAGGTTGTCTAGCGCGTTATATATGCAGTATAGTTTTAGAAGTACTATAGACAGTTATAGCACGTTATACTAAAAGAGTAGAGTTGTTTTAAAGAACTTAAAGCATAAGTTACATTTAAAACTTTTTTAACACGTTAATTTTGCTCTGTTATTAAGGCATTAGTATAGAAAAGGAGATTTAGTATAGTCTTAGCAAAAGTATGCTATTTAGTTATATATGCTATTTGATTATAAAGTACGTTACCTCTACTATACTTTCTTTATACTTTATGCTAGCGTAATTCTAAATATATAAAAATTAAATAAACAATATAAAAATAAAGTATACTATATTAGTTACTAAAAACACTACTATATTTAGTATTTACTTTTTATATATAAATTATCAAAAATAAATATTTAATAATAAAAGTTTTTAAGTTTTAAAAAAACACTATTAAGTTTATAAATTATATTTTCTGTTTAATTTAGTCTATTTATAGTAGTTTTATACTAAATACGTTATGCTACAGAAAATCTAATTTAAGTAATATTAATTAAATTTACTTATATAGTAGAAGTGTTATTTTTCTAAAAACCTTTATTTAGTAATATAAATTTATACATTTCTTTTCTTAATTTATATAACTAGTAATTTAGATTATGTTTCTATTTAGTAAAACCTATATAATACTTTTTATTATATTATAGCTTTATTATTTAAAGCTATTTATTTATAGGTTTTTCTCTTATAGTAATCTAGGCTTCTTACTACGAAAAAAGAAGAAAGTACTTATTATATATTAATTATTATACCTCTACTATACTTTCTTTATAAGAATTTAACTAAAAAAATCTGTTCTATATAGTTCTTATTAAACATTTTACTAGAAGTATAAATTAAAAAGTATATTAATATAATTATACTACAGAGTTTTAAGAAAAATATATTACTAGTTTCTAAATAAATTTATAGTAAACTATAGCCTAAATACGTATAGAGTATAGCTTTCTTAAGTATAATCTAGTAATATAGAAAAAAGTCTTAACAAAAGTGTTTTACTAAAGTAGGCACTCTGCAAGACGAGTATAGACGTTAGATTTTACTAAAAGGTCCTAAATTCTGTCTAACGTTGGGGCAAACCCTGTTGCGCGCTTACCTAATTTTTGGTCCACAGAACCACATAACCAATCCTAGAAAGTACCGCAGGATCGATTGTAGGAAGGGAAGTGGAGATGGTAGGACCTAGCTGAGCTTCCGAGAAGGGTGGCGCCGTTGCGGGTAAGCAACGGCTGCAGGCTACGTAGAAGTAGAAATACGAGCGCGCACACCCCGGCCTAGTTCCGGACATTACTTCCTATCATACCCACGCATACATAACAAGATAGTTATAGACATATGCCTTGATGTGGAATGCATTAGTCACCGCGACACTGCGAGAGAGATGGCCTTCTCCTGATCAGCGATCATGCATGGCTAGACGCGCGAATGGGGGGCCGCTAGAATGACTAGCCGAAACCAATCCCAACGCCGCTGCCCAGGGCAATGCTGGTCAAGCGTAATTTTGAATGTTACCTTCCTATGGCAAGCTGACAACGTTGTTGGTCAATGAGTCTCTGATTTCTCTCAAAATCGTTTCTCTCACATATTTCCATGTATCACAGCACATGTGAGGCCCGATTGGAGCAATGTAACTTCCGATTTCATTCCAAACCGTGTTCCTCGTCTTTGCCTATTCTATGATTGTGCATGATATTGAGAATCTTTGAGAGATGACGACGGATACATACACCCGCCTGGAGTCGCTTATACAGGAATTTCGCTCTCCTCATGTCGAGGGCAATTTGACATTTTGGAATGCGAATTGCATTATACCCCTAAGAAAGGGGTGCGTGGTCTACATGGCGGAGTGATTGCACTATCACATTATGTGCTTTACTGTGTACTTTTGCGTATTTATCCATTTGCATGCTGCATCAATCTTGCAATCAGCTAATTAGTTGCGAAAAACGCTGTTGGGGATAGCCTCGTATCCAAGTTTAGAAACCAGTGCGTCCGTGCCCGGCTCCATCATTACGAGTTGGCATGCATGTTCGTATGACCTGATTGATACCATCAAGTCTATATAAAGTTGTCCTGAGGTCTCTACTTGTAATCACCATCATCACTACAGTTCACTTGTCTGACCTTTACGAATTCTTCACCTGCCCAACAGACCACTCATCACTATGCGCTTCTCTGCTGCCGTTCTCGCTCTTGCTGCCAGCGCCTCTGCTGTTGCTGTTCCTCGTACCGAGGGTGATAACTGGAACGTTATGGTCTCCCAGTACGACACACTCGGTACCACTGTCTCCGCTCATTTCAATAACGTGGCCTACCCCGACAATTCGAAGTTTGGGTCGCGCTTCACCTGCATCATCGACGACAAGCCCACTCCTAACTGGTGCGATCACAATGGAGTCTCTGCTGATTGGGATGGAAAGAGTTAGTCTTGTCCTGACAACTTTATCAGGGAGAAATGCAACATATCTGGATCCAGGCTAACATATTCATCTTATTAGTTCTCAAGCTGTCTCAGCAAGTCGAGAAGCCAAACCCCGCCACCGTTTTCGGTGAGGGAGAAGTCACTCTCGAGTACAGCGAGTACAACAAAGCTAGCTACGGCTATGCTACTATTCCAGTCCAGAAAGCAATTGCATAGATGATGTCTGCTGTTGTTTCACGAGATGAAGGCGAAATGCATTCGAAGACTATTGTAATACACGCAAATTTCTTGTACATACTATATCAACACTCTTCGCAGAGCATCAGCGATAGTTTATACCTAGCAGTGCCTCCGTCATCTTACCCGCTGTCCAGGTCGCGGACCATCTACAGGTCTAGGCACGCACGGACTGTAAACAATTCGCATGGGGTAGCAGCAATAAAACAAAAGTTTGTAGTTGCACACAGCGTAATAATTGATCAAGTTGCACGTCACAATCTTCAAAATGGCCAGCAGATTCTTCTTTGAAATCTGTCAAAGACGTGGTCTTCTTATTCTTGTCGAGACAGGTCTTCATCAATGTGAGAAACAAATCGGAAGTCTGATGCGTATGTAAAGACCACAATGGCACTGCTAGATCCCTAAGGATTTTTGAAACACCAACGTAGTGTTCTCTTAGCTTTGTTCTACATCGAATTTCTCTTTCCACTCCTACTCCAATCTTCTTTAGCTAAGCCTTTGGTCATTGTTCGAATTTGCAGCAGCAAAGTCTCGTTGGTCAAGCCCAACAATTATATCATGCCTTATCTATGCATGTGTGGGTGATAGTGCCGGAGTTACTGCTTCTGTTTGCTACAGCAATCGCATCGCGGGTACTTCCGCAAATCCTCAGGCGAGCTCGGGGTATAGAGCATATACTATGGCTGACCAGTGAAGACCATCTATCAATTGCAGAATAAGAGTTTCGTCTTACCCATTACTGCTTGACTGGCCAAATCTGTCTTCAGCACCTACATTGGAATTGTCATTGTTGGGATTTGAAACCTTAACTGACACGATCATGCCACGGGCTGGCAACTTCACGGCATAGTCGCTGCTCACTGTATAAAATACATAGCTTGCGGATCAAAAATGGCTGCACGACTGTATGCTTCCGGCCTCAACTATCTGAGAAGCAGGTGATGGATGCGGCAATGACTGCGACAAATTTTCGATACTCATGACTCCAGGATACCAATGTCTCAAGCTAGCAGACTCTCACTAAGATCATTCCAATTTTCGACCTCTAGTGTTGGAGCTTTTTGTGATTGCCAGGAGTTGAGTGAAAGCTCAGATGGTTTTAAGTGCACCACGAAGGCGCATAGGAAAAACTTCTTTACACTAAGTCTCATTGTGTAGGCTCTTTGGTTACGTGCGCATTTACGTGGTACTTGTGATGGACTATGATGGTATGGAGCAGAAAGGAGAATTTGCAATCAAGTGTCGGATATTTGTAGTGTTGAAACACCCATCATCGTACATACAGTGTTGTGATATCCCCCAAGGCCTGGCTAGACTCAAAACCTGACTTCATAATGTATCTGGTTCGATGCACACACAGTAGCCTATCATATTCAAGAAGTCTGAACATCTCTGTCGCGAATGAGGAGTCGAGGGGAAGCATGTTTTCAGCGCGATATGGGGATATACACGCAACTGGCGGCGCGGAATCTTATATCTCGCCGTATACACTTGGCCACCCAGGTCCTTCTAGCAAAGCGTACATCTCTGGCATCAATCTGAAGATCCTGACCTCAGTGAATGGCCCGTAGTCATCTCCATCGTCCCCATCTCTTGCTGACACGAGTCCCACATTAGGTACCGAGGAGGTCTTCTGCTCAGCTGTACTTTTGGCTACAACTTTCAACACTCCATCCACATGCTCCCGCTTCACCATTACGCATGCATGGTGTTGTGAGCCGCTGTATCTGCATCCTTTTGCGTTGACGTCTGTTAAAATCCAGGCTTGAAATTTGCTATGACATCTTGTTAGAGAATTTATGTTATGCACGATTAGAAATAGATGTACTGACTGCCGTACGTCATCGATATTGGCGTCGTCCAGATCCTCGCCTTCCTGCACAGTCCAGTCGATTCGGTTGCAGATGTCGTCCAGTTCTTCTGATTCTATTGACGTGCGCACGACAGTGTCCAGATAAGCCATGAATCGGTGCCACTCTTCATCGGACTCATATGTTCAGCGGTAAACTACAAAGCCAAACTCTATATCGGGGTCCTGCTGCAACTCGAAACGCAGTTGCCGGTAAGCTGGACAACTCATTGGTGAGGCGACTAGAAGCCGGCTGTGTCATGACGAGATCGAGTTGAGAATTGCGCGTTTAGCCAACGAAATTGTTTCTCCCATTAAGCACCACCCAGGTGATCGGTTGTTGTCATAAGTAATTGGGGCGCCGGGTGAGATGCGCTTCGCATACCTATGTGGGGCCTCCTGGAGTTGCTAACCAATACGCCCAACACTGTATCAACAGGCGAATCCACCAACGTGCGTCAAAAACAAGCAGACACGAATATCCGACGTCCAGTGGATCAAAGCTTGCAATCTGGCTTGTGTCAATAGCTATCATTCAGAAGGAGCCACCGGAGCTCGACCTCGACATCGTCGCTGTGAAAAACCTCCAAGACCAAATAGCTGCATACAAGAGATCCGTCACCGCTATCAAGATGCCGGGAGTGGTCCAATATGCTTAACTGCATTGTTTAAGGAAGACTAAGAGGTCATGGATCAGTCTGGTAACGGATCATACACAGAAATCAAGCTCTCGATCTCGGATCAATGCGTAATATGTAGAAGGCCTGCCAGAAGAACACGACGTGGTTGGAGAGACCGCCGCGACATGTTCCATTGTCAGCCCTACATGGACAAGATAAGTAGAGGCGCATTCCCAAATATTACAGTTCTCACGTCACTGGACGCCATCACTCCAGCTAGAATACAGCTCGGCTTACCACACCCGCTCCGACATCAACAAAACCCCTCGGTTTACTCACCGAACAGAGCGGCCTTCTCGACGAGCTCCGTCTCGGTTAAACTCCGATGTGTGACATTTGCCGGGCGAGACTACCCCACCTATCCACATTGGAGATAGTGCGGGGTAGTCCTAGCGAATAGCATCATGCATTGACATACAGGACGACCTACCTGAGGCACTTTTGCCGACAGGCGGTTGCTTGGATGGGGCTTGGAATATCGTCGGGCCGGAAGCTGTGGGGGAGGGATGTGGGTAGAGAAAGGCCTCGTGTTGGGAGGGTCGGATTACTTACAACGTGTTGGGTCCTCGATTTTTTGGACACATCTGCACCTGCTTCTCCTCCATAGACAGACCGGCTGAAACATTCTGTGAGAGGATAGAAAACCAACCGCCGTCTTTCTAGTTGCTGTTTCGAACATCTCACCTGACCTACGCACCACCATACCCACCAACATGTCGAAACCAGCAATCGGCTTCTGTGGCCTGGGAGCCATGGGTCTAGGGATGGCCACCAACCTTGTCAAGCAAGGCTACTCGGTGACTGGCTACGATGTGTACCCACCGTCCCTTGAGAAGTTCCAGAAAGCGGGTGGAATCCCATCAACCTCGCTCTCCGAGTCCGCAAAAGACAAGCCCTTCTACATTGTCATGGTCGCCTCGGCACAGCAAGCGCAGCCCGCGCTGTTCGCTGAGGACGGTATTGTGAACGCGCTGCCCAAGGGCGCCACATTGCTTCTCACTTCCACAGTGCCGAGTAGCTATGCTCAGAGCGTGGAGAAGGAGCTCAGAGACATTGGACGCGAGGACATTTTCTTCATCGACGCACCGGTGTCTGGTGGTGCGGGCCGTGCGGCTGATGGTACGCTGACGATTATGGCGGGTGCGTCTGACGCAGCGTTTGAGAAAGGGAAATGGCTTCTTGCTGAGATGAGTGCGCCGTCGAAGCTATTCATCGTGGATGGTGGAATCGGGCAGGGTAGCAACATGAAAATGGTGCATCAGGTACTCGCCGCGATCCAGATCCTGGCTGTAAGCGAAGCGTACGGGTTTGGGGCCAGATTGGGGTTGAACGGAGTGGACGTCAACGAAGCGGTGGTTGGAAGTGACGCGTGGAGTTGGATGTTCGAGAACAGGAGTCAGAGGACACTGAAGGAGGACTACTTCCCTGGCGCGAGTGCCGTCACTATCATCTTGAAGGACACAGTACGTTACCCACCACCTCAGCAGAGAGCAAAGCTGATAACGACCTGCAGAGCATCATCACACTGCGGGCACGCCAATTGCAGTTCCCCACTCCGCTCTGCTCCATTGCAGAGCAAGTCTACTTTGCAGCACTTGATCGCGGCTGGGGTGCCAACGACGACGCTGGAATCGTACGTCTGTGGACCTCCGATCCAGTGTCGAGCATTCAAAGCTCGCTCACAGCCGAGGAGAAAGAGCAAAAGCTTACCCTCGTCAAAGATCTACTGAAGGGAATCCATCTTGTTGCAGCTGCAGAAGCACTCTCGCTCGCAAAGCACGTCAAGATTCCTCTCCCCCAAATTTACGAGCTGGCTAAGGATGCTGCAGGCGGTAGTAAGCAGTTCGAAACCTTTGGGGCCAAGATGCTGCCTATTCTGGATGGTGAGGCAGATGGAAATGGTAAGGTGCTGGACGACTATGTGGAGAAGCTGCAGCGTGCGTTGGATGAGGCTCAGGCCATCAAGTGTCCTTCGTATCTGGGCAACGGTGCGCTGGGATTGCTCCTGCAGACGGGGAAGAGCAGGGATCTTGCGTCGCTGCTTAAGTTTTATAGTGTGTAAGCGAGCTGAGGCATGTATGGCAGGGTGTGAAGTCTCCCCACATATATGTGTTGTCCTTTTTTTTCCCAATATGATCACCATGATGCCCATAACACACTCAACATACTAGTTGGTCTCGCCATCGTTGCACAATACGAGCATGACTTAATTGGGCTTGTGTGTCAGCTCTCGATATTCACAATCTAAGGGATCGCCGTGCTATCTTTAACATCCTAGAACGCTGACTATGGCGCGTCCAAAAGATACGTCTGTGATAAGTGATAACACATTTTGCGGAACATTAGCTCAAGTCTCGTCATTCGGATTGATCGACCCGGTGCCTTGTGGTACTGCAACGGATAAGTCGTCTGTATGTTCCTTGGCAATTCCTGCCGACGACTGGACGATGAGGTTTGACTCACTCGTCCGTTGGGGCTTACGTATAGCATATCCCTGCTTTTCGTCATTCACGTAGTAGATTGCAGTCGTGCTCTCATCGCTCTTATCCGGATGAAGTCAAACGCGTGTAATGTTACGTTTGCAAGATTGATGCTATCGCACGAGGCGATTGGATTACGGACAAAGCAGCAGACGGGAGGCGCCTGCATGACGCGATACAATAGCACACGACGGGTCGGCTCTGTAGAACAACTGCCGGTTTTTGTCTGCATGTTTCAAGGATGATATCTGGTGGCGGTGTCACGCCACCACTAACAACAACACCAAACCCATCACGTTGTAACAATGGTCTGGGATGTCTCAATCTACATACGTACTCCACAGGCAGCGGTACGCGCGGAGCGGGGTCTCGAGAGACCTTGTAAGATGCAGGTTTCAATAGACCCGCCTATGGGCGACTCGCACCTGTCTTCGCCCTTGTCCGCCATTTGTTAAACACTTGGAAGCGAGGCCGGGGGCGCTGAGGACATGCGGTCGGTCGATCAAACTGACAGATGTCAGATAAGATGAAAATGTGGGGAACAAGAAATGACCATGCGCGAAATGGTCCTTGCTGTGGGGTGTTACAGCAGATTGCGAGCGGCAACTTGAAACTTCATCATTTGAGTCGTCGTGCAGTGTAAGGCGAGCAGATGTCGACGGCAGACATGGAAATAAGCTGGTGGTGGTGCGCCACCTCAATACAAGATACGAGGCGCATAATGATCGACAGGAGTATGCCTAAAAGGTGGTCAGCAAATAGTTCGCAATTTCAACCTCAACTGCATAACACAGGCCTCATATCTAACGATCAAGTCGCCATAATCGCATGGACTGATTTGGATGCCTGCTTTATTGTGGCTTGACAGTCCGCGGTGAGCGAGGCAGGGCGGGCACCTGCACGCCAGACCGGCAATCTACTCATCACGCAAGCGGGATCCAGGAACCTGGTACGCTGGCGGCAGAGGTGATCTACAGTCGCAACGTCGTTCGTGTCAGTAATTGACATTTTCTTGTTGCGCAAACCATCAATCCACAGTGAGGCAGAGCTGCAACGACTGGCCTGACTCAATGTCGATGATGAAGTTTTCGGCTGCCATAACTGGCAGAGTGACGTTCACAAGGGCTGAAGCCCTTTCCCCTCTTCGTGACACCACCCTGCGAACTTGATTTGCGGAAAGCGCACACTGCCACGCGGATCTGCTGACAGGGGCTGATGGTAGCCTTGCAGCTTGCAGGACGTTGCAGGACGATGCAGGACGGGTGCATGCGCATGTGATTGCAGTTGATGATGTGCCTGATCGCTCTTTGCAGGTTCGCGTGCAGGCTGCAGCAGCTCCCACAGTCCGATGCTCCGGAGACTCCTATCGCCCGTCAGGATGAATAAACGTCTGACACCGATGTTGTAATGGAGCTATCTTCAATCGAGGCTAGGAGCAAAAGCCAAGTGCGATGAGTAATGTAGCGAAGCGAGCACGTTGTCGAGAGTTGTGGTGAGACTGCGCAGCTTAGACTCCGCCAGCCGTTAATGCGGTGTAATCACCGAATTCTGCTAGCAAAGCGCGCACCTGCATCGCGATTGCATCAACTCTGAATTATGGCAAGCACCGGTGAGCAGTAATTGCGTTCCCCTGTCAGGCAATCAGGCAACGCTCGCATCAGCCCCCGACCTTGTCGCTTGCTGCAGCGCCGCAAAGGGTTGCTTTTGCGACAGATATTCGGCTTGGTAATCCGAGCAAACTCTATCACGATGGCTGAGAGAAGGTTAGCACCAGCTTGATGCCATAATCAAAGTGGAGCCGCGGAGAGGCCTGAGAGGCCATCGATATATGCAGTCAGCAAGCGCCAAACGCGCTCGCGAGGTGTGTCGACTATTATTATTCGAGATATGATTTCGATAGACCGTTTGCTAGCAGCTCCTAGGAACTGCACCTTGACTTGGCGGTGAATGTTGTCAACCCCGCACTGGAGCCTGGCGGCGCAGAGAAGTGGATGGCTTCGAGCGGTCAACGTCAAGGCCCGGCGGTGGTGCGTTGTGCTACTGTGGAGTACAGTGATAGAGCTATGCGTCACTAATTTCCTTTCGAGGCTTTTCAGACGAAAAGCAACGGCAATCAAACCGCAAGCCTGTACACTGTCGAAATCATCCCGACCGGATGTGAAACGGAGTTGACTAGTCAAGGGAGCATTGCCTTGGCTCGCTCGCGAAATGGATTTCGTTGCGATGAGGCCACAATCGTCGCTGCAGGCAGCGGCCCGGCAAAGTGGGGCGAACCATGCGCTTCCTGCTGCTGTCCTTGGAAAAGACAGTCACGCGGGAGTTTTCGGCGACGCTTGGTGCAAGAGCAGAAATTGAACGGTGAAGCTAGTTGTAAGGATCCTGATACACATTTGTGTTGAATCCTGTGAAGCCGTAAGTCTCACGTCACACGGCAGCCTTGCGAACGGCTCACAGGCACAGTATCAGGCACGGTGTCATGCCAGACCAATGCCGTCTAGGCTGAGTACACCACCAGCTGAGCCACGTTCCTTGGAATGGCGCGGAAAGGGCGTTACGACGCGGCAGCAAACGTGGCCTCGGCTGAGCGCCGGGTAAAGCTGCAGGCACAGCTGTTGTGGAAAGCGCTTGCCCAGACAGGGCATACGAGGCGCGCCCGTGTTTGTGAAGTGGTGGTATCATCGATTTCACTTTGGAGCAAAGTAATGGCAACATGCGTTGAGTGTAAAGCGATCTTTGATCGAGTAATTAATGCTGTAAGACAAATTGGGTATAGATATCCTTCCTCCAGGCAATGAAGCCGCCAAATATTAACTCCCAAATGGTCCGTCTATAGTGTAGTAATGCAATAGCGCACATTGTGATGTGGCTCCCAAAAGCGCCATGTGATGCAGTGTCGGAAACAAGGAAGGAAGAGCTCCGTATTACAAGGGATGTGGTGTGCCTCTAAGCGAAAGCAGGCGTCTAAAGAGAAAAGAACAGGACGCTAAGTTCCCTTCACCCGAGCCAGCGTGTGTGTGTGTGGAAAGCATGAGAGGTCATGACCAGACGTTGAGACGTTGAGTCATAGTAATGATGCGCTAAGTGATGCAGGCGATGAGCATAATCGTGGGGGCCTTGCGCGGCAAGAGAGCTTGCAGCGCACGAGGCGTTCGCAAGGCAGCAGGGCGATACCCGATGGACGCTAAGGGATCGCGTAGCGTGTTGGTTGTTGTCCGGGGTGTGATGTACGAGGGGTGTCGAACGTCAAAATGTCGATCCTGTGATGCTTTGCATGATGCAGCACGCCAATGGTTGGCAGTGTGCGGAGAGTCGTAGAGTAGGGCGTTGTGAGACGAAGTATAGAGACAGTGCCAGAGCCAATGGTATATCAACGTGCAGAGGAAGACTGGCCGATGGTTTATTTGGAGGGAACCGGAGGCAGAGGGCGTGTTGGTGGTGGTCCTGGGCAAGGAGGAAGGTTGTTGTTTGCCATGTCGGACTCGTTGTAAATGGTAGCGGCCATTGTAGTGATGTGAGGCTAGGAAGCTTGAGAGTGTTGTTTGATGGTAGTATAAGCTGGTTGTGGACGGGTTGGTGGTCGAAGAAGCTGAACAGTGACTGCTAGTTGTGTAGTGGTAATGTAGGCGGAGTATAGATAGATATCTTGAGTGGTGTTCGGCTGGATGACTGTTGTATGAAACGAAGTATACGAGTGGTGGGGGTCAATGGTATTTATGTGCGTGCTCAGATTGCTGCACCCCAAAATGTCGGTCAACTACGTAGTTTTGACAATGAGTGTGTGTAATTATTCTAGGCACAGCATGGCACGGCCCAAGCGGTGAAGCAGGCGTTGGGCTGATGGACCAGGAAAGGGGTGGCTCCTGGCTTGTGCATGAGCTAAAGCAGGCCGAAACATCGCTCATCCCGGTCATTAGTGAGCACGGATGAAAAGAAACACGAAGACGTGCTGCGCTGCTTGTCGTTTCAGCGCCCTCGTGACTGCATTGGAGATCGCGTTGATCCAATCCTGTCGCAGCACTGTGGGCGTCCTGGCATGTCGTCGCGCAGCGCATCACTCGCTGCACGGATCGAGTTGACACTTTTGCTCCCATTGCAGGCCTGATTCTGACATCACCAGCGCGCTCTTGCAGCTTATTCTTAGTAGGCTTGCTAGTGTGAACGGTCGAGCTGATTGAAACATAGTCCTCCTTTTCCAAGCAGCTGATTAACAGGCGGCTTTCGAGCGCCGAAACGCCGCCTCACACCATGCGTGAAAGAGGGCTCTGCTTGCGAGGCATTCAGGAACAGGCAAGGCTAGCTTCAGTCCTGTGTCAGGGTTAAATTTCTGACACGGCGACAGCCACGAGCTACACACAGACTTGACGAATTTTGTCACCCAATTTGCAACGTCGCTCATGCCAGCATCCACCGTCCCCATCGCAGCTGGCAGATCTAGCGCAAGACGAACCCACAGCGCCCTTCTCCCGTGCTTCTGCCATGCTTCCATCTAATTTCCAGCCCCCCTGGAATTTTCCACGCGATCCACTTGCGACTCTGCTGGCAGCCGTCGGCGGTGAGTTTCGCGTGTCATTGTGCCAGCAAAGACCTGTTTGCCCCAGGCGAGTAGGCTCACAAAGGGTCCTGTCATGCTTATTTTGGTGTTGGTGCCTGCCTTGTCTGCGCGACTCGCTTCGTATAATCCATGCCACGAGCAAAAGCAGGTCGCTGCCCTGTTTTGGCAGTGGCAGCTCTCCGGCGGCCGCAAGTGGCTGCTGGGCCAAGTCTAACCGTGGCTTCCCTCCAAACTAAACCGGCAGCCCCGAAAGAACCAGAGAGTTGCGGGTGTGCAGCAGCGAGGCGTCGCCAGTGAGCTACCAACGACAGCTGCCGGAGCCTCGGAAGACGACGGCGCAGTTCTCATTTGGTACAGCTGAGGCTGCATTCCACGTGGACTAACAGGGATCTTGCTGAAGCAGCTCGGGTGAGCGTTCGTTTGTGTGCGAGAGCATTTCATTCGCAATCTGACTTGCTGCACCCCTGCCGCTCGCCAAATGAGTCCTCTGCTTGCTTCATCCATGCATCGGACGGGCTCGGTTGCACCAAAAAAATCTTCCATCGTCAGACCCTTTGCCAGTTCCTGCCCGTTTTGGACAGCAAATGAGATCTGCAGGGGCACAGCCGGCTCTCATATCAAAGCTCAGAAAAGGCAAAATGACTGCCACACCATCGCCACCGCAATTGAGTCTTCAATTTGCCACAGAAGCTGCTGTTTCAGGGCTGTGGAGAAGCATGAGGATCTGTTACAGGACAGATTGAGAGTGACATCGACTCATCTGCGACCCGACGGCGCGAGTCTGAGGGACGTGTGAAGCTGACGCTGTCCCAGCAGAGTGGATGTTGCGGAGAGAAGCGAGGAAAGGCCGAGAGTCCGTCTACCGTTTACTGACAGGCCACCAAGTGACTACTGTGTACTGCCGATATTACGGCGCCATGACTGGTGGCTGCAGAAAGGCCTTTGCTGTGTAGCTCGTCTCCAAGCCGCCGTGGTGGCTTTGCTGGGCTGCTTCTAATCCATCCTCACAGCGGGTAGCGCAGGGAGCTTGTGCTCAGCTCGTGCAGTCAGCAACATCGCCTTGGCTTTTTCACAGCCTCTCGGCGACCTAGAAGAAAAGCAAGGGTCGAGAACCTCAGCAAGGTTGGCGACGAAGTCTAAGCTGCAGGTCCAGCCCCAGCGATTTAGCCGTTTGCGCAATGCATCACCCAGCAGACGTGGCCTGGGAGAGCCAGAAAGTCTGACTAGAGAGTCTGCCATAGCCACGGACGCGACAGACTCGAGGTCGTCATCAAAAGTCCTAGGGCCGAGTAAAGTTTAGGTGTCAGTCGATCGTAATGGGGCAGATTTGTAAGTTTGGCGCTGCTGCAGGTACGCGAGCGCACATCGGTGCTACTGCGCGGTACTCCTGTGTGGCTGGCAAGCGAAAGGAGTGGAGCGCCACGATGCTGCTAAGCACGGCGATCCCGATGCATAGTCAATATCGCTTACTTGCTTTTCAACAACTGATCGGTGATGGGGACAGCAAAAGAGGTTGCACGTTGTGGCTTCACAGATCCCCAAGGATCAATGCATGAACTGTAGGTCGATGCTTGTAGCTTATTCGATATATCGGAAAGGCACATTGTGGCTTCAATAGCCCTCATGTTCAATAAACGTTTAGATTGATCGCCGTGATGATTAACTCAAGAACACTACATGTGCTCGATGGGATTCTATACGGGTGATCTGCAGGGACTCGAGTTTTTGATGGCTTTTGGTAGCGTCATTCTATGCAATGATTACCTGCCATGTTTTGCCGTATCGCCGATCCTGCACGCTGCTAGGCACGGTCATGCATTGCATCAACAATCCTCAACACAAGAAGACACAGCTGTATCCAGCCCGCCACAATGTTATAGAATTGTCTGCGCAAGCTGCGCTGTCGGGAGCATCAGGTAGCCCTGTCCTGCGCATGGCAATACATGCCTGAGACCTTTTGCTTCTTGGACAATGCGCTCAAGGTAGAATACCAAGCCCCGAGGTATGGCATGACTTTTTTTCGTTGTTCCATCAGATGGCTGTTCGATAACTTCAACCATTATCCTCGTCATCCTCACCTGTTTGGCCAGCAGCCTGGGTTGATACCCAGCTCTCCAGCATCTGCTGGCTTGATACAGGAAGGCCTCCTGTGGCGTTATTGACTCCACGACGCTTGACAACAAGGCACAGTATGCGACCATAGATGCTGAAACCTTCGTAAGAGGTGTCCAGACCCATTTTCTTCTTGTCGTCCTGCGACTCATTCTCGTTCTCGATGACCTCGGCATCGGGCAGCGTCACGCCTGTCTTGCCTCGCTTACTCGTAGTCTCTGGGACGAACAAGTCTCCTTCATCTCCACTGGCACTGCTGTCATCGTCGTTCTCGATCTCAATTAGGCCTCTCTTTTTCCGTGTTGGACGTTCAGGAGCCTCAGGGATGTCGGCAAGATTGACGGCAGCTTCATTGTCCTCTTCGTCAATAACAATAGGGTCTGTAGCAATCTCATTGAGAACTACCGGATCGTCACTCGTCCCAGTCGTGAGCCAGTTGGTCAGCTTGCCTGAGGTGCTTTGTATACGGGGCTTGTCTTTGAACATTTTCTGTTTGGTCATGACAGAATGACGAGACGACAGCTCTGTTAGGAATATCGACACCTCAAAATCATCTGTCAAACTTTAGTCATAAATATTACGAAAATCCTCCGTACTCGACGCAAGTCTGATACGCATGATTAAGGTTGACATTAGCAGTCGAGACGCACCTTCAACGACGACGTCTTTGACACCCTTCTTCTTCGCTTTGGCTCCAGCACGGCCCTTGCCTCGCTCATTCTCCTCTCGAAGCTTCGGAAGGACCAGGGGCCGGATTGCTTTTATGACGCGCGGTAAGGCTGGATTGTCGCGTTTCAGCAGCCATGCCTCAGCGTCTACAGGGCGATCCAGGTATATTCGAACTTCAAGAACAGAATGCTTTGTTATGCGCAGGTAGCGTCTCAGTGGTGCCATGTTTCAACGGCTTGCTGCCGTCTCGTTTGGTTTCTGGCAGATGTCTCTGTGTGAAGTAGATGAAGTTGAGATCGATGGGCAGATTGCCCAGCTTGATGCGTGTCCACGTGATGGCGTCATGCCAAGCCTGCTCCTGCGGTTTGACGAAGTTCGAAGTTCGTCACTTCCGCGGTCGCGCGCTGTGCGTGCACTGACAACATCTCCGCTTCGCAGAATTCATAGTCAACTACGCCTCGCATTCCCTATGGCGCTGGAACTCCATGTTTGGGGACCTGCCTTTGGACTGCCCTCAATTGACCCTGAATGCATAGCGACCATTACTTACTGTCAGCGGGTTATTCCAGAGGGACAATGGAGTCTGGTCGCAAGTTACGACAAGTCGGTTGGCTTGACAGGTGCGTTGCACCAACATACAGCAACATCTGATGCAGCTGACATCTGGCAGAAAGCTTGCCGATACTCTTTGACGGCGGTATTGCTACAGCGACTGGATTTGAGGACATTGTCTCTTACTTGCGCAACCACCCTGCAGTCAGTGTGGACCTAGATGCGAGCTTGAATAGTCAACAGCAGAATGACCGAATAGCGTATTCAACCTTCCTCCGATCGACTGCGATTCCTCTCATCGA
Source organism: Epicoccum sorghinum (assembly GCA_020272525.1). Taxonomy (NCBI): domain Eukaryota; kingdom Fungi; phylum Ascomycota; class Dothideomycetes; order Pleosporales; family Didymellaceae; genus Epicoccum; species Epicoccum sorghinum. Next base: position 1,527,585 of record VXJJ01000021.1, read on the forward strand.
CCTCTCGCTCTTCGTCTCAGCAGAGAACTACAACACCACGACGTCTTCCGCCTATACAGCAATTCTGCCATGGTACGCCAACTACACCGTTCCACCCAAACGCCGAGATCTTGCTAGGGCAAGAACTGCGCATATGGGTCTTGATAGCCTTGATGTAGACACAAGAGTAGAAGAAGGACAGGGCATGGCACCCGGTCGAGGTACCGCTTCGGCAGAGTTTGAAGCTGCGAAACGAGCTGCTGGCTTGCCGACAGATGCCAAGCCGACCGCCATGAGCATAGGGCGTGGGAAAGGCTTTGGAGGGTTGCTCGGAACTCAGCAATATGCTGCTCGATTCAGGCTCGATTCCGTGTCAAATGAGCTGTTAGAGCCATTGTCAGATCTTCTCGGCGACAAAGAGTATCTCTTGGGAACGTCGCAGCCTTGCAGTCTGGACTGCTTGGCCTTTGGCTACCTAGCATTGATGCTGTTTCCTGCGGTGCCGCAAGCGTGGCTTCAGGAGGCCATTACCACTAAGTTCCCAAAGCTTGCTACATATGTCCGAAAGTTGCGCAAGGACATCCTCACTGAGGAGGATGTCAGCCCGGCCCAGGTATGGGCCATCACAATTGGTTCGACATCCTCATCGTCACAAAGTGGGCTCTTGCCTTGGACGAGCCGATCACAAAGCTTTTCGCACCACGCATCCACTGGGTTACGGGAATTTGTCGGTAGCCTTCCAGTACTATCGTTCCTGTTCGATACAGAATCTGCCTCGTCATCGGAACTATTGCCTTCCTCCACACGCATCGTTTCTGAGCTTCCGTCTCCAGTGTTCATCAACGCCTTGTTCGGCCTCACGGCTGCAGTCGCGGCGGGATTTGTGTCTCTTGCTATTCAGCACCGCCGGACGCCCAGGCAAGGCGACCTGATCTTCTGGGCATTGCGGCCAGCATTCGGAATCGGAGATGCCGGCAACATCTTCAGTGTCCTGGGTCAGTTGCCCAGTGGAGGATTCTCTCAGTTTTAGTTTACATAAATCACCTGCATTGCGACGGCGCACAACTCAAATACCCACATGTACAACATAAACAAAGCGTTCCACTCGGAAACCTCCCTTCCAGATGTTACGGGAGCAGCGACTATTTGCAATTGACTGGTTGAGACCGTGCGTTCCGCAACACTAGTAAGAAGTGTAATGTGCAATTGGTGTAGTGCGTTGGTTCCATGACATCACAGGGGCCAAACCGGAGCGCAATTGACAGCTAGCTCATAAGCGTGTCTGTACCTACGCAAGATCGCGGGCTGGGACTCGAAGCCACGCAGATCAGGCCGCCGCCACGGGTGTTGTCATGTAAACAAGAGCAGCATCTCTCTCGAGCAAGGCATGTCGGCGCCCAGCAATGATCGCAGACTGGGTTGCTGGCGCGACAAGATGATCGACTACGGGTGCGGGTTCTCCACGGCGATCTGTGCCAGGATTGTGTGAAAGCGCTTGTGTGGGGCACGCTGGGGCTACGTCATCGACCGTAAGCTAGCGACCGCAAACACTCAAAAACAGCGGCGCCCTCTGATCGTCACCGTCCCCCTATCTCGCGAAATTCCACAAACTCACACTCTCCTCAAAGTCAAAGGCCTCACGGATCTGAAGTCGCAAATCACCAGCCCTTAACTTTATCCGCCACACCCGCCCAGCATGCATCGCACATACAGTATGCGCCAGTCTCGCGCGCCCACGGTAGGCAGCACACGCTCGCCTCACGTCTCCCGAGTCGCATACTGACCCTTGCACAGGCGTCGCAGATCCAGAATCCCCCTCCCCCGTCGTCCTCGACCAAGAGCGGGCGCTTCTTTGGCAAGGCTAACATCGGTATGTTGGGTGTCAACACACCAAGACCTGACTCTGGAAGCTAATCAATGCACTTCAGGCCACACCTTCCGCCACAAGTCTGCGGGCGCCTTCGGGCCCGACCTTGCGAAGAAGCTTTCGCAGCTAGTCAAGATGGAGAAGAACGTTATGCGCAGCATGGAGCTCGTGAGCAGGGAGCGCATGGAGGTGGCTGTAAGCTCGTGCCATTCCGGAACCATCTCCGAACGAACACTAACAGCCCTGTAGCAACAGCTTTCCATCTGGGGAGAGGCATGTGACGACGATGTTTCTGATGTCACAGACAAGCTTGGTGTCCTCATCTACGAGATTGGCGAGCTTGAGGACCAGTATGTCGACCGCTACGACCAGTACCGTGTCACCATCAAGAGCATCCGTAACATTGAGGCTTCCGTCCAGCCCAGCCGTGACCGTAAGTTATCCATTTTCTCTACAATTCCACTGCTTACAGTGCGCAGGCAAGCAGAAGATCACCGACCAGATTGCTCAGCTGAAGTACAAGGAGCCCAACTCCCCCAAGATTGTTGTTCTTGAGCAGGAGCTTGTGCGCGCTGAGGCCGAGTCTCTTGTTGCTGAGGCCCAGCTGTCCAACATCACCCGCGAGAAGCTCAAGGCCGCTTTCACCTACCAGTTCGATGCTATGCGCGAGCACTGCGAGAAGCTTGCCATCATCGCCGGCTACGGAAAGCACTTGCTCGAGCTCATCGACGACACTCCCGTCACTCCCGGCGAGACCCGCCAGGCCTATGACGGCTACGAGACCTCCAAGGCGTAAGTACAAATCACATGATCTTCCACGCACCTTACTAATAGCACCCAGCATCATCCAGGACTGCGAAGACTCGCTCACCAACTGGGTCGAGCAGAACGCCTCGGTCTCGTCCAAGCTGTCTACCCGCTCGCGCACGCTCTCCCAGCGCCGCCGTAACCGCAGCCAGCACGCGGGCGAGCCCGTCGACCTTTCGGGCCAGGACCAGCCGCTCGACGGCCGCGAGTCAGGTCTGTGGATCCCCGCGTCCGAGCACCGCAACAACGGCTACGAGGACGACGAGGTCGACGAGGCCGGCTCCACCATCGCCAGCGAGCACCGCGGTCGTGAGGAGGAGCGCATCGCTGCATAAAGTCCTCACGAACAGTCTGCTTAGTGGCGCGCCGCTCTTTGTCTTCTAATAGTGCGTCTGTGGCTTAGCTGCAGGCGATGTATACCCCTGACGGAGCGGCCGGTGTTTTTGCGGATGCGTGTCGAGGCAACATGGCAATGACTATTTGAACTTGGTTGGATGCTTGATGATTCACGAGTAGTAACAAAGTAACAGATCAATGTAAATGTGTAATAAGATTTTGCTGTACCCTTCAGTAGCCATGTGTTACGTTCGTCTGACAGTTGTGAGAGGATCGGTACTTATGAAAGTGGAATAGTTGCACATGTGCGTGTGGAGCTATTGAATTTCATCTGTCGAATGCGCAGTCAATATTTATACAACCCGAAGTGTCCAAATATTGCTATCATTGAGCAGCCTTGGCATAGGGAACACCAACACCATATTCTTGTAGATGGTTTTTGCGTATTAAATCTGGTGATAGCATATGACTGCTTCCGTGCAGCAATGTTCATCTCGACTTTGCAATATCAGAGAAGTAAGGGGAATTGCTTGTAGAATAATCATACTGTGAGTCTCAAGACTTTAATCTCACTCCAAAGGCGGCAAGAATGGTTAAAGCCTGGTCTGAGAAGGAACCACTCCGCGTATCTCAATGAGCCGAGTTTGTTCACCAAGATCGTACGGCCGTCTCCTCCATACGCCTTTTTTCGTTCCTGGATTCCAATAGTCCAAGTCGAGAGCCGCCCAGAGATAGCACTCCCCTACGACTCTATATGCAGAGTCGCTACCTTCGCATCTGCGGAGAACAAGCGGCGTGCGCACTCCGTCGATCGCGAAGATGAAATCTCCGGGCTCCAGATCGACACGGGAGAAGCCAACGCTGTAGTGCGTGCTAAATGTTCTCTTTTGGCCAGTGCCCCAGATCAGCTCATCAGCATATTCTCTGAACTCCCTCTCAAATGTCAACAGATCCTTCAAGTTCGTCTCATTGTGGAGCCGTTCAAGGAAATCAGTATTTTGTAGTTCCCCCTCTAGGTCCTTGTTCTCGAGTTCTCCGACGTCCTTCTCAAATGGTTCGCGGGTGTAGTTGCCAGACTTGTCGAGTCCTTCCATCTCTATCTTCCTCTCTTTTTCTACTCTGTCCTTGATCCTGTTAACTATGCCTCCCTCCATCTCTGCGTCTGTCTTTGCTTTGTGCGCTCCGGTGATATAGTTCTGAGACAGCTCAAGAAACTCTTCGCACTTCTGAACTTGCTCGGGGATGCCCTCGCTCTTCTCCTGATTACTCTCCCATCTCATAGTGTTTTCTTGTATATCCAATATGAGATCCGAGCTTAGATGTTGCATAGTGGCGATTTGAAAACGGAGCCTTGACAACCCATGACTAATTGTATCGAGGCTGTTGCTGTCCCCAGAGTCAAGTTCGAAAAAAGGTATGATCAACTGGATATTTCTGATATCCATGATATCCAAAGATACGTTATGACTATGCGTTGTCAGCATGGATCAAAATGACCCAAAATGGACAGTCCAGATAGAAAGTAGCTATTGATGTCATAACGCCAACCATACAGGTATTTGTACGATAACGTGTGGAAGACATCACGATAAGCACACTTACCTAGCACGGGTGACGAGATCAATCAGATGACTCCGTAGGCGTAGTGGCGGTAGTGAGCCTCCGGTCAAGGTTTTGTCCGTACAAGCGGTGGTCGAACGTCTTCCAAAGGCAGACCGGGTAATAGTTCGATGAGTCTAATCTCTTGCCCGAGTGTACAGTTCAATCGTCGGTACTGGAAAGGCAAGCCAGTCATCTCGTTTATGGTTGCTGACGGTGAATCCTCGAACACAGCCTCGCCGCATGCTAAGCAGCAACGGATCCCGTCGAATTTTCGAATGTCTGGGTGTCGACAAGGCATGGCAACTGTTGCGTAACCGGAGGCTTGCTGATTTTTGAAGCGGTATGAGGGATAATTGCAAGTCTTAGAGAAGAACGAGATGTCAAGGTCTGGGAGATAGCTGTTGCATCAGGCTGAGGAGGCGGGGCACCTGCAGCATGTAGCTTAGCTTTGGTAGAAGTAGGCTGTGCAACATCGCAACTTCCTTTATCAAAGCCCAACATGAATTCTATGAGGTCGCAAGGACCTCAGACTATGGTGATCATCTGTGTTTGTTCGCATCCGTGGTCGTGGTGCCTCGTTCCCCACCTGCCCTTCTTGGTCCCGGGATTCCAATAGTCAAGCTCAAGAGCAGCCCACAAGTAGCACGAGCTCACTATTTTGTATCCATCAATTGTCTGGCGAAGTATGAGAGGTGTGGAGATGCCATCTATAGCAAATATTGCACCTCCTGGACAGAAGTTGACACGACTATTTTCCATCTCAAGTGAGACATGAGGAACGTGGCCAACACTGTAATGAGTTTCGAATAGCTCACGATACGGAGTATCAATCCAGGATTGGTGAAATTGTAGTATGTCGGATTTATTTGTATCATGGCCAATGTCGTTGGGAATACTGAGGGTTCCTGAGCGTCTGAGATGGCTGTCGTCTAACTCCGAGCTCAGACCGAAATATTTCAACAGCCAGAGAGGACAGAGAATTCCAAATCGCTCAGCGTTAAGAGCTATCTCATATTTGTATTCGTAGTAGTCTCTATGTCTCACTATAGTGTCGATGAAATGAGCTCGGACGTGGAATCGTAGCATCACGCCACTCTGCGGATCATCAGACAACTCGCCAGGCATAGCAACATGACTTTCACACAAGCTGTTAGATGTAGAGGTAGTGACGAGACAAGAATTGGCGTAGCTCTTGCTCTTGGTTTTCTTGTCGTCGTTGGACTCTTGCCAGGCCTTTATCTCAACGTGTGCCTTCCATCGACCATCTGCTGTGCAAGATTTGTTGGTAGGCTGACGCATATAATTTTCGTGATTGGCCACAAAGTCTTCGAACTGCGTGCTGATCAGGGAAGCTCCAAGTCCAACGTCTACTTTCGTGCACTCAAGCGCAATGTACACGAGGATGTCGAGACATTGCGATTCTACCACAACTGCAAGGAGCGCGTAACGATAGACATCTTCGATAGAGAGAGTATAGTCTACTGGTATCAAGGAGCGAGTGCGAGATTCCATGAGACTTAGTACCGCGAAAATTCTATCTCTGGGATCTGTGGCTTGACACCTGAATCCAGCTTGAAGGCAGCTGATGACATCAGACTGGCGAACAAGTCCGGGGTTCCAATTGAGGGCGGGAGGGGTTGGAAACCTTTGACGAATTTGATCAAGTACCGGGAAGTAGATTTCGGCTTCGTAAGTGTCGTAGTTCAGAATAAGCCTTTTCGCAAGAGCTATTTCTTGCAGGACCCATGCTCGCTGAAAGTACCGCGAGCGTAGCAACACTGTAAAAGCTTTCTCGATTTCAGCTTTGTGCCTCGAAAAAACTTTATCGGAAGGCTCATTCAGCCAGAGAAACAGCGATGCAGGAGACACTGATTGTTCCTTGGGAATTTTCTGGGAAAGGTTTTCGGGGAGGAGATCTCTGGGTGCTATGTAGGGAATGGACATAAGTACGCAGTTGGCGGCTGAGAAGATTCGATCCATTATGCCAACCTGTTGACTTCGTTCGTTAGCGTCGGCCTGATTGATGCATATTGCGTCTATCCAGAGGTATCGCTTGGCATGAGCGGGTCTCAATTGTCGAAGAGCGTGTTCGCAATTGATGGTGACATGCATTGACTGTCGGGATCCAATATATATTGTCTTGGACTTAGTGTCGTCGCCAGTCTCAGTTGCCCAAGTGTATGACACCGCTTCAAATTTCGTTGCACCTAAGAGGACATGGATGATATGGCATCTCACGGGGTCGGAGTATTCCCCTGGCAACAGAACAATCAGGCGTATTTCGAGACCCAGCCCAATTTGCAAAGGATCGTGTACATATTCGGCTGGTTCCCCAGAGGAAGGCAGTGTTAGTTTGGGTTGCGGCTGTCGTTGTTCGAACACCGCTTCGCCGCAGGCTAGGCAGCAGCGTAGGCCGTCGAATACGCGAATGTCTGCATGGCGACAAGGCATCTTGTATCTGAAAGACTTGATGGTGTTTTTTCGGAAAGGGGTGGAGGCCAGAGTCCTCCACGAATTGTAAAACAACAGTGGCTGTGCATTGAGCGGGGCTCTTCCAAAAGTGGCATTGCTGACTGAACATGGCAGAACAGCATCCCCAACGCCCAAAGACCTCCATATATTGTAGTGTCTCAATGATGTGTGCTTGTGTGTCACGTAATCGCTCAAGATTTATTCGAAGTACCTGGTTGCATGTCCAACGAGCCGGATCCTTAAAAAAATAGAGTAGGGTATTTCGGTTCTATGGGGCGAGGATCCCTCTTATTGAATGTGCAGGTCATGTAGCAGAGGAGAAGGAGAGTGCGTGAAATGAACACCGCTTTCTAGCTCCTTCACAGAGATGTCATGCACGCGAAGTAGAAACTGCAATGCATCCGGGCATGCCAATTTTCAACCACCCAGCATCTGCCTTTCCTACGCAAAAGGAAACGACCCAGACCCACTTTCAATCTCCTCGTTCTGCCCACCCGTCCCGATTTCCTTCTCAACCGTCACACTCTCGCCACGCTCAACACCCCGCTCCTTTGCTTCCTCACCGATGCGCTTACTGACACCCACAGCCGGACTCGGTGGCGCGCTAACCTCTGCCAACGGCGCCTCGACAACAAATACCTCTTCTCCCACATCATCATGGTACGCGCTGTGCCTAATGGACGAAGCAGAGTGCTGGCTCGCGCTTGATTGGCGCTGTCTGCGGCGCGGCAGAGGTGGCGGTGCGGTTTGGCTGGTAGTGCTGGCTGCTGACGACTTTCGGCGCGGGAGGGTCCTCTCCTGTGTACCTGCAGAGGAGGATGTGTGGGACTCGTAATCGTCGTGCTGTTGGAGCTGGTTGACGCTGTTATTAGATGAAGACTTGGAGGATCCAGGGCGTTCGGGTTTGTCTGTGCTGGTTGACGGCCCGGTGCTAACTGGCTTTCGTTTTGCGAGGTTTGCTAGTGCAGAGGCTGCTTGGATTGGAACTCCCCATGTCTTCTGCTTCCCTGGAGGCGGAGGTAGTGGAGTTCCTGGCGGTGGTAGAGGCTGACCGCGGCCCATGGGCTCCGTGTGTGATTTCGTGGGAGGCTGCGGCGATATGGGCGCTTCGATGTGAGCTTCTCCATCGTAGAACTGGCCGTTGCGTATATGTACGCCGACTGGGATGTGAGTAATGTCTACGCTGCTCTTTTTCCGATGCGGCTGTCCAGGCGTCTGCTTCGAAGCGAGCCAATTCCGAGCAGCTCCAGCAGCAGCATTGAAGGACTGATTCAGTGTCTGCTTCTTGTTCGTGCTGGCTTGAGCACTATGTGCAGCCGCAGTAGCAGCAGCGATTTGCTCTGGCGTCAAGACTTCTTTCGAGTTCGATCGGGCATGAACTGGTTCAGTGGGCAGATTCGGTGTCGAATGCGAGGATTCCGACCAAAGCGTTGGTACAGCCAAGTCATCCTTTTCTTTCTCAACGGTCACAGGCGCACTATCGGCAGTGTTAGACCGCAGTGGAGAGTTGAGAGGTGCGGGGTTCGACATCGACTTGGAGCCTGGCTCCAGCGTCTCGGTTGAGGTATTACCAGAGCCCAATTTGATTGATGCTGTAGACCGTAATGACCGCGCTTTCATAGGCAGTGATCTCCAGTCAGTTCCGGAAGACAATCCCAACCCAACCTCTTCTGATTCGATGCTCGAAGGCACAGAAAGGTGGGAGTGAATCGAGTCGGTCTCTGGAATTTCAATATCGACAGATGCGGAATCGAGGCCAGAGGTTTCGTCAACTTTGACGTCAAGCACTTCCTTCTCACCAGTAGTACTCTCCCATATGCCTCCTCTGATTGCTTGCGCGATGGTGTCCATGAACGGCATGTCGTCCCAATTGGGTGATACGAGTGTCTCATTCAGCACTTCCTTGATGCGGCTCTCGATAGCCCTAAGTACGGGTCCATACGTGATCTGGCGCGTGCTGACGATGGGTTCGACCGACAGCTCAACACGCGGAGGTGTTTCAAAAGTCATCCAAAGGCGGTTACTTGGAGGAGGCTTGACTCGTAGGAGCAAGTGGCCGTCAAGTCGCTTCAGGTAGCAGCCAAGAACGAGTGTAACCTCACGAGCCTTGAATCGCTGACCAAGGTCAATCCTGGCAGTAGCTTGTATCTCAATACGAAAGTTTCCTTTGTAGCTGACGTCGGCTTCGACAACGAGATCGCCGTCGACAGTCAACTCTTTCAGCTTTGGATTCGTGACGAACGGTGGTAACGTCCCCATGTCGATCTTGCGTAGCTCGACACTACTGATCAAAGCCGGCTTCGGCACACGGGCTATCTTCTTTGTGATCTTAGTCGCTATGTGGTTCTTAATCTCCGGTGTCTTGTAAAGCGCAAGGAAGATTCGCCCGATGAGCGCATTGATCCAGCGTGTGTGCAGGTTTTCCTCATCTGCATGTAATTGTTGAACAAGTTTGACAAGATCCGGCGTGTCGAACTTGAGAGGCACTGGAGATGGGCGACGCGCTGCGTCATCTTGGTGGTGTTCTTGAGCTTGTAGCATGGCGTGGTAGAAATCCTCTTTCTCTGAACAATTGTCTGAGAACAGGTAAAACGCCTTATCTTCGGCGTCCGGGTCGCTCTTGAGTTTTTGGTTTAGTCGAATACCTGCAAGTGTGAGGTTGGTCTCTTTTCACAGAGGAAAAGTTACGTACAATTGCGCTTGATCCAAAGCTCTCCCTCTGGTATTCGCTCGCCCCCTGCGTACACATCCACCTCGTAGCGTGCGAGTGAGATCACATGGCGCACATCGAGTTGGTCTTCGTTATCGTAGAGCATCAGATGTCCGAGTCTGGAATGCGGTCAGCCCTTATGTTGCTCATCTTACCGAGTATACACCTACCTCAAGATGACATAGAAGACGTTTCGGGCCTTCTTTGTCTTAGCGTTTGGTGCGTCCAACGATGGGCTCATAGTCTTATTCCTGTTAAAGATATTGCTGTACATGGATTGGTATATGCTGGGGCTTTCCATGGCCACCACAGCACCAGCTGGAGTTGTACGCTCTGGTGGCTTTCCGTTTACGCCTCCAGGCACATACTCGCGGCAGACCGCAAAGTAGCCCGCAGCCACGTCTGCCTCGTGGTTCCTAACCTTCAGGCTGTCCAGTATCTTCTCATCCAGTCCGCTCCCGAGACTCTTCAGGTATTCGTCCTTTCCCTCCTTAGCAGATGCATTCGACTTCCTGCGCCGCTCCTGCTCTGCGAGGTTGTTTGGAGGCTCTTCGGGAGGCTTTGCTTCTGTTTGCGTGGTAGTCCAGTACCAGGCAAGAACAGCTACAGCTGGCAGCAGTGTCAGCCCGCCTATCAGGTAGCCCCATAGGAACGTCTGCAGCAATGTCCCATAGCCCCAGGATCCAGCCCCACTCATCTTGCTGGTTGTCTCACGTCCTTTGTGCACTCGTCATTGGTGTTGTTCGGAGTTCGCGTGCCCAGCACCGTTTGAAGAACTGCGAGGCTCTATCGGGAGCCGTTCGGTCGAGAGCTCAGGGTCTGGTCACGCGGCGGGATCTAGGTCTCAATACGGTTCAAATTGGGTCGTAGCGCGCGACGCAAGCTAATCACCAAGGTATAGCAGGCATTGAGTGGTCAAGTATGAGTTTTGAGTGGCATGGGAATAGATAATAGGAGTTTCGCAGTAGAGACGCGGGCTATGAATATGCTGCAGTGTTGCGGTGAGGAATGTTCGCAGGCGCGTTGCGGCTGCGGGGACCGGAGCTTCCACGTTGGAGATGCGTGGATCACGGCGCGCTAGCGCCGAGATGATCTCATCCTTGAGATCCACTGCCAAAGCTTGTTTCCATCTTTGGAAAAGTGAGGCTTGCATCCTATCGTCTCTATCCGCCGCTCGTACTCTTACATTGTTGTGGACACTAGCTGTCGTACATTTCTAGAAAACAAACGTCCTGGCGTATTTGCGGTCCAGCTCCGCGTACTCGTCCCTGAGCATCTTGCTCCTGAGCTTATTCAGTCTCATCACGACGCCTTCTTCCTCGCCGTCCAAGTTCTCCACGTCTTCTTCTAGCTTCTGTGTACCACGAATCTTCCAGAGCAGACCGGTCAGACCTCCACTAGTCGCCGATATATGCTTGTTTCGGGCCTCAGCTGCCATGTATGTCATGATTTTCCCCCACGATTCTAGGCCAACTTCCTCGCACTTCTCGCACTTCTTGCGGAGTTCGTCATTGTGACTGATAGGCTCAAGACTTTGCGCAGTCTTCGAGGTGGACACACCCTCTCGAACCCATGACAATCCCTGCTGACGCTGCTCGGCCGAGCCAGCTGTAGCGAAGAGGATTTCACCAATGTAGTTCTTCAAAACGGCCTCTTCACAACGGTCTGTCTCGTAGCGGAGTAGAGGTTCGTCTCCAGACGATGGCACAGCGGGATAGTCTGGCTCTTTGAGCAAGCTCAGGACTGTGCCCAGTAGGCTCGAGTCTTGCGCCTTGCTTGACGGAGATGGCGCATCTTCGGCTGATAGACGCGCTCGAAGGAGGGAGACCAGAATGGGCAAAGACGCAGCAAGGCGTCCTTGTTCGGCATAGAAAGTAGCCAAGTTCGTAGCAGCGTAAACGATGTTTGGGGTGACAAGCTCCTTTGGCGCCGTCGAACAGAGTACTGCGGTCTTGCGATCAATCACGGTAGACGTGTCGGTAGTGGGCAAGCCCGAGGCGGCAATATCAAGCGCCCAGCGATACATTTCCTCCGCAGAGTCTGGAAGCTTCTTGAAGCTCAGCCAGTCGGCATAGCCGAGCGCTGCTGTAACACGCTGTCGCGTAGTGAATCCCTTCGTTGTGATTATCTTCAGGTAGAAGGTTTCTGGGTTGTCACTTGCGGCTACACGGTTGTTCTCGTCAGGCACCTCGGGCATGCCTGGCAACACAGCCTTCGGTCGAGGATTCGATTTCGACTCAACGAACTCCGGCGCCCAAACGTTCCTTCTCCATTTGTCTGTGACCCAGCCATCCAGGCGCTCCGCGGCGGCAGCCATGCCAATCAGGACCTCGAAGTAGCCCTGCTGCCATTCTTCGCTCTTTGCAGTAATGTCCAGCCCTGCCTTGCCCACGCCGGGGACCAAGATTCCTCCATCTTCTTGCTCAGACACACCTGCGCCATCTGTGCTGGGATCCTCCAATCGACTCAGCGCATGATCGAGCTCATCGTAGACGCGCGCCCAGTTGGGGAAGCCCTCTTCTTCGTTGTTCTCAGGCACCATCCACCACTTGCCTCTCCTGAAGCGGAACCGTGTAATCAGACTCCACTCGTGTGGCGACGGGAATGCACGCTCCTGCTGCTCGCTCAAAATGCCCATTCCGGCGATACTGACGCATGACGAGACTATGAATATGAGGATTGAATATCGCACACTAAGTTTTGCCGTCTCCTTGATGAATTTTTTGTGATTTGCGCTGATCGAGAACAAACGCGCAATCTGTCCACTGGAGAGGTGTTGGCCTGTGGGATATAGGAAGGGGAGCTGAGGGCGCGATGATCCTGCGTGGGCGACGAGGAATTGGCGTGGGTGCTTATACGAGAATTGGCGTGGACATGTAGTTTCAACCGGCCGTGGATTAGACGGCCGCAGTGCCTGCCGAGGCAGCTGTGTTCGACGGACCGGAGGCGGCATTGTGCTTTGCAATAATACAGCTGGTCGAGCTTGCGGAGAGAGCGCAAGAGCACCGAGGCGCCAGGCGGTGGGGCTAGCGTGGCAGAAAAGTTGGGATTTCGCGTTTCCATGTTCGCGCCCAGAACTCCACATTCATAACATCGCTAATTCTATACGCGAAACATGTCTAAATCCGAGCTTAAAGAGGAAAAGAAGAGTCGCAAGAGGCAGGCTGAGGAGACTGCTGAGGCGCCAGCAAAATCGAAGAAATCCAAGAAGTCCAAGGATGTCGAGGCAACCGATGCGCCAGTAGAGGAGACCAAGAAGGAGAAGAAGGAAAAGAAGTCGAAAGACTCCAAGAAGTCTAAGAAGTCCAAGGGCTCTACAGAGGATGTAACAGAGGCCGCTGTCGCCGAGGCTGCGCCTGCTGAGGAGAAGTCTGAGAAGAAGTCCAAGAAGTCCAAGAAGTCAAAGTCCACCGAGGACAGCGCCGAACCCGCTAAGGCCGATGACGATGTTGCTATGACCGATTCTGTAGCTGCAGCCGAAGAGGTAGCTTCGAAGGACGACGCAAAGAAGTCTAAGAAGGAGAAGAAGGAGAAGAAGGACAAGAAGGAAAAGAAGGAGAAGAAGTCAAAGACAGAGACTGAGAGCGCGCCCGCAGAGGACGTCGCTATGGAAGACAGCGCCGACACAGAAGTGAAGAGCGAAAAGAAGGAGAAAAAGGAGAAGAAGGACAAGTCCGACAAGAAGGAGAAGAAGGAAAAGAAGGAGAAGAAAGAGAAAAAGTCCAAGAAGACAGCAGAGCCAGAGGTCAATGGTGATGCTGCGGCGACGGAAGAGCCTGCTGCTGAGACCAACGGCGAGGCTGCTACAGAGGAGGCTGAGGCTGGCGCCGAGGGCGAGAATGCCGAGGCTGCCGGCAACAAGGGCCGCTTCATCGTCTTCGTTGGTGCGTTACAATTGCACAGCTGGCGAAGAACTACAGCTGACAAGTCTAGGCAACCTTCCCTACACCGCAACTAAGGAGCAGATCGAGGAGCACTTCGCGAAGATCAAGCCCACCGAGATTCGTCTGCGCACATACAAGGGCACAAATAAATTCATGGGCACTTGCTTCGTCGAGTTTGATCGCTTCGACCGCATGGAGACATGTCTGAAGAAGTACCACCACTCTGTCTTCCCCGATGGCAAGAAGAAGGAGGGCCGCAAGATCAACGTTGAGCTCAGGTAGGCAGCACCTCTCCCGTCATATATCTACAGCTACTGACAATTCGCAGCGCTGGCGGCGGCGGCAACAGCGAAGCACGACGTGAGAAGATCCAAGCCAAGAACGCTAAGCTCCACGATGAGCGCGCAAACGACCGTGTCAAGCGCGTCGAGCTGGACATGAAGCAGGCCGAGCGTGCGGCCAAGAAGGGTGGTAAGGGTACCGAGGGTGCTGAGGAGGCTGCTGCTGAGCCGGACAACAACGGCATTCACCCTGCCCGTCTTGCTATGTTGGCCGCGACTGAACGACCAAACCGCCCGTCGTACCCGAACCACAGGCAGCGATACTAGATCTTACTGTTGTACGAATTTGGGATCAGGAAGAGGAGCTGCTGCGTTGCTGCGAATGTGTTATCAGCATATAGAGCGGGGATTGTTGAATTTGCGTTGGATAGAATGGCATGTTGTGGCAATTCATGTATTACGGCCATTATCAAGATGCTCAATCTTACACTAAACTTGCGCCACTCTGACGTGACGTACCAGCAAGTTGGGCGGTGTTGGTATGACCAGAGTATTGACCAATCAGAATCGCCAATGTGAAGCCCCACGTTTCTTAGTCACTATTACATCTCCAGCGATCCTCCGACTAGACGTCCGCAATACCAAAGACACAAAGGTATAATTCATACTGAGTGGTAAGTAAAGAAGATCTCTACCTGAAGCTTTCTCTCTACCCTTCGAATCGTCATTCTCCGCCTCACCCTTTCCCACCTTAAAACATGACCCCTCTTTGCTGTACATGAGTCCCCAACCTGGGATTGAAGTGCTTCACAGACATTAGCACGTGACATCAAAAGTATAAGTAGACAGCCCAGCAACATCCCTCGCCACAGGAAACAATCAATGCATCAACCTATCCAGTCACTACCCACTGACCCACCTCAGTTCCTACCACATCCACCATGGCCTCAACAACAGAACCCCCAACCTTCACCCCCGCCATCCCTACCGACGCCGTCATAAAATCCACCGACTCCATCTACATAGAACTCACACCTCACGACTTGGACTCTCGTGCCCTCACCACCTTCGTCCGCTCCCCCTCCGCAGGCGCCACCGTCCTCTTCATCGGCAGCACCCGGGACACCTTCAACAACCTGCCCGTATCCGGACTCGCATACACCTCCTACACGCCCCTGGCTCTCAACACACTCTACAACATCGCCACATCGGTCCTCTCGAAACACTCATGCACCAAAATAGCAATCAGCCATAAACTGGGCGACTGTCCGGTGGGCGAAGAGAGTATCGTGATCGCGGTGAGTTCGCCGCACAGACAGGCGGCGTGGCGGGCGGGCGAGGAGGCGCTGGAGTTGACGAAGGAGAAAGCCGAGATTTGGAAGCTGGAGAGGTTTGAGGGTGGTGAGGGGGTGTGGAGGGCGAATCGGGATGGGAAGATGGGGGTTGAGGTTGGGAAGGGGGAGGGGGAGTTGCCGAGGGTTTAGGGGGGCTCGGGTCAGAGGACCAGACGAAATGGAAGGAGATCTGGTGTTGTGAGTGTGGACATGGATTTGGGTAATGCTGGAGGGCGCGGGAGATTATCCAAACTAGGCGCAGAAAGGCGGGAGTGAATGTTGTTGAGTCGATCGCAGCAGACATAAAAATCAGTACAACACCTGTCCAAGCATGCAAATTGCATAGCAGTGTCAAACACAAAGACCAACGATTCCACAATCAAACATGCACCCGACCGCTAAAACAGTCCATGAATAACCTCTCACCTACCCTCCTGCTCCACACCACAAACCCGCAGCCGCAGCCGCAACCGCAACCGCAGCACACCCGCTTCCCCCATCCCCACTGCCCACCGGTCTCCCGTTCCTCGTTTCAACACTCAGCAAACAAAGCCTCTCACAAGCCGCACCTCGCAGTGTTGTGGGGTCGCGGCACTCGGCAGTCTTCGCAGCGGCTCTACGCGCGCGCACCATGCCCAATGGAGCGGCTTCCGAGCGCCAAACCGCGAGGCTTGCATATACATAGAAACAACCATGGACCCACACGTGCTGCAGCAGGCGCTGCCCAGACTCTGCTGAGCCTCATTGTGTGAAGAGAGAATATGGAGAGAAGAAACAGGCGGGATTTAAAGAGAGAAGGTGTGGCCGAGTTTTGGGATGGGCAGAAGCAGCAAGGGGTTCGAAGCATTTCAACTATTTCACGTCTTACGCTTTTATATTCTCGCGATCGCAGCTGGTCTTGCTACAATTGTACAAATCATAAGAAATTCTCTTTCTCTATACCATCTCGACTTGACTACATTTTCCATCTGGTCTCGCTACAATAATCCCAACTTCTACACGACATCCGAACACGAAGAACTCGTCAATCACCAACAACACACCATGAGACTATCCACCCATCTCGCATCCCTCACCACCCTCGCCGCTGTCGTCGCAGCCCTCCCCACTCGGCGCAGCACCACCACACCAGGCCTCGCAACAGTCGACCTGCGCCTCACCGGCCCTGACACCACTCACTACACCGTGTCGAACCAGATCTCCACAACCGACCAGAGCCAGCATCTCACAGTCATCGTGGGCCAAACGCTCTCGCTCGAGCACGACCCGCTGCATCTTCAGGGCCTGCAGATTGTGAGCATCACAGCGGGAGACAGTCTTTCGTTGCTCTCTTCGAGTGTTGATGTGAACGATGCGAGAGTGACTTGTTCGGCGAGAGTCGAGGGGAGGGATGGATGGCTGGACTTCGATATCCAGGATAAGGGTGTTTTGCTCGCGGGTGGTAGGTTGGCGAAGGTGACGAGGTTGAGCTGTGGGATGGCGGGGGCGGGGGCGCGGTGAAGTGTTATTTTTTTGTCGCGGAGAGGGAAAAGCATTTGTGTTGCTGCATAGCGTGGGCGTTTGGGGGTTTGTGTTCTGGAGTGTTTCTTTGTTGGGTGTTTGGGATGGTAGCTACTTCAGCTTTTTAGGCCGCGCATCAGGCGCTCGACAATGTCGATACCCATTTGTTCTTCGGCAGAAGGGGCTTTGGGCTCTTCTTCCTTCTTCTCTTCCTTGGTGCCAAACCCAGATCCCGACATGATCTGCTCCATCATGCGGATGCCTTTCAGTTCCTGGAGCGGTGGGATGTTGTTTAGAGCCTCTGGATCTACTTTGGCGAAGTCGACGCCGGCGGTCGGCTTCACAGCCCCTTCGACCTCCAAGGTCCGCTCAGGCGTGACGACGAAGTCGCACTGCACCTCGCCGTTCTTTTCAGCCTTGATGACGTCGACCCCGAACTGAGCCTCGTCGACGACCTGGCACTCGTGCGCGACAGCTACGACAGGCGCCGCGGCAGCCAGCACCTTGAGATCCTGCAGCAGCGCCCACTGGACCTCGAACAGCGCCGAGCCTTCCCATACCACAACGCCCTGCGCGTTGAATACCAGCCCGCCGAGCGCGCACATGTCGATCCTGTACCCATCATCTTTCAGCTGCGCGAGGTCGACTCTCCTCCCGACCCCGGGCTTCTCCATCCCGTCCAGACACGCTGCGAGCTCCAGCCTGCTCTCTCCAATGCTCTTGGGGTCCAGCACCACGAACCCTCGCCTGAGTCTATACGTGCCCACGACGAGTTTCTTCCCGTCCTTCAGCGCCCTGTATCTCAGACTCTCGAGACTATTGTCGCTCGTAACAAGTATCGTCTTGGCATCTTTGTAGCACTGCAGTTCCGCAACTCGCGCTGCTGCATCCTGCGATCCCCGGAAGTCGGGTACGCATTGGAGGAAGTCGTAGTTGAAGCGCGAGTCTGGCAGCGCGTGCCGGAGCAGCTGTTGGTACACGCCCGCCCAGAGCAGCTTGCGGGGCGATTCGGAGGAAGGCGGGACGGTCATTGCGCGGCGTATGTGGGGGCCGAGATGTGCGAAGGGCGGATACGGGGTGAGTTACGGAGGCAGGGCGCCTTGAGGATTAGGACAAGGCATTGTGGGTGAGGTTGTGGTTGTGTTGCACATGGCCCCGCTGCGGGGAGCGCAGGGTACTACGTGGTACTAGATGCATGTCGATCTCTGACAGGTCGTACGACCATCTGTTTTCTTCGTTTTCGCAGCATAATAGAGACCCGTCGTAGCTTGAATGCGTGCAGATGCTTCGGAGAGGTGTAAGCAGCCTTGCCGTGATGTCTGCTTTTCCGACACTCCCGCGGGAGCGGCCTGCGTCATACGGCGCCTTTTCCGATCAGACACGGCTCCGATTGGTTGAAGCGCCAGCATGGTAAGTGAGAGTTATACCCGCCATATAACCGCATATCAATTTAGTAGCGCCGTGCTGCTGCTTCCATCATGATTGAGCATACCGGTGCTGGCGTAGTTCGAGTTTGTTCGAATCTAACCCTACAGAAAGATGGACGCAACGTCCAACACATCGTCAAAGGATGAAATCCACCACCTCGACAGAGAAGACGAAATCGTCGATACTACAGGAAAAGACGACATGAATCTTCAAGAGATGGTAAACGGACTGGACAAAACCCCGTCCCCGCCAGCAAGCCCACCAGCTATCCCAACGACCAAAACCTCCCTCCTCACCAAGCGCCAGCGCGCCACCCGCTGGCTCCTCTGGTTCATCAAAGACCAATGGTTCCTCCTCGCCATGGCCAGCATAATCCTCATCTCCTCCCAAGTCCAAGTCCCCGCCTCGCAACAGAAGACGAAACGCACCGTCATCACTTACCTCTCCGTCAGCGTCATCTTCTTCATCAATGGCTGCACGCTACCCACGCGCCTGCTGCTCGAGAACTACATGCGCTGGAAACTACATTTCTTCGTACAGCTGCAGTGCTACTTGGTGTGCTCGGCTGCCACCTTCGCCATCGTCTCGCTATGCGCTACGAACCGCGGGTTCATGGATCCGTGGCTACTCATCGGTTTCTTGTTCGTCGGGTCCGCACCAACGACCATGTCAAGCAACGTAGTCATGACGCGCCAGGCGCACGGGAACACCGCGTTGACGGTCGTGCAGAGCGTGATCGGCCAGTTCCTGTGTCCCTTCCTGAGCCCCATCATCGTGCAGATGTATCTCAGCTCCGGGGCGTGGTACTCACGGGTGCTGGAGCGGGGCAGCGGGTACGGCGAGATCTACCAGCGCGTGTTCATGCAGCTGGGGCTTTCGCTGTTTTTGCCCATGGCGGTTGGGCAAGTGGTGCAGTATTTCGCGCCCAAGCTGTGCAAGAAGGTGTTTGTGGAGTGGAAGCTGATGAAGCTGTCGTCGATTGCGCTGCTGACGCTCGTGTGGCAGACGTTTGATCAGGCGTTTGAGAGTCGGGCGTTTGAGAGTGTGAAGACGAGTAATATCGTGTTTATTGTTTTTATATGCATGGTGCTGTATTTTCTGTGGACGGCGCTGTGTTTCACCGCGAGTATGGTGTGGTTGCCGAAGAAGGATGTGATTGCGTGTTGCTACTGCTGTCCTGCGAAGGCGCTGGCGATGGTGGTCCCGCTTACGAGCGTGATGTATATTAACATCAGTCCTGTGGAGCAGTCAAAGATGCAGATTCCGGCCATCATTTTTCAGGCCTTCCAGGTGGGGATTGGCGGATTGATGACGATTGCGTTTCGGAGGTGGATCAGGAGTGAGGAGGAGAAGGAGGAGGCGGAGAAAGGGGATGTGGTTGCTGCTGTTGAAGGACAGAAGTGAGATTTGGTTTAGGGTAAAAGCTGACACGAGGGCGGGGTGAAGTTACCAATGCTGTCAGCTTGATGGTAATGTCGTCAGTTGTAGTTCCTACAGCTATCGACGCTTGTCAGAAAGTCGTCTTTCTAGGAACAATACAGGAGCAGCCGGATGTATGTCAGGTTGCTACAGATCTCTACTCAGACTATCTCAATATACCCTCAACATACGAGAAAGGTGACTGGCAGTGGGCAAGGTGCTGTGCAGTTGGTTGATTTATCATCGATTTACATTTCTCTATATACACATGTACAAAACCCATCTCATCATCACGCACTTCACCCTTTCTAGCACTTGAAGACAGACGGCCCAGGAGCAGTGTAAGTCTTCTGTCCGCTGTACAAGTTGTACGTAATACCAGCATCGGATCCCTTGTACGCGCCCGGCAGACTGACGGTCGCAGGTGTCTTGCTCGCACTGCCGGCGATGACGTTGATCTGAGCGCACTCCATGTAGAACTGCGCGCCAGGGTAAGAGCTAGCAGAGTGCAGAGCAATCAGCTCTCCACGGAGCAGGTATTGGCCAGGCGCAATGCAGGCGGGGATTGTGATGGTCTGCTTGCCTTGGTTGGCAATCAGGCGGTCGACGCCCCATGTGGTGCCGTCGAAGGAGTCTTCGGCGATCTAGTTGCTGGTTAGTCTCTTGTACTTAGACTACACTTAGCTTTTGAGGGCGGACGTACCTTGAACCACCCGCTGCCGACACCAGAGTCGCTCTTGGCGTCAGACACCTTCTTCATGTATGCCATGACGGGGCCCTTGTGGCTGGCGTCGATGACATCGCTGGGCCCGGAGGTCAGGGTGTGGCGCCATGTGAGTGTTGCCTGAGAGCCGGCTTGGACGGTGATGACGGTGTTGGTCTTGGTCGTTGGGTTGGGGCCGCCGTTGCAGACAATGTCGTTGGATGTCACGTCTGTGATAGGCTGTGGTATTGTAAGTATCTGTACGGCTGCAATAGTTGAGGGAATTGTCAGGGTGGACTTACACCATCGTATGAGGGAACACGGACACCATCACCAACCGCGCCACCATTCAGAGAAACGAAGATGGTGTGGGCAGTTGCCGAAGACGCTGCGGCTGCAACAACGAGGGAAGTGGAGAGCTTCATCTTGAATTGAACCGGTGAAGTGCCTGTCTGATGCCTGTCTGGATGAAGTTGGGTGAGCAAATTCGAGCACTTTACGCACACATTATATACTCCCAAACTCCCAGCCGCCTCTCAATCCACAGCCTCAGACCTAAGGTCGTCAAGATCCATCGCAATAATCAAAACCCAGCCCTAGCACAGCGCTTCGGCAACATGCTGCACCCCGGATCGGTACTTCAATTGCGCCAAGCACGAAAGCTCAAACGCTGACTGGCTATCGAAGGGGCCTGTTTCCCCCAAACGTCCCGGATCTTGGGAGCCGCATGGTGTTGTTCGCCGCACGGCTAGATTAAGCAATCTAGAAGAGACGTCCCATGCTTCCACCGGCTAAGCGAGACCAATGAGCGGAGACTATGTAGATTGTCGCGCTAGGGATGTCGGGAGCGGTAGCGAACATTATATGAATATACAGATCCAGTGACTTGACTAATTGACATGGTTTGTCCAGACTCTGGAGCTTCGGGAGCAAGATTGTAGATCGACATGGTGTAGTCCGCGGACTTTGGGTCGAAGAATTGACCGCTCGCTGATCTTGGCAGCAGAAAAAAGCATGTGTATAAGATAACTTGTGCCGAATTGACAATGTTTCTTTATTCAGGACTGATTGTCTGTGACGTCATAAACAAGGGGCTCTACAGTGCAGGTTGCATAAGGTCATTACTCCAGATGCTAAGGAAGAACACAATTCTTACAAAGGATTTAGCGACAGGAGTTTGATACGTTCTCACTTTTGTATGTTTTCTGTGGCCAAATTGAGAGGCATCAAACGTCTGTCTCGAAGCGTTGCTCCAGCAGGGCTGGGAGAAAATGAAGCAATCTGGTCCTCAAACACCCGTTCATTCTAGGCGAATAATTGTAAGGTAATTGCAGGCTAATTCAGAGGCTAGAATTAGGTAGAAAAGTCTGAAGCTAATGATGTTCCGCGCTCGACCTATACAAAGTAATACCGATTCCGTCCCCTCGGCCGTGGCGCTAGCCATTGAAGATATATGCTCTGTTGTAGCTCTTACAAGGGTGGGTCGATGATATATAAACAGGCTGTTTTCTTACTCATGTAATTACAGTCCAAGGCAGCGAGCAACCATCAGCTTTCTCATCTCGCTGCCATTAGCAGCTTCTTGTAAGTTATCAACTAAAGCAGTTACTGGACAGTACACAGGGGTATTGCCATTCTGAAATGCTCTTCCGCTTTGCTGAATCCTAGCCTGGCTGTAAGCAGCCCATTGATCAACCGCTCATAGCATGTTGTGAGAGGACAGTGAAGATCTGGTTTTGAGACTGTCTCTGTACCGATGCAGACTTCTTAAGAATTTCCAGGTGAATTTGAGATAAGTACCATCCTAAGTTACGATACCAGTTTTCATAGATATCTCAGAGACACTTTGATGTGTCGTGGTGGTGGGCTTGCTATACTCCATAGGCATTATTTTGTTATAGCCTGTGCCGAGAACCTCGGTAAGATACTACACACCTGCTCTCACGAATTTCTTGCAGGCCAGCATTTGATATCGGGCTCTCGCTGAATCGTCGTAGTATAGTTCTCGACTGGGTGTTAGCGCATGACGTCAAGGATAGCACCTTCCTGAGATGGCTACATCGCTGCTCCGCTTTCGTTCACGGCACCCTACATCCTTCTTGCATGACTAAGCATTGCTAAGTTGTGCTTTTACGTCAGTGCATTGATCCTGACAAGTTTAAGGGTTTTTATTTTCGTGCCATGCTAGATGATGATCTTGGTCAGCTTTTAGCCCTTACATGGGCAACTCCGGTCATTTTATTTGGCGGAAGGCAGAGCGAGATCATCAACTTCGTCAGCACGATGCGGAGCTTGTCGAGTACAAGCATCAGCAAGCTTGAAACCGGGACTTCAATTCGCATACAGCTCATAGGTCGGAGGCATATAACCGTCCCGCGCCAGTGCAATCGAGTGGCCCACTATGCTGCAGGTGCGCAGATGGAGACCATCGCAAATCAGCTGAGCGAAGCCGTTGAAATAAGAGGATTGATATTCCCTGCTCATCGCACGAAGAACTGCTTTCAACACCGTCCACGGCACGCTAGCAGGCGATATGTTTCCCTCCAGCATCGAGTTACCTTCGGCCCTTCTCTTGCTCTTCCCGTTACTAGTGCGTCTCCCCGCTCACATATTAGCGCCTCTATTAACAACAACAGACCTTCTATATCGCTTCGAAATGTATCTACAACATCTTCTTCCACCCTTTGCGATCGTTTCCAGGCCCATTGTCGGCGCGGGCTAGTATCCTTGCGTATCATCGAAAGGTCCTTCAGGGTCAGACCCACAAGTGGGTACACGACCTGCACAGACGCTATGGTCCCGTGGTGCGCATTGCACCTAATGAGCTATCATTCAATGAGGCAGACGTGTGGAAAGACGTGTATGGCCATCGTGCATCCGGTTTTCAGAAAGCTTTTGTATTTTACGGACCAGACATCCATGGCAATCCTCCAGGTATCCTTCGGGCGGACAATGTGTCACACGCTCGGCAGAGAAAGATGGTCAGTCATGCTTTCAGCGACAAGGCCTTGAGAAGTCAGGAGCAGATGCTTAAGGGGTATGCTGGGCTACTTGTTCAAAAACTCAGAGATGTGGCAGCGAGCAAATTGCCAGCCAACATTGTAGAGTGGTGTATGTTCATCACCGGAGGCGAGGTCGACTAAAGCTGACTCGATCAGACAACTTCACCACTTTTGATATTATGGCAGATCTTACTTTTGGGGAGCCTTTGCACCAGTTGACAGATTCATCCTACCATCCTTGGGTCAAGGCGATCTTTTCTCATCTAAAGGCTTTGTCGATATCTCGAGTGTGCCGTGCATGGCCCGGCTTGACCCGGATCCTACGAGCATTGATCCCCAAAGACGTCAAGCAAAAGCAAAAGCAGCACTTGGCTTTTGCTGCCGGCATGATAGACAGGCGTATGGAACTCAAGACCGAACAACCAGATATTTGGAATCTCATCGCCCGCCACAGCGAGGAAGACGGTGGCTTGGCGCCTTCGGAGATGCATAGCAACGGGGCCTTATTCATGCTGGCTGGTACTGAGACTACAGCGACGCAACTTTCAGGTCTAACATACATGCTTCTGAGAAATCCCGATAGGATGAAGCGCTTGGTGGCTGAATTGCGCTCTTCGTTTTCGTCGTTCGAGGACATGACTATGACAAATCTATCGCAGCTGGAGTACCTTGGAGCTTGCATCGATGAGGGATTACGGCTCTATCCACCCGTACCAGTGGGAATACCGAGAGAGGTCCCAGCGGGGGGAGCAAGCGTTTGCGGGCATTGGATTCCTGGCGGTGTAAGTAATTATCTATCTGCTGCGATCAAAGCTAATGTCTGCATCAAAGTCTATTGTACAGGCGACGGTATACGCCGTGCACCATTCACCAGAAAATTTCAGAGACCCAGATTCTTTCATTCCAGAGCGATTCCTGCCTGAAGGCAAAGACAAATACAGCGGTGATCGACGAGAAGCCCTGAATGCATTTTCGCACGGACCCAGGAATTGTGTCGGGAAGAAGTAACTTCACCGGATTCTCGTTTTGAGCAGTGACTAACGCTGACAGCCTTGCTTACCATGAGATGAGACTCATACTTGCCAGTGTGTTGTTCCACTTCGACCTTGAACTTCTCGACACGAAACAAGACTGGCTGCAACAAGAGACACATGCCGTTTGGGACAAGAAGCCGCTTGAGGTCAAGTTCAAAGCTGTCGCCTAATGCCCATAATGCAGAGACCAGATTTTTCTCCCTTAACTTGGGATTGATCCAATAACCACAAAACTCGGAGTCAATTGGAATAGGCTTTTCAAGGTATCCCCAGTATTCCTTTCGCGTCCTATCATGCCCCCTGGGAGGCTGTCGGCTATACATCACACTCTCTGGTTTTTGCTTTAGCTAGTATGGACGTTAATTACTTCAATCAATCAATCAATCAACCAGTATTCCTTTCAATATACGCAGATATGCATTAATACCATGGTGCATGATCTTGCGTGGGAACGAGAAATTTTCATCATCGGTCTTTCCAGTGCATATCAAAAAAAGCCTTATTCGTCCCAACTATGCCCAATCCTCTTTTATCAGATCTGCAGCTTTCTCTGCTACAGCATAAATCGTAGCCTGAATGTTTCCAAGCGTCTCCATTGGGAAAATTGACGCGTCGACGACTCTCAAGTTGTTCGTTCCATGCACCTTCAATCGGTTGTCTACAACTCCACCAATCTCTCTAGGCATCATAGCGCACGTACCGACTGGATGGAAGGTACTCAATAGACGCTCCTTGACGATTTCTTTTGCTGCATCAAGACTTGTCGCGGCTTTTCCTTCCGGGAGTCGCCCGCTTGGCTTCAGCAGAGATGCAAAGGGCTCGGTCTTGACGATCGTTTCGATATACTGAGTTTGGCGTGCCAGGATCTCGAGATCCATTGGATGTGAGAGGTATCGTGGGTCGAGTACCGGCTTATCCGCGGAGTCAGCAGATCGAACGTGACAAGTACCCCTCGAGAATGGATGATTGTTGACCGCCATGATAGTGATGAAGTTTTTCGGATTTGTGGGCGCAAGCAGGTCCTTCATCTCTGTTCGGCCTGATGAGATATTGAGTTGCAGTGGCAACATCATCGCGTATCCAGCAGCTTCCTTCGGTTCAGTTATCTGCTCTCGGAGCAGCTCATATTGCTTCTTTTGCCAAAGCGGAAGCTCCTTGTCATCGATGTGCTGCTTGAGAAGCTCCGCGATCTCGTCGTGGCTGACGCGACCGTTGGAGTCTACAAGCGGAAGCATGGTGGCGAGAATAGGGATACCTACGAGTGGCCCAGTCTTCGTCTCCATGTATTGTTGCAGCACGGCTTGAACGATATTCGGATCCCGCATGATATCGCCTGAGATCTGATCATCTGCTACTTCAAAACAGGGCGCTGAGATAGCGTGGTCCTGGAGGTTCTCGCCTACCCCAGGACTGTCAAGAACCACAGGTATCCCGTATCTTTCAAGGAGGCTTCGCTGACCAATACCAGAAAGCTCAAGAATTTGAGGCGATTGGATAGCTCCTGCGCAGAGGATCACCTCTTTCTTTGCAAATATGTCTCGATAAGTACCCTCCTTGGTCCGGACCTTCACGCCCGTAGCCATCACCGTCCCTCCAACAATCTTGGTGAGAACCTTCTCAACAAAAGTCTCAGTCAGCACCTTCAAGTTCTTGCGCTGCGCAACCTCCGGCGTGTAGTACGCAGATGCTGCATAGCTACGAGTCTTAGTTTCCGCGTCAATAGTAAGGCCGCACGCAAAGTTGCCCAACTTCTCGCCCTCGATTGGGTCATCCTTGTTGCACCAACCAAGCTTGTCAAGCGTTTTGGTCCATATCGCCTGAAATGGGCCGTAAACGTCTGGAATTGTCACTGATAATGGACCATCTTTCCCATGCAGCTCCTCATTGATGTAGTCGATGTTGAGCAGCTCTTTCGTCTCGCCGCTAGGAGGCATGAATCGACTGTACTTCCGGAAGTAAGGTGCAAGCCCATCAGCATCCCACCCTTCATTGCCCAGTGCCCTCCAGGCTTCAAAGTTAGCCTTGGACGGGTACACATTCGCGCAAAAGTTGATAGCGCTCGATCCTCCAAGAACCTTGCCGCGTGGCTGAGGAATCTGTCTGCCGTTGACGTGTGTCTAGGGAAATTGGTCAGCTTTCAGCACGTCACTGTCGCTTGTTGTGCTTTCGTATAGGCTGCTGCGCCCTTTGTTCTTGCCAACTTACCTGCGGTTCAGTCATGAAATCCCAATCATAGTTGGGGTCGCCGTACAAGGTCGGGAGCATTCCGACTATTCCTATCTTGGGGTCGCCCTGGCGGTTTGCTCCCGCCTCGATCAATAGCACCTCTTTGTCTGCATGCTCACTTAGGCGATTTGATACCACAAGGCCACCGATGCCGCCGCCAATCACAATAAAGTCCGGCTGTTCGGGTGACATGGAGTCCGACTGTAGGCGATTTTCCGACATTGTCAATGTTCTTGTCTTCTTCTTGCTGGGGTAAACAATACTGCAAAAGAGAGGCGAACATAGGAAGATACTTTCCCTACATTGAAGTAGTCTCTAGCTGTGCGGCGCAGCAAATGTAGATGGCACGATAGGACACGGCGCAACTGCAGGTCAGGGAAGGTCGTTGAGTGGGGCAACCCTTCCTCCAGGATCTAGGGCTTACACTAGTACAGGACCCCTAATCGCACATAGTCACCATCGGTCGCGGGCATGCGAACGGTATGAACGGCGAGGTGTCTTTGTTCTCATCCGCGATGTTCGAGCATATACGTCCCTGGAGGACACATGGAGGATCTGGATACAACGGGGATAAAGACCCACCTTGTTTTGCCATTCTCCAAGACCTGCCAAAGCAACAATACACATCATGCTGTTCACCGACCCACTTACCAAGACAAACATCTTTCAATTTCCTGTGATTACTAGACAACTGGTGGCTAACTTCCTTCTTGTGGGTCTTGCGGCAGTGCTTGTGGCCCTGCGATTTCTTGCAAGGCGGATCCGCAGACTGCCAATATGGTGAGCGAAGGATGGATTTGGTAACACTTCCGAAAGCTCAGACCTGACCTAGACTAGGTGGGACGATATCGCTGCGGTTGTGTCGTTGGTACTTACGTCTGGTGAGTACATATCTCCTTTTGTTGTTTAATCTTCATCAGTGTAGATGTACTGACGAGTAGCGATAGGAGTGTTGGGAATGCACATATCCTACGCCAACCATGGAATGGGCTATCACATTACTGAGTTACCTCTCGCCAATATAACCTTCATTGCAAAACAACTCGTAGCCTACCAGATTGTTTACATCGCAGCAATGTGCAGCGTCAAGCTGTCATACCTGTTCTTCTACCAACGCACCTTTCCAACTCCCGTATTCCGCAAATGGGTCTGGATCTGCATGGGTATAGTCCTTGCTTATTGGTCTGGGTGCATGCTTCAGGCGTTCCTGATCTGCAGACCCTTTGAGATGAACTGGAACCCAACTATTCCAGGTGGACATTGCGCGAACTATAATATTGCTTTTGCCACGACTGGTGTGTTCAATGCGATTACGGATCTAATCATTATGGCGCTGCCGATTCCCTTGATAAGTCGACTCCATCTGGCTACTGGAGCTAAGGTTGGTCTTATAGCCATCTTTGCGATCGGCTTATTGTATGTCTATTTCGATCCCTTTTTGCATTCAGACCTAATGTGGCGGCAGTGTAACCGGAATCAGCATAATCCGAATCACCGTGCTGCTGAATGTCAACTTCTCGGATCTGCCTTACACTATGCACGACGCAGCATTCTGGTCCGTGGTCGAGCCGGCCGTGGCCATTATCAACTGCTGCATCCCGCTACTCCGACCTCTAATCAGGGCCGTTTCGCCAGGTGGTGTGTGGGGTTCTAATAAGGGTAGCACTCAGGGCCGTGGAGAGTCACAGGAGGACAGGTCTCGGATTCGGAAGAAGACGAGTATTCAGTTTGATGAGTATCCGCTCACTCAAATTGAGGATGCGAATGAAAGATTTTGAAACAAAGTAGTATACTGATGACACTCAGTCACGAATGTTCTCGATCCGCCAGCTATAGATATTAATAGTGTTAGTTGAAGTCCATTTCGCACATGATAAGTTATGGATTCGCGATGCATTCAGGATACATTCTAACCAGCCAAAGCCTAAAAGAGATTCTGAACATCACAAGTGGTACAAATGTGGTAAGATCCGAGTCCAGTGAGTTAGCAGACATTGAGATCTCTATGATTTCTTGAAAATTGCGCACCGTCTTGTGCTACCCTCCAGGGCTAGCCACTTATGAGTGGCCCACACTTGACTTTTTAACGTGACGAGACTCTCGCGAGGCTGACCGTGTTAGCGCCTTGGTGGCGGCTCAGCCTGATGGGCTATGTAGGCAGTTCAGCCTGATTGCGCAAACGGATCACTACCCCACCAACTGCTAAGTCTCAATACCTTCGCTCCTCAGATACTGGGCTACATATTATGCTAGGCTTGGACAGTCTTTGCTCGAAGTCCGTACCAAGATATCCCTTCCCATCAACAATACTATCACGATACCCACTTCGAGCATACAGTGGTTGCCTTATCTCTCAACGGATTAGGCAAGGAAGAAGAGCAACAATTAAGGTCTCAAGATCTTGAGATCCTTGGAGAGAGTTAAGGAACGATCACAGTTCATGTTGCGATGGGGATAACCATATGGTATTGCTCGAGTTGCGATGATGGACCCATGACTAGCTGGAATCCGACATGTGCAAATTGCGGGCACGTGCAATGTAACGCTTGCAGGATGGAGAGTGTGGATGGGCGATTCATGAGCGGAACGGAAAGATCGCAGGAGTATCTAACAGTTGATGTCTTAACCAGGGACACTTTTTTGTCGCCACGTCACGTTGATTCCCAGAGATCGGCCACATTTCCGCCACAAACCTTTTCACACAATGAGCAACCCTCAGTCCCACCCGAACAGTCGCACAGACTACCTATCGATCAGGGAACAGATTTGGATGACCAGTTGAACTCTGAAAACAATATCGAGAATGACAATGCTCTGACATCTACGAGGACATCGGACAACCCACTCGCTTTCCCTGCACAACACCCGTATCAGACACAGCAATCCTACTATGAGCGAACTTCATGGGATTTAAAGCACAAGGATGTGTCTGATGGACTCTCTCCGGGACCTCTTGTAGCCACACCGCCGCCTCTGAGTCGTCAGCTGTCGCAACATTCACCAGACCCGTATGACAGATTCCTGCAGCTGAAAGGTCTTCCCTTCGACCATGAAAGATTCAAAACACATGTCAAATCTGCTCCATCCAGCAGTACTAGCTCACGTGCCTCTTCTCCGGGCTTGGAAGCAGATAGATCGTGCCCTCCCAGCGCTGCAGAATCACGCGCGCCCTCTTCGTCCAACAAATTCTCCCGTCGCTTCTCAATAACAAGTGTACCCAACCGAGACTGTGTCTTGGAACTTGCAGACCCTTCCAGACCGAGCAATCCTGGAGATGGTTCCAATCCAAAGCGCACACAGAAGCGCCCACCCTCACGAGCTTACAATTTGCGATCGCATCTGCGCACTCATAATGGTGAGCGTCCATTCGTGTGCAGCATCTGCGGGAAGGCTTTTGCCCGTCAGCACGATCGGAAACGCCACGAAAGTCTCCACTCAGTACAGACTTCAGAGAGCGCCTCTCGTCATTCGAGAAAGTCATTTGTGCGTCGAAGATCCGACAACGCTCTTCCCCATTCTGGCGCTGCAGAAATCGAAGGAGGTATGTTGACAACGGATTTCACATGGTGTGTGCTGATTGGTGCAGAAATTCCAGAGGAGATCCCGTCTCAACATTCAGAGCCGGATCTTATGACGACAATGACCACGAACCAGATTGATGCTGAATCTGACGTTATATTAAGTGGGTCCAATGATTACACAGACTGGATCAAGTCTGTGGGCCATGCCATGAAGCGGGAAGCTCAAGCCGCAACAAAGGCTGAGGAGCTACCGTCCCGGACTCAGAACATTAGTTCGTACGGCTCTGAAGACCTCGTCACAGACACAGATCCGAAAATTATTTGTGATATTACTGACGAAGATGATAACCAATCCGTGCGATCGATTGGATCATCCACCACCCTCACGTCATCTTTCAGTGGATACACCTCGGTGGAGTTAGAAAGCGCCACTCTCGAACTCAGAAAAATACTTCAGGAAGGCCAAAAACTCGTCGAAATCTATCAATTAGCTATCAACAATGCAGATATTAGCCCTGATAGGCTGCAGCGGAGCCTTAGCCGTTTGATCAAGCAAATGGCTCAGGAGCTCAAAGGGGAAGCGACTAAGGAGCTCGAGAAGTTGACGTCTCGCTTTGTTGAGCGAAAAGCAAGAAGCGTGGCTCAGTTTATTGCAGAGGATCTACGTACTACACGAATCAAACCGCAACGAGCTGCTGACGAGAAACTCATTGAAGTCGAAAGCGACCACGAAGAAGATGTCAGTAAAGATTTATTCGGAGATCTGACAGTCTTCCGAGCGTTTTTAGTTCAGAGTGAGGCTTTCCAAACATTCCAGACCAGGTTAGAGGCTTTCGTCATGCCTAAATTAGCTCAGACTACCGAAACAAAGGTTCGGATTCGAGATAGATTTATTGATCTTGCCGAGCAGAGTCCAAGACGTGTTCATGGTGCGGGCAATTTTAGCAACTTTTGCGTGGCCGGCTTTGTTGCTACAGGACTTTTAGTACCACGGGTACCATTTAATGCCGTTCGATTGAGGTGGTATTGTGTAAGTCCATTGAACGTATCTCTAAGGAAGAAAAAAAGGGGGCTACATTCTGACGTTATTGCAGATATGTGGGGATGCATTTACTAGTGACGTGTATGAGTATCGTCCAGAGGGCGTCCAGAGACTTAAAGAACGGATGCAGCGTTCCGGGTGTCGCAATATCGCTATCACAACCTACAATCAGCAGCTTCCACGCAAAGACTTTACGCTTCAAACTCCACCATGGCTTCAAAAGGTCAAAAGAAAGATATCACGCTCTTTGACTACCCTGATGGGGACCTCACCTGACAATTTGTGCTTACCTCAACACCAAAGCTCAAATGTTGCTCAAGCCTCCAAAGGCTCCGCGCCAAAAACGCCTGGCTCACAGCGCGAGTTGTATCTTATGTCGTGCATGCACCGCACGCAGCACCATATCAAAGTAACTCAAGATCTTCTACAAGACATCACAACCGATCAAAAACTGTTCCGCTTCCTCAAAAACCAGGTTCAAGTATACCGCGGCAGCTTCCGCAGTCTACTATCCATGCGCAGCGTCCAAAGAATCTTTTTCGTCAAGGCGCGTCTTTTTCCTTTTCCAATTGACAAAGCCACTAAGACTAACACGCCCCAATTCCGCCTCCACAGAAACATAGCGTAGCTCAAATCCGCCACCACAAATACTGCTGCACACAAAGCACCTGCGAATGCATCCCACCCCAATCCCGCGTGATCAAACCACCTATGGGCTCAGGTGAATACGATTGCAACCCCTCCGGCCCGCCCGACACATGGCCGCCCGTATGTCCCGAATTCATGATGCACATGTTCCACTCCCCAGCATGCATAGCCGAAGACGACACTTCCATCCTCGAGCAAATCCCAAAGAAGATGGACTGCAAACTCGATGAGAAGGGTGCGTCGTTACCAGAGGGATGGGGTTTATATTTTCAGGAGGACATTGATGTCAGTGTGGTTGTTGCTATTGTGTTTGTGGCGTTGGGTGTGGCGAGTCTCGTATTCCTCATTGTTTGGACAGCGTGCAAAGATGATATTCAGGGAGCGTCTGGGGTGGGTGCGTATATTGTGGCGGTTGCGAGTATGGTGGGGATATGGATAGCTACGAAGAGTAGGAGTTTTGGATGAGGCGAGGCTCATCGGGAAATGTTCGAGGTACCCCTATTTGTATCATGCATTGTCCTTGTCAAATGGCCGTCTAGCTCCTACTCTTCTTCGCGGGCCTCTCCGAACCCTCATCTACCGTGGCCCGCGCCTTCACCATAGCGATCGCCTCTTCCAACAAGACCTTCTCTCCAAGCCTAACTTGAACTGCCATACGACGCCTATGCATGATCTCCGGGTTCTTCAATATATCTCTGTCCTCCTCTACCGAGGTCTGATATGCGGCCAGCTTTTCCGTCAGAACTTGCGTGAGAACTGTATTAGCAATATCGTCGCGCTTCCTCTTGTCCGCGACAATCTCGGGCTTCTGCTTCTTGATAACCTTCAGTGCGTCCTTCAACTCCTCTTCGAGTTCGGGAAACTCGGACATAGTTGCCGGTTCGACCAGACGGCCCTCCTCGTTAGGGGCGCCCGAATCGCGCTCGATGATGAAGTCGTCCTCGTCGTCGTCTTCTGCGGCTATCTCGACACCCTCCCACAGTCTTAGTTTATACTCGAACAATAAGATGTTGCTGTTACTCACAATATCTGTAAGCTCTGAAAGCGACAGCCCCGTCGCCGCAGCCAGAGCTTGCGCAACTGCACTACGCGGGATCTCGACCTCATCGTACCTGCTATACTCAGGTGTGACGTAGCCATAGCGTCTCAGGACCTCGGAGGACGGCATTGCACCGTAGTAATTCAGGATCTCGTCGCCGGGTTTGATGTCTGAGCGGAGACTGGTGACTTCGAGGTTCTCGCCGTGGTTGACGTGAGCCTTCGAGGGTCACAAAATGTTAGCGCGATGCATGCATTGTTGAGTTTTGAAGGCAGGGCTTACGTTGAAGTCGGCATTAGCATTCAGGATGTCAGCCATCGGCACCATACCCAGCATCCTCTGCGCGTCCTTATCAACCACCCATCCATCCTCCTCGTCCTCCGCATCCTCCTCCTCGTTCTCAAGATCAAACGCATACGCCATAATCGTACTTCCCATCCTATGCGCTAGCGCTAGCACTTCTTTCTCTTCCAACTTCTCCCTCTCACTAAAAAACACTTTAGCATTCTGCAGCACCACCGGCACAACCCTCGAGAGCAGCTTCTCGTCGCTCGCCGCCCTCCCAATCTTACGCGTCAGCACCGTGCCATCGAGCTCTTTCAGCTCGGCCTCGGTCCAGAACATGGGCGTGTCGAAGCTGGTGGGCAGGATATCTAGATACGGTTTCCACTGTGATTTTTCGCCCTGTAGGTGCTCGTGGATCATGACCAGGATGAGGGATTCCCAGGCGTCGATGGGCTCTGTATCCTCCTCTTCATCTTCAAACGCGGCCTCGAAAACCTTGGGCAGCTTTTTCGGCAGCTCTGAGGTCTCGGTGTTGATGATTGCTGAACGGGGGATGGTGAAGAGGGTGGTTTCTGAGGGGATGTTTGTTTTGGCGACTTTCCGTGGATTAGTCGTAATTTCTTGATGCGGTGGATGGGTAAAGAAGCTTACTGATACCCCGACCTGCGCCTTTGGATCTGAGATCCTGGATCTCAATCAAGTCATCTCTGAAATCCCCACCCATGGACTTGAACCAGGTCATGAAGCGTTCGGTTGCTGCTTGAAAGTCCGCCATTTTTGTTTTACAGAAGCAAATTTTCACACCCTGAAGGTATTATAGCAGACCCTTAGATTATACAAAATGGAGATGCAACAACGCCAATAAATAGACACACAATGTACACGGCCGAGGTGGGTCTGTACACTTGGAAGTTGATTCCAGGACAAGCACTTCTTAAAGAGTTTCAACGCTAGCGCCCAATGGGGAATAGTCAGGTAGCTCATATCTGGTCCACCCAACGCTTTTAAACCTCGTCAATGAGTCCAACACTGCAGCGCAACTCACGGCAAGATGATTCTCTCCTCAAAAGATACTTCGAAAAGCCAGATGAGAGTAGCGTGTGGAGCGACGTTCGAAGTGAGAAGCTAGATGCACGATCACCGCGACGCGCCTCACCCATACCTAAACCCTCCCTAACCACACCTTGCGGCTCTGCAACCCCCTACACCCACCTACATACGCAGCTGCGCCACAGAATCAGTCCGACTCATAAACACAGTCACCTCACCCACGCGCACGCACCCTCCCACCCATCCAACCCACCAGATCACATGCCCCCACCTGTACGCCTCCAGCCCCCAAACCCACCTGCAATCCACCACACCCACCATCCTCCCTCAGCACGACCCACACCCTGCCAGCCCCTACCCTTCACCTTGCCCGACCGCAGTCATGATGGCACCAGTGTTCCGCACATGCCCACCGGGGCCCTGGCCATGTGCACCGGACGCCTGGCGAGCGGGAGCCAATCAGCGGTGTCAGCCACGTGGCTGAGCTAGTGGCGCAGGTATGGGCGCCGGGCTGTGCTGCGCTGGTGACGGGTGTTCCTGCGTGAACGCATGGCTAGGCAGGTGAGACATGGGAATGGGAGGAGCTGGTGACGTGATGGGGAGGGTGGAAGGTAAGGCTTCTGCGAGGAAGGGTTTGGGTGGGAGATGCTGGGTCACTTGTTTGCCTGCGTATATATACTACATCCGCGTTTCTGACACACTTCTCTATCCATTTCCAACCAAAAAGAAAAAGCACAATGCCATCTCTAACATACACGCGTACGCGCGCCCACGCTCGATCCCGCGACTGCACATCCCCACCCCCTCCCCTAGCCCACCGCACCTCATTCAAGCGGCCCCGGCTAATCCGCTCCCACTCCTCCACCTCATCTTCCTCTTCCTCATCTTCCACCTCCAACAAACGCCCCGCGCCCTCAAGCTCCCGCCTAGAACGCTGGGGCATCTGGACGAACCCGCACCGGCCCTCTCACTCCCCACCACCAGCACTACCAGCAGCGGCGGGGCGCCACGACTCCTGCCGCCCTGAGTCTCCGCCGCCACCGCCGCTGCCGCGTGTGCGCAGGAGGGCGCGACGAGTTTCTTTTGCCGATGTTGACGACGAGCGGGGCGGGCTGGGTGAGCTCGATCGTTTCGACGAGGAGCGCGCCTTCCGCCTCCGCGTCGCGTCGCTTTCTTCCTCCAGGAGGCGTTTTGTTTCCCCTCCGCCTCGGCCCTGTTCTCCTCCTCCGCCTCCGTCACGAGCGCACAGATGCTGTCCCGATTCCGATGACGAGCGCGTGCGGTCGCGTGCTTGGTCTGTGTCGCTCAGGCGGCGGCGCGAGAGGTATGTGAGTGAGGAGGTGGAGGCGAGGGGGCGGGAGAGGTGCTGTGAGATGGAGAGGGAGAGAGAGAGGCTGCGGGAGTTGAGGGAGAGGGAGTGGTTTGAGAGCGATGGGGAGTGGGACTCTGGGTGTGAGACTGAAGGCGAGGGAGTGGTGAGATGGCGAAGGGTGAGGAGGGCGAGGATGGGGATGGATGTAAGGAGGCCGCTGGGTGGGTGGAGGAGGGCGTGAGACCATGGTGACGTTATGGGTGAACTGGAAGCAGTAAATTGGCCCTGAGAATATTTTTATGTTTTCAAGACTTCTGAGATAAGGCGTCGATTTGGCACACCCCGAGATCTGAATTTTGTCAATTGGCTGGTCTACATCGGCGCTCTGGCGTCGGAGATGCGCGATATCCAGGACGAGGAGACAGATAATGGAAAGAGTAATATCGTTTGGCAGGAATGACGAGAGTCTGGCTGCCTTTTGTTCTCTTAGTCATTTTGTTAGATAATTTATGCGTATAGTTTGCGAAAATACTGCGTCCAATTGTGCGCTCCTCTTACGGGTATATGGAGTTTGTCAGGCCGTCAATTCCAGCTCGCTAATGTATCACTGGTAGTCCTCGTACATCTATTCTTTCAACACTCAGACAAGTCTGAGCAAGTCATCATGCTGCGGCCGGCTTTCCAGATGCACCCCATCGTGTCTTCTCATCACCACCGGCCCACTCTTTCTCTGTGTACCCAAGTCTACGCTTTACCTCATCGACTGTTGCCTTGTCACCAGTGTTTTTTCCGATGTTGTCGCTGATCTTCACAGCGTGGCGGCCTTTAGCTGAAGCAATCTTGATGACGATGTTGAGGGGCACAGACTTGTTCCCTGTCGACGTCTCGACGAAGTCATCTGTTGTTGTTAGCCCTGCTGCGAAGTCAAGCTTGACATCAAACTCACTGGTCAAGAATGTTCCCACACCGAATGTGGGCTGGAAACCAGCTGCGTCGGCCGCAGCCTTGTACTTGAAGCACAGCTCCAGATTCAAAGAATCCGAGAAGACAATGGTTTTCTTGTTCTTGATGCCCTCTTGATCGTAGAACTCCCGCATCATCTTGACGAAATCCAAGGGATCGCCAGAATCCTGACGCACACCGGTGAAAACCTCAGCATAGGTCTTCCGCGGCCGGTCTGCCCCCTCAAGACCGGCATGGATCGGCGGTTCAGTTGTCGCAAGCGACTGTGTGTTGGGAGCAGTTGTCGCGGCACTAGATGCTGCAGTCGCACTGCCGCCTCCGACAGCAGTCGTGATGTTAGGAATCTGCTTCTTGAAAGCCTTAAGGAATGTGGGCGTCCCGAAGGTATCTGTTAGAGCGACACCTAGAACACCTTCGCCGAAGGTGGCGGTCCAGTACTCCAGCGCAATCTCATTGGCGTTCTCGTAATCGTTTGTGATGGCGGCGACACCCATGAACCACTCGTGCGCGACTGTGCCGATGGGTACCAGCCGATGCTTCTGAGCAAAGTGTACGTTGCTTGTCCCGGACAGTTTGCCCTTCCACCCTGCGGCCTGAGCTTCGCCAGTGGCCCGACGCAGTCCTTGCAGAACGAGGTCTTGTGTGTGGTAATCTCTCCGCCTTCTTGAGCCAAACTCGGAAAATATACAACCCCCTTCCAGTAGGCTGATGCCCTTTTGGTACGCCTTCTCGACTTGCCCTTGGTGGGACCAGTCCTTCTCGACAAATTTGAAGTATGCCTCGCTAACCAGGGCGAGGAGCGGAATCTCGTACAGTATTGTGTCCAGCCACAGACCCTCGGTGTCGATGCGGAAATCGCCGATGTCGTCGTCTGAGCCGGTATCGTTGATGGCGGTGAAGGTGAGCTTCAGCTGTTTCGAGGGCTTCAAGTGAAAATCGGAGAGGAAGACGAGGTATTGGCTTGTCAAGTAAGGGCAGTTCTTTTTGAGGAAAGCGAGCTCCTCTGGTGACACACGGATATTCTCGAGCTCTACGCGAAGTCAGAGGAGGCGCATTGGCAGCAAAGAGTCTGGTTCTCCGCACTATCTACCTGCGCCTGCAGCCACTTGAAGGCCCGGCGGTTCAATTTCTTGTCTGGCGTCCGGTTGGTGAAGCTGTATGTGACTTCGACATCGGGGAAGAACTTGAGCACGCAACATTGCATAGTCAATTTGTACAAGTCCGTGTCGAGCAACGAGGTGACGCCCTCCGGCACGGTCGCGACTGCCGCTGCCATGTTGTTTGGGTTGTTGTGTGAGGAAGGAACGCGACTGGACGGTGACTGATTCACGAGGTATTGTAGGCGACGCGGCGATGGCAGATGGAGGGGTGGTGGGGCTCGCGGTTTGGAAGTCGAGTGGGGCCAGTATCAGATGCGTGACCACGGAGTTGCGAAGAGGTCTGGAGGATTACACTCCTACACGTATGGAAGCATTGGCTGCTTGTAGCTAGCACGTCAAGCGTCTCTCGATATGACTTTTTCTCCCACATGGACGTGTAGCAGTGACGATATGCGGCGAGTGAGATCATAAGGCTAGCGCACCTCTCAGCCCTGCAGAAGCGGCTGCGGCAACGTGGGTCTGCTCGGTCTTTGCGCGCAATCCGCCGGCCGAGGCGCGACTTTCCACTCAGGGTCTGGTTCTACCATCACTGCTCCCTTGCCTCGCGCACACTCGAGAGATGCTCGTTGCGGTGTCGCTGCTGGCCATATCGCTGTCCATACTCATCTATCACCACCCCATATCAACATGGCCCGCATACTTCGCCCCCGCTGCGGGCTCTGCGGCACCGACGGTGCCCAAGCAGTTGCAGAGGAATGAGGACGGAGATGGCCCCGCCGAGCAGCAACGAACAGAGTCGCAAGGTCCGGAAGACACGAATGTGCCCCTCAAAGGATTATCGCCTGCAACTACACCGAAAGCCACCCCCAGCTCTGCGAACGCGCCCGCTATACCGTCCTTCACACTCGAGGAACACCACAGCTCGAGCGATAGCGACGATGAGGATGACTTGCCACCGCCCTCCTTCCCTGCGCTGAACTCAGCGCAGCGAGCTTCGAAACCAGGACCGAGCCCGCCAACCTTTACAATGTCGCCGCCGGCTCAGGTTGCGGCGGTAGTTCGTACAGCGAATGGTCCCATGGCGCCGCCACCGAGACCCTCTTCGCCCTCTTTGATGGCCCCACCGCCCAAGGTCTCCGCGTCCAGCTTGCGTCCACTGCCTACTGCGTCTGTATCTCAGGGTCTCAGCGCGCCCACTGCAGGCCTTGTACCGCCTCGAGGACCTGCCGCGCCAGGCCTAGTCCCACCGCGCGGCCCTGTCCCAAACCGTGGCCCTGTCCCAAATCGAGGTCCACCAACCTCAAATGGTTCTCTAGCTTTGCCACCTTCAGGCAATCCCAATGTGATCAAGACACCAAATGCGCGCAATAAAGTCCAGCTCACACCTGGACACTCACCTCTTGACTGGGCAAACTTGCAGCGTAGCAGTTCCAATCTATCCGGCGTGAGCTCGCTTGTTCGTGTCACCCCTTCTATGCTCAAGTTCATGAACGGTCGAAAAGATAAGGAGACCGGGAAGATCAAAGACGCCTGGAGTGCATATCAGGGAAAGGTATATAATATCTCGCCCTACCTACCATACCACCCCGGTGGCGAGGGTGAGTTACGACGTGCCGCTGGGAAAGACGGGACGAAGCTATTCATGGAAGTGCATCCGTGGGTGAACTGGGAAAACATGTTGGGTGAATGCATGGTTGGTATTCTGGTTAGCGAGGAGCAAGCGCCCGCCCAAAGTAGCCTGGAGGATATGGACTAGTGGTTGCAGCGAAGAGACAGTGTAATTTATCGTGAGATACCCTAGACTTGCATGAGCGGCGTTACTTAGGCTTCAATCTGAATATCGAGATACTTTATCAGCGATTCCACTGGAACATTACGGGCGCAGAGGGCCACAAGGCTCGCGGGCGTGTACGTTCGACAACGGCTGATGTGGGGTTGCCGAAGTGACCATGCGACTGCGAGGCTCGAGCGTAGGCATATACAACGCAAGGGTAGTCTGGCCATGTATGCACGCTCTTGCAGAATCCGCTTCGCTCACGGACGTATGCACGCATATGGCAACGATTGCCTGTGTATTGGGGTGCCGGTGCTCGTGCAGTGAGGGTCAATCTCTGGATCCTTGTTGTTGGTGAAGACGCAGGGAAGTTGATTGCAGTCCAAGGGCATGCGGCAGAGCTCCGTCAAGAATCATGATACGAGATTGTAGCGAGGCTCGTTCGCGTCTCAGCCTTGTCATTGGACAACGACTTGCAGCCACTCTGTCAGATCTCAGCTGAGTATGTGCAGTGAACATCTCTTTCTTAATTCGTTCCCCATCTGCTGATGTGTCGTCCAGATTCAGCTGATCTGCGTGCGTGATAAGTAGCGTGTTGGCGCGACAAGAAAGACCGAGAGTCCGAGCATGGCCGTCTACATAGAATCCTTTGAGCGTGGGCACAACTTCTCCAGGTGGCTGAGGTCACGTTGATTGCGGAGCGAAGTCATGTCGCGGATGCACTACTGTTTCAATAGTCAGGAGCGTATGCAATGGCGATCAGCGCGTATTTGCGCGTGCTTGAAGTAGACCTTGCCCAGCATTTGCTGTATTGCCGAGATAATTGGCGATATTGTGAAGGCATCAACCAAAAGTCTCGCAAAATGTTCCTGATTAACAAGCAGCCTGCGATAGATCGTCCTCTTACTGAGGGAAACGCGTCTGACAGGCGCTTACGGTAGCACGCGGACGTCGGCCTCTGTGAGACTCCGTGGTGTCGTACGTGGCCGTGTCGAAAGTACGACCGCGTCTAGTATGGTCAGCTTGGCGTCGTGCATGCTGTTGAGGAAGGCGGTGTCAAGCTTGGAGTAAGATCCCGAGCTGGTGCATCTGCCGTGTTACGCGAGTTGCTTGTCCAGACGTTTGTTTGAACTATGCGAAGCTTAGCAACCTTGGTTCGCTCGACTGAGTTGTGAGATTGGCTTGTGCTGTCAGACTCGGAAGCAGGGTGTGCTGCTTTGGGATCTCGCTGATCTTTTGCCATACCTGACCTCATGGCGACGCTCCGAATGGTCAGACGCGGTAAATTTAATCGTGCCAACGTTTTTAAAAAGTCCAATCGGTTTGCATTCGGAGCGCCGAGTTTCAAAGCGGTCGAAATGTGGTACACCGGGATTGATAATGCGCTGCACATCTAAGGCAATCTGTCTTGTCGATTGGGCCATGTAGTTGATTGCAACGCCCGTACTTACTGTTTTTCCAGTGGCCAACATTGACTCGTGTGGTAATGAATGTTCTACCTGCGCTCTTCTCAGCGCACGTTCGAGGCTGACCTGAGGGCTTTTCGCATGTCGTGGAGCCCGAGGATGACACAGGGCAGGTGCCATGCTGTATGTGCCCAGGTGGGTCCAAACGAACAGTCAAATCAGCTCTCAGCCCCTTGAACCTATTGCAACATTCGAATCAAGGCGAGACTGTTTTCGACTCGATGCTGATCTTTGTGCTCCACGATGTTGCGCATAAAGCTCATGAGTACGAGGATGCTGTAAGGCTGAAGTGTAATAGTGCCGGACACCAGCACTGTAGCAGTGCTCTTCTCATCCTTGGATGTTCACAAGGAGATTGTACAGCTTCATAAAGAATGCCGATCTAGGGTCTTGCTTGAAGAGGCAGAGTTGGTCCTGACGATTCGGGAATCCAGAAAGGCAGTAGCGGACTACGCATCGGTATCGGCGTTTGACCCTAGAAAGAGCTGAGTTCTCGTGAAGAGAACATCATTCTCAATCACAGTGCCCTGTACGGCTGACTCCAGGCAAATGCTTCTAACGATGCATGTCTGCACCATGTCTGCGGGTGCTTGCGCCACCTGCCGTGATGGCGTGCAGATCGTATACGAGCGAACGGATAACACAAACTTCTGCCAGGGATCGGACTTGTGACGTCGGCTCTCCGCATCTGAAGCTGTTCTGGAAAGGATGAGGATGGAGCTTCGAAGGTTGGCCTGTTTTGGAAGCAATGATCTGTTTCAAGACTACGCCAAAATGGTGCAAGCGTACGACACGGAAATAGAACGGTTTCAACTCTCGCACGACTACCTCACCATCAACACCAATATTGGAAATTGATCACTGCGATCCACAAACGTCCAGCTAATTCTCTGACGTTGTAGGTGTGTAACCTGGATTGCTACGCCATGATCGCCCCTTTTCTAGGCTTCGCTTACACCAAGCGGGAACTCCAGATATGGCGCCATGAAGTGGAAGCAGTGGCCAGCCTTCCCCCCGCCTTGAGACGCCCGATTGTCGATCATGACTATCTTGAGGTTCTTTGCGCTGCAGCTGCACGTGTACTTGCGGCATGGGCTGCGCCGTAGTGGTCGTCGCACTGCAGACCACCCACTGAACAATCAGGCCCTGCAGCTTCTTTCCTTGATCGCCGACCCTGACGGACATCGAGAAGTGGACTACTCTGTGTATAGTTGGGAACTCAGCAATCGAAAGCTGTGGCTCGCTGAGTGAGACCATAAGATTGGCGGACTATACACTGAACAGTCTCGCGACGGCAAATCCGCGAGCGAGCGGGCTGAACTATTGTGGTGTGACGCTACGTGCTGTCAGAAAGTGATCCACTTATTGGCACCAAGACATAAGACCCGCACCGTGCGTAGGATATTGATAGTCGAAACGAGGTGCTATGTCAGGAGTCATTGGCACAGCTTCCGCAGTCCGCATCGGCAGTCTCTCTCGAAACTCGCAGATCTATATGTAGTAGGCCCTGCTTTGACGTGCGGGTGAAAGTTTCCTTGGAGGTTTGCTCTTTGTATTCCAGTTCTGGTAACTGTAGAGTCTGTGGTTCACCGCCAGTATGGCACTCCTCACAATACTCTCGGTAGCCGCTTCCTTGGGTGTGTATCTGCTGTACAAGTATATCGAATCATGTCGTTTGAACAGAGTCCCTACCGGGCTTAAGCCTCTACCTGGTCCCAAAGGTATGCGACTCATGAGGTTGCCTCCAAGAAGATTCCTCGCTGACAGTACTATAGGCTACCCCATCGTTGGTTCCGTACCTGACGTTCCCGAAAAGAATGGCTTCATCAAGTTTGCGGATTGGGGTAAGGAGTACGGCCCCATTTACCAGGTCAATTTGGCTGGCTCCAACCATGTCTGGATCTCTTCCGAGAAGATTGCACACGATCTGCTATCGAAAAAGGCTGCCATATACTCCGACCGTCCGCATATCCCTGCTCTGATTGATGACAACCGAACGAGTGCACAGTATCTACCTCTGCTTAGTAGAAATGGTACGTGCAAGCACCTTGAGCTGTCAATCAGTACTAATCTAGAACAGAGGGTCACACCCGGCAAAGGAAGTTCGCCAATGTCATCATGCGTGAGTCGGAGAAAGCAAACTTCCACCGATATCCAGAGATAGAGGCCAAGCGCATGCTCGTTGAGCTGCTCGAAGAGCCAGATCAGTACAATCATGCTCTCGAGTCCTTCATTGCTCGTGTCACGTCTCGCCTAGCATGGGGTCACGCTGAAGCCAGCGACGAACTCAAGCAACGAGCGCGCGAGCTCTTGATAGGTGTCTCGCCTACCGGTGCCCTGGGCAACAAACTTCCTTTCCTGATGGCTTTGCCAGACTGGATGTCACCCGCTAAAGCATGGGAGAGGCGGCGAGCCAAGACTGAAAGAACCTTCTTCCAAACAATGCAAGCACAGGTGGAGCAAGATATACAAGAGAAGAGAGCACCTAGTTCGTGGATGAAGACGTTCCTCACGCAAGGAGCAGCAAAATTTGGCTTCAAGTCTGAGCTTGAAGGCGCATATGCTGTGGGCATGCATGGAATTGCTGGAGCTTTGACAATTGCTGCACCAATTCAGTCTTTCTGCTTGGCCATGGCATATTACCCTCAATACTTGCCCATGCTCCAGGAAGAGATTGACCGTGTATGTGGTGACAGGCTTCCTGTCGCAGAGGACCGTCCCAATATGCCAATGCTCCGCGCCATTATTCGCGAGCTGATTCGCTGGCGCCCGCCGGTGCCCACTGGCATTCCTCACTACCTATCACAAGACGACGAATACGAAGGCTTCCACATCCCCAAAGGAAGCACAATTCACCCATTGGAATGGTAAGTCACTGTTTTCCGTACCTGGCGATCAGGGTCTCTGACATATGCAGGGCAATCTCGCGTGACCCGGAGATGTATCCCGACCCTGAAACCTTCAACCCTCTACGATGGCTAAAACCCGAATTTCCTACCTACAAAGAGCCGCTAACGCAATATCCCACCATCATCAATTCATCCCAATTCGGCTACGGACGACGACTATGCCAAGGACAGACGGTCGCCGACGAAGACATGTTCATCGGAATCGGTTCCATAGCCTGGCTCTTCAACATCTCAAAGCAGCCCCAGGATAAACCACCAGTTCCCACGAAGCCCTCTCACCTCACCAGTATCACTAGGAAACGCACCATCTCCAACGAAGAACTCAACGCTGGCCTCACATCAACTTCCACCATCTCCGAAAAATCCAACCTCGGCCTCTCCCGCCCCACACGGCCCTTCCCGCCAGGCTATAAGCCTCTCGAATGGGGAGACATCTCTCAAAAGCCCTCAGACCCCACGTTAGACTATTCTATCCTGCTGATCGCCAAGCCAATCCCCTTCAAATTCGACTTGGAGCCAAGGAGCGCCGCGCACGTGGCAAGGATAAGGGAGATGTTTGCCGAAGGCCAGGAGCAGGGGCTGTACACAAAACCTCGCGAGTACTGGGGTCCGAATCAGGGACGCGGCGAATCGCTGGGGTGGAGTAAGGTGTGAAACAGAA
Source organism: Epicoccum sorghinum (assembly GCA_020272525.1). Taxonomy (NCBI): domain Eukaryota; kingdom Fungi; phylum Ascomycota; class Dothideomycetes; order Pleosporales; family Didymellaceae; genus Epicoccum; species Epicoccum sorghinum. The sequence goes on from VXJJ01000021.1 coordinate 1,571,939, forward strand.
CGCCTGCAGTGGTGACCCGGTGGGGACCCGGGGGGTTGGGAATGGGCGGCAGGTGGGAGGACCTTGGTCTGTCAAAACCCGGCGAGGGTGATGAAGCGATCCGTTTCTTTCAATTTTCTTTTTTTTTAGGCTCTGCACTGCAATGGTACTGGGAATTAACTAGACTGTCAATGCTCGCATCCTCTATACTCGTGCTCAAACACTTCACCTTCTCGCGAATCTAGTGTGCTATCTGTCGTGCAGCAATATAACCCAGATCCCCTATCTTCGGAATACCTCCCGAAACTTCAACAGCAATGCTGTAGAACGTTTCGCTGAACTCGGCGCCGAGAAATGCAGCTGACGGAGTCGCGGTGTCGTGCTGCCTCGCTGTCTCGGCGTTCTGGCGTGCGAACGAGAGGTCTCTATCACCTCAGCTGACTTGCATAGCATTTGAAGCGGATGCCTGCTTGCTCTTCCGATATGTGCTACGATAAGCCTTACGAGTCTTGCAGTGGCCCCCCTTGTGAACTACGAGACTTTGACGAGGAAACCTTCGCTAGAGGCGTTGCACAGCTTGTCTTTGAATCAGCTACTCTTACCATCATAGTATCGATCGATTAAAGTGGAAATAAGCTTTTTTTGAATGCAAGTAAGGAATGTACTTGCAATAATTTTGAGATGTATCAAGGCTGACATTCCATTTCCCTCACCGCCCCTTCCCACACCACCTCAATATCATTCTCGTAAATCCATGCCATATCCACCCCACCATCCGCAATAACCTTATTTGCCACTCTCTCATCGAAACTCGGATCTCCGATATCTTCAAGCTTCTTCGCGCGTCGGGCAGCCTCAGAAGCGAGATGCTTATACATACGCGCATAGTACTCAAGCCGAATCTTATCGAAGAGCGGTAGAGCTCTACTTACATCGTTACTGAAATACCCCAAGCATTGTGCTAAGATCCACCCGTCTTCCATGGCGAACCCGGCTCCGGAGCCGAAAGCGCCAGATAGAGCGTGGGATGAGTCGCCGACCAGGACGACTTTGTGATTCCAGGCGGTCAGAGTGGAGAGTTCTGGGCCGGCGAAGGCGGCAAATTCCCGCCAGCCGTCTGGAGGGACGCGGGCGAGAGCTTCGCGGATTTGGGGGATGTATTCCTGCGGAAATATGAATGTGTGACTTTGTAGATTGAATGGCTTACTCACAGTGAAATGCGATTCAACGTGGGCATTGTCGACTGGCACACCCCAGCTGACTTTACTGGCACTGTGAACTGCGGGATCATGCCACGCCCTCGCGGCAATCTCCCACAACCCCTCACCGACGGGAGAGAAGTAGACGTGCGTGGTTGGCGTATGCCACCATCCTGTGGTCTTGAAACGGGGATCGAGATCTTTCACCTTATCCCAGGGCAGCAGGGCACGCCAGATTGTGGTGCCTGTGAACTTGATCTCGTATTCTGGCCAGGCTGCGTCCCGGACTGCCTGCTAATGTGTCAATTAAACCTGCGTGGCGAAGACTTCAGTGAATTACGTACAGAGCGGATGCCATCTGCACCGACTACAAGATCTGCGATGGTCGAAGAGCCATCTTTGAACTTCAGCTCGACACCTACCGTACCTCGATCTATGACATTCGACACTTTTTTCGATAACTGGATCGTCCCCGGTTGAACGTGCGATAGTAAAGCAGACTGCAGCTTCGTCCTCTGCGTTCGTACAGGCGCACGCTTGAACTTTGCCTTATCCCTCTCACGGCGATGCAGCTCTTCGCCAGATCTCCCGTTACTGGATGCCAATATCAGTCACGCAAAATCGCAACACTCAGCAAGCCATTGCTCACAGATTGAGTGTCGTCCAGGTCTCATGCCCACTATCCAGTGCATCCGCAACACCCAACAACTCCAAGACCTTCCAGGAATTTGATCCGACGCTTATCCCGGCGCCAACTTCACGCAGCACACTTGCTTGCTCGTAGATAGTGACTTCGACATTGGGGATTTTGGATAGCGCTATCGCTGTTCCTAGTCCGCCGGGTCCGCCTCCTACAATGGCTATCTTGAGGGGCTTGGGTTTGATGGGGACTGTCATTGGGAAATTGAATATTCAACATGGAACTTGGGGAGCAAATTGACAGCGTTGTGGAATATATGGCGGCGACGAGCGACCTCGTTTTGTTGATAAGGCACTCTGTCGTCAGATGTCATGCAGATGGTGTGCGAGCTCGGTCGATCTGAACACCGAACCGGAAAAGCGCCTCCAACGGTAAACCTTCGTGCTCAACTCTATCTTGACTTCTCTTCTATCGCAACGATAGCAGGTCGATAACGTGTCGGATGGCTTATGTTCAGATACTGCTCATTTTTACCATAGTCTTTCGTCCACTTAATATTGATGGCACAAGACGCAATGCTGCCACGCAGAACGTTATTTGAAATAAGGTGCACCGCCATCACCATAAATGACCTAAGTTTTCATCCAAACTTTCGGCATTTTCACTCTGCAATGCAGATACGATGGCACTCACCATGGCGCAGAGTGATCTGTCGTTGCACACTTGCAGGGTCGCCCTCACCTCGCCTTTCACTTCCCAGTTCACCACAACCCTTTATAGTGCCCCACCCAAAACATTGAAGACTTACACTTACGCCTGCCAAGCCGGCTACCACCAGCTTGGCATTAAACCAGTGCATACATTCTTAAGATGAGCGCGCGCCAAGAAGAATTCGCTCTAAAAGACAAAGCCTTATACGAAGCACTTGCCGCCGATGCTCTTACCTTCTCAACACTACGTAATGACGACGTTGGCAGCGCATCGCAGAGCAACTCGACCGCTACATCGCTACCCAGAACCTCAATTTCAGGCAGACATGACTCTGTCGGGGCGACAGCCAGCGCAGCCAGTGCAAAGCAGCAAACCACCAGCAAACTTCCCTCCCTCCTCCAATACACGGACACCATGCTGATGCGCGCCTCCCCATGGTTCAACAACCCTCCACTCACAGTAACCACCTGCGCCTACTGCAAAACCAACTACGACAACGTCTCCATCCCAACCACCTTTCTCCCCCTGCACCCCTGCAACCACTGGCTACACTACCGCTGCCTAATCTGGCACGCCACCCGCGACGACCCGAGCCACGACAAATGCCCAGTGTGCAAAATCCAACTCTTCGAATACGACGGCATCACCGCTCTGACTCTCGCAACACGCACCAACGTCCCCATGGGAACGCCGCACAACCCGTCCCTCGGAGCCTCGAACCCAGCCCAGGTAGCCTACGAAGAAGACTGCCACTTCATCAGCTCCCTCGTCGAAGCTGCCTTCCATACACAACTCCGGTCTCCCAGCCCCTACCCCGACAACTCGCCGGATCTCATAGCATGCTTTAATGGGGTTTTGAAGGCGATTACGGATCAGAGTAGACCCCGGTCTGCGTGGCTGAAGTGGAGGACAAAGACGGGGAGTTTGTTGTTCGCGATGTTGGTTGCGATCAAGATGAGGCGGTATCTGGAGGAGAGGCAGAGGGGAATTGTTGGGGCGGAGGCGTGGAGATTATGGGAGGAGGGGTGTAGAGGGATGCAGAGGGGCATATTGGAAGAGGTGGCGAGAGCATGAGGGTGGTGAGCATGGCAATAGGAAGGTGAGTGAGGTAAAAGGGTTGAGGACAAGAAGCACAATCCCGTGGAAATGGGGGGAGGGAGTTTCGAAAGGTTCGGGCGACTGTATTCGATAAGTTTAAAATTCAGGACTGCTCGGTATGGCCTGCGGGGAAATTAATAACAATTCAGCAAGTACAGTGCAGCTGAGAGTATGTTTCAAACAATTACATTCCTTACCCAGTCAGCTTTCCTGACAAATTAGGGCGTTTAAAGCACCCGGTAAACTACAGAAATAAAGCCAAGCTCCAGAAGCTAAGCATTGACATCATATCCCTTCGACCTCAAATGCCTCCTCCAACTTTTCTCCACGTTTTCGCTGTCCGGCTCCATTCCTTCCTCACTAATATCCGCTCCTGGACCGGACTCAGAAACGGGAACAGGCAGTCTGCCTACGCGATCTTCCAAATCTACACTTCCCCTCTCACCTCCCGCCAAATCCTCCAATTCTCCCTCACCAGCCCTACCAGGAGTGTCGACACCTGCATCGCCCTGCGTACGCTCCATCCCAGACCTGAGGAGTTCTTCCAGCTCCGTAAGCGCACACAACGCCTCATACACACCATCCATCCTCTCGTGCACGTCGTTCAATCTCTTCCCAACGCTATCAAGCTGCTTCGCAACAGCGACCACTTTGACGACAATATGATCCAGCTTTATGTTGCCGTTGCGAAGCTGATACTGAACGCGTCGTGTCTCGCGTTCAGACATGCCGGGCTCTTGAACGTTGTCCTTGCGCATCACTTCGAGAAAGCCAAAGATCAAGAGAAGAATGGCGCCGAGGCACGTGAGGATTATTATGATCCAGAAGCCAGTCGTTAGGTGCTGTGATAAAGAGCTGGTGTTATTTGAGTGTTCTGGCATGGGGAACATCTTTGGGGTCGGGAAGGCCGAAGTGTGGCTGTTCGAGATGGAGGAATTGGCGAAGCGGAATGTGTTCGATGCCATGGAAGCGTGTGTAATGGTCGTCGCTGAGTCGGTGGTAATGGTGCTATGTACGGAGCGAAACTGAACTGGCAGCGGTGTGGGGTTGTTCTGGTGTCCAAAGCGGTTGATGGTCAAGTCAGTGTCGGGGAAGCGATCGGGCATGGAGAGTTGCTGGAAGCTGAATTGGTCTATCGAGAAGAACCAGTGATGTTAATAAAACGATGTTTGAGTAGCGGTAGCGATACTCGAGAAGATGTGCGTGCTGATGTTGGTGAGTTAAGGGCACTGTCCACAGTGTATGGAGTAAGTACACATTCGGCGCTATCTTGCCGGGAAAGAGAAGCCATATGCCTTGGGAAGGCGATAGTAAGAGCACTGCATATGCGCCTGTCGCTTTTCCAGGTCGTGATTTCCATACGGAAACTTCCTTGGACCTGAGAGTGGAAGTAGCAGTCTCGCAACTCACGATGCGAAGAGCGTGTAAAGTGTTGCAACACATTGGAAACGGCGCTGCATTGCAGTATGTCTTCAGTTAAATCGATACCCATCGTATGATCGACTCTGCCAGCGGCCAAGGAAATATCTGTTACCATGGAATCGGAAATCAACAACGCCCAACACCGTACGCTTCAACGCTCATAGCCCGAAATCGAAACACTCTTCTCCTAATTCCATCCAATGATTCCCTCCGCAACCGTGAGAGGCCCCCGAACCGACCCCGTCATAACACTAATCCTCCTCCCGATAACGCCCCTTTCGCCGACGCCAAGATCCAGTTTCTGAGGGAGATGCAGGGTAGTCGCATCGTTCTCGCCTACAAGATCGAAAGAGTATAGCGGAGGACTCTGTGCTGGTTGGGAAGAGGTAGATGACGGGGCGGAGAGATCGCCGTCTTGGCTGCTCGGCCATTAGTATTATGAAATTATCGAGATGGTGTGGTGGGAAGCATACTGTATAACAACCCAATGCCGTCCATTCTCATTTGACTCTTCCCAGCCTTGCAACTCTACACTGGTCCCGGGAGAGGCGAGCTGATTGTGGAATAGAAGCATCATGTCTGAGGAGGGCGTTGAGCGGCGCAGGTGCTGGGTTGGGCGCAGGACGGCGATGGAGCCGCCTTGGCTGGTGCGGGTGGATGCGCCGTTGCACATTGTTCTACTTGTTTTTGTGCGGTGGAAATACTTGTAAAAGGAAGTGAAGATGGTTTGTGATGGGTCGTGGTTCGAAAAAAAAGACACTTAATAAGAGGGTGGTGTGAAAGTTGGGTCTGGATATGCAGGGGAGGTAGAGTGCTATTTAGTTCTGACATATAAGTCAGTGGAATTTGATTGTAGTTCTTTGTTACGGGTTGTGACATTTGAGGTGTGATTGAGCGCGTATATATGCGTCCCTTTGAGCACGTTTCAGCTGAGTACCTGATTGGCCAGTCTCCCCGCACTAAGGACACTACGGTACTCCGAGTGGTGCAGCACTGTGCAGCGAGCTCCGGCAGACCAACTCGTGGACAAACGCTTCTATCAATGTGATATCCTACTCGAGAACAATGATAACTATACCGAAACTTGGCTCAAGCGTGCAGCTGAGCCATCTTCGAGTAACTCCTTGCATCCTCTTGCTACCTCGGCGTCTCCTCTGTTGACATAAATATCCCAAAATCGCAGGCTTGGCTTCAAAATCAAATCAATAATGTGTTTCCCAAACTCCGTGTCTTCTGCTTTCTGTCCAGCGATCGTCCTAGCAGTCAAGACGACCATCCTGCACACTTGCTCATAGCTTGTCCATGATATCCTACCCACACGCTGTTCCCGGAAATTTCTGTACCGATCGAGATTGCCCGCATGGCAAAACAGAAAGTTGAAGATACCCATGTCTTGAAGCTTCGACCAAGGTGTCATTTGAACAATACCTTCCTCTATTCCTCTGCCCATTATGACATACTCGTCGCAGTTTTCGGCCCACTCCCGATACTTTGCTGGTATTAGATCCGTCTGATTACTCGTCTGAAGGAATTTGAGTACGTCTGCAACGTGGAACACAGTCGTCTCCGAAGCTTGACGAAGTGCTTGGAGATCGAAGATTACAAAATGAAGTTCTGCTTGTAATCGAAGCGACTTCTTTGACGTTAAATGGAGAGTCCATTCCAACTTTGGGCTTGTTGAAGTAAATTCCGTCTTCGTTATACCTTTTGCCCTAACCTCCTTGGTGTTCTTTCCTAAATGCATCTCAAGAGATGTCAGGAATTGGCGTACCGAGTTACGCTGCCGGTACTCGTCATCGAACGGTATCGTCAAAGCAGCCGATGTGTATACTCCTGACTGATCTGTAGCCGGTTGGTCGTGCGCCCGAAATAGAAGGGTGCGTTGGGAGGGACTCTGGTCGAGCCTGACTGCAGTTAGGACTGGAACAATCAGCCCTGCTTTTAGCGTTCTTTGTGATATACATGCATCTAGCTCAGTCTAGGGCACGCTCATTATCCTTTGATACTTGGGCCTCGCTATTTACCTCCCGCCGCGCTACAAGCTTTTTTACAGTTGCTTTATCAGCAGTCGATGGAAGTCCGTATGCCACGCTACGGACGTTATTGTCTGAGTTCGGAGCCAAGGCTGGAAACCGTTGATTCGCGATCTTGAGTCGATTTTGGACAAGTCGCTCTAGGTCAGGCGAGGCTGCGGATGAATAGATACCAGTCGAAGCCATGGCTCAGATTCGTGTAGGAGAAGAGAGTGGCACAAGGCTGTACATGCATTTTACCCCGCCATGCAAGCCAAGAGCATCTCTTGGGAGACGCTACTGCCGGAATCAATATTCTAGTAGGTGTGCAGGCACCAAAGTCCAGCTAATGCTGCATGTGGCAGTAACGCAGTGTTGCATCTTCAGCCTTCTAGGACCAATCAATGCGTACCACGTAGGTGTTTGCTGTATAATCCCGTAACGTAACTCCTCTTTTTGATTCTTCTTAAGGTACTGATAGTTTGCACTTTCTAATCAGTAACAATCGTTCGATGTTCACCGAGCAACAATGTCTCCAGCCTTTGAGGAGTAAGTTCTATTCTCGATACTGGCTCGACCAAGCTAAAACCGCGCAGCCTCATTCAATCAGAGCAATTTACTTTCTACGTCGGCCAAGCAGGAAAACCCATAGTGGTGCACTCAGCTGCGGTTGCTGCTACAAGCCAACAACTAAATGCACTCATCAATGGTGGCATGGAGGAAGCTGCAACTAGATGTGCACAAATGAAAAATGTAGAGGTCGACGACTTCATCCGATTTTGCGAATACGCTTACCGCGGCGACTATACCACGCCGCCATGGGAAGAAGTCCTGCAGGAATCGATTGCCAACTGCGAAAGTCACGGAAGGGATGACCCCTCGAGTATTTCAGTGTCTAGGAAGAGAAAGAAGAGTAAGAAGTCGCGCGTGGAGACCGTTCCAGACGTACCAGACGTAAACGGAGAAGCCCCGGCCACTCCAGAATCCCCTCCACCACTCCCTGAACCTTCATATGAAGCGGCTGTATGCGAAGACGTTCCAGACGAGATGCCAACTCCTGTTATTGCACCATATAGACCAGCACCTAAATCTCGGATTCCGCTACGAACCCGACTCAAAGCCCGGACCTATGTGGATAACGACAACCCCAAAGCTCAGATCGAGCAACAGTTCAAAATCGAATCCAATGCCGCCGTGACCCAGAACTTCACACCAGTGCTTCTCGCCCACGCACGACTCTACTGCTTTGCACATTATCATTTGGTGGCGCCACTCAAAGCACTGACCCTTAAAAAATTGCATGAGACCCTCATGAAGTTCAGGTTGTTCACAGCGCGCATTGGAGACGTTATTGAACTCGCGAAATTTGCGTACTCGAATCCAGAGTTGCCGGATAGGAAGGACGACGGAACTATCGATGACTTGAGGAAGCTGGTCGTTGAGTATATTGTGTGCGAGATCGACACAATTGGGAAATGCGATGAGTTCGTGAAGTACATAGAAGACGGTGGTGAGTTTGTAGGAGACTTTTGGAGATTGGCGAGGGACTATGTGGTTTGACGTGTGTTTACATCATCAGAGTCAAAACACCTCTCAACTTGTGCGGCACGGAGAGTATGCGCAGCACAGAGCTGGACGTTGTTTGAGAAGTAAAGTATCTAGGTAGACATACAGAACGCCTCAGAATCGTCTCGGATATTCGTACTTACTGCTGAAGAGCACGGTATCTAGAGAGACGCCTTCAGCACCTTGAAAGCGTCCTCGCGGCTACCAAGGAACCGCTCTTCGGCTGTCTCCCAATTGATGACGTTCCAGATGTTCTTGACGTATGCCGCCTTGCCGTTCAGATACTACGTTTCGTCAGCTCCAATCCAGATGAACATGTTTAACGTCGAAGAGAGAGGACATCTCACCTGAAGATAATAAGCATGCTCCCACATATCCACTCCAAACACCGGGGTCTCCCCCTTCCCCACCACGGGATCCTGATCCTTGGTCGTCACGATAGTCAACCTCTTCTCCTCCCCGACCTCCACCCTAACCAACCAACCCCACCCAGACCCCTGAATCCCCAGCAACGTCGCACTGAACGCCTCTTGGAACTTCTCCACATCTCCCCAGACCTTCTCGATCTGCCTCACCAGCTCCGGGGCCGCGGAGATTTGCGCCTGAGGCGAGCCAGCGGGCGCAAGGTTCTGCCAGAACAGGGAGTGGTTGATGTGGCCGCCGGCGTTGAACTTGATGCCCGCCTGCAGCGAGACCTGGGATGGGATGTCCGAGGTACTCGCAGCGCTGGCTTGGGATTTGAGGAGGTTGTTGAGGTTGGTGATGTAGGTTTGGTGGTGCTTGCTGTGGTGGAGCTCCATGATTTGGGCCGAGATGTGGGGTTCCAATGCCTAGAGGAGACGTCAGTCATACTAGAGAGGATTGGGATGGTTGCGGGGGAGAGCAGACATCGTAGGCGTAGGGGAGCGCGGGAAGCGAGTACTGTGGTGCAGACATGGCGCCGTATTCGAATGGCTGTTGGGAGGAAGCAAGAGTGTGTGTTGCGGAGAGGAAGGAGGCCAGCACGACTGAGATACTGTGTGTGCCCCGCATCTTTGCGACTGGGTGACGTGCGAGCTGGTTTGTCAGATGTCTGCGACAACAAGGTGCTCGAGTGTGATGTCGTCCCAATTGGGTATGGCGCGGTGGAACTGCCTCAATTCCACGCAATTGTCGGCTGTCAGGTCCGGACCTTTTGCAGAGCCAAGGATTGAGCTTGGAGTTTCAATCTTGAGGCGTTGGAATAGTCAGGGTGAGCCTTCCTTCCTAAGTTGCAGATGTGTCGCTGCTTTGTTTGAGGGCCGAGGAAGCAAGGACAGATATCAGGTCAGGCGAAGCTCTACGAGGGTTCGTGGCCCCTACAACAACGTCTAGGTACGCGATAGTCTGAGAGTAGACGCAGATATGTCGGACCAACAGATATGTTAAGAAGGTACACTGTACATGTAGGTACTGCACGTGTAGGTACAGCTTCAATGCACGAATGGAGTGTTGATTACGTCCGGAGTCGCAACATTCGGCCTCCGCCTCGCTGAAGCTGAGTAAGCATGACTATCTACCTTCCGAATATCAACACTTTTACACCAATTGTCTTACGTATAGGATGTAAGGTATGAGCAAAAGACATCAACGATCCAAGTCTACAATGACCAAAGCAAAAGCATAGTAGATCAGCGAGGTGAGGTATCAATATTATATTTGCCGCGTCAATTCAAGTCGACTGCAAAGCAGCCCAACCGACCAACCGACTGCGTAATCACTTAATTAACGTGCAAAGCCGGCCTCCCAGTGCAGTGCAGTGCAGTGCGGTCCTCTCATCCCACGGCTCGCCGCTCGCAAGCCATCTCTGCCCTGCTTCACTCCACTCCACTCCACTCCACACGACCGTCCCTTCTCTCCCTCTTGCTTAGCAACGGCGCGCCTGCCATCCCCACAGCGCAGGCGACGCAGGTGTATCTATCTATCCACTCGTCCAGCGCACCGAACCAAACTCAAACAGGGAATTATGAAAACCGCGCTCTTCCAACGCTGTGGCCCGCTATGCCATAGCACAGCCAGCCATACCGATACCAATATCCGCGATCTGAGTAAAAACTTATTCTGATCCAAACGACTGCATTACTAGGCCGTCTCGCCCACACTTCTTACATCCAGACGCAGCATGCGCAGCTAGCCAAGGAAATTCTGCTGTTGCTGCTGCTGTCCAGGCCTTGGGAACACGCTCTGAGTCGGCACCTGGTCCATGCTCATCCCGCCGATTGTACCGGAGCCACTGTTCTGCCAGCCCTGTCCCGTCTGCTGGTTAACGAACGCGCTCTGTCTGAACGGGTTGGTGCTGCCAGTTGCGTTTACTGTGAGGCCGCCTGGGGGCGAAGTGGCGTTCTGGGGGGAAGTGTTGCGTGCGAAGGGGTTTGTGCCTGTCGGTGTTGGCTGCAGGGGCTGTGCTTGTTGTTGCTGGGGTGCGAACGGTGAGAGGCCGCCTGAGAAGGACTGGGTTCCGAAGGGGGAGCCGCTCGTCGGTGGCGGCGAGGATTGCGGCGGGAAGCCAGTTGTCTGTTTTGCGAATGGGTTTGTCGAAGAGCGGTTGAGTGAGCTTGCGCCGGCTGGCTCGGGTGCGCCTGTCATACTTGGAAGCATAGACTGGCGGAAAGGGTTTGTAGATGTCTGTTGTGGCTGCAGTGGCTCGGCGATGGTAGGTAGCTGCATCTGTTGCTGCTGCGAGAAGTCAGGCACGCCGTTCTGAGGTATCGGCGCCAGGCTGCTCTGTGGGCTGAACGGCTGAGGCGTGTAGCCGCCAAACCCTGCACCCGTGAACTGAGGCTGTAATTGCGGTTGCTGCTGCTGCTGCTGCTGCATTCCAAACGGGTTGGTGCCCTGTGTGTTCTGCGGCATGAAAGGCTGCTGCTGTTGAGGCATCTGGAAAGCTGGCTGCTGGAAGCCTTGCTGCTGGAAGCCTTGATCAAATCCAGTTTGCTGTGGATACTGCTGCTGCATGGGGGCTTGTGTAGCCATTGTCTGCTGGTTGTCTTCCAGCGAGGCGAACAAGTCAATGAGAGGCGCATTAGCGTTCGGGTTGGGTGCTGTCTGCTGAGTGCTGGGTTGACTGGTAGTCTGGCTCGATGTCGCTGGCCTTGCTTCTGTCTGTCTGCTGGTGCTGCTCGCTCCGTTCGTGGCCTTTCCTCCGCCTTTCTTAGCCTCTTTTTCTGCGATATACTGGCGGCGATTGATCTCAAAGTCTTTGTCGTTCAAATACTCTTCCAGTGACGCCGCTAAACTGGTAGGGGCATGCTTGATCTTGGGAATTTCTAATCTTGTCGAATGCTCGTGTGCGCGTGCCAAGCTGAGGTATTGGACGACTGATTCAGTTTGTCTCGCGAAGGTTCGATAGATGGCCAGGGCTCGTGTCGCATCAGGTTTGGACATCTCAAAATAGTGTTCTATGAGATCAGCATTGCCAGAAGGTAACCAGGACAGTGCTCGCCTTACCGAGAAGATTGATGGTGCCCTCATTCATGACATGGAACAAAACCAATAAGTCCATGGTGAGCAGCCTAAACGCTGTCAATGTGATCTCGTTCTCTGGCTCATCGTCGAACGGCTGACATGTCATTAGCCCCACGTCTTTGTGTCACCATAGTCCTGCTTACTTGGCATTTTAGCAGGTATCGGATCTGCTCTTGCACGCTCTCACACTCTCGCAGCAGCCCCTTGTCGACTGTCAATCTCTTGAGACGGCCTTCGCCGCCGCGCACATAGTCGACTTTGGTTGCGCCATACTCGATAGCGCGACGGAGGATATACTCGGTGTACGTCCTGATGTTGTGGCCTTGAGTCTGCACTGTTGCCCGCGTATCAGCACCAATCTCATGAGTAGGTGATGCGGCGCTTGGCTGCTAGGGGCATTTTATATAGCACGGAGAAGGGGGTTCTCGCTGCCACGGCACCCTCCCCTCCATCCCTGAGCACGTACCCTCTGTGAACGAATTGATGGCGAGCTTCCTCGTGGGGTTCTGCGCCAGGTACTTCAGGGTGACCTCAGGTTCGCCCTCTCGTATCATAAGATGCACGATGATCAAGCTCTTGAAGACGATGGTCCATGTCGAGTCGCGCAGACGGTTCTGGAGGGCGCGAAAGATCTCGGCGACACCTGCTTCGCCGGCATGGGTAGCCACGAGAATGTGCTCGACATACTTGGACTTGGGAGCCGCGAGCTGTGGACGCGTTAGCGTGTCGCAATTGATGATGGGTGAGCGCTGGGGGCAGCGCAGCCCAGCGCTCAGTAGCCCGGCGGTACCTTGATCTTCGTGCCCCCCTTCACGCTCTTCTCGAATGAGCTTGCCATCGGGCGCGGAGTATACTGCTGCTACTGCTGCTGCTGCTAGCCGGGGGCGGCCGGGGGTCCGCAGAGGGCGGCGGTTGTTGTTGGGTCGCGGTGTTGCGGCGCTGGCTCCGCTGTTCCTATCGCAACATGCCGGCGCACTACAGTTCGAAGGAAGAATACTGGCAGCAGAGCAGGGCTAGCAATGGGCACGCAAGCAAAGGGGTGCGGCGGTCGGGCAGCGGCAGCACAGATGCGAGGGCAGGGGAGCCGGGATGTGCGGTGCTGGTACGAATAGTATAATGAGGACAGACCCACCCGCGAGGAGCTGCCAGCAGCCAGCATGACGCAGCAGCTGCCGAGCGCCCGCCCGCGCCAAATGTTTATTGAGAGGCCCGCGCAGCCCAAACACCTCCCCCGCCAAACGCACGCCAAACACTGCCCCCACCACACGCCATGTCCAGCGAGCCGTCGCCCGAGGAGCAAAAGAAGCTCGACGCCGAGCAGAAGGCACGGGAGCAGGCCGAGCAGGCCGCCCTGCCCTACAAGTGGGACCAGACCATCAAGGATCTCGACATCACTGTGTCCATCGAGTCCAAGTACAAGGGCAAGGACCTGGACGTCAAGATCTCGCGGAATGCGCTGAAGGTCGGTATCAAGGGCCAGCCGCCCATCATCGACGTGCGTTCTCCCCTCTCCGATCGTGCATGAGGGCCCAGCTAATCGATTGTGCAGGGCGAGCTCCCCCACGCCATCCGCGTCGACGACTCAACCTGGACGCTGAGCACCACGGCCGCCGGCAAGGACATCGAGATCCACCTTGACAAGGTCAACCAGATGGAGTGGTGGGCGCACGTCGTCACCTCGGCGCCCAAGATCGACACCAGCAAGATCCAGCCCGAGAACAGCAAGCTGGGCGACCTGGACGGCGAGACGCGCGGCATGGTCGAGAAGATGATGTTCGACCAGCGCCAGAAGGAGATGGGCAAGCCTACGAGCGACGAGCAGAAGAAGCTGGATCTGCTCGAGCAGTTCAAGAAGCAACATCCTGAGATGGACTTCTCGAATGCGAAGATGGGGTGAGCGCTGGGTGAAGCGTTGCAGATGAGGAAAAGTCGAAGAGCTCAGGAGATATCCGTTGCAGCACGACCATGATCGTGGGGTCTGCATTGCGGCCTAGAGTGCCCTGCGCCGCTGCATCAACTATACGTGAGCATTGCTGAAGCATGGTGTTGAGGCATGGAAAACAAACACATGATTCTCCAGAAGTAGAGACATCACGCTTAAGAGCAGACTGGTATGTGGCTAGCGAAGGTAGAAGTACTAAGCATGATCCAATCAACATAGCTAAAGAGTGGCTATACGAACTCCCTCACATTACTACATCTCCCAATCACAGCGAGCGACCCCAGTTGGCCCAGTCCTATATCTGCAATCCTCAATACCTCAAACACCAACCACAACAGATCCCACAACACCTCCCTGTCACGCACCTCCAGGTCCCAACTCAATCACATCCTCCCTACTAAACCTTCGAACAAGCCGTCTTAGTCTCAACCTCCATCCTCGTAACCGGCACTTTCGTCTCCTTCGTAACAATCTCTCGATTGGTCTTCGTCGCCGTGACCGTGATGACCGTATACGTCTTCGTCACAGGCAGGTAGCTTGTACCAACAGACCTGTTCCCTTTCAGCAATCTTTCGCACTTGGAACCAGGAGGGGAGGGTGGGTGGTTGAGTGGCTTACGTATAAGTAGTAGTGTAAGGAAAAGCCGAGGTGGCGACGATGTAGCTTGTGCTCGGGCTTGGGTAGGAAGAGAGTTGGGTTTTTGTAAGGTAGACACGGCGTGTGGTTGAGCTGGTTTTGAGTTTTGTGGAGAGGAGGGCGGAGCAGGATTTGCTGTGGTCTTTGTGGTCTTTTTCGTTGTTATTGGGGAAGGCGAGGGCTGTTGAGAGGGTGGAGTAGGTGGTTAGGAGAGGGAGGAGGGGGAGCAGGATGGATGTGAAGAGCATGGTTGGAAGGAATCAGGCGAGCTGTTTGGGCTGTAATTGTTGGAATTATTGGAGGTTTGGCCTTTTCTTTACTGATGAAAAGCTGACGGCCAATATGTGAATAGTCGCCTTTATATTCGTCTACGAATGGTGCTATACTGACTTCATGCACGATGACTACACGGGCATTTCATAAAAGCCTCACTCACTCTCAGCCGGCAATCACAATCAGATCCAGTGTTGTTGGCACTTTTCCTCCAAAGTGAGCCTTCCTTGGTTTCCTTCTTGACGGGACACAAGTGGTGCGAAAGGTCTCCTGGTTCTGACTGCAGGTAGGAGCTATCACGCAGTCGGATTGGTGAGCCAAAGTAGGTCATAATGGCTCGACCAAAGTGTGTGACTACATTGACAGTCCGGTCCCTTTGTACAGCTACCAAAGCTGTAGACCAACAGCTCAACGTCGGTACCCAATCCTACCGCCGCAAGATTATTAGATTTTAAAGGTGTAACCAGTATCGATAAGAGGAGGTTAGAGCGACCCAAGCATTGACGTTTCTTCGTTGTAATGTGAGGAGATGCTTGGTCGCAATGACACAAGACATACAGCAACTCGCTCTCAACATCTCTAGACCGTGATCGTACCAACCTGCTTCTGCTCCGATCACACCCAACCTCATCAGAATTCACACTGCAAATGTTCTGGACTGATGCGGTAAGAGAAGTTGATATATTGAGACGCATAATATTTGAGAATCGCACCACAGCTGCAACTTTTATAGAAGCATTTCATGTTGCCTTGCGAGGTCTGCAATAGAGAGTATGCACGAAGCTTATGTATAAAGGATTCTGTGTCTCTTTATGTCCTAATCTGTCAGTCCGTTCCGGCTTCAAATTCACAATTCGCGCCTGAGCTTCGGTCAAATTCGCGATGCATGTATTATGGAGATGCTGTAGACGATGGGCTAGGTCAAGTGACGTTGATTGCAATGGTCACAACTGCGACGGCAAGTGCAGCCGCCCGCCGAATTTCTTCCGAGAACTTTTTTGAGGACGACAAACAACACCCTCTTGCGACCTGGCCATTGACTCGCATGTCCACCATTTCTCGTCTTTCTGTCGCCATTACCTAAATAAAGACATTTGGAAGCTATCAACACCCCATTCAGCGCCCCAGAAAAAGGCCTGACCACGCTCAAACATCGTCTCGGGGGTCCGCACTCCACCGCAGCGGCCCATCACATCACCCTTCACCCCAACTCCGCCTCTGCGCACCACCCACACAGTCTTTGCTCAGCACCATGGAAGCGCTACAAAAACTACCAATCATCCGGATGCTCACCCGCTCCTCCACCCCACCCGTCAACAACCCACCGTCCCAAGACGCCCCGCAACCCAGTCCTCCGCCGCAACCCAGCGCACCGCCCGCCCCAGCACCGCTCCAACCCCCGACGCCACCCGCCTACGAAGGCACACCCATCACCTCCCCACGCTCGCTACGCCAACTCTCCATCTTCTGCCTGGGCTCAGCATGCCTGCTCGCCTCAACGGCAATAACGCGCAAAGCCGTATGGCGGCGCCAGTTGCGCCAGAAACCGCTGTTCCACACCCCGAACACCAACCCGCACGAGTTCTTCAGCCCCATGTCTGACGCTCTGCAAGCCCTGAACCTCGCGACTATGAACTGCTTCAGCGTGGGGCTGATGCTGGTGGGCGGCACCATGTGGACACTGGACATTGCGAATCTGAAGGAGGCGCGGGGGATACTCAGGCGACGGTTGAATTACGACTCGATATACCAGACTGAGGAGGATGTGCCGAATGGGCTGGGCGAGACGCTGATTAAAGCGGGGGAGACGAGGTTGGTGGAGGAGGAGGGGGAGGGAGATGGAGAGAGGTGAGGGTGGTGCGTGCTGTAAGAGTATTAGTGTAGGAATAATGTATTTGTGAGCGAGCCAGGCGCTGCGTGATCAGGTCCGTCGAGCGGTCGGTCTGTCTACGGTTGGACGATGTTTTATACCACTCGAATTGGCCCTTAGGAGAGACACGATAGCAGCGTTTCTCGATACCACGCCACGACTTCGCTACCAAGAGCGTCAGATCACTATCTAGAGAGATGGTGGGTGAGTAGCGGACCGCAGATTCCTTGCGCGCTATCGATGTGCTCACGTGCTTGTGCAAGGGATGCGATGCAGGAGGGGAAGAGGAAGGGGGGACCGATTGAGAGCAGTATGTGGCGTGAGGTGTAGGACTATCAGTGTAAGAACAATGAATATACCAGCGAAGGCGGAGCCCTGGGCTCAGATCCATCGACCCATCATTGGACGGCGATTCTTACCACTCGACCGGCCTGGAGAGACTCGACACCAGCGACTTTCGCCATCAGGTCACGACTTTAGTGTCGCAAACCCCGAGACCATCATCGAATTCAGAGGGCCACGAGGTCCTTGAATAATCTGCGGGTAAGATCTGCCATGAATTGGAACCATTTCATCATGGAATTTGGGGGGTGGGGCAGGGGGGGGGGGTTTGTACTTCTCCCTTGTGTGGTCAACGAGGCGTTGGTGGAGGGACTTAGGGTAAGGCGAGGAGGACTTCGGGAATGCTCTTGTGTTTGAGATGGAAGGCGTGAGGAGTGAAGTGGAATAGGAGCAGGGCTGCGCGAGTCTGGACGCTGCTGGACACTGTTTGTGATAATTGTAAGGGGCAGAATTGGTGTATGATCTAAGATATTTACAGGACTCATACCACCTCGATAACAACACGATCATACCTGGTCAATGGCACTGTCCCGTCATCCGTTCCCTGCACAATGATCGACACTGTCTGCCCCCTCTGCGCGTCGGCCGGTACCCTTACCACCGCCGTATTGTTTTTCCCTTCAATCTCGACGGAGTCGGGATATGTGCCCTCCTCCAAATACTGCCACCATTTCACGGCCACACTGTCTCCATCTGGATCACTCACCCGCGCTGCTAAATCGACTTTAGATCCGGCGCGTGCCTTGATCAAACGCAGTCCTTTAGTTTCCACGCGCGGTGGATGATTGCCCTCGCGGTACTCAGGCGCGAGCGTCCAACGCATGCGCGCCGCGAAGTCATTCTGCGCCGCATCGACCCATCTCCCCGTCGTCCAGCCTCTGACCTGGCTGCCGTTCCTGCCCAGTTCGGCATCAACCGCCACCCACAGATCCGGCACGGAACTATTCCTCGTCCTCCTCCCGCCCCAACCGCCCAGATTGGCGTCCCCAGGAGCCTGCAGCCCCGTGGGCAGCAGCACGTTAAACGCTACGTTATCGCCCTCGGACAGGAAGTCGAATTTCCGCATGGGCTTGCACCACCCGCCCGCGGCTCTGGCGGGATCGCCGAAGACATCGAGCTGGTCGCCGCCACCGAACGTGGTCTGCCCGTCCAGCCACGAGCGGTACAGTCCCCCCAGCGGCCCGGTCTGGATGTTCTCCTTGATCCATTTGCCCTGGTAGAAAGCATTGAAGTCTGGCGCCCCGCGCACATTGCCCTGCCCCGCATTACAATTGAAACCCCAGGTACCGTACCCTTTGCTCAGCTCCTCGACCCGGATCCCCGGCCACTCCGGCGCGATGTACGAAACGTACGTGTCGTCCTGGAAGCCGCTGGCGAGGATGACGACTTTTGCTTCGATGTGTCGCTTTACCGAGGGCCATGTAGGGGAGGTGGAGTGCGTGTCAGCGATACTTTTCAGCGCGCGCGCGATGGTGTTGGTCCCGCCCCAGGCCTGGAGGTAGAGCGTGCGCGGATCGGCGGTGTCGAGGATGAGGCGCTTGATGAGATCGGAGCCGGGCGTGTCGTGCGCCATTTCGCCCTCGAAGTCGACGTTTCCGATCTTGGTGACTGCGCGCAGGTACGCCGGCGCGGGATAAGCGGCATCGTGGACTCGTAGGTTGGGGTATACTTCTTCGTACGCCTTCAATAAATGGTCTTCAATTGTGGTTGTGCCTGTTGGTCGCCATGATGTCTGCGAGGTGTTGTACTCCCGCCCCGGAAGGAAGAACGAGGTATTCCGCCCGTCGCCTTCCCAGTGGTACCGGCTGGATGTGTACACGAGGCCCTGGGTATCGAGGTCGTTGGTGTAGAGGATGTAGCGCACGAGGGACGCGAGGTCGTCGGATTCCATGTCTGTGGTTATGACGGTGCGCAGCTTGTTGCGGGTGATGAGTGCGTAACAAGCTGCGCTGGAGGCCAGCATGCTGGAGAGAAGGAGGTGATGCAGATACATTGCAGGTGGCCTTTTTCAAGGCCTTTTTTTTTTATGAGATTGGATGAGAGAAGTAGAAATCGCTTCCAGATAAGTGGATGCTATACGCAGATATATACTGTAATCGCAGCCATGTCGACCCGGTCCAAATCCAAAGCGCAGATCATCTGGTGAGAAATGGTCCCCCCAACGGGTCATTTGCGAGAATCAAGGAACGAAGCAATAACGGCAGTTGCGTGACGTTCCGGCAACCGCGAGAAAAGGCGCCGAAGTGTGGGGAAAAGCTGGGGAAATCTTCTGCATGGGAAACTTGCCGGAATGAGATGTTGCATGGTCCCAAAAGGGAAATTATAGGCACCTTGCCTTTGGATTAGTTAGCGCTATTCATAACGAAATATTCGCAGGAGAAGAGTGACTCCACAAACAAGACGAAAAGCAAGAGTGCATCAGATCCCAGGACCGCAGCTTCCCTCAATCTTGTCTTCGAAAAGATAAGAGAAGAAGTGAAGGTTGTGAGCTGAAGGAACGGCACTACCTGCAGTAAACAATAACTAGGCCCGATTTAGAACCACCACCCACGAAGTACCCACCACTTGTTAATGGAAAGGCACAAACTAACAGGCCTATGCGTCGAACTTGGAGTTTCTGAGAGTCTCAGGTAATTCTCAAACCTAAGTCAGATATGTCGAACGCGTTGGATTTATCGAACGATCATGTGTACTGCAATAGGATGTGTCGCTACATATGCCGGACCCAAATGCCTTGAATTGTTAGATTACTGTACGTGTTGAATTACATTACCTGTCGTATGCATTGGAGCACCGGTGCCGCTGAAGAGCTACGACGGTGTTATCGTCCTGGAGGTGGTGAAAGTCTAATCAACATTTATGTTGCCCCCAGGTACTCCGGTAAGAATGTGTTCACACCATGTAAATAACTTGGTAATCCAGAAATTGGGAGCACGGTTGGATGATGAATTGAGATCTACTACTCGACCCTCCGCATCAACCCACTCCACACCCCGTCTACAAACAGCAGGAGCAATCATTACAGCTCGAGTCCCTGATCGCCGGCGGCGCCGCACACGTCTTCTGCGCATCCCACGGCACCGTGGTGCTCGGGGGCGCGTCACCAGTAAGCGTCGTCTGCTTGACAAGCACAGGAATCGCGGCACCAGTCGCCAGCTTGAAAGTCCTGTGGCCCAGAACTGCACGAGTCGTATGTTAGCTGGAAGTCCTTCACATCACTTATGCTTCTGTAGAGCGTTCAAAACATACCGCGCAACAAGCTCCCAATCTCCCCCGAATGGCTCGTAATCGAAATCACATCCGCATCATCGTGCGTGAAGATATCGTCCAACACCGCCTTGGACCTGACATCCTGGTCCGCCGACGGCTCAGCCATCAACGCCTTCCAGTACGGATCCTGCTCCGCGAAGCCCTTCTCAAACACAAAGTCCGGGAAGTTCTGGTGGATGTATGTCTTGCTGCTGCGTCGGTCACACGTGTGCGCACTGATGCCTTCGCGCAGGAACTCCTTCACCGTGGGGACGAAGGGCGAATTCTTGGGCAGAGGGAGGGAGGCGAAGGTCAGGCGCGCGGTGTCCAGGCAGCGGTATAGCGGGCTTGTGTAGTAGCTCTGCGGGGCAGTGATTTTCTGCTCGCTGAGCAGGCGGGCCCAAAACTTGTTCACCGCTTGGGCTTGCGCGATGCCGGTTTCTGTCAGCTTCGCGTCGGCCCATGTGGTCGTGCTGTTGCCGTCGCGCTCGCTCCAGTAGCAATTCCACGCTGGCGTGCCGAAATACGACTCTGCAGCGTTGTGGAAGCCTTCGCCATGACGGCCGAGGAAGAGAAGAGTGTAGCGGGTCTTCTTCTCCTTGTTGAGGTACTTGATGTACTTATTAAGACGCTGCCATTGCGTGCTGTATTTGCTGTCTGGGGAGCTGGGGTCGCTGGGGTAGGTACGGTTGAGCAGGCCAAAGTTTGTGGTCAAGAAGTTGAAGGTGTTGGGGTCAGTGCTGGGGGAGTCTTGGGCGAAGATACCGGTCACGACTTCATATTTGATTTGTTTCTTGGGCGAGGCGGCGCAGGCGGTGCTGGCGAAGGCCAGAAGGCCGTATAGGAGTGTGGAGGCGAGCATATTGGACAGAGCTAGCGCGATGGGCTCAGAGAGCTGCGACCGTGATCTTTAATGGCTACAACGGCTCTATTTAATCGTATAAATTGTTTGCCTCCATCTGTATACTCGTTGGTGGAATTGCCGTTGCGAGTCGCTGGCAAGGCTGACAACCAATCACTACGAAACGTGATCCGGAAATACTACCCGTTAAGGCAGAACCGCGTCCACACCGCGAGAATCCCGCAGGAGCATCGTTGGTCGAGATATCGGGAGTGATGGTGTCGGAGGGAAATTGTCGGTGTTGGCGGACAAGCGTGCTCTGGCAGGGAGATGTGATTGGAAATGGTGTCAAGCCACTGGCAAAGGCGGAGACCAAGAGCCAGGTCTATGGACGGTGACTTGAAAGGTGTTTGCACGTCCGGATCCACATGTTCTATATTGACCCACACGATAGAGGCAGTATCTACCCAGAGTCAGTGAAGCAATGTTTATCCAAAGCCAGCGAGGCGGTTAGTGCAGGTGGTGTGTCCACAGGCAGAATCCCATGTGCACGTGAATTAGGTACCGTTGGACCCTCGGCACGACCTGCCTCCGCAGTTTGCTCCACAGAAAAGTTCCACAGCGCACCTCCAGCAGTAGCTACCGCTCCAGCTCCAGCGCATTTCGCAGCCACCACCGCGGCCATGTTCCAGAACGTGTGCGCCATCCCTCTGGACCACGACCTCTTCGCGCAGGCCATCCATCCGGAAGAGCCAATTGTCGCCGTCGGCCTCGCATCGGGCCATGTACAGACCTATCGACTGCCCGGGGACGCCAGCGGCAGCAGCGTAACAGCCGGGGGTTACGGTCACATCGACACAGTATGGAAAACACGGCGCCACAAGGGTAGCTGCCGCACGCTGGGATTCAGCATTGACGGGTCGTCGCTGTACTCAGCGGGTACGGACGGTATTGTCAAGGTTGCGGATTCGACGACTGGGCAGGTCAGCGCCAAAATCGCTGTGCCTCTTGATCCGTAAGCTTTTTCTTCTTGAGCCTTCATTTGCTTTGCATTGGGTCTTCTGACCCTCGAAAACAGCGCCAATGGCAACATCGACGCGCCCACGCTCGTTCACGCGCTTTCCCCGCAATCTCTCATCCTAGCCACCGACTCCTCCGCGCTCCACATCTACGACATCCGCGCCCTCTCCTCCACCCGCTCTGCGCGCCCCGATGCCACCCACCGTCCCCACGACGACTACATCTCCTCTTTGACGCCCCTTCCCCCCTCCTCCGCCAGCACCAGCGGTTTCAGCAAGCAATGGGTCACAACCGGTGGTTCCACACTTGCCGTCACCGACCTGCGCAGGGGAGTTATGGTGCGCTCAGAGGATCAGGAAGAAGAGCTGCTCTCCTCCATCATTGTCGAAGGCCTTTCCAAAAAGGGCTCCAACGTCGGGAGCAAAGTCCTTGTCGGCGCCGGCAACGGCGTGCTCACACTGTGGGAACGCGGAGTCTGGGACGACCAGGACGAGCGCATCACCGTCGACCGTGGCGCGAAGGGGAAGGGAGAGGGCCCCGAGAGCCTGGATAGTCTTGCGCTGCTGCCGCCTGGTGTGGGCCCTGGAGGAAAGATTGCAGCTGTAGGGTTGGGCAATGGCGATCTGAGGTTTGTGAGGATCGGGCAGAACAAAGTCATCGCTGAGCTGAAGCACGACGAGCTGGAAAAAGAGGGTGTGATTGGGCTGGGTTTCGATGTGACGGGTAGGATGATCAGTGGAGGCGGGAAGACGGTGAAGGTGTGGGGCGAGTTGGGTGCGCTGGATGGAGACGAGGACGAGGAGGACGAGGACGAGGATGATGACAGCGACGACGACAACGATGAGGTTGAGGAAGAAGGCGCGAACGGAGACGCAACAGGCAAGCGGGCTCTTGACAGCGACGACTCCGACTCCATGTCCGATAGCGATAGTGACGAGGAGCAGCAGAGCAAGCGCAAGAAGAAGAAGCGAAATAAGGGAAAGCAGCAGAAGGGCCATGGAATTCTCAAGTTCTCAGGTCTGGACTAGGAGTTCCCTCCTCTCGTTCTGTCGGGTACCATATGAAATGGGATGAGCTGAGCTGAGCTGAGCTGAGCTGTTAGCTACCGTGGAAGGTCCTACTGCGGTGTGCCTGCCTGCCTTCTTCCTCCGAGGAAGGCGGCAAATGATCGCGAAACGGACAGATCAGATAGAAGCACCACGATGCGCCGCGCTGCGCATGCATCATGCTGCGTCGCAGCAGGCGGAGGAACAAAGATGATACCCCGAAGAGCCTCCAAAACTTGTGCACGTATTTCGACAACTAACTTGCCTGCGCTTTTCCTTTCTACAGTGACACACGATTCGCTACGTGATGCAGCTTGCATCTACCCAAAGTCGCGACATGCACGTGGTCCAGACCGCCAACAAGATGAAACTGTCTACGCACGTAGGATCGATATATCCCCGGGGACTTCACGGTATGCATATACGATGTACTTCCCTGTGTAGCTACCTCATGTGACGCCATGCAATGCAATGCAATGCACGTCACTCAGCACCTACCCACCTACCTGCCCACCTGTCTACCTCACCCCACCGCCACCGCTGACCCTCCTTCGCAACGTCCGGCAACGTTCGGCAGGGCAAACGGTCGGCAGGACAAACGCCTTCAGTGCCGTTGCTCGCACAGGCGTGTGTACGGAGAATAACGTAAAGAAAAAGCTTGTGCGCTGGAGAGAGCAGGCAGACAGGTCGGCGAGGTGGGTTGAGTAGCCGCGGAGCTGGCGAGCAATCAAGCAAACGGCATGCAGGTCGTTATATAACGACTTACTATAGGATGGATGTAGCCGGACAGGAACGGAGCGTGATTGGCGTGAAGTTGGGACGTGTGTGATGGGATGCCCTTGGTAAGTAAGTGCTTTGGACGGAGAACAGGTAGGTGCTGTGAAGTAGGGACAGTGTAAGGTGGAGGTGTGTAGGCTGGCTGTAGCCGGGAGAAAAAGCTGGCCAGAGCGACGAGAGTACGGTAGATACCGGAGATATATCGCATAAGGGGGCTGCAGCCGTGGAGAAACGGAGTCATTGGTGTGTTCTCGGAGTTGCGTCTGCACATGCTGCTCAAACGGGTAGGTGGACTTAGGACGGACGGGAAGGCTGCAGCCGAGTGACCGGGGGGAACTGTGGTGAACTGACCACTGGATGTCGCGGTTTGTGGCGAGCTTGTAGTTAAGGGCGTCACCGATGCAAGTGATGTACTTGTACAGTACAGAATTGTTGTGTAACGCTGGAGGGGTGTTGTCTTAGGCATGCTTGTCGGCGTTCTTGCTTTGGGTTGCGTTGCCTTGATTTGTGAAATCGCGGACATGGCGTTTGGAGAAGGAAGGAGCGAACGATCGGGCTTCGCCCATCGCGCACCGCTGAGTACCTAACTGCCTCTGTCGTCCGATGCCTCAAGAGTAACGACTTCCATCGCAAGTGTGCACAATGTATACAATGTCAAATACAGAGCATCGCACGTCCAAGCTTGCGATGGCAAACTGCGATCGGCATGCTCGAGCCCCCATGGTGAAACACTGACACGCACCTCGGAACATAACCGTCTATCGTCTGCGCGGGTCTTCACAACTGCCGCGTGCCGCGACCGGGGAGAGGTGAGGGGGAAATTGTAAATTTGGTTGGGACCCGATTGTGCGGTTTGACTCTAAATCTTGATGGAATAGAATTCGAACGAAACTCTATGCTGTTCTGTGCTGTGCTGGCTGCTCTTGTTGCGCGCATCTCCATACGTTGAGTTTGAGATATGCTTTGGCAGCCGACGTTCGTGGAGAATCGGTCCGTTGTTCGGAGGGTGCTCCGTAAGAAGGTCTATCGCTGGACACGGCGGCAGAAGCCGTCAAAAGCAACGCACTACGTATGACCTGTAACTTCAACTTCCTTTCAACATGCAGAATCTCAGGCAGCGAGCGTAGGGGAGTCCACCGCGATATTGAAAAAGGATCTGCCTCTAAGGTGCTCCGCGGATCAACCTAATCTTGTGCCCTGATCAAGAGGCAGATAAACTTCTGCTACGGACCGGATCTCGAGGGAACTGCTGGTCTTCACTGAGCGGAAGGGAAGATCGCACCCACTGACCGCAAGAGAAGATCGATTTCCTCATCATCCGAACCATAAGGTTTTGGCCGACACTTAATCGCTTCGCGGCAGTACCCACCTCTTAATCGCACGATTACAAACCTACTTTGGGACTCGACCACATCCTCCTCGGAGGCGTCCTAAGTCTTGACGGCCTCAGCGGCCCTGTGACGTCTTGGAATGATTCTGAATCTCTGGATCCCAGACGACTACTTCAAGGCGATGGCTGAATCGCGAAACAATGGTCGAGTATGCGTAGCTCAGCCAAATGCTAAAAGAAGGGTCCAGGTGTGGCGGTCCGAGTACTAGAACAACCTTATCAAGGATGGATGTAGGTAATAGTCGTAGACGGCTTCTTGGAGTGGAGACCCATGGTAGTGCAATCGCCCAATTCACCAGTCCAACAATGAGCCTAAGTACATTGGCCCAATCAGAGTCGGTACACTGCATGCTCCGTGGCTGACAAAAGGTTTGGCTGCCGCTGCCGGTTCAGAAAACACAGCAGCACGACTAGCGCGTTGTGTTCCCTATGCAGGTGCGTTATGGCTCCCTTGGCGATAGAGCCGCAAAAGGGGAAGGATGTTCGGAGAATATACGTTCTCGTTCTTGTGCAGTATTGAAGCAATAAAGTGCAGAGATCGTCATCATGCGTTACACGACAGCTCCGCACGAAGAACCGATGATCGCTACAGGGGTCGAGGACCGCGGCTATGGGTGACATGAAACTGCTGGGCCATGGCCGCCAGCTCCCGCACCGAACAAGCAAATGACATCGGAGGCGCGGCCGGCGAATGTGGAAGGGACCCAATGTCGCTTGAATCGTGAACTGGAATAGAACCAAAAAATGTTAGCGAGGAAGCACGATAGCAGACGCTAATAGAGAAAACAAGACTTTAACCGGGGCGTGCACGTGGAGCCGTAACCTCCGCTGGAAGCAGCTTCCGTGCCTAACTCCTGGCGATGCCGGTTTAAGGTGGCTCGACCGTTCTTCCCGTGCGCAGTCAGATTTAGGCCTGGTGCTGTGAAGCGACCTGCGTCTTGCCTGCATTGCCCTGCCGTGTGCCTTGCAGCTAGAACGGTACCTAGAAGTTGCCTCGGCCACTTGCACTGTCGTCGCAGATGGTTCCGGACGTTGTATGTGGCTGCCGTTCAGCCATGAATGTCAGCGACGGGACATCCTAGCCCTGTAGGATTGCAGACACGCACGCCCCGGTAATACGCATGTCACCAAGACTGACTCCCGGGCCTCGTGGTAGGGATGGGACGGACGGCACCCTTTTGAGGCAGATACGCTCCCTGAAACGGCCGGGTCTTACATGCTCAAGAACCATTGACAGACCCACTTCACGTGGCGAGCTCCAGCTAGCCATGTTCGAGGTCCGCTTCTGTAGGAATATAGAATCGACCTGACCCCTTTGGTAAACTGGTCTGGCTCTGGGGTCCCTCTCTACTTCAAGGTCCATGCGACAACCAACCTCCACCGGACAACACCATGGCGATCCCTAACCGCGGTCCTGAACTCATTGGAGTCAATATTGCTTTCATGGCCACGGCCATTATTGCAAATGCCCTGCGATGCATTGTTCGGGTGAAGATGGTGAAGGCATTTGGCGTCGACGATTGGCTCATGGTTGCATCGACAGTCAGTGAGCTCCAACTTGTCCTACAAACATGATCACTGACGATTGGCAGCTCTTCTTCATCGGTTATGGAGTGTCCTCGAATATAGGAGCACACTATGGTACCGGCCGCCATAACAAGGACCTCGAGGCGTGGCAGATTGAGAAGGCGCGCCACTGCTGGTTCTATTGCTATCTCTTCTACTGTTGCTCCATGATCTTGTCTAAGATCTCCATCGGCTGCTTCCTCCTGCGCATCTCCATCAAGCGCATACACACCTGGATCATCTATTCCGCTATGTTCGTCTCGACCTTCGCCTGCGCCGCCTTTTTCTTTGTCACTCTCTTCCAATGCAACCCCATCAGATTCTTCTGGGAGAAGAGCATCGAGGATGGAACCTGCATCCCCAACGCCGTCATCGTCGGTCTCGGTTTCGTTTACAGCGTCTTCAGCATCATTGCTGATTTCACATTCGCTTTACTCCCTGCTTTCCTGGTCTGGAACCTCCAATTAAAGAAGAAGACTAAGATCGCCCTCATTCCGCTCCTTACCATGGGATGTGTAGCCAGTGCCGCTGTCATTGCAAGGCTGCCCGCCATTCCTAAGCTGAACTCTCCCGATTTCCTCTGTGAGTCACGTTGTTCAAATTGATGAAAGCATTGACTAACCTTCTCCAGGGGATACTCTCGATGTCGCTATCTGGTCGTCTGTCGAACAAGGTCTCGCCATCACCGCCGGTAGTCTCGCGACTCTCCGTCCCCTCTTCACTCTCGTATTGCATCAACTGGGTCTCTCGACACGCCCCACTCAACGACCTTCCAACTACGGAATGCAAACACCTCCCGCAAGCCAAATGCTCGGAAGTCGACGCAAAAACAGCAAAAATGAACTCGACATGTACGGAGTCCACACTACAATCCAACAGACACGCTCATCAGACGAGTCACTCGTCAAGGATTCGACCTTCCCAAAATCGCCTAACTGGTTCAACGGCAAGGAGCCGCAGAGCACGACAAAGAGTCAAGTGAGGGCTGACAATGAGAGTGAGAGGAGTTTAAGGATGAAGAGCTCGAGATCCAGCACAGAAGACCAGATGGGTATCATGGTCTCAAAAACATTCTGGGTCGACGAGGAGAGAGCATCGATAGCTTCTCGGGCGCAGCAGCCAAAGCAGATGCCATAGACTAATGATGTTTTGCGATCACGACACGATATACCCCATATTTTAATACAATCACTTCAATACCACAGTATTCACGTTTCTGCTTTCGAGCAGTCCATCACATTACACCCTCTCCTGAATGCAACGACATCACTCACATTTCGTCACGACCCCTCTGCTCACTGAATGACAGAAAACCAGTTTGCTCTATCGTTATCACATCCCTGTCGTATATCATACATGCTGCTGCAGCACGACCGTCCAGTTTCAGCATGAACAGTAAAGCAGCAAATTGCGGCCCACAGCCCACCTACCTGATCTGGTTCGACAAGTGGAGGACGGACGCAGGCTCTGTAATAATGCAAGGAATATAAGGCCAACCCGACATGGGTCGAATCAGGAACGTCAATTGCGTTTTGTAAATGACCCACTGAACAACATGGGTTCAACGGGGTGGATGTGCAGTCGGGTAACGACAGCCACAGTGCTGCGATGGTGGCGACACTGCGAGCGTGCAGGTGAAGATCAGCCCTGCGATACTCGTCCCGCGCGCAACTCTCAGACATCGTCAGATCCTCCTGCAAGAAGTCGCTCGACTCCAGTACCGAACTCCAAAGCAGCAGCTCGAATCCCCCAATCCTCCCGTCCCAACTGCCGACTCATTACCTATTCCCGCGCAACAGTCTCCGCGCAGCCCCCACGTGCGTGTTCCACGATAGACCTTGCAAGCCAGCAACGTGATTCATAACCCAGCGTGATAGCCGTTTCGACTCCATATCAGGTGCGTGTCTGGCCAGCTCCCTTGCATCCATCCTGCATCTCTTCTGAATCCTTCCGCGGCCCCTCCTCCTCACGCACTGAACACCTAGCCACGCAAGCCAGCCTAACTGCTTACATGCTGAATCTGCATCGCATCCTGTCGGGCTTATTTTTCGCACGAGGCAGCGATCATACAAATCTCCCAGGCGGTGACGCCCGGCTGATCATGGGAATGCGGTTATTGCAATCGCCGCAGCCAGGCGCGCGAGAGAGGCTGCGCGACGCAAAGACGGTGTTATGCTAATAAAGAAACGGTATCTCGCACGAGAGTGGCAGGCGCTACCAGACCACTAATCACAGCACTGTACTGTACTACTGTGTAATAAGTAGGCACGGTGGCTACACAAAACGCCCCCGTGCGGCGCCTTGCGCTCGCTGCCTTGCCAGAAGCAAGCATCACTGCCTCGGCTACACACATACGAAGTGTGTCGGGGCTGGGCAAGGGCCGGAGCATTTCAACACGAAAAGAACATGTCTCTTGAATCGTGCGTGGGCGTGTCGGTGGGGATCGGGGGTTGCGACTGTTTGGAGCGCGCGGCTGGGACGAAATCGTGCAAGGACAGAATGCGACGGTATTAATTGCCGCTAGACGACATTACTAGCTCCCCCCGTCATTACTGCTTTTTCTATACCGCAAAACCCTCTCTCTGAGGTCTGTACTGCGTACACTTCGGTTGATGATACATACCGCTATCCTCGCTTAATCGCAAAGAAAGAACCACCTCGAAACACGAAAAACAAAGCTATTGCTCCTTCGCGCCGCCCACAAGTTCCCACTGCCTTGCAGAAGAGTCTTCCTTTTCCCCACTTCACGAAAACCTTACCAATCCTGTGATCTCACCTAGGTAAATGATTACTTGAAAAACCCAAAAAACAATTTGGAAGCACCGCCGCACGTCAACTCCAGCACGCACCACCCGCACGGATGGCGGCAGCCGGTAGCGTACCAAGATTGCGTAGCGACCGGGTTCTTCCCATTGGGCGGGCGGCGATGTGATCTCCGGGGTTTCGGGCAAGGGAAACGGTAATGGTTGTAGTGGGTAGGGCAGACAATGTGGTTTTTGCACTTTGGGCTGGTGCTGCGGTGGGGGCCGATTTGACGGCGGCGTGGATGCGCCCTGTGGGTATGATTATGTGCTGACAGTTTTGTTATAACGGGGGTTTGATCTGAATAGCAGCGTCGGCAAGTTCCTATGTGAATAAAAAAGAAAAGGTATCCGATGGTGAAGTTAATGCTTCCTTCCAATATGAATGATTCACGCGAAGGATGTAGAGTTAATGCAAGGATTTGTAGGTGTATAGACCGTGAAGGGGCCAGGCTCATCTTGGCGAGTGTCACTCTCTTAGTCCATATGCAGACCCTTTTTGGCTTGTTAAGCTTTCAGGCGTCTATGGATTTGGGATTCAAGGGACCAGGCACCACGTGGCGAACGGGGTCTTGCTTCGTAGCGCTGATGGTCGGGATAGAGGCGGTCGATTTGACTTGGTATGATTGATGTTCTTGAAGTTTGTGCTCGCGCTGTTGGGCATTGTGTGTTGGGGTTGTAGATTGGATCTTGGGTGTTGGATGTAGATGTGTCACCTGCACATTGGCCAAGGGTGTGACATAAGGTGATTGACTTTGGCCTCCGCGAGCTGTGTTGACATGACAGTATAGGCGATGTGTCGACGACTCTTGTAAATTCCTCATAGCCTTACATGACCGCCATATAGTACATGCTTCCTTCTCAGCTCCCAGGAACACTTCACCTCTGCCTCGCAGTCTGCCTCTTAACTCTTGCCTCCTCCACCGGCTTCGATGGCCTCTGCAGTGCAACCGGCCCCTTTACCGCAGGCCTTCTAATCGCACCTCTAGGCCCCGTCACCGCAGCTTTCTCCTCCTTGACGGCCCTATTCGTCTGCCCCTTAATCCTCATTGCCACCTCCTCCCAAACCCCCGGCACTCCTGTCTTCGCCGTAAACATCTTTCCCTCCTTAACAAAGAACTTAAACCTCGGCTCTGCAACAACCTCCAACATCCTCCTCCACACACCCTTCTCGCGCTGCCTCTTCGCCCACTCCTCCGTCTTGGGGATCTCGATGTTGGCCAGGCGCAACTTCATTGGTGGGAGGGCGCGGAGTTCGTGGAGCAGGGCTGTGGTGTTCTTGCGGAAGGGGAAGATGCGGAGCGTGACGAATTCGAGTTTCGTGTTTGCGGATGCGGCGGCGTTGGCCGGGTTGTTGAGGCTTCGCGCGAAGTTCAGAAGGTTGTGGCGCGAGCGGCGTGCGTGCTCGGGAATTTGGAGGAAGACTTGGTGGACGAAGGGAGCGGTTACGTAGGCCATTGTTAGAGTGGGGATTGTGCCTAGGACGCCGACTGGAGGGTGTCAGATCCGGGTTCCGATGTGGCTGCGAGGCATGGTGGTAGTGTGCTTGGAGAGAGGATAGAAAGCTTTCAATGAACTCTTATGGAAATGACTGTTGGAGAAAAGAACGAGCTCATAGAGGCAATGAATGCATCAGGTATCATGTGTTGAAGAAAGCGGAGGAAGAGAATGACATGGACAGCAAAGAAATGAAGATGAATAGCAAAATGGAACAGTAGATGGGCTGCAGGTATTGGAGTTCTTACCCAAGATGGCCTGAGCCTTCCTCAAATTGGGGTCAGGCTGATTCTCGTTCTGCCATAAAGGCGGCACAGCAAAGACCAGTGTGGTTCCGAACTGCAGCAATGCCATGGCTTTCCAGAAGGATACCCATGTTGTGCGCGTGTCGCCCGCGTCATAGATCAACAATCTGGACTTGTACACTAGATGCTATTAGTACTATGCAAGATTTGTACCCTTCCTTAACGAAAGACGTACTGCGACCTTTCTCGACATTCTGTGCTGCTGCGCGTAGTGCCGGCGACGTCGAAAATTTCCGTTGACAGCTCCTACAGACGAACTGGGCTATTCTCAGCTTCGGCACTTGTCGAGTACCTTGAGCCCATGCCGCCGAGCCTCTAAAGGCAGCTGCTAATGAGAACAAGCGCGGCTGCATTTCAATTGATTTTCTGATGGTCCTTCAATGCGCAGACGCGTAGAAAGATGGTGCCCGGCTAAAATTGCCCCCTGGAGAACGGAGGAACTCGGACCCTGATTGGCGTGGGATGTGAACACGATTCAGGTCATTTATCCACTTCCCCCATACTCCAGTGTCAATATGTTCTTTACCCAGTTGGACTGTGCTATATGATTCTTTGTTGGATATAGAGTTCTCGATGTGAGGGGCGCTGTCACCATGTTATTTCTATCTGCGGTTTTGTCATTTGCTTCGCTCTGGTCACTTGGTCGCGCCTATCATGATCTCAGCGATGATACCCTCAGGAACCTGCCCGGCCCGGGCAAGGACTTCGACATAAAGACGGGAGCGCTACTGGCTCCTATCTTACGGCCACGAGTCTCTGGAACCGAGGGTAACGCCGCCGTGCGACAGCACTTCATCGACTTCTTCAAAAACAACCTGCCAGAATGGCGCATTGAGCTGCACAACTCCACCTCTACCACGCCGGTGAGCAAGGGCAAAGAGGTGCCTTTTGTCAACCTCATCGCCACACGCGACCCGCCTGGAGTGAGCGAAGGCGATGTTTCGCGCCTCGCATTAGTAGCCCATTATGACAGCAAACTCACCCCGAAGGACTTCATCGGCGCAACAGACAGCGCAGCGCCGTGTGCGATGCTTTTGCATGCCGCACGCACGCTCGATTCGGCGCTGACGAAGAAGTGGGCTTCGGGGGCGGGCGATGATCTGGATGTTGAGCACAAGGGCGTGCAGATACTCTTGCTGGACGGCGAGGAGGCTTTCCACAGCTGGACCGACACGGATAGTCTCTACGGTGCTCGGTACGTGTACAAAGACTGAGATAGTAGATTTGAGTGCTGACGTCTAGTAGTGCATTGGCCGAAGACTGGGAATCGACATACCACGCTGCCGCCTCGACCTATCGTACCCCCCTCGACTCGATGGAGCTCTTTGTCCTGCTTGATCTGCTGGGCTCGGCGGGTCCTCGCGTGCCATCATACTTTAAAACTACACATTGGGCTTACAAACACATGGCAAGCGTCGAGACTCGCCTCCGTAAGCTCAAGCTGCTCCGGTCCTCTCCAAACCATCCTGAGCAGATGGCTAAGCGGGAGAACAAGAAGCCCCGCGCCGAGCCTCAATTCTTGTACGAAGAACACAAGACTCCGGGCTCTTTCATGGGCGGCTTTGTGCAGGACGACCATGTTCCGTTCATGGCCCGCGGCGTGGAAATCCTCCACCTCATTCCATCACCATTCCCAGTGGTGTGGCATGAGATGAGCGACGACGCAGAGCATTTAGACATGGACACAGTGGAAGATTGGGCCAAGATAGTTGCTGCTTTTGCAGCAGAGTGGATGGAATTAGATGGATTTTTCGAGTTCAAGGCAGATACCCGACGGGATTCGGTAGTGGAGAAGTCGGAATTGTAAGCAGCTTGCCAATTCAATATGGGTCTGGTCTAACGCTGTGTAGTGAGATACCCTAAGTTACGAATTTATGATACACCTTCGATGATACCTAGCAGCGTTGTTGCAGGTCGATGCTAAACTGATCTGCTTCTTTGAGCTTGTGAACTGTGCATTTCGCCAACAAAGGTTTTTGGAACAACGCACCATCACAAGACCAAAGAGCACGCAAGTTTCAGATACCCACGCTTTGACTTTCCCAAATCAGACAAAGAGTGTCAGACCTGGCCTAAGACCTGTCTTGACCTACGTACACATTGACTGTCTCGTGACTGACCAGCTATATGGAGCCAATTTGAGCGTCGTTGAACGGCACACCACTAACATCACCACCGCCGCAACAAAGTCTGTGGACGTTTGAACGTCATCGCACGCTGTGGTATCAAAAGATGGCGCCTGAAAACCGGCGAGGTGGCAAACATGCCGTGAAGGACAAAGACTTGACCCACACGAAGTATGACGACTACAACCGCGAGCAGCTTGTAGCGGCAGTCAAGGAAGCCGGCTGCTACGTCAAGGACGAGAAGAAGAGCGCCATGGCAAGACGACTGGCTGATCGCGATCAAATTTCACGGCTCGAGGAGCACAGAGCTAAGCAGGAGCAAAAGGACAGAGAAAAGAAGAAAGAGCAAGAGATCAAGGAGGCAGCCAAAGCCAAGAGGTCGCGACGTCGGGCAAGAGAGCAGCGTAACGAGGACAGATATGAGAGAAGAGAATTGGGCGAAGACGTCAGTTCTGACAGCGAACATACTGAAGACCTCGAGGAGCGTGGTAGGTATGACGCGCACAAACTTACAGTAACTGGTGGCGAGGTGCTGAGCGACGACACATGGGAGGACACCGGCTCTGAGATCAGTGTGCGCTCTAGAAACCCCCCTATTGCCCCCAGCTGCAGGCTGCGCTTGTATGAATGGGCGTACCCTTTTGCGCCATCACCCAGAATGCCTGCCAACTTCTGTTCTGAGCTGTTCCCCGCCCCGCTCACGTATGTGCCTCTAAGGCTCACAACCATGTTCACAGGAGAGAAGGTCACGCTTCCTGGACTGAAATACCCAGCAGGTGTCGACTCAGATTTTGTCCCGATTCTCGACCCGCTTGTCCGGGTTGCTGCGCGCCATGGGCATACTACTGGCCTATTGGCCCACGCGACTATCGAGCGCGCATCCACCTGGGCGACGCGTACTATCGTCCATGGCTGGAATGGCCGTATATACCTCTCACTTCCACCAAGAAACCCCAAAGACACTCAGCTCGACGAATTTTATCACAAACTGGACACCGAAAGATTGAAGCTTCTGCAGCCGACGCCAGGTGCTACAGATGCCAAAAAGGACCGCAGCGTCAGGCTCGCACAGCGCTCGGCTGGCAAGCGAAGGGCGATTGCTGAAGTATACGATGCATCCCAATGGCAACCGCTTGCTTTGGGATTCATGCCTGCTCAATTAGATTGGGAGCCGGAAATGAAGGACACGTACCTTCGAAATGCTGAGTTCACAATTGACAGCCTTTTCTATGTCCGGTTTCCTGGCTGCGATCTACCACATTATTGCTTTTGGACCAGGCCAGGCGAGTGGGTTGATCCTACGACGCCAGATCCCTCGTGGAGTGTCGAACTCGGTGAGTGTCGGGCCAGCGTCGAGAAGGTGTCGTCGCCGAGAGGAAGTTTGAAAGCCAGAAACCTCACAGCACGAGCTGTGCAGAGCCCTCTGACTGAATCTGACCCAGCAGCTGTACTTTCGTCCATCGAACGTGCTCTGATCGCGGAGGGTCTAGCTGCCGTCTTAGCTGAGTGCCGAGCGGCTGCTATCGCCTCCGGTAAAGGGGACATGTGGCGTGTCTTCACAGCCCAGCTTCCCACGTTGTATCCAAGCAGCACAATGCCTCATGCGCCACCATTGGAGCCAACGCAGGGTGTGTGCGTGGCGGAAAAGATCACCGCACTCCTTTGCGATCAGGACGTCCTGCCCCTGACAGGACAAGAGAGCTGGACTCGATTGGACGATGATTACTGGGAAGTTGTCTCAAGCCACAAGACTCACGAACTAGAATCGTTGAGTCTCCAGCATCCACCTCACCACCATACAAACATTATAATAGAGGCACAGGAAGAAGACACGCCGCAAGCCCTCTACCGTCGCCGCAGCGACGACACACCTCCCACAACTTCTCCACCCCCCAAGCACCAGCACATCCTAACTTGGCTTAACGAACTTGACCACACCAACCCACCGCGCCTCACACCTACCACTCCCCTCCTATCTACCCCCTTATCCTCCACCCCCATCTCACCTCTTGACCTCAACAACAGCGCCGCACCCCCAACCTGCCCATTCTGCAATACCTCCTGGCGCTGGACCAGCGAGCCCGACCGCGCCGCACACATGCTCTCGCACTCGCACATCTCCCCTCCTCCTGTCGCAGAAGTGTGTCGTATTGATGGTGTCGGGGTGGGCGCTAAGCGGCGATTCAGCATGCTTAGCATCAATACGTTGACGAGTTATCATGTTAATGTGGGCAATGGGAGGAAGGCGCTGAGGATTGGGGTTGCGGCGGGGTTGGTGGAGGGAGCGAGGAAGGTGGGGAGCGAGCCTAGTCCGTATACAAGGGAGATTAGGAGGGTGAGAAGGAGGAAGGGGTGGCTGGGGAGGGTGTCGGGGAGGGGAGGAGGTGAAGCGAGGGATGGAGAGGGGGAAGGGTGGTTTGGTCATGATGAACGAGGGTGCTGAAAGGTGTATGTGTTAACGTGGACACGGAGAATTGATATGTCATGGGTCTGTGGTGTGGTTTGTCTCTTAAATCGGTAAAGGTGTGTTTGGACTCGCACAGCGCTATTATAATAAAACAAAAAGCTAGACTATTACCTTTACTTTTGATAAAAGCGTAATCTACGTGGAATATACCTACACATGTTGTAAGCCCCAAGCAGATTGCAGCGATCCCATCCGCACCCTTCGCAATCAACCTGCGATCAGTCTGCATCTAGCCAGCAAGTGGCTCCCTCTCACTTCCTCTCGAATCCAACTCGAAACCCCCCTCTTTCCCCAACCTCCTTACTCTCCTCATCAAGTTCCCAGGATGCACAACCGCCATCACTACCACAATGACCAACATAAACCCCCCGTCAAAAACATACAACGGCACCTCACTGTTCACCAACCACCCCTTGTCTGCCTGCTTAAACTCCGCAATCCTAACAAGATTCCTTGTAAGAAAGAGCGCACTCACACAATACAATCCGCAAACCACCATCCGCCACGCCAATAACCCCTCTCGCCCGGACACACGCGTGGGGCTGCGCTCCAATCTCACATGCACCACCGCCACCACCCCAACATAAACCCCGAAGACAACTACTTGAGTGACCAGCCCAGCCATAACGAGCGTTGTACCGGTCTGCAGTGTCCCAACATCCGCACGCATCGCACTCCCCGCGATCTGGCTGACGAAGCACCCGACATCGACCAGCACGAACAGCTTAGATACCCAGCGCAGACTCACGGGCGCGTAGTGCGCGGCGTCTAGCGCGGTGGCGACGCGTTTCAGTGACATGTAGATTGTGGCTGCCAGCATGGGTGCGGCGCCCATGATGAGGAGGGTGGAGAGGATGAAGGGGAGGATTTGGTGCGTGTTGTTGTGGGATTGGGAGCGGAGGTAGTAGGATCCTGCTTCCACTGGTCGAGGGTGTTAGACTCAATGGAATAGGGTGGATGAGTATTTGGATAGACATGTAGGAGGATGGAGAGGAAGGTGTACGTACTGGCGGTGCCGAGGATCATGGGGAGTGGGAACCAGGCTCGGTATGGGAACATGAGGATGATGTGGAGGGCGCCGGCGGTCGCGAAGAGCGCGGTGAAGGCTAGGGCAGCCGTTTCTGAAGGGCTGTAGGGGTATAGCGGTTGATCGGCGTAGCCATCTTTGCGGGGGTGCAGGTGGTGTAGCATAGTTTTGTGAGGTACGAATGTATGTGATGTCTTTGGGGAGGATTGGTGTGGGTGTAGTAGTGTCCCGATGGCTGGGCGCTAGATAAGCACATAACATGTTGATAGAGCTCAAGGCTTTATAAGAGTTTGTTTATTTGTTTTCTGTGTTGACTGGTACAAAGTTGCGTCGCTTTCGGTGCGAATACGAAAAGTGCGTATCGTCGTATTCTGGGAGCGCTGGCTAATCAACGCTTTGATACTAGTTGTTCTCCCAGGGTTTTCATTCGAAGAATATCAATGAAATCGTCCGAACAGGAAGAGCTTGCGAGTGTTGCGTAATCTGATGTGGCAGTGCTATGCACGGCTGCGAGTTTCATACTGCGGGATGCTCGAGGAGTGGATTCGAGAGTCGATTTTACACACGGTATAAGGGTAGAGTCGAGGAACTTCGTCACTAAGATCCGCCCACCAGTTACCGGCGTGCCGATAGACGACCGACTTAGGTACCTGCTGCTTTATGAAGACATGCTGACGAGTAGAAGCGTGTTTCCACCAACGCAAGGGCCTCAAGACACTACTCTACTTGAGAGCCCTGTGCCCTCAATATCGACATAAGATTGCTCACACTGGTAAGCGTAGAAGGGTGATTCGAAAGACTTGGAATACAAAAAGCTGGATTCAAGTCAGTGCTCATGTCTTTCTACTCATGTGACGAATACTAACCTTTAGCCTCACATTTCTACGCAAGAAAAACTGTCTGCAGCAAAGGATTCTGCTCCGCTGCAGTTTGATCGTCCATTATGCCATGAACATATGTATCTCCAATCAGTTCAAAGGTCTGGTGATTGCTGAAGCATCGTGTTTCTTTTTCTGTCTCGTGTCCTGTCGACACGAGAGTCTCGACCGCTTCATTGTGACAGAAGCTGGGCTTTTCTGCTCGCCGAAGAAGAAGAGGGACCTTGCTTCCCAGCAAGAAATAGACGCTATCTCCATTGGTGAGCGAGCTGGGCCCGATCCCGATGTGACCTTTAGAAGTCATGAAGAATTTTCTTCCCCAACTGGCGCATTTAACGGCATAGTCAAAAGCATTCCTGTCCTCAATGTGCTTCATAATTTGAGGGGGTACATACATGAAGCCATTAGATATGCCTAGGCTCCTCAGAAAGTCTTTTGCCAATGGGTCGTCCTTCGTGTATTGGTTCAAACGGCTTGCGAGCTCTGCATCCATATATCGTTCAAAGGCTCTCCCTGTCTCAATCCGTGTCGAATACAGTATGTCAGCGCAAAGAGTCCTCCCGAAAGCATGTAGTGGATTCCCGCCTGAAATGTGTCCCTCAGTTGTATGCCGATCAAACTCTTGTCTCCAACGGGATATTGTATCCCACATATGTTGAATCGTACCTTCTAAGGGGTCGGTGTCATGCCATTTTATGTAGTCAACATAGATCCCTTGAACCTCCAATATGGATCTACCATGTAGCCGGACAAGACCTGGCGAACGGCTCGAGGCGTTATAGGATGTGAATTGAGACAATCGTCCCAACTCCAGAGGTTGTGGCGAGACACTCCAATCTGTGATCCAGGACGGATATTTCTTTGTGGCCTCAGCGCCTCGAAGAGTTCCAGCGAGAATATCCAAACAGCCCGAGCTCGTGATTATGTCCTTGCTTACTTTGAGCCAGACCTCTCCTGGTTCGAGGCTATAGTCGGCTCTCCACGGGCCGTTCGGTCCCCATTGACGAACAAGGTTAAGCAGGGCGAATACTTTATCTCTCTCGTCTGATGCTTTCCTGGAACGAAACGTGCGTAAAAGAATGAGAAGCGAAGTTGGCTGGTGACGCAACCATTCTTGTCTCGTCGCATCAATGCTAGCGATGACATGATAGAAATCTAAAAGAGGGTCCAAAAACTCATCGATTGATACCGGTTCGATATTACCTTCAAGTCGACTACCACCGTAGTTCGCGGCAGCGCACGAAAACATTGTCCAGGGCGCCAAAATGTTGCTGAAGCGAATTGTTGCCTTTTGCGCAATTACTGTCTCCTGCACCACCCAAATTCTTTGCCACTGGATGCGTAAGCAATCAGTTAGCAAAGCCCATGCATTATTAATTGAAAAAGAATGTCATTGAAAAAGGGGAAGCACCGTACCCAGGACTGACTCATCAGCGCTTGAATGCCAGACACGATGCTGTTACTCAAGAACCAATTGCTCAGGAAATCTATGTTTGCTGGTGCCATGCCCCGTGAGAGATGGTAGATAACGCAGAAGGCTCCATATACGTCCTCTGTTTCACCAGCTGATTTTTGGCATGCCTGATAATGTAGATCTACTTTGGGCAAATCTCTCTCATCATCGTACCATTCTATTAGGCGAGCTTCTTCAATGGGCTCTGTTGGTCGCTGGCCGTCAATTTTGCTGTGCTCCCCCAGCCAGATAACCACCTCGCGGCTATTCTCGTAAATTTCTCTCATCATCGCAACCTGTAGTGACCGCTCCTTGATATCTTGTTGATTTATGCACAGGAAGTCTATCCAGATAACGAATGGGACTTGAACATGCCGCAGCCGCCGAAGCGCATGGAAAAGGTTGG
This sequence comes from Epicoccum sorghinum, assembly GCA_020272525.1. Classification (NCBI taxonomy): domain Eukaryota; kingdom Fungi; phylum Ascomycota; class Dothideomycetes; order Pleosporales; family Didymellaceae; genus Epicoccum; species Epicoccum sorghinum. The sequence continues at coordinate 1,611,961 of VXJJ01000021.1, forward strand.
CACCGACCTCGACATCCACACCATTGCAAGAGATCTTTACATTTGGTGTAGGCTGGTCCAATTCCCAAGCATATGACAGGGCCTTGTAAGGTGTCGTTGTTCCTAATGGAGTTTCGAAGATGTCGCAAACAATGTCTTTGTCCCAATCGCCGGGCAAGATTCTGACCAGTCGTATAACACCAGAGTCGGGGAGAGCAGAGTACAAGGCTTTGTTGCGATTACTCATGATTTGGCTTGTACCCTCAGTCTCCATGTCGAAGGCCGTTGTCTGACTGGGATGATGGTTGGCCTGGAACGTGCGCCGACAACTCAGGCTCTGTCGATTGCGGTGGGCTTGAGAAGTACGAGAAGGTGGCGGGTCGGAAATTAACGGCGGGTCTGCGATATGAAGGTACCTGTTAGCTAAGGACGTGTATTGCAAGTCCTTTTAAACCAACGCGATGGCTGATATGGAGACCGGTTGTGGCTTCAAAGTGGATCGACAGCACCGACGGACAGTGCGGGGCAGTGACAAGGCTGTGCAGCAAATATGAGGCAGCATATCACGAAGGCTGCCGCACTGGCCTGCACAGGCAAGTGAATCCTATACACGTTACACAAACTTAGCACTCCATTCATTGAGTATATGTGACAGATGCAGTCCTCTATCTACTGCCCCCCCCCCCTTTTCTATCCCACCTCTACACCTCTTCTTCCACACAAGAATGACAGTACTCACAAGCACTTCTTTCTCGAAAGAGAGAAATCCGTTACTGAGCACACCACTCCCAGCCTCGGACCACGTCCTAAATCACAACGGTCCCGTTCTGCCCCATAATCAGCCCAGCCTCACCCGGGATGACAGTCCCATTCTCAATCCCAGCAGCATGACCCCTAGCCAGCATACCATACACCGGCAAATACCTATCCAGATACGGCAGCACCTCCTTAGCACCAGGCGACGCGCGCCAGTCACGCATGAGATCGCAAACAATCGAGAACAAGCTAACCAGCTGGACCCCCGCCTTCTCCATGCGCGAGTTGGCCGTGTCGCGGATCAGTTGCGTGGTCGTGCCCGAGCCCTCGATGTTGGCGAACACAGAGTAGCCTTCGGCGCGCAGGGAGAGGGCCAGGAACGCGGTGCACACGTCTGTTACGATGCCTGCGACGATGATTTGCTTCTTGCCTGAGGCTTTGACTGCGGCGCGGAACTCGGCGTTGTCCCAGGCGCTGGGGAGGGGTTAGTTTTGGGTTATGGAAGAGCAGAGGTGCTGGGGGATTGGCGTACTTTACTTCGCCCTGGCGCCGGATGAGGGGCGCGTTGGGGTACATCTCGATCATCTCCTTGGGCAGGGGGCCGTTGGGACCGGTGTCCGCGGAAGTGGTCATGATGACGGGTAGGTCGAAGAGCTTACCGAGCTCCGCGTGCGCCATCATGTTGTCGCGGTACAGCGTGGGGTCCCAGTCGCGGGCGAGCTGGTAGAGGCCGACTTGGAGGTCGAGAATTAGTAGGAGCTATGAAGTATGTTAGATTGGAGCTTGGAACGATGGTAACTTCGCTCGTAGGGGTGCACACGAACCGAGTTGTTCTTGTCGATACGCTCCCATGGTACAGCTGAGGGATGTCAGTTCAAGCCAAGTTCCATGGTTTGAGCTTTCGGATTCATACCATCACCGCGGACGGCGGAGAAAACTGTAGCAGCCAGGAACACTAGACTTGCTCCGAACTTCATCTTGAGAAATGGTTTACCGTTGATTGGAATTGTGAGGTCTCTACTTGGACGCTGAGGCGATGGGACCGCTGTGATGAATTTCTGATAGTTGTACCCTCGACCTTTTATACATGAATTGCTTGCCCCTGCCACCAAGCTATACCTTCACGTCGGTCATGTAAGCTCTAATGAAGCCACAGAGCGATATCGTACGGAATACGACCAGTCTATTCGCCCACTGAATGCGTACTTGGTAATACTGCCGTTATCGGTTTGCATGGGGTCACATGGATGCTGCAGGGTGGTTTCACTTGCGGTGAGACTGAGCTCTCCGGTCGATTTCGAAGACTTGACTAGCGAGTTTGATAGCAAGGTCTCAGGCCCTGAGCGTTCAATTGGCGGAACATTGCCGGAAAGCGTTGTGCAACGGTCGGCTATTCAAGCCGATTCTGAATCTCTTTGCCTTTGCCGTTCGTGAAGCGTACCTAAGCGAGGGCAATCTTGAGATCTTGGGCCAAATATGGTCTTTGATAATCACTGGGTACATATGACTGCTCCGGTTCTGAGGCTGCCCAGGCTTTGTTCTTCGCCTCAGGCTGTCCGGTAGCAGGCTTGTTCTGCACGTAAGCAGTCCGTCTGTCCCTGAGTATCCACGTTAGGCCGTCTATAGGAGGTAATTGAAGGAATTCAATGCAGTTTGAGGTATCAGAAGTGGAGCAACGCTCTATGGCTAGTCAATCAGATATGATTCTCTGCCTGCCCTACGGAGCTTTCCAAGCAGAGGCGGCCAGTCTCGCATGTGCTTGGCTGTTTGTGGTTCGACTTAACTTTTTCTTTTCGTGATTCTCAGTGGGAGCTAATGCGCAAGGCTGTATAATCGCCACAGCTCGGAATTCAAAGCCGATGTCGAGTGCAATGGCGTTCTCCGATACGACGGTGTGTGGGGACAAGGGTGGGGCTTCTAGCATCAAAAGGCGGCTGACAGAGGATCAGTCATCGTAGCCAAGACTGTGCTACATGCATGACCTCTACAAACGTGATTGAACAACTTTTGTAAGACTTTGGTCATACATTACATTACTACGGTATGAAGTGAGTGTTTAACATTTGTACATATTCCAGCTGCAGCATCAAATGCACGTCTAAGCCGGGACGCCATTGCGACCGAGGAAGTCCTGAATGACCTTGTAGCCAGCAGTAGCGTTGTAGTGGAAGTTAAGACCGTGACCGGTGTTGGGCTGAATGACAGCCTCAAAAGCAGATGCAGCAGGGTATGCAGCCTTGACGCCTCCGGGGATGGTGGTAGCATTGATGCCCTGGACCATGCCATAGCAGTTGCCTCCACAGAACGGAACGTCGTGCTGACCGGTGATAACAAGCACGGGCCCAGTGAAAGGAGACATCTTCGGCGCGTTGCCGATGGTCAAGAGCTCACCAGCCGTTACAGGCTGCTTGGTCTTCTCTCCTTCGACAGCAAAGCCAACGTCGAACATGCCAGGGAAGAGGAAGGCGTATTGAAGGTTGGTAAGGTCTGCGTGTGAGAAGTAGCCGGACGGGTAGTTGTACTGGAAGACTGTGTGGTTGTAGCCGTTGATCAGATCATTGATCTCGGTGGAGCCGACGTAGTTCCAGACCTCTGAAGAGTCGACATTGGCGCCGATCTTATTAAGAATGGCTGTGAGGCCAGGAATAATGTCTCCCTGGACACCATACTGCTTGGCAAGAGCCTGAACACCAGCAGCAGACACATTACCAAATCGGAAGGGCTGGTTCAGACGTGCGCTGTGCAGGTTCCAGCCGGCCACAATGTAGGGAAGGAACATTCCGGCACCGGAGTAGCCAGTAAGAATGACACCATCAGTATTGTTTGGGTACAGCGCAGAGAGCCAGTAGGACTGAACAGAGCCGAAAGAGTGACCAACGTGGACGACCTTGCTGTAGGAGCAGCTGATCTCATGGATCAAACCGGCGCGCAGCTTCTTGGTGACCTCGTTGAGTGCCTCAACCTCGGCATTGGCCTGGATCTCGTTGAAAGGATCGCCGTGAGAGGAGTTGCCAATACCGTAACGATCAATTGCAAGGGTACTGTATCCAGCGGCGGTGGCTACGTCGACGTAGGAGTAGTTGTAGTTGGCATATGGCAAGTCCCAGTAACTGCTAAGGGTTAGACAGGCCCGAGAACGTTCAATGCTATACTTACGTCTTATCGAAGCCAATTCCGTGAGATAAGATTTGAGCAACTCCCTTACTACCGCCATCAGGTGTGCAATACTGCGCAGAGATTTGGATGCTCTTCTGAAGCGTCTGGAAGCCGGTTTGAAGAGCGGCGGTGTAGTTGTACTGGTATTCATTGAATCGAGTCCAGAATGCGCTAACATCGAGGTTGTTCTCGACTGGAACTTCCTTGTAAACACCTTGACGAGACGAGATGTCGACGGGAATACTAAGTGTCTGGCATTGCTTTGCAGCAGCGTAGCCAACAAAGCAGGCGGCAGCTAGTGCTTTCAGTGTAGGTGACATCGTGTGTACCTGTGTGATGGTGACGGGTACGTGCTTCGTCGAGAAAGAGATAAGGGTGAACGGAAGACCAATTGTTGTTGTGATCAGAGGCGCATTATTATATGAAAGTAGTCAGGTACCCAGTGAATGTAGCAGCAGCTAGTTCCTTGTACCCCAATCGGACCAGAAGGCGAACTCTTACTCGGTTAAGGTAAGTGGATCATTTCCGTTCGCTCCCGCCAGTCTGGAAATCGAAATAGCTTTATTTGGAATCCGGTCTTACAAGCAGCTCGGCATGAAGGATCACGATCACTCCCCAGTCCTGACAGCAGTGTCGTGAGCGGATACTGTGCAACCGAACGCTGACAAGTGCCGAGCAGTGCCGGGTGTTTTGCGAATATCCATATCAAATTCAACTGTTGTTGTTGATCGAAGCTGCTTTGTCAGACTGCATGTCTCTCCTGTCAGGATACAGGAAGCTGAAGACTATGGCATCATAGCCCCCTATGGGCAGCTCCTGGAGCTAAGGTCATGCAGCTAGCTTCAATGATTGATAGTCTAGCGTACGTTAGCAGCGGACCCGGCACGGGTAGCCCCAGACTACGATGAGGAACATCATGATGTGGTGATTTGGCATACGGGGAAATAACCCGCCCAGCTTGGGATGACAAAGAGCACCGTTGGTCAAGATGTGATATGCTGCATTGCTACCACAGAAGAACGACAGACGCTGCGCGTTGCTTATCTTAGCATTGACCGGCGCTGAGTCCACCTTGCAGACATGACTATTGGGGCGTGACCTTTGATGAGCCGTGCGAGTGAAGTGGTGTTGCTATCGCTGCAGGGTACACAACATTGCTGTATGGCGGGATTAAGTGCCCTGTCGGAGACAACGCTGCGCTGCTACTGGGTACAGCAGCTGCCTGCCGAACCTTCGACGCCTTAGAATAACAAAAGAAAAATGGAGGGCTTTTGGAATAAATGATTTACCTCCAAACCGTTGTTCGATCAGCAGGACGCTACGAACCATGGTTGTTGTTGATGACGACGCCATTTGGAATTGCCCAGGCTCTTCTCTCGGGAGCGATGGCTGCCGTGAACGTCATGACGCCCTAAACGGTGACAACGCGTCTACCGTCAAAATTGAACGGCACAATCAATCTTCCGTAGCCTGTTCACCGAGGGTCCGCGACATCGGCACATTGGCATGAAGCTGCGACACAACAATGAACGATCTTGGGGAGTCTATGATCCGGCCCCACTCATTTTCCACCCTTACTGACTGGCCTGCGGACTATTGCGCCTTTTCACTTACGAAGTCATGATTGGATGTTATGGCGACTGAAATCTGGAAGTCGACACTGTTATTGTACCTATTGTGATCTACTGATACTGCTGTTCCTAGTAGGAGTAGACATTCAACAGTAAGTTGTAAGTCTTGTTACTAGCCTGGGATGCGCACTTGCGACTGCGTCTATCAAATTTTCCCTTTTGATCATACGCTGTCGTCGTTCGACGTTCGAACACGTTGCACGCTCTTGGCGTGCCACACGTGCTACAAAGGTAACTACGCGACCGATTTCGTCAATCAGCCGTACGCGTGCTTGACTCTCGTTTGTACTACTCTACCACGCAACACAAGGACAAGGCTGTGCAGTCGCCAATATGACGAGTACAGACGTGTTCGGGAGCAAAGGAGATTATTTGCTGATGACGTGGTGTTACCACGTATCTGTCAAGCGCTCTTTTTCTTTAACATGTAGTCACCGCCTCGTACTGCCTTGTAGATGCCGTAGAACCCACTAAGCAGAGCATTGCTTCTGATCACGCGTTTCAAAAGCCCCTTGACACCTCCACCAAAGTTCTCTTTCTTCTGGCCGCGATCTCGCACCTTCTCCCAAATTGATGGTAGTGCAGTCGCTCCATACCTCTCCCTGAGTTGGTCGTACTTTTGCTTATCATACTGCTGCCACCATTCGTCCTCTGTGTAGAAAACCCGCGAGTACAGCCACTTGAGTCCTCCGAGCTCGCTGGTTCTCCTCTCCAGCTCACGATTTGCGCGCACATACTCAGTCTCGGAAGAAGGGTATGGACCCCAGACACCGACATTGATGTATTCGCCTTCGTATGCCTGCCCAGTCTGATCCTTCCCATCCACTGGTCCGTGGACCATTTTGGGATGGCCCATTGACACTCGCCCATCTTTGCGTAGTGGACACAGCCATAGAGGATAAACCCCAAACTTGTCGTCTACGTAGTCCACGAATGCTTTCGCATTGCCCGCTGGAAACGCGATATCCTGGATGATGTAGCGGTCGGTGTAGCGTGATACATGCAGTGCGTGATACATAATACGGGTATGCATGAAATAGTCGAGAAGTACGCGGAAGATGTACCAGAAAGGCACGAAGAAATGGTGGTATGCGTACATTCCCATCCAGAACGCACCGCGGTCGTAACGGAAGAGATAGTCTTCGATAGGCACAAGCTCAGTAGTGGCAGTTCCCGAGGAGATAAGGCTTCTGGCGTGGATCCAGAACCATTCATCCCATGGCCTTGAGAAGCGACGGACAGGTATGCGCGGTGAGGAAGGCTCGCAAACCAGGCGACCAGAAACGACGACCCCTGAGCTCTTCGAGAACAGAACACCATCCACATAGTCGTTCTCTTCTTTTCCAGTCTCTTTCTGCAACACGGCCATCGCCTGCTCACTGGACGTGATCGGATGATACGTGACTTCAACCCAGCTCCTCAAAGGGACCAACATGACCTCCACAAGTGTCAGTACGCCAAGGGTTCCGAAGCTGCCTCTTAGTCCATCGAAAAGCTCAGCGTTTTCCGTTGCCGAGCAATTGACGAGCGTACCATCAGCAAGCACGACCTCCGCTCTGACAACCGTACGATCGAAGAATCCATACTTGAAACTACTGCTCTCGCCTGCAGTTCCAACAAACCCTCCTCCAACGGTGATACCAGGAAACTCCATCACTACTGGCGGAAGATATCCCATCGCTGTAGTTGTAGCTACCAGAGCATCCATAGGCACGTTTGGTTCCACAAGCGCGGTCTGGGTTGACGTATCGATGGAGAGTACATTGTTGAAGGAGGAAACATCTATGACTGTCGAAGGGTCAAAACCAGCATGGCGCGTACTGTTTGTGCTGCCGTGGTAGACACGGAATGGTGTCGAGGTGCTGTGGAAATGCGCAATACGGGACTTCAAGATCGACACGCGCTCAGCGTGGGATGCGCCGCTGGACGTGTCCATGTTCGAAACACTCATGGGCAGCCGATTATCTGCAACACTTGATCGATTCAAGACGTCCAGGTTTGTGCGGTCAATCTACAATAATCGCCACGTGGCTGGTGTCAGTGGCTTGCCTGCGCTAGCGATTCAAACCTGCTGTGGTGAGCTCGAAGACTTGCAAAACAGCTGGCACGACTTTTATACAGAATGCACGACCCCTTCCGGCTCCGTGCGGCTCTTGTTCACAACAGCCTCCTGTGCAGCCCTTGCTGAAGCTTCCGTACTTATCTGGTACCTGCAGCCGATTCGAAGCATGGATCTAGTCGGCATACGTCACCGAATTATGTGGGGTTCTTTGCTCCGGATCTTCCGGTAGGGACGTCCAGACGTTTGAAGTTCGCGCACGCGTCAAGTCGCACTCGACGAGGCTGAAGAGGACGTTGCGATAGGAAATTTGCACGATTAATTTATGGACCGATGGGATACTGTCCGAATTGCAAGGGCAATACGCCGTTGCGTCAGAGGCAATGCGAGCCGACGCGCATCAACGACAGCCGAGCTTCCGCAGCCAGACGGAAGGAAGGGTTCAATAGCTTGGAGTGTGGAGTAGGCTCAGCCCAACACGCTTATTCGAGACATCGACGACATCAGATTAGCATGTGTTCCTCTTCCACATTCCTAACCTCTGCATTCCTGGTTGGAGTATTTTGTGACCCCTGTTATTGACTGCCATAACACGAGCAAGAGATGGAAGGACACAAGAAGACCGTTGCGACGCTTGCTTCACAGGTCAAGCAATTCAGTGCCACGAAAACACCATTCAGAATATATCATGGCTCTACATTGTCGACCCGACACTCACCTCGCCAACGTAATCAGATCATTGACGTCAGCTCTCTCAATCATGTTCTGAAGTTCGATAAGTCGAGTAAAACTGTTCTTGTGGAGCCCAATGTCCCTATGGATCAGCTTGTAGATGCGACTCTTGCCCAAGGACTACTGCCGAAGGTAGTAATGGAATTGCCGAACATCACTGTAGGCGGTGGGTAAGTCAAAGCAATCCACGCTCACATCACTTGGGGCTACACGTCAACAGATGCTCTAGTACATTGATTGCAACAGCGAACGCTGCTAATAAGACTTCCTTCGTACAGATTTGCAGGGACAAGTGGAGAGAGCAGCTCGTTTAGATACGGGCTTTTTGACAGTACGATAAAGGGAATTGAGATCATCCTGGGGAATGGCGACATCGTCTGGGCATCCCCTGATGAGCACCGAGATTTGTTTTTCACCGCAGCTGGGAGCTGCGGAAGCCTTGGAGTTATCACATTGCTCGAGATGGAGCTCATTGATGCGCGGACCCATGTCGAGTTGGAGTACATTCCAGTCAGCGGGACTGAAGATGCTGTAGTGCAGCTCAAACGCTATCAACATCAATCAGATGTTGCTTACATGGACGGCATCCTTTACTCTCAAACCAGCGGAGTCGTCATGATCGGCCGACTCACAGACCAGTCAATCTCTGGTCGAGTACAAAGGTTCGATCGAGCTTCAGATCCGTGGTTCTACATGCACGCAGAGTCCATCTTGAACTCTCTCGCCCACACATCAAAGGCATTCTCCAGGCCTACCACACACAAAGAGTATGTTCCCGTCAAGACCTATCTATTCCGCTATGATCGTGGCGTCTTCTGGTCTGGCCTCCGTGCCTTCAAGTACTTCGTCACACCCTTCAACGCCTTAACCCGATTTCTTCTGGATCCATTCATGTACAGTCGTACGATGGTACATGCCCTCCACCGTTCGGGCATCGCTGCTCAAACCATCATCCAGGACTTTGCCGTGCCCTATTCTTCAGCTTCGGAATTCATTGACTGGACTGATGAGCGAACTGGGATTTGGCCACTTTGGCTGTGCCCTGTGAAGTCTGCTCCCTTGGATCAACGCTCCTTTTCACAGGGTAACAACATCAAAGATGACATCCTCCTCGATGTGGGCATCTGGGATATGGGACCAAAGGACTCGCATGCTTTCATCAGGCTCAACCGCGACTTTGAGCAAAAGGTTACTCAGCTAGGAGGCATGAAGTGTCTGTACGCTCATGCGTACTACACGGAGCAAGAGTTCTGGGACATCTATGATAAGGACAAGTATATGGCCCTGAGAAAGAAATATCATGCCGAAAGCCTGCCATCGGTATACGACAAGGTCAAAGTGGATTTGCAAGGTGTCGCGGGTGGTGAGGTGCAGAAGATTGAAGTGAATTGGACCGATTGGGCATACACGCGCTTCTGGGATACCTGGCCGTTGGGCGGTCTGTATGGGGTTGCAAGCGCAACGAAGGGATTTCTGGTAAAGAGTGATTTCCTCTTGAAGCGGTAATTGGTAGATTAGGATAGTTCGTTACACGCATTAGTTTTCGTTCATACAGATACAGCGTTCACCTTCCTATTCCCATCACATCACGACAACGGCATAATAATGCAATAAGATCCCGGTCAATCAGGAACGCGCATTCTAAAAGCAGCGATGTGATGGTAAGGAATCGCAGACGCCACGAACTGTTTTCTGGTAGAGACAGAAAAAAGGAAATGATCTTTTCATGTGATCAATGGTTGCCTGAAGAACATCAGAGAAGACATCTGGACATTGCGCATTTGCACCTCCAAACTGTGAAGAAATCTTGGTAAGTATGCATATACAGAGTGCTAGAGCGCATATGTAGTGACTACACTGCTATACAAAAGACAAGCATTGATCCACGTGGTCTGCAAAGTATTTGAAGAAAAGTTGTGCCTGTGCCGTATCGAAATGAAAGATCGCCGTTGCAGCAAGATCATCTCCGCTGTCGCAGGATGCCCCTTGCAACGCCTGGACATGTGCCTGGATTGAGAATGCTGGCCTCTGATTGGCGCGAGCTCCTAGCTGGTGAGCTTGCTCTTAACATTTTGCAACGCGTTATCATGACGTCGCGAGCAACAACAAAAGCGTGCTTTGCGCTGCAGAGCTCCTGCAAATGCGTGTAGGACGCAATCGCAGCAGCTGGAGACATTGCAAAACAGGATCTGACGCTCTTCCATTCGCAAACGCGTGAGTGAACGACGCGTTTTGACCCCTGCTCAAGGCAGCAAAGATCCTGGTTCTTGGTGCGAGTTGACGTAGCGAAAACCTCTCCATGCCCAGCCACCGCAATTCACCAGCAGCCCGCGTCCAGTGATTGCGCCGTGATTTCACTGGGCAGCCCCTCTCCGCCTTGTCCATAATATAGTTCTCATACAAAACCTTTTCGACCAGCTGCCCTGCGATCGTTCCTGCCGCACCACGGGTTTCCCCACTTCCAACTCAGCAAGCGCCGCTTGGACCGCATTGCCAGCAAACACAGGGCGCTTGACGATCAGCGTGTCATTGCAACATCTTTTTGTTTCTTGGATAGCCGGACACGCCCGTTTGACGCGTAGGCACCGCTCTGAAAACCTCTGGCGGCGCGGGCATTGACGTGACCAAGGTACGAAGGCCGACACGCCCAAACACAAGCAGCAGCTATGGCTCGTCTCAGCGGCCTCCCCAGCGAGCACCACCACGAAGGGCCCGGTGACGCGCCGCGACGTCGGCGGGGTCGCCCATCGAAGAGCTCTCAGAGCAGCCAGGAAGAGGTTCCAACACTGGCGTCCACAGGCAAGCGTTCTGCCTCGCCGCTCGCGTCACAGTCACAATCCAAGCGCACAAAACGCGTACAGACTATCGTCGAGGAGGAGGAAGAGGATGGCGACGATGGCTCTTCCCAGCTCGAGGCAGAGTTCAGGCAGTCGGTGACGCGTATTCAGTTTGCTCCGGTCGATGCCGTCCCAACTGAGATCCAGTCGTCACCTATTGTGCGTCGCAACCGCCGCCATTCAGAGCCTGTTGTGGCTGCTCAGGATGACGACGAAGAGGACGACATCCTTGCCGGGCCTTCCACACAGCCTGCTCCGGGCCTGACACCACATCTGGACCGCATTGGTGCCGCCCGCGGCAAGTTTGCCAGCCGACGCCGCGAACGCATGTCCATGCCGGCCCAGCTTCATGTCGAGCGCTTTGACGACGCCGATATTAATGGTCACCGCTTCCAGTATGCGCCTCTTACAGCGGTGCTCGATGGCCGCACCCGCCGCCGCCTCCGTCGCAGTCACCTTAGCCAGGAAGTCAACGAGATCGAGGACGACAGGAAGCGAGGCAAGAAGCAATTGCTCGAGCTCCGCCGTGAACTCAAGAAGCGCGACGAGAAAATCCAAGATCTCGAGTTCCGTCTGGAAGCCAGTCGTCTGGGTAACATTCAGATGAGCGACGCTGACCACGATGATCTCGCACAACAACTCGATGACGCTCGCCGGGAGCTTGACGATCTGCGTAACAGCGCGCAGTACATTGGTGGCGGTAGCAGTGATCGCGATCTCAGCCGAGAGCTTGATGATTCTGCTGAGCCTTTCGAGAACGAGGACGATGACGACGACTTCATGCTTGTCGATCCTACGGAGCTCAACGTTTCGCAGGATCTCGAGATGGAATATACGCCCAACGGCCCCTACGCGTCGCGCGTGCTGGAGCTATCACAGGAAGTCACCTTCGAGCATCTGCCTTCTATCAGGCAATTGCGCGACGACGCGTCGGACGACAACGATGAATACGTTTCTCAAACCATCTCTGATCAGGCCATCGAGCGATATGAGCGTGAGATTCAGAGACTGACTCAGGAGATGGCCGAGTCTGTTGGCGCCCTTCGCGTCATTTCGATTGAGATTCAGAACCTTGGCTTCTTGAAGCCAGGTGCCAACAGCGCCGATGTCTTGTCAGCCCTGCGCAGTGGATTCGCTGAGCTCCGCGCCGCCGTTGAGAAGTACTTCCCAGACGAGACCCACGGCATCACCAACGAGCAGCTTCTCCACAAGATCCCCAAACTCTTCAGCGGAGTTTTCTATGAACTGAGGGAGAGGACTGAGATCGTCGAAGCTGCGCGTCAGACCGAAACCCTCCTACGCCGCCAGTATGAAGGAGTACTGGACTTGCTCGGCGAGGCCGAGGAGCGCAAGACTGAGCTCGATAAGAAAGTCTACACACTCGACAAGCTCAACGAGGAGAAGCAACGCACGGTTGTCGACCTCGAGGAGCGCGTCCAGACCTTGACAGATCAATTGGAAGATCAGGAGGCAGTGCTGAGACAGAAGGACCTTCAGACCGATACTTTGGTGGAGCAGGTCGACGAGAAAGACACCGCCCTGAATGACCTTCGCGAGTCCCTCGAAACCTACCGAATCGACCTCGACAACCTCACAAAGACTTCTACCGACGCTGAGGCAGAATACCAGGAGCGCATCGCGCGTATGGAGGAGGAACATGGCGACCTTGTGGCTGACCTCCAGGCTCAGCTCAACGTTGAGCAGGAAGGCCGTGAGGCTGCCGAGGATGAGGCCGCCCAGAAGACCGACTTCATCGAGCAGTTGCAGGAGCGCGTCGCCCAGATGGAGGCTGACTTCGGTGACATCGATGAGACTCTAGCAGGCCTTCGCGAGAAGCTTGCTGCCGAAACGACAGCCCGTGCAAACCTTGAGACGGAGCGTGATGAGCAGGCCGAGCAGATCTATAAGCACAGCAACACCATCGAGAACCTCACCGAAACCATTCGTGATCTCACTGAACAGCTCGAGGCGGCGAGAGCCAACATCGTCGCTGAACGTGAACAGCGTGAGACAACGGAAGCCACGCTCGACGAAGCCAACGAGAAAATTGAGGAACTCAACGACAGGGTTCACCAGATCGGTATCCAGACCAACGAGCTTCGCTCGAAGCTATTCCAGGTTCAGCAGGAGAAGGAGCAGGAGATCGCTGAACTCAAGGAGGAGTATGAGGAGCGCGAGAACGACTTCGCCGAACAACTCGCAACCGAGAAGGAGTTGCGCGAGGGCGCACAACAAGTCGTCATCGACCTAGAGCAAGAGCTCGCTTCCCTGCGAGAATCGTTGGCGGTGTCTGAGGCTGACCTCGTTAAGATGACCGAGGCTCGTGATCAGCTTGAAGGAGATCGCGAAATCCAGGTCGGTAACATCAACAGCGAGCTCGCTGAAGCGGAGGCTAAGCTTGCCGCGCTTGAAAACTCCACCAGCTCAGAGATCGATTCGCTGCAGGCTCAGATCACAGACCTTACAAACGAGAATGCTCGTAAGCAAGCTGAAATCCAGCGTCTTGCTGAGCGTCTTGTCGAAGCCGAGCAAGCTTTCGATGCGGAGAAGGACAATTTCAATGCTACTATTGAAACTCTTGAGCGCGATCTTGCCGAGGCTCAAGCAGACAACGAGGCGTACCGTAAGGAGAACGAGTCTTTGTCTGACCGAGTTGGCCGCGAGGCAGTCGAACTACTCAGCATCACGAACTCGCATGCGGATGAGACAGGCGCACTCAAGACCGTGATCGCAACCCAAGCGGACACCATCTCCGAGCTTCAGGATCAGAACGCCACCCTCACGACCGAGCACGAGGCTCTCTTCGCCGATAAGGATGCCCAGATCGAGGAGCTCCAATTGCTCGTCGATGATCGCGCCGAGAAGTTGGCTCAGGTCGAAGCCGCTCGCCTGGACGTCGTCAAGGAGTTCGCTCAATACGAACAAGACACTCGTGACACAATCGATCGCATGACCGCACAACACCGCGCTCTACAGGAACAGAACGAAGCCATGGCTGAAGACCTGAAGAGGCGCGGCGCTGATGCTGTTGCCGCTGTTCGTGCAATGAAGATCCAGGGCCTTGAGGTCAAGACCTCCGGCGTGAACCTGCATCGCGTCGCCACAGGCAAGGTGGGGAAGATTACCGAGAAGGTCAAGATTGGAAAGAAGAACAAGGGAGGCAGAAAGATTGCGAAGAGGCAGTGGGACAGCGGTTTTGGAGTTGACGAAAATGTTGAGGATGAAATTGACGGAGCAGAGGTTGGAGAGGCAGCCTAAGACGTCGTTGTCTGGATACATTCTTCTTGGTGTACAGTTTGGCTGTACTTATTGTGGGTTCATCACCCAATTTCTCTGGATAAGTTTGTTGGAAGGTTCACGCAGGATGTTGGATCTTCACATCTTTACACGACTTGATGATAGCTTTACTTTGGCTGAGAGTTGTCTGCTATTTAATAGCTGCACACGGGTTTCTTTGCATAGCGCGGTGTCTGGACTCAATTTGGAAAACGGAACATAGGTAGTGTGTAGATAATCTCATTGTCATCTCAATGACCTTCCCAAAAGTTTGGAAACGTGCCTGCCTCTTCAAAGTCTGCCTCAACACCACGTACATTTTTCTTTTCATGTCTACACCTCACACAGGCTGCCATCATTATTAGCCACCCAGCCATGCCTGTAGAGCGCAGTCTACCGTTCCATCGAAACCTACTCGCCACTACGCCAAACGCCATATATCTATTCTCTCGGGCTGGCAAGAGAGTGCTGTTTGAGTGCGAAAGTGCCCATGGCATTGTCAGCGCGCGCGCGGCTCCAGACAACAGCAGCCTCCTAGCCATCGCAAGCCGGCAGATCGTTCTCTTGCACGACACGAAGCAACCGCGGGAGGCCAAGCACAAGCTCGAATGCGAGGGAGTGAGCATTCTACTAGTGAGATCTAATATAGAAGTCTGACCATGGCTGCAGGATACACCCCGTGTGCTCCTCTTCTCGCCCGACTCGCGTATGCTTTTCTTCAATACCACGATTGATTATTCGATTCATGCTTATTCGTTACCTACCGGCGACGTTTTGCCATTAGCGCACGTGCATCCTTCGCCGCCGAATGTTCTGGCCATCTCGAGCGATGGAAATTTGTTGATGTCAGCGTCAGCTCCGCCGCCTACTGTCTTGATACAAGACCTGAGGCTGGGAGGGTTAGCAGCTGTGCAGTTCAAGTCTACAGAGAGCACAACCGCAGTCACTTGTGCAGCTTTCGATGTATCTGAGAACATATCGTCATCAGCTGATACAACTCTGCTGCTTGGCTTTAGAGATGGTACCCTGGCCCTGTTCAGAGTCTGCCCACCGGTACTCAATCAGGCTTGCGCTCCAGCTGCCGACTTTACTCGGACTTCCAGACTTCAAATCGATACACTTGGGGTCATCAGTAGACTACACAAAGCCTCCATGGGTGGCGTGACAGCTACTGCGTTCCTACCTGGCTACAGGTCGAGAGCGGTCAGTGTTGGTTGCGATGGACGGTGCAAGCTTGTCGACTTTAAAGGAGGTGGTCAGATACTCAGGACTTAGCATGTCGACGGACCAGCAAATTCGCTCTCGGTCACTAAAGATCGAATGTGTGATAGCAATGTCTTGCATGAGGATACGGTTGCCGAAGAAGAGGCTTCTGAAACTGCCCAGACTCTGATCGCAGTCGGTACGCAGATTGGCAAGATCTTGATATTCAATGTGCTGGGTCTACTCATACATGAGATTGTCACAGATGGTGATATAACATCGGTAGAGTGGGTTGGCGATATGTCTGCGCCCCCAGTTTTGCCTGCCCGAGGCTCTTCGTCACCAGGACCGAATCCAGTGATCGACGAATTGGCCAAAGGAGTTGGCGATTCAGGAAGCCCGACTTTAGGAAGCACGACGGGAGAGGATTACATGTCTGAGCAGACAAGCAAGGAAAGACATGTGTCGACTTCCATCGCCTCTTCTCCAGTAGAAGTCGGAACGGAGTCTCCGACCCCTTCCACTAGTTCCTCAGCAGCCTCTCCGGAAGCTGCGCCATCACACAAAGTGAAAACGATTCCACGGGGCACAGCTACGCCGCCCTGTGTTCGAACACCTCCCAGTAAGCATACAGGTATGATTGTGAAACAGAGGGACACTGTGAGCCCTCCAGCCGAGAAGCTGTCAACAACGGATTCGCATCGTGTACGTCGAGCTTGCTGTTCCAGATTGTCCTGCTGCATGTCTCCGCGAGTGGGGTCGTCTGAACAGGACTTCTTTACCGCACCTCCTGCGCGACATTCTTCCAAGCGTGAAGGCAAAGGTGGAATGGAAATCGTGCGGATTGTAGGCGATGACGCCAGGTCCAGCTTGGATGGTGGGGTAGATCGTCCGGTGAGGGCTGTGTCCCCTTTTCCTGACTCTCCGAGTAGCCTGTACTCTCGACCCAAATCGCGCATTTCTCGTGGCTGTGTGGGCGCGCTCGATGGAGGAGCGGACGCCATGCCTCCATGCGCCTCTAAGCCGATTCAGAGCTCGAGAAGAAGCTTCAGCTTCGATGCTGGCTTAAATGACTTCAACTCCCTGGCTGAACCGCGCTACGCGACCGCAAAAGGGTATGTGCCATGGTCAGATATCCCGCGGGAGGACTTCAGCCGTCTGCTCACCGACAACGAGGTACTGAAGCGGCAGTTGGCATCGCTGCGCAACGAGTTCCGGGCGCTGAAATCCGTGCTGCTGCACTCCGAATCACAGCGACGATGGCAGGACTGTGTATCATAGACCCACCCCCTATCCCTCGAATAAATCTTCCCACTCCAATAGAAAACAACCTGTTCAACCCCACCTCTTAAACCCCCAAAACCCCTTCTTCCTGCCCCCCTCCTCCCCCACCCTCTCAAACCCAAGCAAACTACTCCCCCTCGCCCCACTCATCCCCACCTCCTCCTCCCTCACACTCCTGACCCCACTCAACCCACTCATCCTCTTCCTCCTCCTCTCCAACTCCTTCAACGCCCTCTTCCGCTCCTTCTCCCCCCTCTCCCACGCCTTCCACCCTCTCCCTTTCCCTTTTTCCCCATCATCCCCGCTACCCCCTTCAACAACAACACCCGCAACCCGCCACGACAGATACGTCTGGAACGCCAACAGCAGGAGAATAAGAATCAAAACGATCAAGATCCCGAAGCCGAGGAAGAGGAAGAGCACGGTTTCTTCGGAGTGCACGTCGCCGTGCCCGTCGAAGTTGGGGGGTCCCATGTTGTTGTTGTTGTTGAAGTTGTGGCGGTCGGGGGCGTGGAAGGGGTCGAAAGGGGGTGAGGGGGGTTGTGGTTGCGGTTGCGAGGAGGGGAATGATAGGGATGGTGGTACGGAGGATTGGGATGGTGGTTGTGGTGGTGGTTGCGCGGATGCTGCGCGCGCAACGTGGTGCAGCGTGCGCACTGCGAACGACATGGCTGGCTGACTGGATGGGCGGACGTTGCTGCTGGAGAAGAGGACTGTGGATCCGCCTGGTGGCGCTGGTGACAGGTAGGTAGACAGGCGTGGTGGCGCGTTTTGTGGATGCTTGATGTGCGCCGTGATGGAGGAGGAGGTGGTGGTGGTCGCGCGGGTGTCACGGTGTTTCGCCCTTGTTTCGCGTTGAGTGCCGTTGCGAACGCAGACGTCGCCCTTTTCTATGCGCTGCGCTGCGCATCCCGACGCGCGGGTTCTAGACCATTGGTATTGCGATGCGAGGACGGGTGGCCCTGTTGAGGAAGGAGGGATGGGGGCCCTGGTCGGGGTTGCGGGTATTGGGTTGGATGGA
Organism: Epicoccum sorghinum; assembly: GCA_020272525.1. Classification (NCBI taxonomy): domain Eukaryota; kingdom Fungi; phylum Ascomycota; class Dothideomycetes; order Pleosporales; family Didymellaceae; genus Epicoccum; species Epicoccum sorghinum. Next base: position 1,629,895 of record VXJJ01000021.1, read on the forward strand.
TTGGGAAGATAGACAGGGGGCGGTTTGGGTTGGTGGGTTGGCCGTTGGGGAAAGAGCAATGGCGTGAGCGGGTTGTATGCATGCGAAAGAAAAAAGCGGGTTGAGATCATGATTGACATGTGTGTGTATATACAGCGTCCTGTTTTGGAAATCCTACTTCAACTTGGCGTACTGCTTCCCCCACTTCTCTGCAATCTCCTCCTCGCTGAACCGCCTCGTCTTCCGCTTCAACATCGCCACTCGCTGCTCCATGCTCATCTCGCGCTGGGCGCCCATAGGGACAAGGCAGCGAGCAAGGTGCTCGTAGTTCTTGCTCAGGAGTGTGACGGTCAGCATGAAGTAATCGATGTTGTAGAAGACGAGGGCATGCTCGTCGGCATACTGCTGCTTTTGGGCTAGGAAGGCGACGGGGTGCTCGCGCCAGTGCCGCAGGGGGTTGAGGTGGTGCGAGGTGTGGTAGCCGTCGTTGTAGCAGTAGCGGTTGCTGGGCGCGTCGATGAGCGTGATGCTCGAGCGGAAATCAGAGTCCGGCTCGACTTCGTCCACGAACGCGTGCTGCCCCCAGTTTCCGGTCATGAGCGCGATGCGCATCAGTGCTAGGGGGATCAGGTAGACGAAGATGGTGGCGCGGGAGTTGACGAGGGTGTACATGGTGTAGAGGAAGATGTAGTTTGCGATTTCGCACCCGCCGGCTTTGAGCGCGAGACTGGTCTTGTTGTTGCGCAGGAAGTAGCGCGGCAGGTCGAACCAGACGAGCAGGTAGAAGCGGCCGACGTACTGCAGGAAGTCGATGACACTGTCGCGCTGGTAGCGGACGGTTGAGGAGAGGTCGTTGGGCCCGTTGCCTTCGATGTGGTGGTGCTTGACGTGGTGGAAGAAGTACGAGTTCCAGGTGTGGCCCATGAGGGGGTCGAAGATGTAGGGAAAGACGGTGTCAATGAGGGAGTATTTTTTGTTTAGCACGCCCCGCATGTGGATGTGTTGGTGCATGAGGAGCGTGTAGGGGCCCATGTAGTACAGCTGCACTGCCGAGTGGAGGACACCATGCCACCAGTGGAAGTTGTAAAACAGGTACAGGGCTGAGGGAACGCTGGTGCAGAGGTAGGTTAGGAGGTGAGTGATCATGATTACGTCGGTCTCGGTGCGGACGACTCCCTTGGCCCAGCGGACGTATGGGTCGATGATCCATTTGCGCAGAATGGGGTTTTTGATATCTGGAAGGTCCCATGTGCTGAAGACTGTAATTTGAAAGGCATCCGATTTGGGGTTGTTAAGACTCTTCAGGTAAGCAATGGTCTGCTGCTCGCTGTCTTGTGTGTCTGTTGGTGATCAGTAGAGCTCGTACTGGTGGCAGTATAAGATATACCTTCTGGTGACGGTGATACAAACTCAGTGCGCTTGGTAGCAGAATCATCGGACTCTTCCGCAGAATCGTTAGACGAGACCTTCGGCTTCGCCTCGAACTGCTCGTAATCTTTCTGCAAGTGACCCAAGACCAGCTTGTCTGCGGCCGTGAGATCCGCCGCTGGCGGGAAATGAAGCTTGCCCATGATCGAATCTGATAAGATAAGGTAACCCCAAAGCACCCGCAAGGAGGTACCAAAATTTTGTTGATCGCTATGCGCCTGACCACACACAACTCAATGGCTGGTCAAAGAGACAATCCAGGATCCGCAGATGAAGGCAATTGACTCGAGGGAATCCGCGTCAGCAAAGACGACAGGTTGTGGCTGTTACGTTGAAGACACCTCTGTTTCAAAGGACGGTGTGGAGGGTCCAGGGAGGTGGCGAGACACTGGCCCAAGCACACGCTACTGGACGTAGCGCCGAAGAAACGGCTCCACCGAAGTAACGGCAGCAGACGAGACCTCAACAGCAATGCTGTTTGTGATGTGTCGGTGGTTTGAAGTGGTTATTGCTCCTTCCTGCTCTCCTGGCGACGGCAGGTGCAAGACGGAAGCGATTGCGTGTGCTGCAACAGTGCAAAGGCAAGAAACGCAACGCTGAGCGCAACCGCGGTCAAGCCAACTGCCAACGCGTAGATGCACAGTAGGGTTGCCTGTGGTAGCACAATGTTAGAATCGAATGCCACCATGATCGTCCAATCAATCGGAAATGTCAATAAGGGAGAATGTATGAGCTTGACAGAGCGGTTTGGAGGTCTTTCGGGAGAAGTTGCGCGGTTAAAAGTTGCGGTAAACAAGGCTGCGGAGTTTGAACATATTCACATCACGTGAGACAAACCCCGCAATGTGTTGGCTTAATATTTAGGTACGTTGTTGTTTTGTTGATCATATGATCCCTATACGGAACGGTGGTCGCCAGAGCCGGCAGCTCAAATCAAATATCGATCACCATCGTCTTCAAATCCCACTTCCGTCTCCACAGGCTGCTGTTTGACATCTTGAAAATCAAGGGCAGCTAGCGCAGCCTGCACACGCTCATCGTCTCCCATCGCGAGTACAGAATTAATCCTCCAGCGTAGCACCAGTGAAACAGCGGTTATAATAACAAAAGCCTGAGCAAGCACCAGCCTCACTTTGCCCTTCCAAGTCTTCAAATTCGGCCTGGCCAGAATCCCAATAAGATCGTCCATGAACGCGACGTAGGAGGACCGCCAGACCATACGATCGAGCATGAGCATCCAGCCCGTCAAAAAGGAAGGCGCAATCAACACCAGAACATAGCTTCCTATCATCCAGGGCAAGTGGACGACGAACTCGCTACGCCGCGGGTTACCAGCAGGGCGCTCGGTAAACATATTGGGACCCGAGAGAAAGCTGAAGCCGAAGTCGATGATGAAGAAGTCCATGTCAATGGGCATGTTGAGTATGCAGCGACATACAAATAGAATGCCGGCCCGGTACAGGCCGTGTCTGCTTGAGAAGCGAACAGTTTGCTCGGGGGTCGGGTCAGGGCGGTCCGTGGGGTAGAACAATGACGCAAACCAATTTGTTGGAATGGCGCACAGGGCAGTGAAGGCGAGGTTACCGATGGCGGTGTCGAATGGTGTGCCGAATGTCAATAATAGCAAGACGGTGAAAAGGGGGAAGTAGATATGTGCAGCTGTGCGCCATTTTGAGTACGAAGGCGGGGGCGGAGGTGGGAACGTTGATGCCTCCGTTGATTGCTTGGGAGCTGTGCCAGCATCTGGGGTCGTGCTGTGTTGCTGATCTGCCATTTTGATGCGCTCAGGGTTGGATGGGGGAATGAAAGACGATCCTGAACAAGCTTTGCCGAGCCATGTGCGCGTTGCCGCGTTAGCACGTGCTTGCCGCTTTCAGGCGTCCATAGTTCTTTCAGCCTCACCAAGCTGGGCTCGTTGCTCGAGTTAAATGTTATAATGTATATTGATTACGCAGCCCTAGTGGATCCAATCCTTACTGAACATTTCATTCTCACCCTTCTGATTGATTTGAGCCGGGAGAAGAATAAGAATTGCGAGGACTGTGAGTGCAGAGAAGACAAGGTCACAATGCGCAAGACGTTTTGTGGTTTGCGACGTTAATTTAGAAAATGCACAGCTATTCCTTCACTAATGCCTATTGCGCCGCAATAACGCGTCCATACCATTCGAAAAGTAACAGCAACTTCCTCCTTTCTCTTTCTTCATCACTCAGCACCTCCCGTCCAGCGCCAGACATCCACCTCGTCTCTCTTACCCTGTCCTTCTTCGTCATTGTCCACCCACGACTTCACACTCGCTGCCTCGGACTTTGCGTCGTCGACCTCAGCCTTCTGTCTCTTTGCCGCCAACCGCTTGGCCACTTCATTCGCTTCGAGTAGGCTGACAAGCTTACGCTTCTTTCCTGCACTTGACTTCGCCTTGAACTCCTTGCAAACGTCCCATACTATCTCCTCAATACTCTTCTTGTTTTGACTCTCCTGAATGAAGCTTTCCGTGCTCCGGTGCAGGATGTTACTAGTCGGCTCTGCATTATAGTACTGACGTCCCGACAGTTGAACAGTAGTGGAAGGTGGGCCATTGAAGACGTTCCGGGCTAGATATGCATCTTCAGCCATCTCATAAGGAGTTCTTCCGGAAGCGTTCTCGCGGAAGAGTAACTCTGGCCTGCATTCCAGCATGATCCGGAGAAGATGGTTGGCACCATAGCGCACAGCCGCATGAAGAGGCGTGTCACCCTCACCGTTGACAAGGTTGAGATCCTTGCCTTTGCTGAACTCAAGTAGCAGGCGGAGAATACGCTGTTGCATGGGAAACCCCTTGTTGTAGTCATCGCTGTTGCAGATATTGTACATGCGGTTGTAGCCGTATTGCCTAACGTTATCCCGGAGCAGGTATAACCACTGAGCAAGTGGCGTGACTGAACCTGGATCAAGGCTTGCCTTCTCAGTGAACATGCCTACGATGAGGCGGGCATCGACAAGCTCAAGTAATTGACGAAGCTTCTCCAGACCCTCGTCTGTATTGGCGACGCGCTCCAGCGCAGAGTGAATTAGATTGGCCTGATCATAGTTGCGACAAGTCTGGTCTGCACCAGCCTCGATCAGAATCTTCGCCATCTCAACCCGATTCAATTCAAAAGCCAGTTGCAGAGGTGTCATGCCATTGGCGGACTTGTGGTCGATCGTCTCTGGCTGTATCTGACACAGGTGGCGCAAAACTGCAAGGCTCTGGCTGTCTGTCTTGCTGAGCACTACGATATGAATCATAAGCTTGGAACGCAGAGCAAGCCATTTACTAATCGAACGCTGCAGTCCGCCCTTTGCCTTTGCGAGGTTCTGGATGCGTGCATCCTTCTTGTTGTTCTCAGCAAACTCAAAGTATGCACGGGTCGCAGCATCGCTTAGAAACCACTCAATGCTGTCGATATTCGTGAGTCGAGCTGCGTGAAGAAGCGGTGGGTGCTCTTCCTGCGGTGCCTGATAGTGAATGTCCCGTCCAGCTGCGGCCCAATCTTCGCGCTTCTTGCCGTGGACAGACAGACCTTGGTAGTACTTTGGCTTCTTTGTGATCTCGATACCACTTTTCTTGACAAGGGCGTCTAAGGGAATACCTGCGCCGGTGCGTGTCACGATGTCCTTCAATAGCTGCACCCTGCCCAATTGAATCGCGTAGTGAAAGTCTGACTGGCTCATGCTGTAGAACCCAGACGCGGGCTCATCGTCAACACTTCCACGACGAGCAGTATACTGTTCACCAGCATCAAGAAGGATGTTCAACAGGGTGGAGTCATCCGTGAAGATTGCGAGTTGGAAAAGATTTCCTGGCTTTTGTACCTCTCGATAGTTCTCATGCAAGGCTTGCTGAGCAACTTGGTATGTACGGCCATTTGCAGCATCCTTGAGAATTTTGCGCGGCGCTTTGCCTCCAGTGGATTTGCGGCGGCCCCAGAGGTAGTTGGCACGACCGTGATGACTGGCATAGTCGAGGAGCCCGTCGGTGTTGTCGTCCTCGTCCTCGAGAAATCGTGATACCGGGCAAGGCCAGCCCAAGATATCAAGCGCAGTGTGTTCGCTCTTGACCTTACTCTGTACTTCGCCGATATTTTCGATGGTAAACTTGTCATCCACAATTTCGTGGAACAAACGAATCTCGTCCACATCTTCATCGCTAGATTCGGCATCTTCATCGTCGGAATCCCTTCCGTTCAATGAGTATTTAGTCTGTGGTTTCTCCTTAGGAGCATATTGAGCTTGGGCAATCTCAAGCAGTGACTTGGCCACATCAAGATGTTGCTGTAGCACTGCAATCGAGAAAGGCGAGAATCCGGCAGTGTCTTCGACAGCAACCTTCAAAGGAGTCTGGTTCTCGCCCCAGACGGCCAGTGTCAGCTCCTTAATCTTCTCAAGGTCGGCATCCCAGCAAGCTTCGAATAGTTTGACGTAGGCTTCACGCTGCTCCTCTGTAAGATCAGGGAGATTGAAGTTCAGACTTGGCGTCCACGACTTTGGAACCTCCGGCTTGCGGTGATATGAGTTATGTTGTTGATTTTGCTCATGATTGACGTCAGGGTGAAGTTCTTTGAACGTTTTGGCGCCAAGCTCTACCAATGCAGACTCCGTGAGTTCGTACTCGAGAAGCAACTTCTCTACAGCAGCAAGTTTGTCTTCCCAGCCTTCTGACTTTTTGTGCATAGCCTTGGCCTTCTCCTCATACTCCTTTGTTTCCTTCTCGAAGTTACGCTTAGCAGCTTGTAGTTGCTTCAGGGTTGTCCAGTAGCTGTAGCTTCCTGGCGTGAGCTTTCCAAGATACTGCGCGTCTTCCTCAAGAGGCACTGGCGGAAATACTGGCGTGACGTTGCCAAACATGTTAATGGTTGTGACGACTTTGTCCGACCCCTCTTTCTCAACCCATTCTTTAAGAACCTTGACTTTCTCACGAACGGCGTCTAGTACAGTCTGCGCACGGCCATTGCCATAGCTATAACCTCCATTTACGATACGCCAGGCTGAAGCTGTCATACTGTTGATGTCGGCGCCGGCTTCGAAGAGCTTCCAGACCACAGACGGAAGTTCGTACTCAACAGCTGTAAGGATCGGTTGCTGGAAGTGTGACTGGAATGTTTGCTGATTGTGCTCGGAGCTACCCCAAGGTTCCCATTTGGTCTTGTAGGAACTCATCCACGCAGCAAAGTCGACCTGTGGTTGTGCTCCAAGCTCAAGCAAAGCGTCAACGCTCGCAACATCACCGTGCTCTATGGCAGACTGCAAAGCGGACTTTGCAATAGGCGAAGAATTGTGCCCAGACATCTGCAGATGATTGACAGCTCGCTTTGCTCCAGGCTTGTTTGCGGAGATCATTGTTGTGAGCATGGCGGCATTCTTGGCTGCAAGATAGTGCAAAGCGGTGGTACTATCCACATCGGCTTGAGCTGGAGATGCCCCGAGAGCAATGAGAGTTTTGATCATCTCTGCAGGTGATTCCAATTGCAACGCCAGTACTAGAGGAAGGATAGCGGCACGAGGAGACTTGTTGTGATCGTACAGAAGCTTGACGGGCAAGAGTACGTCAGCGCCGAAGTCTTGAACAAGCATCTTGACGGCCTCAATATGCCCATTGGTGATGGCCAGATGCAATGGTGACACGGGAGTGTCCCAAGCTAACACATTGACATCATACACATCCGGTTCCTCGGCATCGTCAATAGGCATGTTGTTCTCTTCTTCCTTCTTTACAGCTCGAACCTTGATCATTGAACCTTCGGTAGTTGCATCGACGTCTTCATCTTCATCGGTATCGTTCAGCATGTCAATATCGGTGTCTTCATCGCTGTGAGCTGTATCAGCCTCGACAGCCGCGTCCTTCATCTGAGTGTCGCCACTGTGAGAGGATTGCTTCGCTTCTTTCTCGGCTTTGCGTTGAAGAGCTTTGGTTTCTTCTTTCTCAACTTCTTTCTCCTCATTGGCTTCGCTTTTGATGAGTAATGCTTTCACTATGGCAGCCTCACCACGCATCGCTGCAAGATGGAGTGCGGTTCTGCCATCAACCATACGCGCCACAATGCGAGCGCCAGCGTCGATGAGCATCTGGATAATCTCGACTGAAGAGCTCATGACAGCAAGCTGGAGTGGCGTGCGACCAGTATAATCACGTTCGTTCGGATCTGCGCCCTCTTGTGCCAGCCAGTCTTGTACGTGCTCGGCATCGCAGTCGACGATTGCCTGGCACAGGCGTGCGGTGTTGCCCACATATGCCATCTGGGCCCAGTCTTTCTCATCCAGTGGATTGAAGGAGCCGATTGCCTGTCGTCCTGGATCATCCTTGATAAACTCAAGATCGCCTGATACATAAATCTTTTGTTCGACCTCAGCGATTTCCTCGTCTTCGGGCGTGACTGGCTTTGGACAGTGGCCGCAGCAGTCACTGATCACATCCTCAACATTGCCGAAGAACGCTGGGTGGCGATGCAAAGTCGTCTCGCGGTCCTTAGGTCTATTCCATTCGCTGTTTAACAATAAGTCCTTTGCAAAAAGGAGACGCTCGATTTTTCGAGCATGGAATTTCGGCCCGTATGGGACGGTGAACGTGTGGTAAGATGAGACTTCCTCCTCGTCAGCCCAGTCGGGAACTTCATCGTCATGGTCATCTTTGACGTTGCCATGCAGCTTATGTCCACGCATATTCCATCGGTTAATAGTAGGTCTGCCACGCTCGGCACGACGCTGGTCGACGTAGGCGTCTCGATCCGTACTGCTGGGCAACTTTTCCAGCACCAGCAACCGAGCAAGGCCTACAGTACGACCGAATGAACGCTCGAATATGGTTGGGTCGATGCGAGATCGTTCTAGTAGCGGCCAGTAGACTTCGAATCCGCGATGCGAATACTTGGAAAGACGATTCTCATACGATGGAGACCGACGAGTGAGATCAATAGTGTTGATCTGAGTCATATAACTAGCAACAGCACGAGGCGAGGCATACACCTGTTTACCGTCATAAGCGGCACAGGAGCAGTCAACATCGAAGCCAGTGAGGATCTCAGAGATCGACCGATAGATACGCAGCACGATTTGGATGTGTCGTGTCGGGTATTGTGATGCGATTGTGATTGCATTCTTTGTGCGGATGGTAGTCGTCTCAGCCAAGATGGAGTCACGGACCCGCTGCTCGATCTGCTTGATCTTCTCGGTTGCTTGCTCCTCAGTCAAATCATAGAGAAACAGATCTACATCGGAAGCAGGTGCAAGCTTCTGGTGATAGTATTCGCGTAGTGCACGCTTCGAGCTGTTGTGCTTTTCAGGAACAGGCAATAGTGAGGTGACTACAGCACTGCCAGCAACAACAACGTTGGACCAGTCCATGTCGACCAAAGCAGATTCCGAGAACAGCTGAAAGTTAGTCTGGAACTCCTTGAGTGACTGGACGATTGCCGGTGCGCCATTGGGCTTGCGATCGGCTTTCTTGAGGGGCATGAGGTAACGCTCCTGCTCCTCTGTCGATTCATTGGCAAGGTTGCGCGAGCGAACTGTGACATCGTGTTCGTTGCCAGCAAAGAGCGGAACGATATTTGGCTTTGCAATCGCCGGGTGAGATGGCTGTTGTGCGAATACCTCACGAAGTTTCGCGTCGTAGTTTTTGAAGGGATTAAGCAGATCATGCATTGACGAATCTGGGTGCTTCGCAACATATGATATCCAGTCTGCATGCTCGACTGGGAGAGCTGGGAGAGCAATGAGCTCGGAATTCTGGATTGAAGTCGACATCTTCGCGCTGTGGATATGCTGAGCTGAGGGAGCGAAGATTAAGTAGTGCAAGAAAAAGGCGAAGGTGAGGATGATGAGTGAAGTGAAAGAATGGCGCAGAATACCAGTGCTTAAAAATATCCGTCACTGCACAAACGCGAGAAGCACCTACCCACTGTGCAGCCTGTATGATGCTTTAGTGCGTATCGCAGACAGAAGAGGAAGGGGTGTAGCCTTACATTAGTGGCTACCAACTAGGCAGGCGCCAATCAGCGCGCTCGAAACCGCCAAGCAAACGCTGCCGCCTATCGCAAGCGGGGCCAGGCATCCAATCACGTCAAAGTGTCTCACCTTGTATTTTGGAAGCTCCAGGCCAGAAGGCGAGGTTTAGATAAAATCGAATTTAAATTAGCTATCTAATTACAGATGGCGTGGTAGCCGTCCTTAGACTGAGGTACATGGATATGATCAAGCGACTGAGACTGTTGTACCCTCATATGACTGTCTTGTATCTGCCTTCGTGGCTTGCTGTACGGCAGTACTGTCACCCAACGCTTTTGATTCTTTTCCGGCACTTGATATGTCAGAAGGGGACTGAGCTGGCGCAAATTTTTACTAGCCACGCTTCTCTGACTGAGTCGCTCCACAGCCACAACCGAACCGCAGGTGATTAGTTGAATTTAGGAGGGTTATGCTACCACGACGAGACTTTTGAGTACGAAAGGCAGGATCCAGAAATGTAGTAAAACTTCATGTTAAACCTGAGCGGTACCTAGATATGAACGCCGAGAACGCTCATTCACCCATCAGCCGTAGTGGTCAATCTTACAAGAAGGAAAGAAAAAGTAGACGACCACTGCATCGCGCAGTCGAAGGCAGCTTAACGCTTCCTCTTTTTCGGCTTCTCTTCCTCGTCTTCCAATGTGCTCTCCTTGTCCTTCTTCGCCGCCTTCTTCTCGAGCTCGTCCCAGTCCTCGCCCTCTGAGAACTCCTCTTCCGAGCCCTCATCACTCATCTCGTCAGATGCATTCTCATCGAAGTCACTCTCTTCAGAAGACTCGTCTGAGATGGCCAACTCGGACTCTGAGACCTCGAATGCAGACTCCTCCTCCTCTTCATCACCCTCCTCGTCGTCCGACTCGGTGGACAGGAAAGACCAACCACCATCGGCGAAGAAAGCGTGCGGGTCCGAAGTGACCGTCTTCATGATGGTGGCCCAGTTGAGGTTGAGTGGACCTTCACTGAAGGGAATGTCAACAGAGTCAAGCCAGTCCTTGACAGGGTCGAGCGACTCGACAGGAATGGTGTTGATGTGGACAGGCGGGCGGTTGTAGTCTTTGAAAACGACGACCATATCGAAGTTACGTAGACCAAATTGCACACGTTCGAGATGAACGATCTCGATCTCGGAGAGGGTGAGACATGTGAAAGGAGGTTCGGTGAGCTGAACCAAGCAGTCTGTTGTGGGCTGAATAAGAACCGACGAACGGGCTGGAACACCGTTGAAGCCAAGTTCACGGTATGGAATATCGACGCTGACGTTCTCATTACGCGCGGCATCTGCAATTTTCTCGGCAAAGTTCTTGAATTCCTTGTCGAGAGCTGCACGTCGTCTGCGCTCTTCTTGCTCCTGCTCGAATTCTTCCTCGTCACCGAACTTGTGGCGGCGCTTGCGGTTGCCTGTGTCGTCGAACTGCATTTCTGTGGCTTCGCGAACGAACTGTACATCCTTGGTCTTCTTCTTGCCCAACATGATAGGGTTCTTGAGGTGAACGTGGATGATGACGATCAGTTCGTGTTGTGATGGCTGGAAGAAGAGGTGCTTCATGTTGCTGAAGAGCACATCAATCCTGGCGCCGCCGCCGCCGTGGACGTATCTCAGACCGTTCTGGTGAATCTCGATACTGCCGGGAATGCGCTTGCCATCGAGGGCGGGTCGAATGAAGATCAAATCAAGACTGAACGGTTTGCGTGCCTTAATGGGAATGAGCTTGTCCTGCTCAACAACGTCCTCCAATTGTTTCTTCTCCTGATCGCGTCGAACAACCTCCTTCTTGAGTTCTGTGATGTCCTTGGTGATCTGGTCGATACGATCAATGTCATGCGAGCGGAAAGTCAGACTGCGAATGAAGTGAGCATTGGGATCCTCAAATGGCTGGTCATCCTTTCGGCCAACACCCTGTCCAGGAGAGAGGAAATTGATACGAAGTGATGTGACATCAGCTTCGGGTGTGTGCGAAGCGTTTTTGATTGTGTGGATGTGGAAAGGGACGGGGCGGCCCATGATGGGGAGGATGACTGTCTGAGCCTTCTTGTCCACAACAATCTCCAGATTCGCAACGTTGTTGGGAAGCTGGTTGTCGCGCTTGTAGGATTCAAAGCGCTTGAACTTCTTCTCCTCAGTACCATTGAGTGACTTTGCGCCCTCACTGTACTGCTCGAGACCTTCCTGCTGCTTTTTCTGGTGCAACTCGCGCTGATGCTGCCGCCTCTGCTCTTCCTTCTCTGCGTCTTGGTTCGTCGTTCGCTCGTGGCGTGTGCGTGTTTTGGTGATGTTTGTCTGCGCAATAGCCGGCGCGCGCTCCTTCTTCACCTTAGGTTTAGCCTCCTCTTCCTCGTCGTCGAAGAAGAATGAAACAGCGTCCAGGTCAGAGGTTGTGTCCTTGGTGAAGACGGATGCATCACCTTGTCCCACACGGACGGTATCCACCAAAACCAGCGAATACGTCTTGCTCTTCTTGTCCTGCGGCTTGGTGTTTTCCAGATCTTGGAGGCCGGTCTGAACAACGATAGTCATGCCGTCCTTCAGAACACGCAGGTTCTTGCCACTCAAAAGCAGTGTGTTGTCCTTGTTCTCGGTACCGACACCGTAACCCAGGTTCTTAGGGAAGTGTTTCTCCCACTCAGGCTTCTTCGATTTCAGATGCGAAAGAGCCTTGTTGTAGACATCCTTGGCTACTACGCCATCCTTGATCGACTTGATGACCAAGTCATGGATAGCCAAAAGCAGCTTGTACGCTGTCTCCTGCTCCTTGTTGGGGCCGACCATGTAAGTTCGCCCAACCATAGCACCATAAGTCTGGTAGCGCAGACCCAGTACGGAGATGATGACACCAGCGTGGAGGTTGTTCTCGTCGGGCTCGGCCGCAAATTTCAGATCGTAAGCGCCGCCGCTCTGAATAGTAGGCTGCAGACACCAGTCGAGCTGCATAGCGTCGAAATTCTTCGAAACCTTCTGCTTCTCGAAGAACTTGACGTCGTCGATTTTGTTCGCAACCTTATCGGCAAGGGCTCGGTGGGTGATCTTCTTCTCCGAATCGAGAATGTCGGACATTTCTTCGACAAAGTAGTTCGTCATGAGGGCGCTAGAAGCACGGGAAGCGTCGCGGATGATGCGCTGCAACATGTCAGCAAGGCGCGCGTATCAAAAACGCACTGCTGCCTACCAGTTCCCTCTCATCCTTGATCGAGAGCGCTGCCTGCGAGAAAATCGGCGCCAGATCAACCTGGTCCTCCTCTTTGATGCCAGCCTCGGCGAACGCAGCCTTCCACTCATCTGCGAAGCCGCCTGTAGAGTTGTCCTTCTTGAGCACGGCAACCTTCTTGCCAGCGTTCTTGAGGGTGTCGATGCATGTCTGGAACTGTTTCTTGTTCTCCTCGGGGTCCTTGCCACGCACAAGAATCTCAATGGGCACCTTGCCACCCTTCAGTGGCTCCAAATAGGAAGCTGCCCTCTCAGTCAGTATCGCATTACACCCTAATTTGCCTTGTCATGACCTACCCTTCTTCTTTGTGGTGACGATCTGGAGGAGTTCGGGCGTCAGGATGAAGAGAGTCGCGGGGAACTCGTAGCCGAGTAGCCAGAGCTGTACATGCGCCGTTAGCTGTGCTCTTCCAGCAGATGTCACGATTCTTACCTGGAAAGCGGCTGGCTTGAGGTAGCTGCCTGGATCGCTCGCTTTTCCAACGACTGTTGCGATCGAGTTTGCACCTTGGAAGATCGCATCGCCGCCGCGCTTGTCAGCCTTCCACTTTGCGATGAAGCTGCCCAGGCGGTCGTGGAAGAGCTGCTTGTCGATGACGATGTCGTCAGCCATGGTTGCGAAAGGCGAGCGCAGGGGCCTTCAGCAGCTGGACGGTTGGGAGAGGTGGTGGGGAAAGTGACGGAGGGCGACGATGAGAGAAGAGCCCCGTCGACGTGCTTAATTGATCAAGGCGCGAACGCGTTTCGCGCCAAGGCAGTCGCGGGTCAGAGCTCCCCCACGCGGCAGGACCCACCCTAGACTTCGATCTCGATTTCACCGCCTGCGCGGCTTGAGGTCTTTACTGATCTTCAAAGACTCTCTCGGGACGTTGGCAATATACCGTCGTCGTCGTCTCAGAGCATTGGTAGCCACTATAGTCTAGTGACAGGCCCACGTGGAGCACCTTCACCTGTCACCCGCACAACATCACCTCCACCCTCACAGCGAGGTCCCCGCTCTCTCACCTCCCCACTATGCGATGACAGCCAGTCCCAGTGCCAGTGGTCGCACTGGAGTCTTGCCAGTAACCCTACGCGGCGACGCCAACGATGAACTCGAGCCCCAGAAGCCGAACAAGGCGCCCGCGACGGGTGTGCAGGCAGCCGGTATGCGGGCGGTTGCAGCTCGCATGGTAGCATTCTACTTCCGCGCACCCGTCAAAGCCTTCTTCCGTGGACGCATTGATTACATGGGCTATGCGCGCGCCATCAACCCTCACATCTCAGCCGAGGCACGCTGGAGCTGGAGAATGACAACGCCCGCGGTGCTGGCCCATGCCATACGCACCGAGGGATGGAGCTTCATCCCAAACCAGGTTCTTCCGCCGCTGTTGGCAAATACCTGCATAGGCGCGGTGCTGTACACAGCATATCTGCACAGCCTGTCAAGTCTCCACGAGCCCTCCTCGTACCAGACCAAACGAGTGTACCCGCCTCCATCACCCTCGACAACCTTCACAGCCGGCTTCATAGCCGGCTCCTTCCAGTCCATCGTCGCCGCGCCGTTTGACGCACTACAAACCCGGTTCCGTACCGCCGACATCCTCGACGGCAAATACAAAACCATGTGGCACTACGCGGGGCACAAGCTCCGCTCAATCGGCCTGCAAGGAATCTTCGCCGGCTGGTCCCTCAGCCTGTGCAAGGACGCTTTCGGCGCAGCCGTCTTCTTCAGCGCCTTTGAAACCGTGAAATCCCAAGGCTACTACAACTTCGTTACATGGCACTACGGCACGCGCACGCGCGACAGCATCCTCGACACAAAACCCCTGAGCATCGATGGCCCGTACATTGACCATGACCCCCGACCCGTCATCAAACCGCACTTCGCCCTCGAGCCGACGTTCCTCCTCCTCGCAGGCGTGTCCGCTGGTGTGACCTCGCAGATCATCCAGCACCCACTCACCGAGATCCAAGACGTGCACTTCCGCCGTCTCGAAGCCCTGGACTTCCAAGCCCACGAGGAAAGCAAGCCCGGCCAGATCATGCGCCGCTACTACCACGCGTACCAGGAGACTTTCCAGCAATGCAAAACGCTCGCGAAGAGGGCGGGCGGATGGCGCAAGTATCTGTACAAAGATTTCTGGGGCACGACGATCAGACAGGTGCCCAGTACCAGCGCGGGTTTGATTGTGTTTGAGCTTGTCAGGCGGAAGTACAGTTTCGAGAACGAGGAGGAGGTCACGATTGATCGCGCGAATGAAAAGATCTTGCTGAGGTGAGAGGGGGGAGAGAATGGAGGGCAGGTGGGTGGGTGGTGTATATAGGACTCTTGCATTTGATACCCAGGATAGACGGTTGCATCGTACACGCATCGCGTTGCGGCTTTTGTTGTACTTTGCTGCGCGCGCGAATATAGACAAGAATGTCATATCTCTACTCAACAATTGTCCGATCCGATACAGGCCTTTGGCTTTGTATACAGCACCTTACCAGCGCCAAGTGGCCGCTTGGCGTAATGCAAGATACTGAAGGCCTTCGAGCTGATTAGAGCAGACTCTCAAAAAAATAATAGCTTTTAAGACGGCTACGCAGTTAGTTAGTCCTCTATCCCTGGTGCTCCCTCTTAGTTGAATCCTTCAAAATTGTCAAGTGGCCACTCGGAGCTGGCAAGGTGCTGTATTCCTGCCCCAATGCAAATCCCTCTTCATGACTGATTCGAGATTCAACTAGTCGAAATAACGCTATTCTATGCTACTGTAAGGACATGCTCGCTCCCCACCTCACCAACAGCTTCGCCCGCAAACCTGCCGGATCGGTCCAACACACCTCAAGACTCACGCCTCCTCGCACTCCTCCCCATTTTCGCCCTTGGAAAGACCTTACCCATCTCCCGTCCCTCGCATTCACGAACTCACAGACACGGCGCTAACCGGCGACAAAGACCGCGGCCTGGTAACCGTGCTGGTGCGGCGCTCAGTCACAAACGAAGTGACCACGACCGTCGTCGTCGGCTCAGCCGAGCTCGAAGGCTGCGGTACGGCGCTGCTCGCTGCGGGCGCCGGTGTGGGCGCGCTACTCGCACTGCTCGCTTCCGCGCTCGGAGTGCTGTTACTAACGCGTTAGATACGCTCCCTACCACAAAACGTTGTGCTGGGTTGACTCACCTGGATACATGCTCCAAATGCCTCGTCACCGTCAAAGTGGAAGTGAACTTCTCCGTTCTCCGTATCGTAGTGCTGGGTTTCGTACTCTTGCCCGTACTCTCCAGCGTAACCTCGGTCTCGAGTCTCAACGTCTTAGACAGACTCACAAACGTGGTTGTACTGTTGATGTAACTGGTGCTGGAGTCGAAGATCAGCGCGCCAGGGCCAGCCACGGTTTTCGAGAAGGTGACTGGGAAGGAGGTCGTGAGCGTGGAGGTCACAGCGATGATTTCCCACACTTCTTGGTACCGGCTGCATCTCTGCGTGCCGTTGTTGAGCTCCGTGCAGATCTTGACGTCGACGTCTGAGGGCGGGGTGCCGGCTGAGGTGAGGGCTTGCCACGGCGCCAGCCAGTAGGTGTGCAGTCTGCGGACGGTTGGGGCGGGTGTGATGAGTGGGCATCCACTGGCAGAAGCCGGTGTGGGAGTGGGGGTCTCGATGGTAAATCCGCATTCACTGGAGAATGTGACCTCCTGATCGCACTCCGAGATGGTGATTTTGCTCGCCAGACCCGTGAGCGTAGTAGCGCAGATGGTCTTTGTGGTTGTGGAGTACTCGACGCCGCAGCTGGTGGTCCCGGAGATGAATTGGGTCACGTTGGCAGAGCCATTGGTGAAAGGTCCCCCGGAGATGGAGGAGAAGTACAGGGCTGGGCCGACGCAGAAGGTGGCTTCGGGGATGAAGGAGGTGATGACCTGGCTTATGGAGGTCACTTCAATGGGAGCGGCGTCGGACGAGGGGTAGATGACTGTGAGGGTGCTGATGGGTGGGGGAGGTGGGGGAAGGGTTGTGGTAGAGGTTTCAGTTGCTGTTGAGATAGCTGTCTCGGTAGTCGTCTCGGTGGCTGTCTCTGTCCTTGTCTCTGTAGATGTCTGTGTGGAGGCCTCTGTGGTAGTGACCGTGGCTGTGGTCGTAAGGGTATCAGTGACGGTGAAGTTCACAGTCGTGAGAAGCAGCGAAGGCAGTGGTTCGACAGCCGTGACATTGTACACCTCATGCGGCAGCTGTGCACCGGCTGCAAATGAATGTGGGATCTGGGAAATGAATGAAGTGAGGCCGAAAAGCAGGGTCGCTGAACGCATCTCGGTTGTATTGGTAAGGAATGAGTGTGATCTGAAATGAAGGAAAAAGAATAAGGAACGACGACTTTGATAGCAGGCCCGGCACAGAAGGGACAGTTGGCGTGGTTTTGTAGGAATGTAGAAAGCATGTGGTACACCATCCCTTACTTGCAGGTTGCGTGGTTGGAGTGTGCTATTCGAGACCTCGCATTGATCTTAGACTCTCATTTCCTGCTGAAACCCCTTGAATCGAGTAGCTGTACTATTCCTGCGCGTTCATTGCAGAGTTCAGCTGCTGTGGCAAGCAGCCCAGACGCCATGTTGCGAGTGCGACAACCGAAATAGAACCTCGAAAAAACTATCATGTCAATATTGCATTACTTTGAGACTGTGTGATATTGATGCAGCTCTGTGTTTGCTGGGTGATCAAGAAAGGGGGCACTGCTAGAAGTACTAGTGCTCTTGCACACCACTCGACGCGAGGGAAGTAAGTTGCGATGTCGCGATGTCACAACGTGCGGAGCCCCACCTTTCTCCTCTCTCGCGTCATCAAATCTGTATCTCAAGACAGGATGAATCCCGGGCAGCAGGACAAAGGTACGAGTGTTGTAAGCAGCAGTTCCGTCAAATGACTTGAAACAGTCGACCGTGGTAAGAATTGGCGAGATGATTCTCGGTTGTCTCGGTCGATATGTACTCCCAGCTCAAGTGCCACGCTAGCGAGCCGACCTGGATATATGTTCTGCCAGTAAGTTCAGCCGGCACAACCATCATACAACTTCACATACAACCTACATGTTCACTGCATGCACCAATTGGAAACAGCAATAATCATGGCATCTGCAAAACCTATCCAGCTCGCAGTCTTGGACGACTACCATAACATCGCCCGGAAACACTTTTCCCAGCTTCCCAGCTCCAAAGTCGACATTACAGTCTTCAATGACACCCTCCCATCATACTCTCACCCCAAAACCACAGATGCGGAGCGGAAAGCTCTAGTTGAGCGCTTGCGCCCTTTTTCGGTGCTCAGCACTATGCGCGAGCGCACTCCCTTTCCGGGGGAGCTGCTGCGCCAGCTACCCAATCTCAAAGTCATCTTTGCGACAGGCGGCAAGTTTGAGAGTTGGGACCTTGCGACGATGAAGGAGATGGGTATCACAGTCTGCACTGCGCCGGGCAAAGGTCGCACTGACGGTAAAGGCAGCGGTGCCTCTCCGCGCATTCTGCCTGTCAAGCAAGGCGGTGGGCATCCCACTACTCAGCATGTGTGGGCGTTGATCTTGGCACTTGCTAGAAATGTGGCTGCCGATGATGCTGTGGTGAAGGGTAAGCGGGGGTCGAAGGCATGGCAGACTGGCTTAGCAATTGGTCTGCAAGGCAAGACTTTGGGGCTTGTGGGGCTGGGGAGAATCGGGTCGCATGTGGCAAGAGTTGGGATACTTGCATTTGGCATGAAGATTGTCTGCTGGAGTGCAAACTTGACCCAGGAGAAGGCGGATAAATTGGCCGAAGAGGCTGGTTTGCCAGTCACTGGAGGAGGCATGATTCCTGACGACGAGAAAACGTTCAAAGTAGTCAGCAAAGAGGAGGTGTTCGCCATGTCAGACGTGGTCTCATTACATTACGTTCTCAGCGAACGTTCAAAAGGCATCGTCAGTACTCAAGAACTGGCGTGGATGAAACCAGCCGGCTTGTTGGTCAACACATCTCGTGGGCCCTTGATAGATGAGGCAGCTTTGCTCGATACGCTCCGCCATGGCCGTATAGGAGGGGCTGCCATCGATGTGTTTGATATCGAACCATTGCCAGCGGATAGTCCCTGGAGAAATGAGGACTGGGATGAAGAGGGAAGGAGTCGGGTTGTGCTGACGCCACACATGGGCTACGTGGAAGAAGGGACGTTGAACCTTTGGTACGAGGAGACCACAGAAAACCTGGAGAGGCTACTCGAGGGAAAAGAGCTGTTGAATGTCCTTCAGTAAGCGCCCAAATGCTCTGCACAGGGGCAAGCCAGTGTATTGCTAAAGACTGATGAACTATGATGAAGCACCTTGGAGACAAATTCAGCGAAGTTGTAGGCCACACGTAATATGTTACATGCTCAAAGTTGTGCAACGCGACTCCAAATGATGATACAAGTCTGTCTAATAGTGCTCAACATGAGTCGAAATGTTGCAGCACGGCAAGTGGGGCACGGCCTGCCTTAAGACCAGCTTACCTCCAGGCTCCAACGCTTATCAGTCAATACAACTTACGACCCAAATTGAACATGACTTTCAGTAAAGCAGAATACCAGAAGGAGGAGTTCTCAGGTGAAATGCCCCCAGTGCCTGAAGGCGAGTTTTGCGTATTCGGCATAGTATGTTCTTATCAGCCCTGGAAATGTAACTTTTCTTACCATGACAGGTGTATGCACATCCAGAACACGCAGATGCTCTTGAAGCTGTGTACGCGGAGACAACACGGCTCGCTGCGTCAGAGCCTGGGACCATATACTACTGCATAAGTCGAGATGGCGATGACCCCACTGTCTTCCACTTCTTTGAGCGCTACACAGGTCGTGCCGCTTTCGAAGAGCATAACGCACAGCCCATCATCCAGAAGCTTATCCAGGATAAATTGTTCAAGGGAGTAAAGGCCAAGTTTGTAGAGGCGATCAAGCCTGCGAGTTCGTAGTGGAGATAATGCACGGAATATTCGATAGCAGTGATCGTTTGGCGTGACAGCTTGATTTATCTCTACGTAAGATTTTGGTCACGAACCTACTTAGGCAATTGATGTATCTGTGGCTTGGATTTGGACGGAGTGGGTAAGGAGGGGAAACAGGCTGATGTCGCTCTACTATAGTTTGCTTGACAAGCCTCGACAACACCAGTATTAGTCGCGCGGATAGCGCTCCGCGATGCAAGATCGATACAAGATCGAGCTACGCTCTGCACGTGCGGCGGTGAAAGGATAAACAAGAGGCTGGTTGCGACTGCCGCGGCGGTTGGTGCACGTCCCACTGACGCAAATGAGTGTCGGCTAGCCGGCCCCGTTGCTGCCACTCGCGTGCAGCTAGACCCCAGCCCGCCGTCTTCAGTCCTCTCACCAGGATGCCATGGGGGTTTGCTCCTCCACCAACATGGTGCGATTTTCACCGCTGCGCCTCGTGTGCGCAGCCGTGATCTTGTGCGTCCTCTACCTGTCCTCGCCCGTCCGAGACCTAGTCCCGTACGTCGAGCGCGGCTATGACATCCTCCAGGACCAGCCTGCGCCGGTGCGCCCAGCTCAGACCACGGTCCGTTTTGGCGAAGAATGCTCGCCTTTCAAGAGTGGGGTCATGGAAGGCGTCACCATAGTGCTAAAGATTGGCGCTGGCGAGGCTGCGACGAAGCTGCCAGCTTACCTGAACCGCCTCGGCCGCTGTAAACAGGACCTGCTTATCTTCTCCGACCGCAAGGCCATCTATCAAGGCTTCGAAGTCGTGGATGCCCTTTCCCATATCCGACCGGAATACAAATGGGAGAATGCCGACTTCGACGTATACGACAGCATACAAGCAGCGAACGAGACGACAGACAAATCACCCGATGGCTGGAAGCTTGACAAGTACAAGTTTCTGCCTATGATGGAATGGACCTCGTACCTGCGTCCCGACTCGCAGTGGTATGTCTTCATCGAGACGGATACATATGTCAACTACGACAACCTCTACCGCTTCCTCACCCACTTCAATCCAAAGTCGGTGCACTACTTTGGGTCTCCGGTCTGGCCGAAGAAGAAAGCTACCTTCGCACATGGAGGCAGTGGATTTGTCCTTTCGCGCGCTGCGCTGGACAAGCTCATGGCGCGCGGTCGTATGTTTGCGGAGAACCACCACTTTCCAGGAACACACTTCTTCGGCGAAAAGGCGGCCGAGACCTGCTGCGGCGACGAAATGCTGGCGCAGGTGCTGAAAAAGAGCGGAGTGCCCCTTCGCGGCTACTGGCCCATGTTCAACGGCGACAGGCCATCTACATTGCGTTTTGGCCCGGAGCAATGGTGTGAGGCGATTATGACCATGCATCATTTGCAGGAAGACGACTTCACTGGCCTCTCTCGGTGGGAAGAGGCTCGAAAACATCCCGAGAGAGCTCTGATGTTTGAAGAGCTGTTTACCATGATCGAGCCTCGACTTCAGGAAAAGGCAGATGACTGGACTAACATGTCCGAAGATGTGATCCATACAAAAGGCGCATCAATCAAGTCTGCTGAAAACTGTCGACGAGCTTGTCTAAAGGACAACAAGTGCCTCCAATATGAACACACTGGTGTTCAGTGCAGGCTGTCTTATAGCATCCGACTCGGCGAACCACGACTACCACGCGAAGACGAGAAATACGTGTCAGGATGGATGTTGGAAAGAATAAAGGCATTCAAGAAGGCACGCTCACCGTGCCAGGGCGCGCACTTTGTCCATTCGAATCCCTGAGTTCTGGCTCTCTTCGATCATGATCGCGACCATGACACAACTTTTGATTTACGATAAACGACTCGTTGCATTGGAGGCGTTTGATACCCACGGCGTTCTGCATATTACACGGTGGCGACGCGTCCCACACTACTTTCCGTAACTGCTTGCATCGCTATTCCAGGCAAAAACCGGCCATATTGGAGCATTTGCTGCAAGAAGTCTAATGTCGGCACTGGCTTGTACGCATACTTACGAATAGATATACCACCCATTACGTAGTGGAATAATGATATACTCACACTGTACCTTGCGCCAAGTTATACCGATGAGTTCACTCCTATCAAGACCGGAGTCGGAATTCACGCCTTGATTCGTGCACCAATCACCATTCGCTGCTAACAAGAAACCGCTGCTCGATAGGGCGTAGTGGCCGCATGCCAAGCACTTGAATGGTATATACTCCGAGCTTATGCCTACTCGTTGCTGACATCTGGCATTTCTCTGCAAACATTATTAGGAACATTTGAACAAGTGAGACGCCTGGAGGCGAACCTTCAAGTACAAACTGTCAACCATGACCTCACAGTCCAAGACCTTCATCGAGGTCCCCGTAATAGAGGGCGCTCGCACAACCATGCCCGTTGACGAGGCGAAGCGTCTCGCCGCATCCGAGATCAAAATCTCAATAGCAGACGAGACAGACGCGTACAGAATCGTAACTCGCTCTTCCGGTCACCCTAGATCTCATCCCTAACAATCCATCCAGGCCGAAGGCATCTACACCTGCTTCTCCCAAGAATCCATCGACAAGATGGAACCTCCACACCTGCAACCCCCCATGTCCACCCGCCTGTACCTCATGGCCCGCAGAATCCAACCCACCCTCTCCCAACCCCACATGCACTGGATCAAAGCCACCCACCTCCCCACCAACACCATCATCGGCGCCGCAGCCTGGGCCTCGCCTTCCCTCCCGGTCCACAACATCTTCCGCAAATCTGCCTTCACCTTCTACGGCTGGAAAGACAAACTCAACCTCACCGACGCAGACATCGACGCTCTGTATGCTAACGTTGACGACGAGGTGTGGAGCGGCACGCACGCCAAAAACGATGAAATCAGGAAGGAGGTGGTCCCAGAGCCGCACTGGTATCTGGCCAGTTTGATCACGTGGCCCGAGTGGCAAAGGAGGGGGGTAGGCAGAAGGTTACTGGATTGGGCGATTGAGAAGGCGGATCGTGAGGGGACGCCGATGTGTTTGGAGGCGAGTGCGATGAGTAGGGCGGTTTATTTGCATGTGGGATTTGTGCAGCAGGGTGAGAAGACGTATGTTAGGAGGGGTCCGAGGGCTATTGAGGAGAAGGAGGGAGGGGTGGGGGAGAAGGTGGTTGTAGGGGATGGAGTTGATGGAGCTGGGAAGGGTGATGGGGGCACTTCTGGGGACGGGGCGGGAGTTGTTGTGACTGAGTAGATACTACGGAGATATGGATACTGTATGATTGCTGATTAGCAAACGGTCCACCTTAATTAACAGGAGGTCTGGATGTGATACCAAGCGCTCATTCGGCATCAAATGCATTCATGGAGGTGTGATGTTCAGGGTGATCAGGCTGAAGGATGGCAGCGTGGTAGCCGCTGATTGGGCGCTTACGTCTGCACAAGCACTTCCAGAGAAGGCTGAGCGGGATCGCGCCACTTTTGCGGCACGGGCCGGAGGTGGTATAAAGCGTCAGGCTGTGGACTGGAGGCAGCTTTCGTTTTATCGCACTTGGAGTTGTTTGTATTGCTTGTCTCACTCGCTGGAGTTCACTGGGCTCCTGTATTTCAGCACAGGCCTGTCGATTGTTCAGTATTTGCTTGTACTTTGTTAAGCCAGAGAATCGATTTGAGAAATTGCATACTACCACCTGTACTCCTACCCTCTCAGCAATGTCCTCCAATACGACATCAGTCCCCAAACGAAAGCCACATAGCTGCAGCAAATGCACACGTTCATTCACCACCAGAAAAGGTCTCCAGGCCCACGCCCTGGCAGTGGGCCATCCTATTCCATGTGTTACGAACGGCCGCAGAAGAACGTTTCAATCGGAATTTGCGCTAAGAGCTCATCTGGCTTCCTCGGCACTGCATACTTCGCCGAGAGTCATCTGTCAGAATACCCAGATGGCAGGAGTCGAGTCACCTGTTCCCAGAAGGCCCGTTGAGCGAAGCTCCATTAAAAAGGAGTTTGCTTGCACAGCGCCTGGTTGTAGCAAGTCTTTCAAGACTAAGAAAGCAAGAGCGCAGCACTTGGATTCGGCTGCCCACAAGAAAGCTGTGACGGCGACGGGACCCGATGAACGCAAAGATGCAAAGTCAAGCATCAGTTCTGCTAAGGTATCAGGTCCTATCAAACACGAGTATGCATGTACAGCACCTGGTTGTGAGAAGTCTTTCAAGACTTTACAAGCACGAGCACAGCATCTGGATTCAGCGGCCCACAAGAAAGCCGCGAATGAGGCAGCATCTCGCGAACATATTAAACCAACACAAATCGTCGTACCCAGTTCAAGCAAGAGTTCTACGCCACTCGAGCGTCAATCTGTTCCGATTGTAGAGGCGGCTTCGTCGAAGGAAGGCCAGGCTGCCAAAAATGATACAACCAGCATTTCAAAAGTCCAGACCAAAACACCAAATGCCCAAAAGCCACCCCAACCCCATCCCGCAAATCCCAAGGACTCTGAGAAGACCCCCTTATTCCCATGGGACACAAGGTGGACCAGCATAGCCCCCTCATCACACACAGAAACCATAACGGCCCTACACTCCCTCCTCAGCCCCCCAAAGACCCAGCTCCCAACTTCCTCCCACATCGAACCCACTCTCAAACGCCGCGCCATCGTCCTGGACTGCGAAATGGTCGGCGTCGGACCCAAAGGCAGCATCTCAGCACTTGCGCGCCTCTCTGCCGTGGACTTCCTCACCGGCGAGCTCCTGATCGACAATCTAGTCCAGCCATTTAAACCAGTCACCGATTGGCGCACAAAGTGGAGTGGTATCACATCAGCTCTGTTCACAGCAGCCAAGGCCAATGGACAGGTACTCGAGGGCACGGCGGCGGCGCGGAAGGAGTTGTTACAGTATATGGATGCCCGGACGGTTTTGATTGGCCATGCGTTGCACTACGATCTCAAAGCATTGGGGATTGGGCATACGGTAACGGTTGACTCTGCGAAAGTCGCTAAGGCGGCGGTGGGGAACAGTGTGAAGAAGGATTGGGGGTTGAAGGTGTTGTGCAAAGAGTTGCTCGGGATTACTGTGCAGGATCATGGGAAGAATGGGCATGATTCTGTGGAGGATGCGCTGGCGGCTAGGGAGTTGGTGCTGTGGTGCTTGAGGCATCCTGAGGAGCTTGGGAGGTGGGGTGCGCGGAAGAAGGAGGAGATAGATGCTAAGAAGAAAGAGGACGCTGAGAAAAAGAGAAAGAAGGTGCAGAAACAAAGTGGGGTGATCATTGCAGGGACTCGAGAGATATCTTATCTTGACGATTCGGATGATGATTGGGAGTATCAGAACATGAGTTTGAGAGAGTTCAACGAGATGTGTGGGTATCCATCGGACTATGATAATTGGTCTGACTAAGGGAGGGAAGATGCTGAGATATGTAGAATAAGTAGGCCGTGTTGCAAATTGAGCCTGACCAGATTGTGCTAACAAGATGAGCCTCGAACCATTTCCGAAAGACTGGGAGCGAACCCATGCTCCTCCACAGCATCCAACCACGAACCGACATCATGAACTGTGAGAGGCCAACGGTTTCCAAGCGCAGCCACGACCTCCGCAAAGGCAACTTTCATCTTGCTCGTTCTGTGGATGTCCATCCATTCTGGGCATTCCCGCTGCATCTCCTCCAAGAAGAACGCTCGCAGCTGAGTTTTCTCGTACTCTTCCAAGTGTTCAAAATACATAGAGTTCTTTGTGATGGACCCATCTTCAAGGATCTCGTTACTGAACCGCTCTTGGTCAGGACAAATGTTCCGTTCCTTCCTCGAGTTCAGGAATTTGGGAATCTTGCATGCGGCCCAGAGGGGTGCCGTCGGCATGCATTCCCAGTCGATGATTCCAGATAGCTCGCAGTCTTCATCGACGAAAATGTTGTCCTGATGTAGATCGTGGTGGTGTAGCGTGAAAGCTTCAGGCTCGCCTGCGGGAAAGATCTTGGGCAGGAGCTTGATCAGGCGGTTTCCTCGATCCCTGATAAGTTGCGCCGCACGGAGTTGCTCTTCTTCGACGGCCTCTTCGTCCTCTTCGTCGTCGTCGAAAGGACCAGGCACCACTGCAACTGGATCGTCAGCAGCCTGGATCTGTAGGTCGAGACTTGCGCGCAGCCATTGCTCGCTGGTCAGAAATGGGCCTCGATTGACGTTGAACTTCAAGTGGTTGGCCCAGAAGAATGTCAGCTGAACGATCTCGCCTTGTCGAAATCGCACCGTATTTGAGGTTCCACATTCTTTGTCGAAGTACAGATTTCCCATGGAGGGAAAGCGCTTCCGGAAAAGCTGGACCATCAAGGCAACGACCTTACGCACTACAAGCTCCTTCTTGAGCCATGTCATAGACTTCCACAACTTATCAAGCTGTGTCCCAGGCACGACGGTCATCAGCATCCACTCAAAACCGAGCTCATTAACGTGAGAGGCCTCGAACTGGAGGATCTTCGGGACCGGTATATTGCTATGTTGTCTGACATACTCGATGGTCGCCACTTCACTCAGCACCTTGGCCTTAGGATGCACAGGTAACGCAATACGCATGATATAATGTGTGTCAGGGCCACATTGCACGTCGTATACCTTATTGAAGCAGCCCTCGGCTAGGAATGCGACGATGCAGGATTCTGTGTTGCGGATGTTAAGCTCACGACGAGCTATCTTCTCGATAACGGCGGTGTCTGGTTCTTTTAGCCAGACCATGTCAAGGTTGCACATCAAGTTGGTTTGCCAGCCGAGCGTAGCCTGAGCTTCCATGATGACTTGATTATCTTTTGGCTGTGACAAGTTGTTGGGTGTATGTGCTTCGGTTGTTGAATCCAAAAGATTGTGCTTGCTGGAGTGGAAGTAAGGAAACGCAGGGAATGGTAGTATTTGAATCAAGTGTGACCTCAAAGCGGTGTAAAGTAGTGAAAGAGCTACGCCAAGCCTGAAAGTGAACAAACAGTTAAGTGCGAACCTTTTTTATCTGTCTCTACCCTCGCTCTCTATTTCTCCTCAGCTTATACTCATCTGCACTCACCAACCAAAACTGCGTAAGTAAGCATTTGACAAGATTGGCAACCACACCCTGTGAGCAACGATACAGGTCACCTCACTTCCTGGTCACCAAAAGAAGGCTTGAGGTACGTCAAACTTTGTCGCGCTCGCAGCCTGTCTCCTGTTGCCCCTCTTTACACTTTGTTATAATCAAGCTTGACACGATCGCTGTGGCTCCACGCACTGAGCCAGATTTTGAATCTTGCTGACTGGTGGTACTAGATTGACAACCGAGCAAGTAGAAATGGCGTTTCTCCCTCTAGGGGCTGACCCCAACATCCTCTCTGATATTGATCCCGATGAATGGAGCGCCTGGATTGATGGTGCGGACATCCCCGAAAAGGCACCGCATACAAGCCATCAATGTGGCTGTACCGTAAACCAAGATATTACCCTGAAGAATCCAGACTTTAATCTTCGTAAGGGAATGCAGGGTCATATCCTCCAAGAACGTGACAATAAGGAAGGCGAAAAAGAGTACAACGTCCACATTCAAGGAATTGCGGGCCATCTGTGGGACAATCGCTGGATCACCAAACTATGGGTCCCGGCGCGTTACATCGATAAAGAGCCGGTTCAAGAAGTCTTTCAAGATGCGCAGACCCTGAACGAGGCTCCAACTTCCAAGGAGGATCTCAAGAACAGCCCGGCCGACAAGGACGCAGTCGAAGAGGTCAAGGATGACGCTGAAGACAACTGAATCTGGGTTGGTAGTTGCGTCCTCACAATTTTATTACAGGGTGACGCTGACCTTTCACTTGTCCTACAAACTTAGCCCCATAACATAATGGGTATTGTGGATACATATCTGCTATTCCTCCATCTGCGTACGACAACTCAATTCGAATGATGCAAGTTCAGGAACACGGCCGAAGAAGAAGACTACTGCCTCCCGCGGCAATACAATTCGGTACTGCTCTTGGCTCTTCCATGACAATAGTTTCCATATTACAATGAGACGGCATTGATATAAAATTGTGCATATGACACTGGTCAGACTGTAGCGTTGCCCATTCCACCATGGCTTCAGGATCAAGGCCTCAAGTGAATGCGGTGTTGTTTAAAATATCTTAGACCGACCTAATGAAGAAGAAGAGCATCATGTCGAGCAGTTGGCGTCACAAGTTTACGCTGAAGAGACCTGTAGTGACTCCTGCAAGTACACCAGAGATACAAGAATAGAAAGCATGTGTAAAATACCATTTTATCCAGATCTTAGGCCTTATTGGCAAAGATATGTCTTAAGAGTATACAAGATAAGTTTCGTCGTGCTATGTCAAGGACATGGTTACGTGAACTTCAGCTACGTTACATCATTCCATTAGGTTCGACAGACACTCAAAAATTCTAAAGCATAGAAGCAGAAGGAAGCAGTGAGTTTCGGTTACTAATTGGCTGCGTAGTCATCTGAAGTCCTATAGATGCTTAGAGTCTACAAGAAACAGGCTCAAAAGGTTCCCTTTACGAAACTACGTTTTGCCGATATTCAATGCGAGCATTCCTGTATTCCCAATCAAGTTCCTCCACTGTTTCGGGACCTAGTCGGAACCGTGTTTGTCCCAGCATCTGAACGCGTGCTTCCTCGTAAGGTGCCAAGAATCCGCCCAGCATTGGCCGCTGTAGCATCTTGTAGCGGTATGTATTCATCTCATCCATGTCCCAGTTCAGCTGTTCGAAGACTAACGTCCATACATCCCAAGCTACTGCGCTGAACGCAAGCTCAATGAGTCGAGGTGTCTCTTTCGGGGTGATGGCTCGTTCTCTGAAGGTTTCATCCTTTGAGAGAAGTAGTGCTAATAGCTTTGATTGATAATTGAAGTCGAACGATTCGTCGGGGTCCCAGAAAAAGGAAGAGCACAGAAATCCCAATCGGCCAAAGGCTATCCGCAGATACCCGTGTCCTATGTCGTCTTTGACATGAAGATTCGCGTTCAACTCCGGGCTCAGAAAGTCAGATATGATACCAAGATTTTGCATGTTCATCGAGATAGATGCCAGTAAAGGTGTTCTTCCCTCTTTCCCGCGGGTTTCCAAGTTGAGACCGAGCTGTCGGAAGTACTGCAACAATTGAAGCCTTTGGGTTGATGACAACTTGACCGCTGCTATAAGTTTATCCAGGAGGATCTTATTTAGTTGAGACATCGATTCGTCCACTTGAGAGCCATGCATCTGAACTATCAATGTCAAGTCACTGCATTGCAGAAATTGCTCTTGGAAAAAATCCTCGGGGCAGGAGGCGTTCTGATCCCACTGCGACAAAAGCCACGACCAAATCTCAACAAGTATGTGACGATTTGCTATCTTCCAGAAGTTGAGTAGGAGTGGTAAATGAGGTGAGGATGTACGATTTAGCTCCAGCATTTGCGTGATCAAGAGTTTCGTCATTTCCTCAGAGACCTCGTCGTCTTTCCATTCGAGATCCTGTTCCCGTCAATGCGATGTCGAGCAACAGTCGGTAGTACATCTTACATCGAACCGAGCATTTGCTACGAGACAAGAAATACTTATGCGGCCCGAGTCAAGCAAAGATATTACTTGGTCTATCTCTCGGTTATCGATCGCAATCAGCATCTTAGTAGAACACTCAAGATCAGGACATATAGTCAAGATCAAGCTCTTCTCCAGGATGAGGTCTTGGGGCGATGCAATCCTCACTCGTAGCGCAAGACGACTATCGCCATATGCATCCCTCCCATAGAAATCACGTACAGAATATTGCACAGACGCGCGAATTTCTACAGCGTAGTTTCCAATCGTGAGCCTCGATGCACGTATCAGCCACCTGTGTCGTTCGTCTTTCACGACGACCTCTTTGTGTTTAAAATCAAAACTCTCCTGAGTCGCTTGGATGGCTTGAGCTAGGCTACAATCTGAGATGTTGATACCCTCATTGGTAGCAATATTCATCAGATGCTTGGCAAGAACGCAGAGTGGACGTGAAGCGTACTCATTTTGGTGCCCTCTGAGTAGCTCTTGTATTGGCGTTTCAAAAGCCCATGACAGGCTCACTATATCACAGCGAGATCTATGCGAATCTGGACTGCTGTTCATCGGTGTGACATCGGCATCGACGGTAATTTCTGGAACGATCGAAATGGAAGAATCCGTCGACAGAACAGTGTCGGTGTCAGCTGAATCATCAATCGCAGATCCAGGACCCGGTGTTGGTGAGTTGGATTCAGAGGTCGCGTGGTTTTGAAGGTATGGACGGCTGTTCATCTGCGTCGCGTCGGGCTCAGCCTCAGGTGCTGACATAACAACGTCGAAACTCAATTGGTCATCTGACGCGGTAGCGATGTTTGGTGCGGATGAGACGTGATCTGAGGCTGTTTGGCCCTTGTTCCCTGAGTAGAGTCAGTCGCTCTTAGCACCCAGTTGTTCCTATCGGTTATTACCTAGCGGTTTCTGTCCATATCTGCTGAGGCCCAATTGCTTGAGGTGCGCTTTGAGTTGACGAAGACTAGGCTTTGATCAGTATTACAGAGACTGGTACTGCGCCTCGCCAGCTCCAGTAAGACACTTGGCAGAATGAGAAAAAGTGCATTTTGAATGGAGGGCTTCAGGTCTAATTGGCGTAATCTCAATATATGCAGAGGTCTTTATGATAGCTTCGCTGCTAATTAGGTCTGAAGTATCTGCCTTTCGATCATTGAATCCTTCAAAAGTATCAAGTGTCTCATTGGAGCTGAGCTGTCAAGTGTCTTATCGGAGCTGGCAAGTCACAGCATAGGACACTTACGATGGTTGGAACTTCTCTGTTGTAATTCTTTCTCGTATCTCCTCATACCCAAGCTTCTGAGAAAACAGTTCTAGAATAGTGCTAAAATGTGTTCTCCATGCTTCTTCGCTTATTGTTTCTGATTTCTTAGCCCTCTTCCTTTCAGGGCCGAAGTGCTCGAATCGGAAGCCTGACATGGTGTTTACACCGTATGTATAACAAAGTCCACGCCGTGTTGCTGCTCAATACCGCGTCAGAGAGACTTGATCGCGCCTGATATGGCAAGAACGAAATTGATAAAAGCTAGCTAAAGAAGATTGAATGACCTTGAAATCAGGACTTAAAGTCAGAGAGAACATGGTGCAAAGGAAACGTGGAATGGCCTAAGTGCCCAGATTGGTGGCCTTGTGCATGCATGACGCGCGGGGCGCTGACCTGTAAGCGCCGACTAAAGTACATTACCCGAAGGAAAGGACAACGCAAGTACATTGCCACTAACGCAAGTACAGCAAAAGTACATTGCCCAGAACAGAGTTGTACTTTGCTAAGCCACCCTCGCGCAGCACGTATACCACGCCCCACCGACGTGAAGCACGCACGCACAGATCACTACCCAGAAACACATTCGCGAAAGGAAAGTCCATTGTCAAAAGAGGAAATGTTCTTTCATGAGGCGCCCTCGAGTATATGCCACACCGCAATGCGAAGCCTACGCACGCACAGAGCACTACTCAGAAATCCATTTTGGAAAGGAAAGTGCAATCACAGAAGAGGATATGTTCTTTCATGAGGCGTCCTTGAACAGCACATATGCCACCCTTACGCAATGTGAAGTCTGCGCGCGCACAGAGCAGTTACTCCAAAATATATTTCCTCAAAGATGCACCACCAAAAGCTTATAACATGAAGCCTGCTCTCCTGGCAGTCCTTACCAAGCTCGTCTCGTTCCATAACACATTCATTGTGAAGCACTCTCACACCTCCTCATCGCCGCGTCTCAAGAACAAGCAACCGTAACGGCTCACCAACATGTCCGACGACGCTATCGCAACAATCGTTTTCGGAACCGTCCAGCTTTTGCTCGGACTCGTTACTATGTTGGAGCGACATCGACTGCGCCAAACGCGCGGTATGTCGACTCATCTTCTTAGCACCAACGACTGTTAAACTTCAATAGGACTTGAGAATGAAGACCAGCGGAACACGGCGCCTTGAGACACGCCGTACCACGGCTACTCTCGATGAGCATGGGGAGATGGCTCTTTCCAAGCTATTCTCAGGACCATGGGGGAAAAGATGCAGCAGCAGCCTTTGTGTCTATACAACGCCCTCGGGAGAACATCGAGAGGGTACGACTAGGGGGATTGTCGAAATCCAGGCTTCCAAGAAGTGAATAAAATGGGTTGTTTGTTCGAGCGTTTAGTTGTCCGCATGCGTTGCAATTCCAAAGTTTTACAAAATGTAATATTCTATGTAGTCATCTTGAGAAGTGCAGATTCTGGGAATTTCGAACTGAAGAGACTTGCAAACTCCAGTCAGGAGGACTTTTTCGTCGTCTTGCCGAGTGTAATGTTGGGGCCGGTGAGGTGATCTGTAAGGTGTTCCTTCGCGGATAAGGGCAGTAGGGTAAATATGTGAAATGATTATCCAAAAACGTTGCTTTTGCGCGATGTTGGTATCTACACTCTACAATCTACATTTCCCTTACCAAACTTTTCGTCCCACTCTACAAGCGCTTGCAGATATCCTCGACAATCTCATTGGTCTTAGCCTTGCCACCAAGATCAGGCGACAGCAGCTGTCCAGCCTCAAGGTTAGCATCAACAGCAGCGTAAATAGCAGCAGCGGCCTTCTCCTCGCCCATGAACTCCAGCATCAACGCCGTCGACCGAATAGTCGCAATGGGGTTTGCAATACCCTGGCCCTCGATATCCGGCGCAGAGCCGTGGCACGGCTCACCAATCGCAAAGTCCTTGCCCACGTTGGCGGAGGGCACGAGACCCAGCGAGCCGACCAGCGCAGCAGCACCATCAGACAGGATGTCGCCGTACAGGTTGGGCGCAACAATGACGTCGTAGTCCTGGGGCTGGCGGAACAGCTTGTACACCATGGAGTCGACGATCTGCTCCTCGACGTTGACGAGCTGGTACTTCTGGGCTTCGAGCGCGCGGCGCGCGGTGCTGCGGAAGAGCCCGTCGGTCTGGGACAGCACGTTGGACTTGTGCGTGATGGTGACGAGCGGGCGCGAGTGGATCGAGGATGCGCCGGCGTCGCGGACGCGCTGGCGGCGCAGCGCGATGTCGCCAGCCATGGCGGAGATGTTGTAGGATGCCGTTTCCGAGATGCGCTTGATGGCCTCTGCGATCTTGGTGCCGTCGGCGGCGGCGTACGTCTTCTCCTCCTTGACGTACAGGTCCTCGGTGTTTTCACGGACGATGACGAGGTCGACAGGGTTTTTGGCCGATGCAATGGACTTTACGGGGCGCACGTTGGCGTAGAGTTGCAGGCGCTTGCGGAGGGCCACGATGGGGGAGGAGTAGCCCTTGGTTGCGACGGAGGGGGAGGAGACGGCACCGAAGAGCGCGCCATCGCAGTCAGACTTGAGGGCAGAGACGGTGTCCTCGGGGAGAGCGACGCCCTGCTTCTGGAATGTGTCCCAGCCAGCCTCGTGGTGCGAGAAGCTGAACTTGAGGCCGAAGGAAGAGGGAAGGGCCTCGAGGATGCGGCGGCCTGCCGGGATGACTTCACGGCCGATGCCGTCACCGGGGATGAGACCTGAATGCCAATTAGCTTCTGTGGTGCTTAAATTGTGTAATTGAATGGAAATGTACCAATTCTGAGCGTTCGTGCGGCCATTTTGAGCTGTGGTGTTGGATGTTGGAGCTGTGACACACTTTCGAAAGTTTTGGGCAGCTTGCCAGCCGCGTCTCCGGTCCTCGGCGATGGCGTGCACGGCAGCTCGAGACGAGGGTCCCCACGGGGACGGCGCCTCTTCGCTGCAAATACTGACTAGCAACACTTGATACTAACTACTTTCCCTGCTTTCTTAATTCTTGCCGAGTATAACGAGTTGAGAAGTACACTTCGCATCAGGCAAGGTCAGTGCAGCTGCAAGCAGACTTAAGCACTTCTACACAGAGACATCTAGCAACATGTAGGCAAGCCTTTTGATCAGAGGCCTCCATGCTGCAGTATAAGGACATAAGAGACGCTTGAAGATGACTACACATCATTTCATTCCTGTTACGCATTCATAGTTTTACTGTAAGACTTCTCCAACGGGTCATTGAACATTTTGAAGGGGTGCTAGATGTTTCTTCAAAGTTGATAAGATGCTGTAATTCATTATCGAATAGGACGATCGGATACTGCCAACAGTGAACACAAAAGAATAAATCTTGGCCATTATGTATGCACTCACCCTCTACAAACGCCGTGCTCATGCACGCTCTAATCCTACATGTACAACACTCTCCCTCCCTCCTTCCTGCCCTTCACGAATCGTATCGCGCCTAATCCAAATCATCGTCCTCGCCCTGCTTCAACCCCGCAGCCACAGCCGCCTCCTTCCCATGCGTCTCGGCGAACTCCTCCTCCGCGCTCTTCGCGCCCTCTTTAACCGCCTCCTCAGTTGGGCAGAGCTGAATGACAACGACGAAAAGCTCGGTGTTGGTTTCCTTGTTCTTCAGCGTATATCTGAGCGAGTGGGGTCTGGTTAGTTCGTGTGTCGTCAGCCTGCCTTGATTCCCTGAACACAAAAATGGTTGTTCCTTCTCTTTATTACAGGAGAAAGGAAGGAAGGGGGAAATATAACGTACCGGAGAGGCTGCCCGTCCCAGTGCCCGATGATGCTGATGTTAGGCAACCCGTACCCGATCTTCAGCGCGAATTCATTGAAGTCAAGGTACGGGTTGAAGAAGTCGCACTGGTACTCGCGGCCGGCTTCGAAGGTGAAGTTCTTGCGGTTCGCTTCTGTGAGGAAGAATTTCTGACGTTGGGAGGAGCCTGCGGGCACGTTCAGGTTCTTGCGGATCTCTTCGCCGCTGCCGTCGGCGCCTTCGGTGTATACGACCGCGTCTTCGCCCTCTGCGCTGGAGTCTGTGGAGGTGCTTGCGCTGTCCTTCTTCTCGCCGATGCGTAGCACGTTTATGCTGGATAGTAGTGCGCCGTAGAGGTATGGCTCGTCACCGTACACGTCGCCCTCCAGCCCGGGGTCGATCCACCATTTTACAATACCGAAGGCCTTGTCGAAGAGCGGGGGCAGCCGGTCGCGGATGGGGTGTTCGAAGTCGTTACCAAACACCAACTTGTCGCCGGCAATATCTTGCTTCGGGGTGAATGAGAACGATATCGAGTAGCGGTCGTAAGGGTGTTGAGGGCTTGAGAAGTAAGGCGAAGTCGAGGGGGAGCCTTTGGGAAGACCTTCGTGACGTTAGTGGGGTCGCTGTAGGACTGGCTAAGGGGAGAAGAGCGAAGAGTGTCTACATGCCTCGGTAGTCCTTAATCCGCATGCGCACCTGCGCATCAATCAAATCTGACTCGATGTGCACCGGCTTCTCGCTGTTGACAGGCACAGTCGTGTGCTTTGTGCGGTCGTAGGTCGAGCCCGCGGTGACGCGCAGCTCGTACATTTCGTGCAGCGGCGCCATGGTCACGGAGAAAGAACAGGTATCACGAGAAAGATAGGTATGTGTTGATGCAGAGGTATGGCAAAGGGTGTGTATATTCGCAGATCAACAACATGAGGTGGGACATTTCGTAGGCGGCTCGTAGGGATGACGTGGGTCGCGTTTTTTTGCAGGGGTCTGGGGCGCGCTTGTGGCGGGGAAGGCGATCGGCGCCAGATAGGTGTATGCATGATGAGCTTATCTGGGAAGACATTGTATGGGGCGGACATGGTAAGTAACATGGTCCCATGTCGCGGTACGATCCTCGGTCATCTGCGCTGGACTCTTTCGTACATACTGCCTTCGTCATTCCAACACAGATCGACTGCCAGGTTATGTAGACATCGTGGGTCAAAGTACAGAGAAGTTGAGACAGCATCGTGGGTACCAGGACTGGATACAGTATTCACAGGTTATCATTATGCGAGCGAGATGAAATGTTGGAAACCGAAAACAACCTTGAGACGCCTGCGCACCCCAAAATGCTACAATGTCACTTGCCTGATATGGACCCTGGCAAACATGAACACACAATCTCCTTCATGCGACTCACCCATGCTAAAATGCACCTTCCCTCCACATGCCGACATATTTTACACGCGCTCACATTTCTGTCCAGTCGCAACGAAATCAGATCACACCTTGATAAAGTCGTCGATGTTGACTCGCTGGTAAAAGCTCACGTGCCCAAACGTCTCCCAGTACTGCGCAAGCCGGTCGTGCGATATAAGAATGAGCTGAGACGTCATGTACGTATCTACCAATCGTTAATAAATTCTCAAGCATTCGTAAAGCAGTGTTTAACACATACCTTCTCGGAATCCTCTCGCCGCGATATGCCCGACGCTCTTGACAATCCTCGCACCCTTGAACATCTCCTCTGTAGCAACGCGAATGAGGCCGTTCGGCCCAATATCTGGTGCTATGAATGTATACTCGCCGCGGGGAATATTGGGGTCGCCAGTCAGTTTGATAGCCTCGATGCGGCCGTGATATGGATCATCACCTTGCTCCTGTACATCAGGCGCATTCTCCATGAGACGAGCTGTGGGGCTGTCTGGTGGCGACAGTAGGTCGTAATCTGACGCAGTCTCCACACCCTGCAGTGTCGCAACACTGTCTTCCAAATCATCTGCGGTCTCGAAGAGGTAGTCGTCGCCCTCTGATGAACTTGACGATTCTGCTTCCGTCGGTGCCGTGCTCCAGCTCCCTGCGCTGCTCACGCTACCACCCCGCTCTCGCGCCCGCATCGCCCATTCTGCACGCTCCGGCAGCGGCCGTGGCTTGTCGGGCTGCGTGATAAGTAGAAACTCGCAACCATGTCCTGCGTAGTCGCCGCACCAGATGCCCTGCCATGGCTTGCGGTCTGTCGGCGTATAACACTCCTCCGGTAGAGTAGCAAAGGTGGTGATATCTTCGCCGATCCTCATAGAGACGCCGTTGGGACGGGAGGCGAATTCCATCCATTTGCGGATGCGGAAGGTCGAGGTACTCAGTTCGTGCATGCGCGCTGGCTTGCTGGCTGTGTGGCGGAAGTTGGAAGGGGAAGTATCGTTGCGGGTACGGTGAACGCTGGGAAGGATCAAGGGCGGCCACACTGGGGTTGCGGCTGTTGTGATATCTCTGGGCCACGGGCGTGTAAGCATAAGTTTGGAGTGGATGCCGGCAGATGCGAGGGGCGCTTCGTGGTGCACGTCCATATGTATCTCGTGCTGGAGTCTGTCGCCATAGATGCGTTCATAGGAGTTTCCGTTCAGGCGTATCACAGGTGATACCATATCCAGCTGCACTTTAGGCTGGAAGGTGTGGATGATGGCTTCAGGGTTCCATTCCCACATCTGCATGATGGGATGTTTGCGCTCTGCGACCAGGGCATAGGCCTCGATCGCATTGATACGGTGGTCATATCTGGCGATGAGCAGTTTGCCTGTGTGCGCAGTGTCGGCGAACCAGAGCTTGTTCTTGGCTAGAAACCAATATGGGTGATGCTGCTGAAACAGCTGTTTCCATGTCATGTTTCTGGGCTTGGGCACCGCCCGACCCGGGACCTGCTCTTGCACAAAGGGCTGCCATAGTGTGTCTTGCTGCGAGTGTTCATTGAGGGCTTGATTGACTAGACTGACTGTGAGGAGGTCTGAAGATGACAGGAAGCTAAGAATATGCTGGATGATTTCCGCAGGAAGAGCCAAGAGAGGTGACGACGGTGGTGGAAGATCCATACCAGCTTCAGAATCGTACCTGCTGCTGTGGATGTTGCGCATACGGAAGGGCAGATCCCTTGATCAAAAGGTACTGCGGGTGGCAAGGTCGACTTCACTATAAGAACGGTTACCCCAGCCCAGCGCGCTTAATTATTCCGTGTCGTCGCAACGCTCAATCTTATTCGCACGACCCCAGATACTACTTCAAACCGCGTGCCCTGTACGTGGTACCGCAGGATTCGGAAATACCGCGGTTTGTTTATTAGCTGTTCTCGGCAGCTGGTCACAGTGGCACCTTCCCACCTGCGCTTAGCTTCAGAGCGTATTGGATTCGACACGGTATTGATAGGTTGGTATGCGCGATCGAATCGTGTTCGACAATCTCACAAGTACCGGGTACCTTCTTTATTAGGCGCACGCGTACTATAGAGCTGACAACGGCGATGCGATATCGGGGTGTTGCGTGACTGCAGTGATGTAACGGGATGAGCCTGCAGATCCCGTGTGGTGGCGGGTGAAAGGAAGCGCAATAGATAGGAAGATGTCGCAATATACTGCAGGCTGTTTATCAGCAGCTTGTGCAGCGTGTCTCAATGAGGCGTCGTGGTGCAGGTGACAGGGTCCTGGAGTAGGTGTGATGCAGGATGACGGATGGAGCATTGCACGACCGCATTGACTCCTCGCTACGAAACGCCATGTGGGGAGCCTCGGAGCTTTCTATCAACGACCAACCTCCAATTCTGCTCCACATCTGCACCCAAACGAACTATCGAAGTCGGAAGCTATCATGTAGCGACTCAGTGCTGCCCCTACATTGAGGCCAAACTCGCCATAATGCCGGTCAATTTCCATATCACGTCTGGGCGCTTCCCGGTATCGGCGTCTATCCTGGCAATTCGCAGCGCGCGAGCCGTGATGACGCGGCGAGGAGGTGCAACTCAAGCCTGCTTGTACCTGCTACATGTCTGGTGGCCGGCACGTATTAATCCTTCGAACAGAAGAGTTAACAATGCCGTCTAAGTAATATCAGAGTCTGGACTGGTGGGGCCTGGTAGTCCGCGGGCCGACAGTGTACAATGCAGGTCGTAGGAGTGTGCTGACATTGCCGCCCAAGTTGCGTCACTCCAAGCTAAATGGGGAACTGCACTCGCTGTTCGCAATTGTTTCTTACAACTTCAGAAGTATCACTACGGTCTTATCTATTGACGTTGCAGTGCCAACCCCGCGGCAAACGATCAGCACACCCTTCTGCCGTCTCGTTGTCTGTTCCTCTATTCGCTTCCCCTCTCGGCCATGCACTTTGGCATGTGAGACTCTTTGGCATGTGAGACTCTTTGTCTCTTGCATAACTTTGCTCATCACTCGCCTACACACAGGAATGCTGTCAGATTTGCAAAATTAGGTCGCATTAAATATCTGCTGCGTCTTCTTGGGTTACGTCCCGCCGACGATCTAGGTACTCTACCTGCCCTCATCCTCAAAAAAGTCACAGCATCGTTGCCAATCTGCTTTGCAGTCTTCAATGATCTGACACAGAAAACGCTCATCTGCTGGATCAATGGGCGGCCAGGATGCGTTGGTTCGAAAGGCGTACTCCAGCAACCTCGACTCCTCGTTCCTGACATTCTCATTTTGAGCAGTGGATCCTGGAGGTATAAAAGCCTGAACATAGACATGTTCGCGCAAGGTTTGATTTTCTGACAATGGTTCTGCTGGCTCTGTTGCTGGCCTGAACGGAGGCACCTCATCCAGTGCAGCGGGTTGTGGTGGCAATGTGGCCAACATGCGTTCTACCTCAAGAAACAGCTTATCATAATCCCATATCCCAAGTGATGCACTGAGACTAGCCTGTGTAGTAGGATCCACTACAGGAAGGCTGTCAAGCTCTTGTTCTATCGTTGGCAACGATAGTTGTGCTGGCGATATTGGAACCTGCAGTAGCGGGCTTCTGATTTGTGGCTGAATTTGGTCGTCTTGCTTGTCAGTATCTAGACGTGGTGAGTTTGATTGTTGTAAGTTCTGATGCTGGGCTTGCCCGACTTGTTCCATGTCAGCTGGTTCAACAGTCTCATTCTGTACCTTTGTTGGACTTTGCGTTTCGACTATCCCATTACCACTCGATCCTGGACGGTCCGTTTGAGTCGTTTCTTGGTCTTTGCACTCTGGAGTCCCCTCGTCTTCGCTGTCGTCATACTCGGAGTCAAAACTCATGTCAGTGTCGGAATCTGCATCACCCAGCGCATCACCCGGCTGATCAATCTTCTTTCCTTTCCAATCTTTCTTCCTCCTCTTCAACCTTGCCCTTGATCTCTCTTGCTTCTTGTTCATCCTTTCCCGTTCTTTCATCTTCTTGTACTCGGCCTCTCCCAGTGGCTTGGCCTTCTCTGGGTGCTTCTCTTTCCTTATTCCTGCGTCACACCATCCATCCCAGGTCTTGTGGCTCTGATCTAGTTGACTCTTGACTATCAACCTCTCAACCTTCGCTCGCCAGGCATTTAAACTCTTCCTGATTGCTTGCAGTTTAGCCTTTCTGTCCAAACCGTTTGTGCAGCAAGAAGCTGGGGGCTTGCGATTGGCGTGCGAGCAAGCGTAGCGCCCAGTTGGTCCAACCTCAAAATCGCTCAATTTATCGCCTGGCCATTCCGGCACTGCCACAAGATCGTTTGGATGCTTGATGCGATCAGGCCTGCGGGGGGAGTCATCTTCGGGTTTTGCTAGACCGGCCTTTAGTCCCTTCTTTAAATTGACTCCGACTTCTTTCCTCTCGACTGGGGGTGTGCGACCTGTGAACTCCATATAGACATTCATCTTCTGAAACCAGGGATCCTTACTGTGCTTGATCTTCCCAGTCGGATTGAGACCCTGTTGTTCCGCCTTGTGTCGGTCGTACCAATGATCTATCTCTTTCCTATGGTACCGGTAGAAGTTCTCGGGATGTTGGACAGGCTCCTTGTCCGTCCATAACTTACGACTTCTTTCACTCGAATTCCTCTCAGGCGCTCCATCATTTTGTGTACGCTGACGTTTACGTTCTTCACCGCCATCATCACCTATGTTCTTACGTTTCCGAGTAGGCTCTGCCATCTCTAGTAATACTGCTTTGTTATCTAGAATATAGTCAAATTAGCTCATTACTGGCTTTGCGACAGCAGCAGTAGGAGCAAACACGACATGTGGGAGAGAAGTGGGTTGCTAAATACGTATATAGTCCATTGTGCACAAACATCTCAACTCACTGTTTTACGCTGTGTAGAAACGTTTCATTTTCGCGCACAGTGATTGAAACATTGTGGGTTGTTGATTGGGCGAAACATTGTTGCTTTCTAAGACAAACTTCACTCGACATCGTTCGGACACAATGAGCATCGTTCCGTGTGTTCACTGAGACACCCAGAGCAACTGCCAACGTTGTGAATGCATGGAGACAGAATGTTTCAAAATCTGAGGGCTCCCAAGTGTGTTGGGACGGCGTTTTGTATCAGCATCTTACACATTGTCAGAACCGAGAAGCACTGGGCACTTCAAGGAATTTGATGATAGGAAAAAAGTCTCAACAAGACCATTTAGATGTGCAGCCACCCGATGAATTGTGAATATCTCGGATTTGCGCCAGTAAATCCTGCAGGACTCCCCTCAAAGCGCTGCTCCTTTGCCATAATGCTTTTCGCCAAGTACCTGTTCAAGACTTAGAAGGCGAAATATGCTGGCGAGTCAAGTGCACTGATGATGTCTGGGTCTTTGGTGCGCGCGTGGTACGTCTACAGATACTGCGAATCTACTCCGTAGCAATAAAGACAACGACGGCGTACGAAGAATTATCGTCCACACAGCTACGTACGAAAATCTGCCGGGCAATACACTCCAAACCCTCCTGCTCGTTCGACATTCTCGCGAACGTGGGGTCAACGGATGAAGATACATCCACTGCAAGCAACGACAAGATAGCCATTTCACGTTCGTTGACGGAACAAAATGACTGAATCTCGATGTCGGGGTGGGGCGTGCCGAGTCGTGCCTGAGATTTCCGCTCAACATCAGAGCGGATCAGGCTTGGCCGCGAACCGATGTCGGGCCGCCCTGCCACGTTCGCGACGGTCGTTTTCCCCATGGGCGCTAATTGGTTGATCCTCCACAGTCGGTGTTGATAGCAGCGAGAGGAAGGACCGATGCATTGTCATCTTGAATTGTTCGTCTAGTTTCGTATCTTTCTTATCTCTTGTCAAAGTGACGGCCGTTTTCTGTCAACATTGTAGGCAGAGATGTTGGCGTCGAGATGGATGTGTTTAAAGATAGTGTTGTTCGCTCGAAAGTGATGATCAAGCCTTTGTTCAGGTCTTTGTTCTTTGCACCTTTGGTTGAGCCCATTGCAGAGACTAAGTGCAAACATTATGGCAACCACGGACAAGAAAATTGCCGACCAAGGCAATGTCGAACAAGATGTCGGTGTTGGTACGACCTACATACCAGATCTTAATGACAAGGCCATGGAGAGGCGCATCGTGCGCAAGATTGACATGCGTATTCTGCCATTCATCTGTATCTCGTACCTCATCAACTACCTGGACAGAGTCAGTCATGGCCCTCCATCTGCACATTCATGTTGCTAACTCTTCAAGGTCAATCTGGGAAATGCGCGCACACTGAACAACGACGTTCCCGCGAGTAACATCGTCAACGAGCTCGACCTCACCGGTAACAGATATAACATCGCGGTCGCCGTCTTCTTCGTTCCATATGTCATCTTCGAAGCGCCCAGTAACTTCGCCATGAAGTACTTCTCGCCATCAGTTTGGATTGGTCGTATCATGATCAGTTGGGGCATCATCACCATCTGCACATGCGCTGTCAAGAGCTTCGGCGGGTTGCTGGCTATTCGATTCTTTCTTGGTATTGCAGAAGCTGGATTCTTCCCTGGTGTCGTCATGTATCTCTGCTACTGGTACAAGCCGTCAGAGCGTGCGACTCGACTAGCCATCTTCGCTGGTTCGGTTGCGGTTGCTGGAGCCTTCAGTGGACTGCTTGCAACTGGTATCTCCTTCATGAACGGCAAGGCTGGCCTTGCCGGCTGGCAGTGGCTCTTCGTGCTTACTGGTATTCCGGCTGTGATCTTCGGTATCATCGTTTGGATCTGGATGCCAAACTATCCTCAGGATGCGACGTTCTTCACCGAGGAGGAGCGCGCTTTTGCCATTGCACGCATGGGCCCCTTTGCACCCAACAAAGAAGACAAGACCTTCGACGCGAAGATCGCAAAACAAACACTTTTGGACCCGCTTTTCTGGGTCTATGCGATCAGCTACTTCTTCATGGTTAACAGCTTGAACGCCTTCTCCTATTTCTCGCCGACTATCATTGCGAACCTGGGATTCAAGGGCTACACCGCCCAGCTGCTCACCGTTCCGCCAAACGTGTTCGCTCTGGTCATCATTCTCGCCAACTGTATCCACTCCGACTATTCGAAGGAGCGTATACGCCATGCTCTTGCCGGTGTGTCTTTCGTATCTTCAGGGTACCTCATTCTTGCACTGGTAAAGAATTGGGTAGGAAGGTATATCGCCGTCTTCTTGATTGCTTGTACCAATGCCGCCGTCTTACCATTCCTCGCCCATCGAACCGCTTCCGCCGCTGGTTCCACAGCGACAGCTTTGGCGACAGGCGTGACGATTGCCATCTCCAACTGTGGTGGCATCAGCGCCCCTTTCTTATTCCCCAAGGCCAATGGCCCAAACTATCCTATGGGAAATTGGACCGTCTTTGGCATGCTTTGTGCCGTATTCCTTATGACGATCTACCTTGGCTTCAGACTAGGAACAAGCGCCGAATATCGCGACTTTGCGCCTGGCGCTGCAGAGCAGCTGGCAGCGAGGACCAGTATTGAGGGCAAGCTCCCGGATGACGCCCGAGATTCTCGCGAATTTGTGTCAGCTGCCAGGCAGGATGCCAGCAGTGAGGCTGGGAAAGTTTAAGATGTTTGTTGTACAACTGGCTAGTGGGGAATAATAAGCCGAGTTTCAGCCCGTGCGTCAACAGATTTGCCAATAAATAAAAGAAGTATATGGTACCTGAACACAAGAATTGATGAATTTCCGCGATTTCCACTTATTAGAATTTCTTGTTTCTTTTTGGCTGTGGAGTTATCGCGTGCTGTAGTTGTCCCTTTCTTCATTGTCATCCGAGATGATATGTAGTCATGTGCGAAAAGATGGAAGACATGTCGACATGGGCACCGAGGACCAATTGCCTTATACAGTAATTACAAGGCGTCAAAAGCACCTACACTGATCTACTTCGTGAGGCTTGCAACAGAAAGGATTCGGTGGACGCAGCCGAGAACAGACGCCCCACTTTTCGAAATTATGTGTAGCGTTTCAACAACTCTGATAGGCTACAGCGAGTCAGTTGCATACCAGACGCCTACACGACAGCACCTTGACAGCCTTGCTCATGATTGATGTAAACTTCCTCAAAAAATCTTCAATAACGTTTGCCCCCTCGTGTAGATCAATGCCATTCGCTCACAACGTCGCTACTAATTTTAGATCACGGATCCGCCGAAAGTTTCGCGCTAGCAAAGCACGAGCACAGAAAAATCGTCTGGTACCTTAGTACATGCCTGTTCAAAGGGGTGTCACGCGTTTGCTGCTTCTGCCACTACTCTCGATGGCAGATCTGACATTTCGTAGTCTGCAACGCCGAAATTCTTCTTAGAACATACCAGACCTTAGGATACAATATACGAGGTCGACTATGTATACACCTCGGACGGGTGTCGAATGGGCTTTCCTCGGGGTCACAGCCGTCCAAGCTATCGGCACAGTTGTCCTTGAAATGTAAGTCACATGTCCAATTCGATTTCCGAGACGAAACACTAAGATTCGTACAGAGTCACACTCTACCGATACTTTTATTGGATCAATGATGTGGTGTGGCAGGTTCCAGGCTCATATGTCGTACCTGTCAATTTC
Organism: Epicoccum sorghinum; assembly: GCA_020272525.1. NCBI lineage: Eukaryota > Fungi > Ascomycota > Dothideomycetes > Pleosporales > Didymellaceae > Epicoccum > Epicoccum sorghinum. The sequence goes on from VXJJ01000021.1 coordinate 1,674,049, forward strand.
GGTGTCTTCGTTTTGGGCAACTTGTACATGGCAGCCCTTGCATTTGACGCCTTGCGAATTCGTAACAACCTCCAATTGTTTGGCATTTGCATCTTCAATACCGGCGTCGTAGCTTTTGCCGTCATGCGTATCGGTCAGACGCTGAAGACCTCCACCTCTCTAGCTGGAAACATTGCCCAAGGAAACAAGCCTTTTGTCAAAGCAGATGTGGCATTCTGGCCGAGAGTCCAACCGCCCCTCATTATCAATGCGATCATTGTCGGCGTATGCATGGTAGCATCCTGGCTACTCACATTCAGACTTAACCGCGAGTTTCAATGGGCGATCTACAGGCACATCAGTGGCAGTATATCGATTCGGCGTAAATACCTAACTTATCAGGTAAGATTCCCATCGATGGTGCGCAAGCGCGTGTCTGATTATGAGCAGGTGCTTCTGGTCGTCATGAAACTGGAGGTGTTTTTTACCATCGCTTTTATAGTCACATATGGCCTCGTCGACGTCCACTTTGCGATCCCCGAGTTTCCATTGACTATGGCTATCATTCCAGTGCTTTTCATCCAACTTTTCATGACCATCTACTTCATTCAACACGAAAGCAGATCTGGAGCCCTTGCAGCTATTGTATGCTTCTCACAATCCATTAATATATCCTCAGGCTGACACTAAGGCACAGGTAATCAGATTAGCTGAGATAGCATGGCTCATAAGCCGTATCCTTGTGTTGTATGGGATACCGAAGACTAGGCTATCGAACACCATGCTGAAGGACGAAATGCTCTTCTTTGCAGGCTGTGCTTTGGTATTGGCAATTACCGCTTGTGTAAACGCGATAGTATGTCTCTTGAACTTCAAGCAGGGACTAAAGCCATTACTGTTGCACCAGCATAAGGACCAGTATGAGTTTTCGCCAATGCACGCACAAGCACGTTTGTCGTCCAGACTCGAGCTTGACTAAACCGATAGATAATCTTTTAGATCCTACGGGAATACTATAATATTTTCCGATCCATTGCCTACTACTGTTCATTATCAAAAGAGGATATTTACCTCCCAAGCCGTCAACATGCTTTTACAACGTTGGTCATGGCCAGCAAAGGAGTCCACCTAGGTATTCCAGACACTCCCATATCTTCCCGTTACACAGTAGACGTATTCTATCCTCGCACGCTTTACTCACGTCCAAAAACGACATCATGTGACGATCTACCAATGATGACCCTCCCGAGAAGACTACACAAAGTTGGATGTGATCGACAGTGATAGGGGCGAGCCAGCACGTTGTTCACAGAAAAGTTTGCGATATGCCACAACTTCTTCACCAGTTTGGAGCGCTTGTTCATCTTCGCCATCCTCGTTGAGACCTCTAGGACCCTCGCCTCGAATTCGGTGTGTTGCCGGATCAGCACATCTGGAATGTCTCGCGCCCGGTAATCACTCGTAGCAAGCAAGCCATGGCGCAGGAACTCCATGTACAGCGTCGCATAATCCTCGTTGGTAAAGTTGTCCCTCAGCTCGGATACCCAAACGACGAAGCCCAGGAAGTCGGGACTGTGCGTGTGGTGAGGAGAATATGCCATCTCGATCAGCATCGCTGTAGCAACTACAATGGGGACGAATGTATCGCGGTGCTGTTCGAAGACTGGGTTCACAGTCCTATTGCGCAAAAGTTCACTGCGCATGTCGAGACAAAAGTCAACATAAGGGTACCCCACAAAGCGCATGAAGTGTGGTCGCTCCAAGGCCCTAATGTCTATCGCTGTCAGGAGCATGCGGGCGCGGGTTATCACCCAGTACATGTCCAACCGCACCAGCCTCTGGCCCGGCGTTAGTTCGTTGACGAGCTGGTCGATTTGTGACACACTCAGGGGATCCGCAATGAAGAGCTCGCATCGACAAGTCGGACAAGTGTTTCGCTCCGGGCGGACTGAGTTATGCCATGTCGAGATGCAGCAGTAGTGGAAGAGGTGGCCACATGGTTTCGAGCTGATGACTGATTTGCCTTTGCAGTCTCGAAGCCCACAGCATTCTGAGGTGGCCTCTGTGAAGGACTCGAGGCAGATACCGCACGATTCTGGAGTCAAGTCTTTTGACTTTGCCAGTTCCAGATACATGAGATATGTCTTCTGTGAAGGTAGCTGCTTGATGACGACATCCGTGGTGGTGCTCGGTGTAAGCACTTGCATCGCGCCTGGTGATGCTGCCATCTCTGAGTTGATGGTTGGATTTTGGAGACAAGCGTGAAGGGTAGACCATTATAGAGGTTGCAATATACATATAGCGTTACGCATCTAGCGAAAGGAGGGCTGAGTGAAGCGAAGACTGAGCGCTGTGAACACTGTGCGATACGAGAGTGAGATCAAGCGAGCGTGAAAGCCAGTCCAGGTAGAAGCAAGAGGATTTGTGCCGTTGAAAAAGATGTAGCTGCCCGGTATGATAAGATAAGAGACAGCATAAGATCTATCATCACTAAGAAGCACGATCTAGATTGAGTTCATGTGTTCAGACAGAATGCTCGAAACCGATTGTAGCAATTCAATAACATCCTTAACTTTTGCAGAGCGACATGGCGCTTTTTGAAGCAATTAGCCACGCCTTGAGATTCACAGAAATTTCCATTATGTCCAATACAATCCCCTGGCGGAGTCCTACTTCACATACGACGCGACTATCATTGTTTGCAAGATACATGCGTCAGTAGGGCTCATCACATGATCCTGATAGCAGTGCGTACATCTGATACTGTACGTGTATCTAGAATACTAATGTCGTTCTATCTTCTGTAGCCTCCTTGTCGAGCACCTTATCCTGCGCCTTTTATATTGAAACCTTATGCAAGTTTGGTTAGGGTAGTACTCTTGCATTACAGGAGTGTAAGGCCCGCTGATGCATGTATTTTACAAACAGCCCATATGTATCTAGCTGACTCCTGAGCTTCTGAAGAAGTGCATTGCTCGGTCTGGTACTTAATCACGCTTGCGAGCAAAACGCAGACGCGGTCGAATCATCTACTGTAAAATTCACAGCATCAAAAGATGATTGTATTGACAGCGCGCTCTGTTATGGAGAAGGGATACTGTCCAATGAATGGGTCAAATTAGCCGCGGATACATTGCTAGCGCTTACGGCTGCGCCCGAAGGATCAGCAGTACCACCACTAGATGCCGTTCGAGCCAAGAGATACGTAGACGAGAGGCTGAGCCATCAGGCTGAACATGAGCGATGACAACTACCGTCGCTGATGCTGCCAGACGGTAGTGGCATTCTCCCTTTCATGCAACGATTTCGAATAATCATTCGTTCATGCCCTTCCTCCCTCCGTAAGCGCTCCGAATGCCGCCCCGACTTCGACGCGAAGATTATACTGTAGGATGGGTGTGTGCGCTAGAGATCGAACTGGCCGCGGCCATGGCTATACTGGATGAGGAGCACGATCCTGCCATGTGTGACCCTGGCTATGAGGATGAGAATGTATACTGCATGGGATCGATTGCAGGGCACAACGTCGTGATCGCTTGTCTTCCTGCAGGCCAATATGGGACCAACTCTGCGGCTACTGTGGCCACGCAGCTGCAAACAGCGTTCAAATCCATCAGATTCCGACTGATGGTGGGTATCGGTGGAGGCGTTCCTAGCGAAGAGGCAGACATACGCCTGGGAGACGTAGTCGTAAGCCAACCACACGGAGTCTTCCCTGGCGTAGTACAGTACGACCTTGGGAAACACACCTCCACTGGTTTCATGAGGACCGGATCGCTATGCCCACCGCCTCGGATACTGCTTAGCGCCGTCAATCGCGTGAGAGCAAATAAAAGGCTAGGGAGGAGTACGTTGGCTACTCACATCTCTAAGCTTCAAGATTATCCGGATTTTCGACGTCCAAAAGCCGGAAACGATGTTCTTTACCACGAAGAATATCATCATGTGGGAGGCTCTACGTGCGACAAATGCAGCATCCAAAAACAACATTCACGAACGCAGCGTGCAATCGGAGCAGAGGTTCTGACACACTATGGCACCATTGCGTCTGGAAATCTGGTTATCAAAGATGCTGTTGAAAGAAACAGGATCAAAGAGCAGCTAGGAGACATTCTGTGTTTTGAGATGGAAGCTGCTGGCCTGATGAATAGCTTCCATTGTCTCGTTGTTCGAGGAATTTGTGATTACGCCGACTCTCATAAAAACTCGCAATGGCAGGCTTTTGCGGCAGGGACAGCAGCAGCATATGCGAAAGAGCTCTTGTCCGTGATGTCGCCGGCAGAGGTGGTTAAGGCACGGCCCGCTGAAGATGCCGTGAATAACACGAACAGTGAGTGAAGCATCCATCCGTCGTGATTTCGTGCGCAGCTAACCTAGTATCATGATAGAACGGAGCAGTCGGTCATCATCGCCTGAACATGTACCGCACAAACGTTCCAGGGTGGGCATCCCTCGCAGCTCTGAGCATGCTCGTGACGAGTCAGTCGCTTAAGTTCTCCAGCAATCCAATCTCGCTCACTAAACTCCGCAGCAGACAGCGAACTTACACGCATATGGAGGCTACAGAAACCTCGACTCGCCATTCAGAACGAACTCGAGTCGCACTCGGTGAAGAGCAGATACAAAAATGCCTTGATTCATTGAGGTTCGAACAGATCGACGCACGGCAGATGACGATTAAGACCGCGCATGCCAAGACATGCAGATGGCTACTGAAAAGTCAACAGTACCTCGATTGGCTAGATGCCACCAAAATTGAGGAACACCGTGGTTTCCTCTGGATCAAAGGAAAGGCCGGCACAGGCAAGTCAACGTTGATGAAGTTTGCATTAGTAAATGCTCGTAAGGAGATGAAGCACGATATCGTGCTCTCGTACTTCTTTAACGCTCGCGGAGAAGAATTAGAAAAGTCCACACTCGGCACATATCGCACGTTACTATTACAGCTTATTGAAAGCCTCCCAGCGCTTCAAAGCATCTTCAATCAACTCAGTGCATCGATTTTGAGCCTCAACGTCGACCATCAGTGGACCCTTGAGATCCTCAAAGAGCTCCTGGAACATGCCATTCAAAACCTAGGAGACTCCTCTGTCATCTGTTTTATTGATGCACTCGACGAGTGCGACGAAGAACAGGTCCGAGAGATGATCCAGACCTTTGAACATATTGGCAACCTAGCCGTGTCAGAAGGCATCAAATTCCGCGTTTGCTTTTCAAGCAGGCACTATCCAAATATCACGATTCACAAAGGACTGGGTCTAATTCTAGAAGGCTCAGAAGGCCATTCGCAAGATATAACCAATTATGTTGAGGGTGAGCTAAAGATTGGAAAAAGCAAGATTGCGCAGCAGATCCGATCTGAGCTTCAGGAGAAATCATCCGGTATCTTCATGTGGGTCGTCCTTGTTGTAGGGATTCTCAATAAAGAGTCCGACCGTGGCAAAGTTCATACACTCCGACAAAAGTTACGGGAGATACCTGGTGACTTGCATGAGCTCTTCCGCGATATCCTGACCAGAGATTCAAATGACAGGAATCAGCTAGTGCTCTGCATTCAATGGGTGCTCTTCGCGAAGCAACCGTTGAGCCCAATGCAGCTGTACCACGCCATTCATGCGCGGAGCGAGTACCAGGAGATCCTCGAATGGGACCCAGAAGACATTACGGAAGAAACTGCTCAGCTTTTCCTACTTAGTGCTTCCAAAGGGTTTGCCGAAGTCACAAAATCGAAAGAGCCAAAAGTGCAATTCATACACGAGTCTGTGAGAGATTTTCTGCTCAAAGATAATGGCCTGGCTCAGATATGGCCTGAACTTGGACGCAACTTCCAGGGACACAGCCACGAAGAATTGAAGAGATGCTGCGTCAATTATTTGAACCCTCAGGTGGCTGTACAGTCCGATGCTCAAGGACTTCGCCCGTCCCGGAGAGCAAGTCTCCGCGAGTTGGTAGCGCGTAGATTCGCTTTCCTAGAATACGCAGCTCGTAACTTGCTCTATCATGCGGATCAGGCAGAGAAAGGAGGTGTATCTCAAGCTGAATACCTCAAGAACTTCCGGCCTGACCAGTGGGCAATCTTCCACAACATATTTGAGAAGCATGAAGTACGTAGACACACCATCAGTGTGAGTCTCCTGTATCTGCTAGCTGAATTCGACATGGCAAACTTAGTATCTGTCATTGGCTCTACGGACCGTTGTATGGACATAGAGGATCAACGCTATGGCTGTCCTCTTTTTGCGGCGGCTGCAATGGGCAGTGAAGCTGTACTCAGAGCTTTCATAGATTCCATCGAGATGTCCCCAGCCCATAGCCCAGACATTGCCCCAGACAGCCATCACAACAAGCAGAATGCCGTCCAAGGTTCCGGCAAGCGGGATTTTGTCTACTCTAAGTCGAAAGATCTTCTCCTGAATGCAGCAGAGCTTGGACACGACGCGGTTCTTGCTGCTTTGATAAGGACCGGAAAATTCAAGCTCGACGCTACCGATTCAGCGAACAGGAGTATATTGTGGTGGGCTTCGCGAAACGACTGTGTGTTATCAATGAAGCTGCTACTTGCCGCAGGCTCCGCTATAGTCGAAGACAAGTACAAGAAGACTCCACTGATGGCAGCAGCAGAGCAAGGGAGTCTGGGGGCGATAGATTTGTTGTTGGAAAGTAACAGCAACGTTGATGCAGATGCGATATATGCAGCTGTCAGATCCCGGAAGATAGAGGCAGTGAAGCTCTTGATGAGGAAAAGCGATGCAGATTTCCTTACAAAGCATCTGGACTTAATTCTCTGCGAAGCTTCACGGGTTGGCGACAAGGAAGTCGCTATCTTCCTACTAAGTATGGGCGCCAAAGTCAACCCGCAGAATGACAGATCCAAAGATGCTCCACACTTCGGCAATCCCCTGCAGACAGTTCTGACTGCCTCTCGCTTGGCTTGGCACTATCGTAGGAAATTCGTACAATTCTTGCTCGATGAGGGCGCTGATATCAATGCAAAGGGGGGTCAATACGGCACTGCAATTCAGGCAGCTGTGTATTATGGTGCTGATACTGCCACCATACAGCTACTACTAGAAATGGGCGCTGATATCAACATGCAGGGCGGAGAGCTCGGCAATGCCCTGCAAGCAGCCTCACACCAGGGCAACTTGGAATTGGCACAACTTTTACTGAACAAGGGGGCTGATATCAATGCAGAGGGTGGAAAGTTCGGCAATGCCCTGCAAGCAGCCTCATACCAGGGCAACTTGCAATTGGTACAACGTTTACTGGACAAGGGGGCTGATATCAATGCAGAGGGTGGAAAGTTCGGCAATGCCCTGCAAGCAGCCTCATACCAGGGCAACTTGCAATTGGTACAACGTTTACTGGACAAGGGGGCTGATATCAATGCAGAGGGTGGAAAGTTCGGCAGTGCCCTGCAAGCAGCCACCAGTCAAGGCGACTTGGAATTGGTACAACGTTTACTGGACAAGGGGGCTGATATCAATGCAGAGGGTGGAAAGTTCGGCAATGCCCTGCAAGCAGCCTCATACCAGGGCAACTTGGAATTGGTACAGCTTTTACTAGACAAGGGGGCTGATGTCAACATTCAGGGCGGAAATTACGGCACTGCCCTACGAGCAGCTTCATGGTCTGGCAACAGAGCGACCGTACAATTGCTGCTGGATAAGAATGCCGATATCAATGCGCATGGTGGAGTGGATGGCAGCGCCCTTCATGCAGCTTTATCCTGGGGTTGGAACGAGGTCGTACAGCTGTTAATAGACAGGGGAGCTGATGTCAATGCCCAGAGCAGAAACCATGGAGCTCCACTCCAATTAGCAGCATTCACAGGTCAAGCAGATATCGTAACACTGCTTGTCAGTCGAGGGGCAGATGTCAACGCAGAGGGTGGGCCGTATGGCAGTGCCCTTCGAGCAGCCCGGGTCAATGGCTTCTATGAGCTTGTAGAAAAACTGGAAAAATGGGTCGAAGAATCGAGCAACAGATGCCTCGGAGACTTGTCCCCTGATCTGACAATGTTGTCACTGCCGGTGGACAGAGTCGCTGGTATCGGCACGCATGAAGAAGCAGCTGCATCGAGAGGTGCCACCAGCATTACGGAAACGATGTGCATCAGCAATCTGCTGAATTAGTGTTTCCATAGACCAAAGAACAATCATGTACCATCCTCCGATGCTCTCAGAAATCGCTCATTCACCTGATCCGCACCGAAAAACAAGAACGTGAAAACCTTCAGGTCTGTCTATCATAATCTGTGTCTTGAATCTACTCCTATCAGGAACCTTCTTGCTATTTTTGTTTCTCAGAAAGTCATACTTATGACAGTACCATCGTTGTTGAGCACAGAATTCTGCTTGCTTTAAAGTGCATTTTCAGAACCTTCATGAGCATAGTCCCCAACCGCCAAACGAATCACATCCTTCACGATACCCGACCTATCCTCCCTTCTGCACTTCAAACTTACCCCGCGCTTCTTCAAACCCCTTTCACAGCCCCTCCAACCCCGGAACCCTCTCTTTAATCATCCCCAACAACCTCACCAACTTAGCCCAAACAATCGATCTCATGATACCCTTCCTTATCCGGAAAACACTCGGTCTCCCCTATTCCATCCTTTGAACATATTGATCACTGGCGTCACCACAGCAGCGCCCCAGTCCGGCTCCTCCCCTCGCTCCGCCCCCTTCGAGCCTCCTCCACACACGTATCCACATACCCCTGAACCAACCTCAACACCGCACTCAGCAGTCCCTCCGCCAAGCGACACACTAAAACATCTCTATACCCCGAAAAAACCCCCATCACCTCACCCCGCAACCCCAGCCTCGTAACCTGGGACTCGAAAACCCGCATTCCGGTCCAATGCAATCCACTCCCACAGCGTGCGCTTGCGCAGTGCGATTACACACACGGGACATGTACCGAAGGGCTGGGTCGGGAGTCAGAGATGGGTTAGAAGGGGAGAAGACAGGGGGGAGGGGGAGGGGGCTCAGCTTTTGGGAGAGGCGGTGGGATACTGATCTACATGATCCGCAAACAAAGATTGTATAGACTGTTCTGTAGAGGATTTTATGGAAAGTCACGTAGCTGGGTTTATTTTGAATAGGATAATCTCAATTTCTGTATTGATAATTGTAGAATTTGTTGCAAAGTTATATATTTTTACCTGTATTTTAATTTTATAATATCTTCGTCTTTGGGCCAGGAGGTGAGCGCTTAGCTTCCGAAGCGACATAACAATAGCTATTATGACCTTCAAGCTCGCGCAAGGTCGGGGAATGACACGAAAGCTCTCGAGAGTAGGTACTAGATCCAGCCAACTCAACGATCGCATCCGCAGACGGCAGCTCCACAACCCCAGATCTCAGTCCAGCGCGATCTCCCCGCACCCCGTCAACATCCAACGCCGTAGGCCCAGACGCAGAACTGAATCGCTCGTGGCCCGGTGCAACGCCAGCAAGACTGTACTCCTCAACCCCCGCAAAATCCTCCCCAACCTCACACTCCGCCAGACTATCCCCCCGCGCCCCATCCCCAAACCGCACCTTCCGCAGCACCGGGCTATCAGCAGACCCAATCGGCGTGCTAACCTGCGACTCGCAGCCGTGCTGCCCGAGATACACAGACGGGCGGGATACGCGCCACATCTCCTCAGGTATATCCTCCTCGCCGTTTGGACCGCTTTTGAAGAACACGCTGTGTTCCGAGCCGGACGAGTTGGGGCGGGACGAAGACTCCTTTTTGTCCAAAGATGCGCGCGACCGGTGTTTCCGGGACTCGAGGGATCGGGCTTCGCGGATGCGGAGGAGGTGGTGCATGGAGGGGGAGTCGTACTCGAATGCATCTTTCTTGCACTGCAGAGTATCTGGATGGGAAGGCGAAAGGGTCTTCTGCGAATCTGGGGATGTGGATGTGTTCCCTGTGGAGCGCCACTGGGCTCGCGTGCAAGTGACTTCGCCCTGCTGTAGCAAGAAGTACTCAGCGCACAGTTCCTGGATCTCGGGGTTCTGGACGCGCTTGTACGGAGCGTGCGAGGGGCTGCTGCAACGGCAGACAATATCTTTCATTTTCTCCAGATAGTGGAACCGCTCGGCGTGCACGTCGTGAATAGCCCAGGTCATCTTGCGCTGGGAGATGTAGAGCTGGAAGTCGGACATCGAGCACGTCTCTAGGCTGAGAAGAGTCATGTATTGCATGATCTTGCTTGCTAGGTACGAGTCGTCGTGGTGCATGGGGTAAGTCTTGCCATGGTCCTGCTTCCGCGAGCACTTGCAGATCTGCGTCTTGCTCTTGTCTGTGTAGTGCAAGTACTGTGTTTGGCTGGGGGGTTGGCTGGAGAGGTGGGTGGTGCGGGTTAGGTACTTCTCGCCGGTTCGCTTGCTGACTGCTACGACGAGGTCGCCTTTCTGCCGGGTGTGTGGGGACATGGTGATTTGGTTTCGATCGATATCTTGGTTGAGGGATTCAGTTTTGGAACGCAGGGAAATTTGTCAAGAGGGTTCTTCATCTTGTCAGTACTGTGGATGGTGTACAATGATGCTTCATTGTGCTCGAAGACTGCACTCGTTGTTATGCCAACAATGAACGCTGCTGTTGTTTGAGAGCATTGTACGCTTTCTGCCTTTGTTCATCGAGTCAGGTTTCTAACACCTCAAAGCGACTTTGTGAACTATTTTGAGGTGGTTACGATGCCGCCCTGGCGAAGCGATAAGACTTGAGCTGAACAAAGGAAGTGGGTGGGACAAAGACTGCGCCAAAGCATCTTCGACTGTCTACATTCCCTTACAAAGGGCCTCCAGCTACATTTGCGTAGCGATGCGACAATAATAGTTTTCCGACAATAGTGATCTGTAGTTTTGAATAGGTCGAGTTTCGGATCTTCCCACCTGCATGCGTGATCAGTGGCATCAAATTTACAGCACGCTAGATAATTACACAACTTAGCAGTCCACTGAGGTCTTTTTGTATCTGCTCTTGGATCCCCCAAAAGTATCGAAAGGCTTGTCAGAGCTGACAAGGTGCACTCGAATCCTCCCAAAGAGCCTTAATCCGTTCTCTCCCCAGCCACGTCCCATCCTCTTAACCCCCCAGCTCCACGACCTGCCCAATAGCCTTCCTAAACCCGCCCTCAAACACCTCAATCGTCTCATTCATCCCCATCCCACTCGCAATCGCCAGCTGCAGCATTATTCTCGCCTGAATCACATGCACAAAACCGGACTTCGCATATGTCGGCGTCCTGCTCGGGCTACTGGGACCAAAGGGACTCCTCGTGCCCATCACTACCTGCAGTCCACTCTCCATTGCTTCGGCGATCTCCTTCTGGCCTGAAGGGATCCCGCCATTACCCGTGCCCGCGATGACAACGCCGGCAGCACCGTTGGCTTGGGCAGCGAGGACGAGTGCGCCGGAGAATTCGCGGGCTGCGTAGAGAATATCCACCTGGGGGAGAGCGGGGTAAGAGGAGTGTGAGGAGGCAGGTGCGAGGTCGAAGTAGTACTTGCTCAGCGGCTGGGAGGGGGTGTTGTAGAACACAGGTAAGCTGTTGATGAAGATACCAAGATCGCCTGTCGCTGTCGCCCCGAACGCATCAGGGTTCGTGGAGTACAGCTTCGTCACCCAGTACCCAGGAATGATGCGGGCGTTGAACGCAACCATCAAGCCGCGGTTTCGTGCCTCGGGGCTGGCGGCTAGCATCACGCCGTCGAAGAAGTTCGCGTCGCCGTCGAAGGACAGGTGTGTCCAGGGCCGCATAGAGCCCACGGCTACAATTGGCTTGCCGCAGTTCACCAGGCTGTCTAGCAGGAATGCGGTTTCTTCGAGGGAGTTAGTGCCGTGGGTGTAGATCGCACCGACAATGTCCGAATCCTCGGAGCACAACGCGTCGTGAGCGAAGCGCGCCATGTTCATGACTAGAGCGTCATTTGTGCCAGTGGATCCGTTGTTCTCGGTGGTCCAGTTGGAGACGGCTAGTTGGGTGTGGTTCAGCAGATACGGATTGCGGGCTATGATGTCTTCGCCAGTGATGGATAGTTGACCGTACTGGGTGTCGTCCAGAGCGCCATATATGGAGCCACCAGAAATGGTGCCTCCGGTGAAGAGTACCCTTTGACCCATTAGTCAGGTGTCTTCGTTTACTGGAATATACTGACAAGACTTTTGGGAGTGTAGCATTGCCACCTAGCCAGGTCAGTCCAAGACGCTCACTAGCTGTCGTGACGTTGCGCGGTGTCAATGTTGGTGCAGCATTGCTACAGACTAGCAGCAGGGCGAAGGTCGCGAAGGCAATAAGCATGTTCGGTCTTCAAGACGATCTCAGTTCTTCTAAAAGATAATCCATACTGCCGCTTTCCTTTTATACCTCAACGACATCCACTCCTGCACCTCTTTCCCGGCCTATCGATGAACGTCGCGAGAAGACAACCGGTAACATGACTAACGTCTACTTAGCTCGTCAAGCTACCGTCTCCAACCACACAAGTTACGACGGGAGCTTGATAGATCATGCATGTTGTTCTTGGCATCATAGCTGGAACAGGGAGGTGGTGCGGACGTTATCGCTGCTGCGTCATTGTTGCTTACAGTCGAGAGCGGGGCTTTGGGGTTCATCCGGGCGGCCAAGACATGGCGGGGCATAGCTTGAAAATGATCCTGGATATCAAGCTGGAGGTAGCATCTGAAGTGTCATCGATGTTAAACCTGTAGAACGATCGGACGTCGTGTGGGAAGAGCGTGGACGGCTAATTCGACTAAGCCAAATAGAGCACTAGCTTACCTGCCAGTAACTGGCGGATCATGAGAGCTGCTCGATTCTCACTCATAGAACCAGCCTCCGATAAGTGATGTGCGTACACAGCAGAGTCTGGATAAATGCGCTGCCGGAGCTGAAGTTGGAACGTATCATATTGCTACAAATGATCGATGCCAAAAGCCCTCCATACGAACTAATTTGTACATCCATCATCGAGGATCTTCCCTATTGATACATGATGTCTTACAACGCCAGAGCCATGCAGCCTTGCCGAGATGCCTCATCCTCGCGCTCAACCCGTATTCATACATGCAAACCCTCCTTCTTCATCCTCTAATTTACCAAACCCTGCAGAGCGCCATACCGCCCAATTCCCTCTCAACACACTCTCTTGCCTCCAAAATACCCCGGTCCGTTGTCAAAAACATACACTCTCCAGGATGTGTGAGGCCCTTGACGTAGCTGGCATCGCGTGTCCTCGTGATCTTGCTCAAGTCATTCGAAGTGAGCCATATCCGTCTTGTGGGCTTGGAGACGAGCTTCATGTTCTTGAGCACAGGCTCGTTGTTCCAGTACTTCAGGCCAAGCCAGAGCCTTCGCCGCGCGGGGTTCTGCGGCACGCTGATGCTGTCGATCTGCTCACGGCCCAGAGCCTTGATTGTCTGCGAGTCCCCGGCAACGTTGAAGGCTTGCCAAGGCTCGTCCTTCAGCTTCTGTGCCAGGTGCTCCATCTCCTCGGGGTTGGGCTGCGATTGCAGCAGGAAAGGTTTCGGTGGTGAAACGCCGCCCAGGGTTACGGACGAGATGAAGCCTTCGCGCTGCAACCCCAGGACGAGGTTGACGTGCATCTTCGAGACGGGAATCGAGGTGAGGCCGAGACGCGCCTTGGAGGCATTCTGCAGATGCGAGCACACGTGTGCAAGGTTTACGAGCGACATGTTCGCGGAGTGGATGGAGTGTTTGCCCTCGAAGGGCTGCGGCGAATTCGAAGGAGGTAAACGGGTGATTTGGAATGCCAACCGGCGGTTGCAGTCTCGAAAGAGTGTGTTTGTTGCGATGCAGGCCGGACGTCGTGCTGCAATTGCGCGTGTGGTCGTTGATGGCTGCTCGTCTGAAAATATCTCGGAGGAGTCGCGCCTGCCTCCGGGGTCAGTTGGCCCGAGCGTCGAGCAGGAGCTCCGCTGCGTTGGCGCTTGCCATGGCTCTAAGATCCGAGGGCGCTTCGAGAACCAATACCACCCTCAACCTCACAACGGCTCCAGCAGCCTAGCGTGCTCATGCTCACACGCTTGTATATATTTCCTGATCTCCTTTCGTGACTTTGCATGCTAACATCTCTTGTTTTTGTATTGCCTTGCTTTGCTGTGCAGCCTTGCGGCCTCGTGATCTCTTGTGTAATTGGAGCTGTGCAGAGCTGACAGGTGCATCCCTCAAACATCAGCACAATGCCGCCAACACAGGGCGAGGTGTCCTTGACGACGCTGTGAGACAGGTCTTTTCTAGGACCAACAACATATACTGACTACATGGCAGCTTCGCAGACGTCCACTACTACTTCTCCCCACCGACCCACCAACCCCCGCACCACCGGTTTGACAAGAGCTCTTATGTCTACCTCTACCACAACCCTATGCTCCAGAGCGGCCGCATTGAGATTGCGAATAATGCCGGAACCCCTGCTCAAGATGCGTTTGCTGGCCGTGAGTTGTGACTCGAGATTGGCCACAATTGAGTTATGAGCTGACTTGGCTGTGATGTAGAGCTTGACACTGTGAAGATTGAGCAGAGCTACAAGCATCCATGCTTGTTCACGTTGACAGTGGACGCATACCGTAGCCAACATGCCAGCCCAGCCTCTACACCTCAACAGGACGTGTCTCAATGGCACCTACCTGTACCCGACCCGAACAATCAAGGCAGGTACATGTACAGGCTGCACACCGTCGACATCTATCTCTGGACCACGAACGATGCAAGCATGTTCCTGGACTCTCTGCGTCGGGTGGTCCAGCCACACCAACTCCAGATCCTCGCGGACCCCTCCGCCATCACGCCGACCAGCGCCATGCACAACGAGCACAAGAATGACACGATGAGCCCACTAATTGCAAACCTCGAGCGTGCTGCTATATCTCACCAAAGCCGCACCCCCAGCACATCCAGTACACAAGCCTTCCCCGGTCCCCCTCAAACCGCCTTCCCCGGTCCCCCCACCGCTCCCCGCACCTCAACTGCCAGCCCTGGCGCCTCCGACCCCAGCTACGCACCTATGGCGTACAACCCAGCAGCTCCGGCAGCCCCTGAACCTATTGCCCACCGCGAGAAAACACCACCTCCTCCAGATGCCGCTGAGGGTACTGGGCTCATGGGCGGTCCCGTGCATAGCTCGCAGCCCTCCCAGTCTTACAACAATCCTCTACAGACCTCCTTCACCCCGCAGCAGACCACCGGACCCTACATGCCGGGCCCTCCCACACCAGGTCATGGCTTCAGCGGGCCTCCTGGTGTCCAGCGCACCAACTCAATGCCACCTCCTCCACAAAGCCCGCCTGCCTTCGCAGGCCCCCCTCAATCCGCTCCACCTCCAGACACCTACACTCCTGGCGGTCCACAGCACCCTGGTATTCAGCGCCAATCCTCTATTCCAGTTCAACAGTTCGCAGGCTATGCCGGACCGTCCAGCCACTCCGCAGGCCTGCAGTCACCCGGATTGCCGCAATCACCTGGTCTGCACCAGCAAAATCAGCCACAACATTACCTTGGCTATGCACAGCACCAGTACGGTAGCACATCAGGGCAGAACCCTGGCACGGATCCGAATGATATCCACAAGCAGTTCTATAGCCCAACGGAGCAGGAGGCGAGTGTGCACCACCACAGCCCAGTGAACGCGCCGACGCCGAATTCGAACATGGGCAAGCGTGTTGTGAAGGTTGAGAAGGGCGTTGGACGGTTCTTGAAGAAGCTGGATAGTAAATGGTAGATGCTGTGGGCATGTATGTTTCTTGTTCGATTTAGCCAGCGAGTAGATGATGTAGCATATACCCATTCATTGAATCGACTTACAGCGACGCAATTCACGAGCACCCATCCGGCATAGTGCAAGATGCATGGCGCAAGATGCGCAAGAAAAGGAAGATCATCACGTCCCAAAAATCATATCCTAGACGATAAAACGCACTCTAAGATGGCGACGTAATTTGTCGGTAACAGCTTGTCTTTGCTTATCCTCAGTCGAAATCTCACAAAACTGCCACATTGCTGCCCGGAAGTGGTAGCTATATACCATCCGCAGGGCAAGACCTCCTTCCACGCACGTAGCGAGGCGATGATGACCCGGCTCGCAGTGTAAGACAAAAGGCGACCGAGCGCGTGGATGCCAATCAAACCGGCACGCTACTTACGCGGACGGGTGCTAGCGTGGCCGGCGGGCCCCAGAATAGCAGCAGGTTCGTGAGGTATGACCTGGGAGTACCAACGTGGAGCTCGCGCGCTGAGGTGAGCCAGCAAGCCGTCGCACGGCGCGTGTTGGAAGTTGACAAACAGGGGAGGGCAAAGGTACAACAGTTGTCAGATGAAGTTGTTGCATTACGGTGACCGAGTGTGCATGCCGTTGAGCCTCCACTCGAGCTGTTCAGCCTGCGCCCCAGCCACAGTCGCTCTGATCCACCGCCAGCCCTGCATCTGCATCCCGTCAGCCTGCTTTTGCCAAGGGAAATCTAGGCGGAGCTGCGCCTGCATGCTTGCTGCTTGCACACAGGTTCACCTCTCCACGGCCAACTTCACTCCCCACACCACCTGCAGTCCACGTTCAATTGCGCAACTTTATTTTCTGGCAGCCTGTTTTTGACGTTTCCAGCGCATTGATTTGACATGCGCTAGCGCGTCTCAACGCCGAGGAACCCGCGGTCGAGAGCTCCACTTACTCCAGACGGTGATCTCATTTTCCAAACAATTTCCCGGGCGAGCGTTGGATTGACGGGGGCGGGTTTGGACGGTTGACATTGCACTTGCCCTGTCACCCTTTCCAGGGAAAACTGTGAGGCTTCGACTATGCGGCTGCCTGCTTTGGAAGCGAGGGCGCCTGCCCTCGACCGGCGGATGGATAAGCAGGCCAAGAGCTTCGTCGTTGTATGTGTTGCGCCCGCCGTGCGTGGTTCCCCAGGGGCTGCTTGTTCTGACAGGTCGTGCAGATAGCCATCATCGTCGTTGCGGTCTTCACCATCCTCGTCACCACATACCTTGCCACTCTCCGCTTCCGCCGGCCGTTCAATGCGGTCAGAAACTCAGACAAACCACGCGACAAGTTACCCTCCTTGTTCTCGAGATTCCGCAGGGGGAATCGCCATGAGTACTCCAACACCCTCCAGGACACCGAGTACCGTGGCAACAGCACCAGCGACAGCACCCGAGACCGCGAGATGAGCGGGGCAAACGAGGCGGAGAGGCAGACCGGGGCAGCTGGGGTGGATAGGAACACGTCGGTGCGCAGCGTCATGACTCTGCCGTCGTACTCGCGCTCAGTCCGAGAAAACGAGCGTGTGCTGGGACGAGAAGGAGAGCGTGGCGGGATCGACTCGGTCGTGGAGCTCCCGGAGACCCAAGACGAAGAAGAAGCCCAGCGCAACGGCGAGATGGAATCTCTCTACCAGATCCGGCTCGCCCGCCGCGCAGAAGCCGCCGACCGCGAAGCCCGCCGACAGGCCCGCCGCGAAGCGCGCGCACGAGGCGACCACATCGCGCTGGCAGAGATACGGCGGCGGGCAGAAGAAGCAGCGGACCTGTCCGTCTCGCAAATGCTGATCGCCGAGCACCAGAGCCGCCAGAACCGGGAGCGCCGCGTCTCCAGCGTCGCATACGGCGATCTGGGCGTCGCGCGCCACGACGGCACCCGCGTGCGCGCAAACTCGCACGACAGCGATAACCGCCCGCTGCTCGACAGCGCCGCCTCCATCAGCGGCCGCTCACGAGGCCTGACAAACACATCTTCCATTACCCTCGGCACCCACCACCGCGGCCTCTCAGGGACCTCGCTCGCCCGCTCCTCTGTCGACTCCCGCGCCTCAAACGACTTCGACTTCCCCCCCGCCACACACTCGCGCTCCAACTCGTCCCACGACATCGCTGCCGATGGCTTCCAACCCGCCAGCACCCATGACCGCAGTCGCAGCGCGAGTAGGAGCCCGAGTATCGCCAGTCCCGGCATCGCAAGTCCCGCCGTCCCCAGCCCCCTCTCCGACCCTCCCATCATCCCCGCAGAAGACGCCCCCGCCTACGAAGACCCGCCAGACTACACTTCCCCCGTCAGCACGCGTGCGCCTGGACTCCCGCAGTTACCTCCGCTCGAGAGACTGCCCAGTATCAGGGTCGTGACGACGGAGCCGACGCCTGTGGAGGCGCGTTCGGCGGCGTCGTTTAGGTAGTACTGTACTTAAAGACCGGTGCCTCATTGAGCGGATTGGCGTGCGAGGTGTAAGGGTGGGGGGAGGTTGTCATCTAGCAAGGGGCGCGTTCCAGGCGTTTAGGGGCATATGTTCTGATGCTTGTGCTTGTGTGTTATTTAGCGATGGATACGGGACTCGTGGTCTGGCCATTTTGGGAGTATCGAGGTGGTGGCGAGCAGGTAACCCTTTTTGTAAAGTCGTATAGGATGAGGGGTATGAGACGTGAATGATTGGACTTCTTGGGCGCGGCATGCTTGTTTACCCTGCGCTTTGGCGAAGGCCGACTGGCCGTGGAGAGTAGAAGAGTTATGCCGGCTTCTGACAAGATATCGAGAGTAGAGAAGCGGGGGTTTGGATAATACATACACAGTACATCGAAGCCTATGTTTTTCTCCCCCGCATAGCTAGCTACTTAGACTGCCTAGACTGCCCTACGCGGGCGCCGTTCTGCTAGGTATTCAGGTGGCGCCACTTGGTCGGTAGTGCAGGTACAGCTGTTTTGGGGCTTTCACAGTACATACGGGAGAGCGCTCAAGAGGGATTGAGCAAATAAACACCTGCTTGCGATTCAATACAGCTATCCAATACGTAAAACACCATCCCGCTAGCCCAGCACAGCTTCACCGTCAATCTCGCTCTCACTGCGCCGTCCCCTCCGGCACCCACTTGCTCGTCCAGATCCTCAGCCGTTTCCCCCAGATCAGCACGGGGATTGTTGCCAGCGCAAACACACCCATCAGCATCCCGAAGATCCCGAATGCCTCTGCGGCACCATCGTGGTGGATCCACTCACCCACGAAGAATGTCCACGCGAAGGAGACCACCGCGCGCGCGCTCGTGACCGCGACGAAGCAGTCGCCTGCGATGCTGGTGTAGGATTCGATGAGGTAGTTGAAGCCCACCGAGGGCGCCTGCATGAGTCCAAAAGCCACCATCCCGATCCCGAATTGCAGCCCTACCCAGCCCGTGGGCGAGGGGTTCTGGCCCACGAAGCCGAAGACCAGGGCGCCGGCTGTGGCGATGAAGAGCGCGGGCAGGGCGGTGACGAGACGGGCCTCGGGCTCTGCGAAGCCGTGCGTGTTGCGTGTGGCGGTGCGCTTGGTGGTCCAGTCGGCGACGAGGTAGGTGTACACGCAGCCCAGCAGGGCGCCGATGATACCGCCGACATTTATGAGACCGACGTTTGCGCCCCAGAGATACGGTGGTGCGGCCATGAGTTGGCTGCCCACCACGCTGATGGACACGATCAGCCCCACCAGCCCAGCGTACCACGCGGAGATGAGCCAGACGCCCGGGAGCCGCATGGCTTTGTACGGGGCGAGGAATTTGTGGCCTAGACCGGGGCGGTAGGTGACCAGGCGGAGGGATTTCATGTAGGTGTATGGGGGGTAGGAGGAGGGTGGGGGTTGGGAGGCGGTGGAGGCGAGGGCTTCTTTGCGCTCGACGACGTCTTTGCCGTCGGAGGATTCGAGCGCGTTCAGCCATTGGGGCCGGTCGAAGAGGGTTTCGGCTTGGAAGACTAGGCACAGGACGAAAGTTATGGCGCTTAGGAGCACGTTCATCCAGTGGATCCATGGCAGGCCCATCGAGGAGACGATGTAGCCGCCTGCCACGCCGCCGATGAGGGAGCCGAGGGAGAGGAAGACAGTGTAGATGGCCTGGGGGTGTTAGTGAGGTGCAGGTTTGAGGCGTGGGAGGTTGCGTACCATAGCGCGACCGCGCTGGTGCACGAAGAAGATTTCACCAACAACATCGGGCGAGACTGCGTCAGCAGGACCTCCTCCAATACCCATGAAGACGCGGGCAGCCAGCAGGCTGTTAAAGTTGGTAGTCAGGCCCGCCCACATAGAAGAGAAGACAAGAAGCAGGAGACTAATGAGGATGATGGGTCTGCGCCCGAAGGTATTTGCCAGCGGCACCCACCAGAGGTTGGAGAAACCCAACATCAAGATGTTGACGGCCGCGAGGTAAGTTAGTGTTGAGAAAGGCTTGGGGGGCAGCCCGAAGATGGGTGACGCGGCGTAGATGGGCAGGGCACTGGAGATGGATCCGCTCGTGAAGTTGACCACAAAGGGGTGCACCGACATGCAGAACAGCATCGCCATCTTCCGCCACATAGGCAGGTTCAGGGGGTCTGCTGGGTCGGAGGAGGGTTGGGGGACGAGACGAATCTCATCGTGACCTTGTTGTGATGCAGCCCACTCGAGATGCTCTGGACAGAGTCAGCGTGATGAAACTGGCGATGTACTTTGATTGCTCGGTCTTACCAACAAGTGTTGCTGTGCCTGGCGGTGTAGCATTCTTGACCTCTTCTTTCGACAAAGCGAAAGCTCCTCTAAAAGTCGTCATGATGTGCGATGAAGACCGCCGGATCCTTCGGTGCTGCGATGGATTCAGCGAGGTGGGCCTTGCAGTGTTGATACAGACCCCCAGACTATATACACAGTCGACTCATGGGCCTCAGAGCGTGCGACCATGCTGGGACAGGTTCCAGCAAATAAGCGTGCGTTTCCGCGCACCTCATTGGTTGCATGTAGAGTGCGCCGGCGGAGCTACCCCAGGTTGAACAGTCATTTTGTGGGGATGACTGGGGACGTCCGATGTGGAGGAGCGCATCCGTGTGAGGCTAGGACGAAAAGGAACTCCATAGGCGGGTGCAGTCCGAGCGCTCCTTTCGCCATGATAAGACGGCCAATGATCATCAAGCGCTGGGGGAAATTCTAGTGCGCTAGGCCTAGAATTCCTCAATGTTCGGAGCCGTTTGAGGAGCTGAAGTCGCCATCTTTCACGTGGACTGCACGCTGAGACGATTTCGTCCGTTCCAGATTGAAGACTGACAACAAGGCATTTATTTGATATTCACATTGACGGTGGTGTCGAAGGCATTGAATTCTCAAGTTTGCCGCTTCGTCTCCGGACGCAAGAATAATATTACAGTCCATATCCACGGTATCATTTAGCCGTTGGTCGCAGGCCTTCGAGCAACTGCACCAGATTCCCCACCAGCGGAGGGCACGATCCCTCCGCCGACTCATAGGGTGCCAGTAGAAGCTGGACCAGGCCGTCCATGACGGCACCAACATTACTGAGTGGTATCGGGTCGTTTGATTTAGTCGTTCTGATCGAGGGGCACCCCCGATCTAATGTGACGAACCTCCGAGCGCCAATGTTGTCTTCCCCATTGAGCACCACCGTAGTTTGCGCACTTTCATTAGAGGTCGGTTTGTCAGTAGCAGACCGTTTCAGGAACCCGTAGCCCCAGAGAATCAGACCTGCATGGTACACTGCGATCGCGTTGAAATTGCAGAGCAGACCCCTGGGAAGGGTTTCCGCAGCGCGCAGTATCTGGCCAGCGTGCCACAGCGCCTGTCGAGCTGGAACCGTCTTCGTCCATTCGCGCAGCGAGGGGTAGGCAGATCGCGCCTCCTCCTGGCCCTCGATTCCAGCAAACAGCTGGATATCATCTAAAGGAGCATTGAGATGGACATGGATGATCTCCATCAAGATCTCGGTAGTCTTGGTCATCGGGGGACTGCTGACATGCAGATCCTGGAGCTGCTTCGTAAGCTCCTGGTAGCGGGACGACAGGATCAGATTGTTGTGTCCTTTACTAGGCGACCGCGATCCGAGCGCGCTCATCTGCCGGAACTCCCAGACCATGCCCCACATCATGTGCAAGTACGTTGTGCTAGCGCTGTCGTGCCGAGCGATGTGGTCGAGATCCAGGAGACAATCGACAGCCGATGGCCGCTTCCGTGTCTCGTCCCAAATATTCTCGAGATACGCCGCCTTCCAGAGAGAGGCCGTTTTAGCTAGCCAGAGATCTAAGCAAAGTTAGCCGGACGCATCCGGGGGCTTGGAGGCAGTCAGGGAAGTGGAGGAGACCTACGATTTGAGCTAGGCAGAGGCAACTCCATCTCCGAGTATGCCATCAGCGGGGGTTTGAGCAAAGCCATTGACGACTGTCTGTCAAGCTCGAAAACTCGGTAGATGAGACGGATGTACGACTCTTGCTCCACCCACTCGTGCCACTTTGCCTCTAGCGCTGGTCCTTCTTCATCGGCCGTTGGAGTAATGTCTTTCCACGTTGAGCGTCGTAACCTTCCACCTCGTCGAATCATAGTCACAAGTGGTTGCAGAAAGCTTTCTGCAATCTCCATCTTGCGGCTTACGCCACTGAACATTCCCACAACCAGTGATAAGAAGAAGGTCCGTACGTGTTGTAGGTCCCTGATTGCGGAATTGTCCTCTTCAAATGTCTTGGCCAAGCCTACCCGTGCGGCTTCGTGCAGAGCGAATCCGAGTTTGCGTAGTGGTATATCTGGTGTCGATGCAGCACCTGCCGAAATGATGCAGGCGACCAGTTCAGGGCTCAGCTTTGTAAGTGAAAGAGTTGGCAGATGGAACCAGGTCTGCACATCCAGAGCGGGGGACGTGAGGAAGAACTGAATGAGCCCATCAAGCAGATCGACGCTTGGAAAAGCGGATGCTATGCGCTTGACATTGCTTGGGCTACATGTACCCAGAACCAGAGCCATCACGCGATCACGACTGACACGACCAAGCCTTTCATTGATCGCGCGACGTTGAGGTGGATGTGCTCGTCGACTGCTGTCTTTCTCAGAGTCTGGGAAGGCTAGGTTAGTTTGCTCCATCGCACCATGGTCTTTATCTCGGCGGGGCATGTAACGCCAAATGCTCTGCTTGAACGCTTCGGCACGCACCGGCGCGCTGTCGTTCTCAAGTGACCGTGGCTCCAGGCCTTGTGCATCTGTAGATGGCGTCCCAGCTGTGAATGGCACCTGGAAATTATATTGATCAAGCAGCCCAAGGTCAAGATCGGTCAAACCAACATCCATATCGAAGTTGAGATCCAAAATTCCACGCGGTGTAGCATGGCCAGACAAGAACGACTCGAATGGAGGCATATTTCTGAAGTAATCTGGCAGGAACGGATCAATACCCGGAGTGCCATCGAAATTCGACATGGTGTTGTCGAAGAAGGACAAACTTGTATTGTCAGTGTCTGCGTACAGCTGATCCATAGCCAATGTGCCTGAGTCTTGTTTGGTAGTATTGGTAGCATCCATCGACAATCCACGTCCAGACGACTGAGTATCACTCGCAGGAGTCATTTGTGCTATGGGTATGGATGGTGATGGAAACATGAATGCTGCACCACCACCACCGTCCATCTGTGTCATATTCTGGCCGTTCGCAGGTGGCGGCATTGGTGAAGCATAATCAAACCCATTCGATAAATCAAGCAAGTCTTGCGCAGCATGAACAGCATCAATCTCGTTGACCTCGGAGTCGTCTGCTGTGGATGTCTCTGGCACTCGACACGGAATATTCTTCTTTTTGCATCGACTGCATGGCTTCTCGTCTTCGCATCGGAGGTGGCTCTGAGAGCACGCCTCGCAAGCTTGCACCACGCGGGTGTCACGAGCGATCTCTCGTTTTTGCCTTTTGGTAGCTGAATCCGAGTTGTGGTTCGTTACGTGCCTCTTAAGTAGGTCTCTGCAGATAGTGTTAAGCTTCGGATAGTGGGCATTGATGTGGGGGATCGTACATCCTGGCAAATCCTTTCGAGCAGACGGGACATATGTAGGGCTTCTGCCGTGTGTCTGAGACAAAGTCAGCAACGCATGGACAGAGCGCGGCACTGAGCAAGCAGGACATGCATCTTCTGCTGACAAGTAGGCTTCAGCAAGGCAAGCTTGAGGCAGCGTACAATTCACCCCAGCCTTTCGCCACCACAAATCCAAATAAAAGCCAAATTACACAGGCAGATCACAAAACAGGGACTACCTACGCGCTCGCACGTGTCGCGTGAGATGATCAGCTCTGGTGAAGGAGCGCTTGCACGTGCTGCACTGGAACAGCCTCTGAGGTTCCGAATCCGGAATAGCGGCCGTCAGCTGGTCCTGGGATAGCGCGGTGTTTGCCTGCATTGCAAGTGCGAGTGCATGGAGCGGTCAATGGGCTTCGGGGGAGCGAGGTGGAGGAGAATCTGGGGAAAGGCTGAGGATTGTGGGGAGAGCGAGAGGCCAAATCATGCACGCGCGGCTCACGGTGCGCCAACCTAACGGAGCTGG
Organism: Epicoccum sorghinum; assembly: GCA_020272525.1. Taxonomy (NCBI): domain Eukaryota; kingdom Fungi; phylum Ascomycota; class Dothideomycetes; order Pleosporales; family Didymellaceae; genus Epicoccum; species Epicoccum sorghinum. Next base: position 1,698,324 of record VXJJ01000021.1, read on the forward strand.
CCCGAGGCCGAGAGCAACGCCCGGAATGTCGCCCCCCACATCGGGATCCTGATCCGTGGCATGATGGCACACCTCCTCGCCGCCCCCCAATGAAGATGAGACCGAACACCGAGCTTGCGTGTATACTTGGTGGAACCCCTCGTCTCATTATTTACGGACGAAGAAGACAAGCTCGGCAGTTGTGCTGGCATCCACACTTGCCCGTTTGAGACCAGACCTACACCACCATCACCCCGGCTGGTCCACCAAAATCTCATCAAGCATATTACCAGACTGAGCGCCTTGCATCAATCTCCTTGAGAACTCATCTCAACACAAACAACCCACACCCTCAAACTACCCAAAATGGCGATCCCACCGGTCCACTTCTTCTCCCACGGCTCAACCATGATGCTAGGCGAAGAATCGCGCTCAGCAGACTACTGGAAAGCGTGCGGCGACGCAGCCCTGGCGCAGGGGATAAAAGGCATCATCATGATGGGGGCGCACTGGGACGCGCGGGGGGTAAACCGAATCGACGTGGCCATGAACCCATCGCCCGCAAAATCGCCCGTCGCCTACGTGCACCCACGGAAATACAAAGACTACGAGCTCGTCCCGGACCTACCCACCGGAAAGCGCTGCATCAGCGCCCTCCGCACAGGCGGCATCGACGCACGCCCCAACGAGTCCTTCGACTGGATCCACGACACCTACCTCATCCTCATCCGCATGTTCCCCAATGGCTGTCCGCCCACCACAATCATCAGCATGAACTCGCGCTTCGATCCGCACCTGCACGCCCGCGTTGGGTCGCTCCTCGCCCCCTTCCGCGAGGAAGGCTACCTCCTCATCGGCACCGGCGGCGCAGTGCATAACCTGTACCGCAACCACTGGGCGCAGATGCTGCAGTACAGCGACAACTTCGCGCAGCCGTACCCGCCTGAGGCTCCGATGTTGGAGTTCCGCCAGGCGGTTGAAGACGTGTTTGTGAGGAGTTGTCGCAAGGGGGCGCCGAGGGGCGCTGTCACAAAGGGCATTACGCGCCTCATGAAGCATCCGATGTTCAGGGATGCGCATGCGACGGATGATCATTATATGGCCGCGTGTTTTGTGGCTGGGGTTGTGGATGCGAGTCCCAGGACGGGGGAGGGGTGTGTGTTGGGCGCTGAGGATTGGGAGTTGGTGAATATGTGCAATAGTCAGTTTACGGTGGGGAGGTGGGCGCAGAAGGCTTGAAGGGGGGTTTTCATTTGCGTTTGAGGAATATAGTATATACCATGTGATGGAGTCGGAAGTTTTCTGTTAGCACATAATCGTATGGAGTCTTGTCCACTTAGATTCATGTTATCCATGATGTTTACAGACATGACTTATCAGAGATCCGACTTACTATTGAATCACTTTGCATGTTCCGCTATTACAATTTCCCTCAACTGCTACGTGCGACTGCTGCGTTCAAGCTACCCTTCCGCAAGCCGAATATTAGAGCGGCCTGCCGCCATCCAGTCACTCAACACTGGATCGCAAGCACGCATACTCTTTCAGACGATGAACCATTCATTCCAAAACGCTGCATTCTTTATGGACAAGTCTATGTATTATCATTGTAAACCTCCTATTTCGGCGGCACAATAGGCAGGGTGACGTAATTAACAAACTTCTCCCCAAAATGCAAATGATTCAACCCAGCAAACACCTTCTCGCTCCGATCCTCAGGGTGGTCATGCTGGAAAATGCCACTGCCCTGGGTATCGCCACTACTAATCTCAAACACAATCTTACCCCCCTTTTCGGCTATCACATTAGTAGGCCACACCTCCACATCAACAGCGTAGACATCGCCGGGGATGACGGGCTGTACGTCTGTGCTGAAGTAGTCGCGCCAGGGGAGGTAGTCGCGGTGCTTGGGGTGTGTGGGGTTGGTTTTGCGCAGGCTGGTGCGCAGCCAGCCCTTTGCGAGCGGGATCGGGTCGCCCGCTGTGCCGGTGTAGTGGACCTCTTTGCCTGAGGGCGAGATGTAGCGGAGGGTGAGGAAGAGGTCGATGTCGGAGGGTGTGGCGCCGGTGACGTGGGGGGAGAGGGAGACGTTGAGGTGGGCGACGATGTGCCCGGTGATTTCTGTCTCCTCTTCGAAAGGAGCAGTGGTGAATTGGATGAGCTTGGGGTTGTCGAGGGTGCCCAGTGCCTCGTACGAGAGCTTCTGCGGGCGGTTGGTGATGGGTTGTACCGGAGTGAGGGTCTGGGAGGGAGTGAGGTAGAAGTTCGTGTATCGCGTGCGTGCAATGGGCCATTCATTCTCTGTGCGGCGCTCGAAGACTTTCTCGGCTTCCGAGTTGTCAAACCCCACGTCGCCTTTTCGGAGGACGATGTCGACAGGGGGAAGTTTGCCCTTGACAGACCAGCCGAGACGGTCGTCACCCTTCAAGAAGGCGTCAAGGAAGCTGCGTTGTATCTCCACTTCTTCTTTGTAGAAAAATGGTAGATCGTGGCGGCCTGTGATCATTCGTAGGTACTTGAACTCAGATCCAGCGTGTGTGTAGCCCTCGATATTGCCACGGAGGTGAAGCAGGATGCCGCCCCAGTTTCCTACTGAGAGTAGGGGCACCTCAATATCGCTCATGTCGTACTCTTTGCTTGCGTAGTAGGTCTCATCACGGTACTTGGATGCATTTGTGTCGATAGTCTGGTCCTGACGGTTCTTCGCTCGGACTTCCTCGGACAGATCGCCATCGACGGTGTCCGGTCCCCAGTTGCGTGCTGCACGTCCGGGACGTCCATACTGGTTTGTGATGACTTGGCGGTTCCTGGATAAATTAGTAATGCGGTAACAGTACGGGGAGCACGGCACCACTCACCACCAGAAGTCGATGAACTTATTGCTCAAAATACCGCCGTGTCTGCAGCGATCACGGTAGTAGTCGCTCATGCCCTCCCAAGGAATGACCGCAGCCAGACCCTTCGGCTTGCGCGCTGCTACACGCCACTGCGATCCAGCATAGTAGCTAATACCCAGCAGACCAACCTTGCCAGACGACCAAGGCTGCTCAGCCGCCCACTCGACAACATCGAAGAAACACTCGCTCGTTCCTCGTGACATGGTGTCTAAGAACCCAGGCGACTGGCCCAGGCCGCGCTCATCAGCGCGCACGATAACATAGTCGTGTTTTGTCCAGAAGCCTGGGTCGGGTGTTTCCCAAGCAGAGTGATCAGAGTGGTGCTCTGGATTGACTTCTGAAAATGATTTTGCGTGGAAGCTGTTTTTGTCAGATCAGACGACTCCACAGATATTTCGTGGTACGTACTCCTTGTAATGAATATCCTTCCCGTACGGTCCATAGGTCACCAACACAGGCAGCTTTGCACCTTCATTCGTAGACTTGGGTCTGTAAACATTGACTCTGACAATGCCCTGCGAGCTGCTCTTCAGCTGCACTTCAGCATTCTCCTCGAAGATGTAAGGAAACGACGTCTCGTCGACCTTGTGCGCCTTCTTCACTTCGAGCTGTTCGGCCATTGTGTCAGTTGCGTCAATAGGGTCGCGAGGGGTGTGTTTAGACGCACCGCTGACACTTTCAGTATATATTGGCGGCTGCGACGCGTGTGGGTTCCGATTGCGCCGGGGCGGCTGTGAATGACGACGGGTCAGGGTCTGCTTCCGATGTGGGGGAGGGCCGGCCGAGGTATTGACAAGTACCGCGATTGCCATGCGAAACTTTGAGATGGTTCGACGCGGGTTTTCGTGTCTCAATTTTTTGTTTAGCATGAGGGAGTACGTCAGAAAGTATTCAGACGCATATACTAACCCGCCTGCTCAAGGCTGGTTGTAAAGAAATAATCATTGCTTTGGTGGAGAAATGTCATAGGTTCTGTTTGAGCGCTCAATTGGAAATACAGCATTGATGACGAACGTGTGCATTCTCTTATATCTTCAATTCATGATATTGACTACACAACACATCTAGTGCGAGGCGGGCACCCCCTCCATATTCCCATAGTCCTCCTTCAACGCCTCACCACCAATCTCGATTGGCTTACTCTCCTGCAACACATACATCATCCTCGCCCAATTTGTCTGACTCATGTTCACCCACGCGTGCATTGTGCCCCTCTGAATCGCCACATCACCGCGCTTCAACACCCTCGTCTCCCCAGAGTCCAGCAGCAGCTTGACCTCGCCCTCAATCACAACTCCGTAGTCGAGCGACACTGTGCGGTGCATGGGCGACGTCGCACCGGGCTCCATATCTACGAATCGCAGCACTGTACCGCCAGAAGTAACGAGTCCGGGTGCCTTCTCAAGGAAGGGCTTGTAGACGTTGATGTCGGCGTCGTTGTTCAGGTCGACGGGGTGGCCTTTGGTAACGTACGGCAGACCGAAGTTTGCGGTTCCAATCTTGTCGTCCCATCCTAGGGTCTCATCGGCAGCGGACGAGAAGACTGCTTTCTTGGTGGCGGGGTCATGGGTGGTGATGAAGCGCTTGAGGCTGGGGAGGTTGTTGTGGCGGACTTCTCTATCAGACATGATTGCTGGTGTGGAGAGGAGAATAAAGTTTGCGATTGTTGATTAAGCACAAGTAAGGAGAGCAATTGATGGTAGAGCAGAATTGAGACGTCGGCGAAAGACTTCAACTGGGACTGAGGGGCTGATCTCGTGGATCGCAGCGTAAAGTCGCCTCCCGATGTGGAGGGCTCACCATCGAGGTACCCAACTGCCGCAATGCCCCTCCGGCAGCTACCGCAGGGTCATAGAGCCGGCGGCCTCGCTGTTCGGTGCTCACACGCTCCGTCAAGACCGGGCATAACCCTCTTTGAGATCTACATGATATCATTGGGGCCGCGATGTCTGAGATTGTGAAGGGTTGCGACTAGAAGGGAACTCGCCTTCCCTGATTGGTCTGAGGCTACATAATCAGCTGTCAACATGTAACGACTACGTTTAAAATCAGCCTTCGGGTACTGGGACGATATGCAAAGACTACACCAAGGATTAGTTTTCGGGTGCCGGATTGATATGCAAGCTAAACACTTCAAACGGCTGCTTCCGGACCCTGACACACGCCCCCGCCCAAGCCGCATCTGGGGCCCCGCAAGCCCCGCAACAACTCCCGATGTGGAGGGGCGCTGTCCCGAGTCTGCTGTCTGAAGATGTCTGGTGCTAGCAAGGAAGAGAGTACTGAACGATGGAATGATGCAAAAGAAGATCTCTACACCAAAGGTAGTCAATTGCTAGAATCATCAATTGTCAAGGCGCAATCCATCACAATCTTCAGCAGGTTGCTTACCTCCACACAACATGGCCGACGCATACACCTCCCACTTCGGCATCAACAACATCCCCTATGGCATCGCCAGCTCCTCTCAAAGACCCCAACCACAAGCCGCAACCCGCATCAACGACGAAGTAATCTTCCTCGCCGACCTCGCGCAGCACCCATCCTTCACCTCCATCTCCCCAGACCTACCCACGCTCTTCTCTCACCCCACCCTCAACGCCTTCGCCGCGCAGCCCGCACAGATCCACACTCGCGTCCGCACCGCCATCCAAGATGCATACAATTCCGGCGCCCACACCTCCTCCTCCGAGCCCCTCGCCTCCATAACCCTGCACCTCCCCGTCTCCATCGGCGACTTCACCGACTACTCCGCCAGCGCGAACCACGTCCTCAACGCCGGCGAAGCAATCCAAGGCGTGCGCTCCTTCCCGCCCGCCTTCCACAAATACCCCGTCGGCTACGCAGGACGATGCTCCAGCATCGGGCTCAGCGGGAGCGGCGTTGTGCGTCCGCTAGGCCAATTCGTCGACTACTCTTCCCCAGACAAACCCATAATCTTCGGGCCCTCGCGCGCGCTCGACTACGAACTCGAAGTCGGCGCTGTGATCGGCGCCCCCGTAGCTCCTGGCACGCACTTACATGCCAAAGACGCCGACGCCCATATCTTCGGGCTCGTGCTTGTCAACGACTGGAGCGCGCGCGATATCCAGGGCTTGGAGATGCCGCCTTTGGGTCCTTTCAACGGGAAGAACTTCTGCACTTCCATATCCCCCTGGATCATCCCGCTCGCGGCGCTGAAAGCCCATGAGGTTGCTGCGCCGCCGCGCATGAATCCAGTTGCGGAATTCATGGACGATGAGGACCCTGTTAACTATGCGATCAAACTCACTGGCGCCGTGACGCGGAATGGAAATAAGACGACGACGTGCGAGGTCGGGTTCGAGACGATGTACTGGACGTTTAGGCACATGCTGGCGCACCATGTGGTTGGCGGGTGTGGGTTGAGGACCGGCGATTTGGTCGCGAGTGGGACGGTGAGTGGAGAGGGGAAGACGGAGCATGGGTGTTTGTTGGAGTTGACGAAGAACGGGAAGGAGGCGAGTCGGTTGGAGGGGGGCGAGGAGTTGAGGTATCTGGAGGATGGGGATGAGGTTACGTATGAGGGCGTTGTTGGGGATGGGAGTACTGGGGTGGGGTTTGGTGCTGTTGTCGGGGTTGTGAGGCCTGCGAGGAAGGTCTGAGGCGGGGATTGGAAGTAGGAGATGGTGGATTTCGAAAATTGGGTAGAATAAGATCTTTCTGCTTGTTACAACTCAATCTACGCTCCACTGAGCCTCAAGCTGTTGGGGTTTGACGAGAATAGTCTATATCAATGATCACAGATCCCCGTTCTTCATGAGTTCTCAGGTTCAATTGACACACATAAACGAGAAGTCTATAGATGCGAACCGCACGCTCAACTTGATAAGCCATGCTGAACACCAACAGCAAACCTCACCTCCCAACCTTACTCAACCTTACTCAACCCTCCTCACCCCCCTAACATCACTAACCCCGCACCCCTCCACAATCTTCGCCTCCACAACCCCAAACACCGGCACCTCCTGCAACCTCTCGACAATATGATGCAGCGTCGGCAGCGCCTTCCAATCCAGCTTATCAAACCTGACCTCCGCGTCCTTCGTCGTCAGCGTCTGAGTTACCTTCTTCTCCACCGTCTGCGCATCCACATCGTTGGGCAGGAACGCCGTGTAGTCTGCGTCTGCGCTGCGGATCTTGGTGGATGGGTCGACGCTGCCGCTGGAGGGGATGTGCTTGTGGAAGAAGAGACCCTGGTCTGGGATCGGGGCTGGGGGACCGCGGCCGGGGGGGCCGCCGGCGGCAGGTGGGCCTTGAGGAGGAGGTGGGCTCGGAGCGGCGGTGCCGTTGGTGGAGGCTTCCTCTGTTGGGTTGGATAGGGTGAGTGACGCGAATTTCGACCCCATCCAGCTGGCCGTGAGCGAGTACCCGGTCTCGTCGTGCTGGATGTCGAGGTCGGCGAAGAGCTTCGGGAACCCGAGTTCCTCTCTCCCGCTGAGGATGGGGTCTGTGAGGTTCTCGAATAGAATGGGGAGGTAGGTTCCTGTGACGGTTTCGCCGTTTTCTTTGGTGTATTGGACCCCGTGGATGTAGAGTCCGAAGTGCGAGTATCCACGTCCGCCGAGCCACTCGAGGTTGTCGAGCTGGGTTGCGGCGAAGGTGGCGTGCGCGACTGTGTCTGGGGATGCGAATTTGAGCTTATCGCTGGGGAAGAGGTTCTCCAGCACTGTTCGGCTGGATTTGATCTTTATGCTGGCGGACTTGAATGTCGCCTTGCTGCCGTCGTGGGCTCGGCCGAGGAAGTCTTGACGCGGGCCGGGCATGGGGCCGAAGGAGGTTGGCATTCTCCAGAAGAGGTGCTTTTGGTTTGCCCACTCGTGCTTGCGCAGCATTTGGCTGGAGTAGTCCCATTCGTCGTGTCCGAAGTTGTATGCGGTGAAGCGATGCGCGTCGAGTGGTGGGCCAGAGCCGAGATCCATACCCGCGATGCGGGAGACCTCCTGGATGTAGGAGGCACGCTCGTAGCGGCACTTTTGGTACAGCTTCAGGCGTTCTGGGATGGCGCTGAGAGGTGTCCCGCGCTGCAGCATTACACCGAGTGAGGCAGCGTCTTCGATGGCTTGACCTGCGCCCTGGCCTTGATCTATACTTATGTGTTAGTATGATGTCACAGATCAGTGCCTTTGGAAACGGTAATGACTTACGAGGTGTGAAAGGGTGCGCTGCATCACCAAGCAAAACTAGCTTCTCATGTGTCCAAGAAGGCAGCTTCTCCATATCCAACAGCTCCCATACTTTCAATGTCTCTTCGTCTGCCTTCTCCAACAACTTCAGCACAGCTGGCTCAAAATCCTTGTAGATCTCCAACATCTTGTTGATATTTCCCTTGTTCTGCCAGTCACCGCTTCCCGGCTCGTCGGGATTGATCTGCGACTCGGACGTCGGGTGAATGTTGACGAAGTTCAACAGTGTGTTGTCCGATGTGGGATACACGACAACTCGACGGTCACGGGCGAATATCATAACAAGATGACCCTCATGCTCCGCGAACTTCTTCGTCTCTGGATCCGCAAGCGCAAGTTCCCGAGGCATGAGGAAGCGGAATGCGCTCTTTCCAGACCCAAAGGTCTTAATGTTCTCAGCACCAGGGATCTTGGGTCTTGTCTTGGAGTGCACGCCATCAGCGCCGATGACGATGTCGCCGTGCACGACCTCCCCATTGTCGAGCGTCACGGTGCCTTCCGCTGTGTTGACATCAACAACTCTCGACCGAGTCTTCAGCAGAGCAGGTGTTCCGGGCCCCTCTTCCGTGGTAGCAAGCCTCTTCAGCTCAGAGTGCAGACCAACACGGTGAGCGAGCTGCCAAGGATACTGCCAGCGGTGGGCCTCGCGCTCCAGAGGTATGCTGAACAGCTCCTTGCCGGCAGGTGTCAGCTGACTCAGTTTTCTGCATTCGACTGCACCGAGCTTCTCCGGGAAGAGTCCCATACGGCGGAGAAGACCGTTTGCGTTAGGAGCGAGATGGACGGCAGCACCCAGCTCGTTGGCGAACCGCGACTGCTCGAGGAGCGTGACGACGTGCCCTTGCTGGCGCAGGAAGATGGCGGCGGAGAGACCGCCAATACCTGCGCCTACTATCGTGACGTTGAGCGGTCTTGTCTCATCGTGCGCTGTGCCGTTGATACCGTTGGTCTGGGCCTGTGTGAAATCCATGGTGTAGTTGGAGAGATGACCTGGAAAACGAGGAATGAAAGAAAGACAATTGCTTCAGCCTATTCGTTCTCAAAAGGTCTGTCAGATGCGTTTTTGGTCCCGCATATTGCTACTGTCGTCCGTCGTGATGTGGGGGATGACAGCGTCCGACAAATCGGGAACCTGGGGTCTGGGGTCGAGACGATCGGTGCCGTCGGCATCCGTGGAATTTCTCAGGTCATGTGGCGAGACACGATGTACGAGAAAAGCGAACGTTGTGTGCCGCGGCAGAATGCATCAGTCTTCTGCGTGATGAGCAGCCTGTGCGGTTGAAGGCTGAGGTCACCGAGGCTGAGGCCGGATGAAGGCTAGCGCTGAACACCAGCAACACCAGCTCCTGTCTGTGTTTGAGCAACATGTTGTGGAGTCTTTAACATTGCGGACTTGATCGAGTTGAATAGATATCGTATTCGAAGTGCTGACAATAACGCCGTAAACCCCAAAGCACATTCGCCCTTGGCCACCATCACCACTCCCCTCCAAGCTTATATCCAACTCCCCACACTTTTCCTGCAGTCGCTCTCCATGCTTTACTTGCAGTCTGCCCTCGTCAGCACAAGTTCCCTGCTCCTCTTGAAATGGAAGACTTACCGATTGCAAGAACACACCTGTGAACATCGTCGCAACAAACATCCTCTCGATAGGGTTCAAATACACCCTCCGCTCGCTTTGATCGAGCTGTGTGTTAATTGGTCTGTACTCGGGTACGCGACGGTGATCAGCAGGCCAGTGTGCGGGATTGCTGGGGCTTGAGGGAGCTGGGTGTTCGTTGAGCGATGTGTCGAGCTCGTCCGTAGAGTGCGTAAGGTCGTAGTCGCGCAGGACCGCGGCGGACGTGTAAGTCAGGGGGTTGGAAGTCGTTGTGACAGACATGGTTGCTCGCGGATTGGCGATATGGGCTCGATGGTAGGTATGAGGACTACGAGCGCTCGATTTCTTTGAGATGCTGCGCGACGCGGAGGACTCCAGACAAGACTTGCGGTCGTACAGTCTAGCCTAATCACAGTCCGCTCACCTCGTCTCGGGGTGGTCGGCGCTTGTGGGGTGCGAGATCTGGGGTTCCCGTGGCGTGAGGCCCGGGTCCGATGTGGGGGCGGACGTCCCGAGACGCGCATTGCCAATAGGAGACACCTCAGATCCGATGGTGCCGTATGTATGAGCGTTGGGCTAGCATCCGAAGCTCAAGGTCTCTCACGTTGTATTTTTTTTTCTTTCCCTCTAGATACTGAAACCTTGATCATTGTATGCAATGGCGGACTCAGCAATTGCCCAGCTCCACGCCACCGCTCTTACCGCGCGCTGCCACAACGCCTTTTTCAGGCAAAAGCAGCTCAAATCGCTTCACGACGGGCTGCGACAGGATAGCAACACATTGAAAGATGCATTGAAATCAGACTCGCGTGTCTCCGATGTGCAAGCGACGGTTGAAGTTACCGCGGCGTTGGAGCTTGTGAAGGAACACCACGCCTCCATTGATCCCGCAAAAGAGCTCGAGAGTGAATATAGAGTTGCAAACGGCAAAGATGCTGGCGATCAGACGAAGCCATGGGGTGTCGTGTATATCGAGCCGCAGCTGGACCACACACCGTTGATTTCGGTGGTCTCGGCGTTGAGTGCAGCGCTGGCGGCTGGGAACTGTGTTGCGCTGAAGGTCAGCTGCCCTCTCTACTTGATCCACTTCACTCTTACAAGTCGCAGCTTGAGAACAACTTACGCAGCCTGCCAACATTACTACGCACCATTTTATCACAGGCCATCGAAGCAGACACCTTCGCCATCCTGTCATCCACCCCATCACAAGAAGCCCTCGCAACCTGCTTCCAGGTCCTCCAAGAAACCCCAGTCCAGAAGCCAACCCACACCCAGCTCGCCTCTCCTCAAAACAAAGTCATAGCCATCGTGGACCGAACAGCAGACCTCGCCTCCGCAGCTTCGAACCTCGTCGCCGCACGCTTCAACTTCGGCGGCACATCGCCCTACGCCCCAGATCTAGTCTTCGTAAACGAGTACGTCAAGAAAGACTTCCTAGAACACGTGCTCAAACACGTAAACTCCATCCTCGCCGAGTACAGCGACTACGAGGACCCCAACAGCTCCCCAAAATCGCCTTCCAGCGGCCAGCACCAGAAGGACTCACGAACCAGCTCTGCGCTCCAAAACTTCCAAAAAAGCACTTCCTGGCGCATAAACATAGTAACCCAAGGCTCCGCCGCCGCCGTCGTCGACCTCTCCAACCTCACCGCCCTCCCCGCCAAATCCAGCGACCCCATCTTCGCAGTCGCAGCCATCACCTCGCTCGAGCACGCGATCAGCCTGATCGACGAGGCCACCGAGAGCGGCGACCAGCTGCTGGCGGGCTACTACTTCGGCACGCCGGCGGCAGGGAAGTACCTTGCGCAGTTCATCCAAGCGGATCTGGCGGTTGTGAACCACGTTCCCTACCGCCTTCTCCTCGGTCCCGCGGCGCCGGCATACCACCCCGTCGACGTCGATGCACGGTACACTAAAGCGCAGTTCTCACGCGCGTCGCCGGCTCTGATCAAGCCATCTGGTGCGCACACGGAGCTGGCGACTGTGCTTCACGACACCTCCAAGACGCGTAATTCGGTGCTGGCAAAGGCGCTGAGCAGCGCTACGGCGGAGATCAAGGAGAAGAAGCGGGCGGAGTGGATAGCGATTGGGTATTTCGAGCAGGGGATTTTGATTGGGCTGGGGTTGTATGGTATCCCTTTGCTGGCGTGTATAGGGACGGGGTTGTTCTTTGGGGTCAGGGCTGGGTTGAGGCGGTTTGCGTTTATTTGAGCGTGTTGTTTGCGAATTCAGTGCCTTCTTTTCTCTGCTCGAGATTCCATCTGCTGTCAAGATATGGTTGTCATTTCAATCAGAATGCCTTATTTGAAGGCCGTCAGGATCATGTGAACTGCTGATCATCCACATTGCATAGTTTTATCATATACAGCCTTTGCCGCAGTGGCTCTTGTCAGGTGTTAGCTTGACTGAACTCCTGCGGAAACACATTCGTGCAGTTACAGAGAAGCTACCCAATGACTTATGGATGCAGGTGACTTTTTGTGTCTGCTGCGACCTGATGCAAGTTGTGAGAATCATCCGAAACATACATGGTGATAGCATTGAGAAGGTCAAGCAGTCGCGGCAATCACATTCATTGGCAGATCTTCTTTGTGTAACTTTTCGTGTATTTTTCGTGCTACAGTCATGCTTCTCCGACTCCGGGAAGCCGAGAACTAGTTGATTCGATAGGAACAGAGCCAGAAATCTTCCGCTGTGTTGCGAAGAACTAGACCGATGGACAGTGGAAAGTCCTGCAGTTGCTGATAGCCAGACGTCGTACGCTCTAGCAAATCATAGTCCGAACCATCAAAAACTGTAGAGCTTTCCATATGGACAGCAAAGCACGACAGCAGCTGCGGCTAAGCTATATGCATCCTTTTAGGCACGAGTGGCGTATTTCCATCCAATGTCGGAAAGCCTGTGATTTTGTAGATTGTCCTCGATCAACAGCCCTTCGCCATTCGCCGCCATGTAATACGCATACCGGTGGATGTCCGTGCTCGCGTCCATCCACGGAAGTACCTCGTCCAGGAAGGCCATGACTTCTTGGTCTGTGCCGCGGGCTTTGAATTCAGTGACCCAGATGGGGCGACCGGCGGCAATTCGGCGTGCGTCTTCAATGTGCTGCTTGAAATAGGCGGCGTTGACTGCCGAGTCAAACCTGGGGTGAAGGTTCAGTGATGAGTGTCATAGTGGGGAAGGAGACAGGAAAGTAATAGCTGGTCGGAGGAAGATAGGGGAATGGGAGAGGAAGGCCGGATGATAGAAGTATGCAGTAGGTTACGTACCAATGGATGTTGATGAAGTCAATGGTACACCCAGTACAATCCTTCAAGAATTTCTCGAGCCAAGGAAGACCGTTCGGGCCATTAGAAACAGCAGGAGAACCAAGGTACATCTTCTGTTTCCACTTGAGCTGCGGCTGCATCCACACTGTCCAGTTTGAGACTGCTTCGCTGACGCTCATGCAAGAACCTCCGGCACCGGAGCCTCTCATGTCGGTCACTAGCTGGAAGCGTGTGCTATGAAGTTATGGTAAGTTGGGTTCATTGGAGGAAGCGGGTGGAGGTCCACAAGCGAACATAAGGGAGGAAAAGGGTCGAAGACTTACTCGCAATTATCAGGTTCGTTGAATCCCAGCAGATGCGTCGGTAAGTCGGGGTTCTGCAAAGCGACCTCTTTCACATTTGCTTCCCACAGAAACGCGTGGTTGCCAGTCAAAGAGTGCAGCATGGGAACGAATTCGTACCAAATGTTTGTTGGATCGGTGCGAGATTCCCAGTTGTATGTCCTGCATGACCAAAGAAGTCAGCTTTGCCAACTGCGCATACGACAAGTTTGAATATCAACGGAGTGAGGTGCTCTTTGAAGTTCCCGAGGGACAATGTGATGATGGAGCACAGTTTGCTGTGCTGGAGGCAAGTACTTACCAAGTGACCTGTGATTGAGGGTAATCGAAGAACTTAACGTACTTCGCTTGGTTGTAGATGACACCACGACGATGCGGGCCTGCGACCTCAGGTGGGCCGCGGGCAACGAGGCTGTCATGTGGGACGGCGGTAGTGAAGGTGAAGAGCAGAAGCAGGAAAGAGAGAACGACTCGAAGAGGCGACATCTTTGCTGCAAGGCTCTTTGGAAGATGGTATTCCAAGAGAGTGTGTGACGGATATGAGTGAGTTGCCTGCAATGAGTGTGGAGTGTTGTGTTGTGAACCCGAGCAAAGGTTTGTGTTGTGGAGTACAAGGAAGGAGCAACCAAAGTGGGAGTAAACAGATACAGCGGAGGGTGGGACAAGTGCTAAGAGGCGCAGCAAATATTGGCAGAGTTTCAATAAAGGTGAGTGGGGTCTGGATCAAACGACCTGTAGTGAAGGTAGGTCTCAAATACGCCGCCATCGTGTGTTTGCAGCACTGCCTTAGGAAGAGTAGCGCGGCCTGTGACTTTACAGTCGCTGTTGAACTGCTATAAATAACTCAGTGAGCAGATAAACACACCGCCAATCCGGGCCCGTTGCAATGACGCCTAGAGAATTCGAAATTTCACCTGCTGGCAAGAGCTTTATATCTGGTCCTTGGCATTGAAAGGACTTTCGTCGCTTCGAATCGGTGAAGGAGATCCTATCATGCGCGCGAGAGATCTTCGCAGATTATGAGTCGGTAGTCACCGCTACCAGCTGTGTGTTTTGCATGGCTATGTGCTGTTTGACCTAAGCAATAACTCGACTCCCTCGCTGTCTGCAAGATCTTAGGGTTATACCTCTGGTCAGATAAGCAATCTGAGCCAACTAGTCCCTAGTAAATTATGCACACCTGCAGCTTCAGGTACAGTGTACTGGAGGCTATCGAATTCTTGGGCCGTGGTGATATGCGTTCTGGGTCTGACGGTGGCTGGCTCCACTTGCGACAATGCGCAATATGGATTTGTATTCACAGTGAGCGATTGATCCAAGACCTTTGCATTTTTCTCAGGTGCTCGTTATGATGATAGGGTTGAGCTAATATTGAATATTGATCTAGGTTTGAAAGAGATAAATAGTAGTATGAGAATAGGACTGCTGTACCCTCCCACGACTTCTGTACCCCATCCTGCCAAGATTGTTCAAGCTCTCATCGTATGAGTCGACAACGCCCAACGCTACACTATACGAATAGTGTGCCGCCCATTTTCATAACGCGAACAAGGAAGGCTGCTCTTGACATCCTCAGGGAGGTCAGCTTCTAGCATCGCCAATCCCTGATCCGGCTTGCAATTTATCATCCCGATTCTCTCGAAAAGGATTGTGTCAGGATCATAAAGCCGTAGCAAAAGAACCGGCACATAGTCGTCGGATCGCTTTGCTGCTCTGCTAACGAGGTAGTACAATCGTTGCTGAGCATTGTCTTCATCGAAAGCCCCCGAGTCTATGGAAGGAACATCAAGATACACGAAAGGTGGAAGCCGCATCCATTCTTCAATTGACTCGTCTTGTGACTGTACGATCTCACCTTTCAGGACTACCCGCCAATTTGAAAAGTGTAACCCTGTGCCTGCGTATTCTAGACTAATTGGCTTCAGGTAACCACGGAGGTCGAGCCACCCCCTCGTGATGACGCCAGTGACGTCGTGTGTCGCATACTCGAGCTTGTAGTCAACGATCTCGATAAGGTATGTACTGATCAAGTCATCGTCCGGGAAGACCATGCCATCAATACAGGCCCAAGACCAGGTTGGGGCCCGGTAGCCTGATGGCCGAGACGAAGGCGACCCATCCACCTTCTCGCCTTTAGTCCACCAGAGCAATGACGGGACGAGATACCGTCGCCACATACCGGCCACATAGACATCGGATATTCTTCTTGATAACTTGTTCGCTATCCCAGATAGAGCGATCATCTTATCACTTGCCACGGTCAGAAGTGTTTGGGAATATGCGTTGACGATTGTGTTCCAGACAAAGTAATCAGCGTCTTCGGGCCTTGAATCTTGTGGCCTGTACTTCTCTGCGTCTAGAGCTTTGAAGTATATGGAATTTTGGCCATGAAGGGGTGCTGGTAATCCGTTAGGGTACAGCTCGCACCCTGCATGCTCCATACACTCCCATAGAAGCTGGTTCTCGCCGAAATGAAGGACTCGGGGAGCTAATAGCCTCTCTTGAAGTACCCATGCGCGCTTGTTGATGGTGCAATTTGACACGCTGCGCCTCCAGAAGGCCTCGTCGTAGATTCCACAAAGCACATAGTCAGTTTGTTGGCCCAAATCTGCTACGTGAAGCTCGATTCGCGTTGGGTGTAGCAAATTTGGGTTCCGTGTGCGAAACAGCCCCTCACTACTATTCTCAGCTGCAGAGGCAGATATGTTGCAATACGAGAACGAGTAGACCCTGTGCATAAGACCCGCCTCTCGTGCCCAATCAGACTTATCGTCTTGCTGTATGCACAGAGAATCAATCCAGAGATATCGTACGCCAAGACGCCTCGTTACTGTAACGGCCTCTCTGAAGGTTTTCGGCAATTCATGAACAGAGATTCCGGATACCAGCGACGACTTTGACTTTCGATTAAGCTGGATGAATTTTGCTTGTCCCCAGCAGTGCGAGAGAGTACAATAAGGACCACTAATCTCCTCTCGGCTCGTACAAATCAGTCGCAAGCGTCCTTCTAGCTTTTGGCCATGACCAAGGTCCAGCAGTCGTGTTGGATGCCATTCATGCTGCTCCCGAAATTCATTGCATTTGGCATGAGTTGATAAGCACTTATCGAGCCACATAGGAACATGTTTCCAGGACTTCTCGGATGCTGTGTTATCTGCGATATTGAATTGGGTTGCCGGGTCACTAGGAGCTGGCTTTTCATTAGATGTATTCAATGGGTGGGATTTCTCAAGTCGAACCTGAGATTGGCTGCAGGGTGTGTGAGCTCCATTTAGGCGTTCTTCCTCCAGTTACTGATTTCCAGTCGATCTCACTACCGCGGAACTCGGCGAGGAGATTGAAATCCCTATTGTTGTCTTTCGATGGCCACAGGATGGTATTTGTAAGCCAATCACGAAGCTGGTCAAGTTCCGTCGTTTTGAAAATGCCTGCTTCGTCTGTTTGTATGCGTGCTGCCTCAGCCGCCCGCAAAGCCTCCTGCTCATGTGCAGCCAACTGATCCCACAAAGGGAGACAGACATGGCACCCTTCCTCTGCTGACGACTGAAGTGACTGCGTTGTGCGATGGTGTGCGTTCTCGATATAGGGTTCCCCCGTTGGAAACGTTTTCACGCCGGTGACATTAGCTCTGTCCTTCAGCACGCCGACACAAACATTGCATAGCATCGTAAAAAAGCTTTGTTATGACGGTAGACTGAACGCTAGTAAGAGCAACAATACTTGAATGAATAGTTGAGATCGTGGAGAGGTAGTAAGCTCTCCATATCAGGCTGAGTACCCCGCACTCATGCTGAGCCTCACCAATGACAGTCGAGAGACTATGGGTTGCCTGATGCTCTGAGATCCTCAGAATTAGACTTCAGCGTTTTCGTAACAGCTTGCTTGGATTCGCAGAGGAAGCGGACTATTTGCCTAGTGTGCTGTCTGTAACGTGCGTGCTGGTAATGCCATGACGTGCTGGTGAGGAAAGAAGGAGCAAAAGAGGTGCAAGCCTCCACCCGTAATTTATTTCTTTCAATTCGTATCGTCGTCTTTGGTCTGTCGTTGTTTACACCTTTACGTCTACTCTACAAAAAGATCCAATAGGTATCCGCGATTCTCCTCATTTTGCTATTTTGTTTAGCCTCAAGCGGATACGTACAAATCTCCCAGGCCTGGTATTTCCTCTACCGTCATTTCAAAGCTTATCTCAATCCAGCCAGACGACGCTCCTGAACCTCAGACAGCGCGCGGCTGCCACTCAAGAACGCAACAACACCGACAACACCAGCAGCAGGCAGTGTTTGGAAGAGGTTCCAGCTAGTGTAGTACAGGAAAAAGACACCCTCCATAGCGATGATGGATCCATAAAACAGAGCATGTGAAAGAGGAGCTGCGCCGAGAGCTTTGCTCATGTGGCTGACATTGGCACCCAGAGCAGCCCAGGAAACCAGCAAGATGGGGAGAGCAGCGGCCACCGCGGCAGCGAAGACAATTGTGATGATCTTAGGGGGCGACTTGGGGTCCTCGCGGAAGATGTGGTGGATCTCGGCCTCGGCAGCGTAGCGGAGCGGTGCCTCGGGCAGCGCGAGGGGCACGTTGGTGTCGCGGGCCACGTTCAGGTCGAAGACCTTCTGCTTGTAGGGCGTCGACGAGCCGAATGCGCCAATGACGATGGAGGCGGGAATCGGCTTCGAGGCTGTGAGGAACTGGTGGGGAAGGTCCTTGTGTGTCTGCAGGCCCGTTAGATATGTCCAATGCAATCGATTGCTGCTCGTACCAAAGACACCTTGCTCTTGCCGCTTTCCTTGACGCTGAACACGAAAGACTCCTCCAGCCCGCTTGTAGGGTCAGTCAAGGTCAGGAACGCCTGATGCGGGCGCTTTGCGGTCGTGCCATCGACGGTGGTAAGGTCGAGCTTGAGAGAGTCGCTGGCGCCCAGAGTCACGCTCTTTGCAAGCGGAGCTGTAGCACTGAGCCTGGAAATTGTCAGTCATTACATCGAAACACATAGCTGCGGACGAGCCTACTTGTTCTTGGTAGCTCCGCCAACGCCAGCGCCTTTGGTAGCAATGGAAACGGTGGCATCTTCGAAGCTCCAAGCTGCAGCAGATGCAATTGACGCGCCCGAAAGCAGCAGCGACGATACGAATCCGAAAGAAACCTTCATTTTGGGCGTTTGCAAAAGAATGAATGCGGAGCTCTCGAGTGATGCTTGAGTGATTCGTGTCTAGTTCGGCAGCTGCAGCTGCGTCAGCTCGCACGGACGCATCGGCAAGTCGGCGGTTCGGTGAGCTTCATCCAACCTCACCACTACACATGTCCCATCGACAAACATACAAATGTCTCAAAGTCGTGATCAATGCAAAGGACATGCTAATTCGCAGAGCACCAGTTCGACTGACAATCACTACATCTCTGGCGCAATACCATCTTTGTGTGTTCGTGTCTACTATTCCAAGTAGCTGTGGCCGCAGATTGCCTTATTGTTGTTTGCAAAATACCTTCCCCCCCCCTGTCAACACGTGACTACACTTGATATCCTAAAGCAAGCCCCTGCACAGCATAATAACACTATAAGACTATAAAACTGCCTATACAGATTCTACTGTAACAAGAAGTAATATCTAAACACCTTTGCTAAAGGCGTAGGATAGGGTACTGTTGCTGCCTGTTTAACAAGGAAGCTAAGATATAGGTAGTATCTTAGATACTGCAGCAGTACCCTTTCTACGCAGCGAGTACTCAAGATACTGCGACAGTATCAGATATACAGCCCATCTTGGCGACGGGGGGGGGGAAGGTATTTTGCAAACAACCCATATCAAGCCTAGCGTTTGTTTACCGCTAGACGACCATTCTCACGACATCAAAGCTCAACTGCCCAGGTGCCACTAGAATGATAGAAGGCCAAAGGGGGCCTTCCACTATGAGTACGACTCGTAGGAGAGGAAGAGGCCTATAGTGAAAGCAGGTACGCCTATGACTATTCTTGGTATTCACCTCACTCACCTTCACCTGCTGGCCCGAATTATTCTGCCTCTGACCAACGAATCTCTTGCTCACCCTTCCTTATTGCCATTGCGCTTCTCTCCTATACTCTCTGTTGCGCACCCACCACAGTGATGCACGAACTGATATCCAGTCCAGGTCTTCAGTTCGAGCTGTTCGAGCTTCGAGGCACTTTGAAATACACTTTCACGCGGGCAGATAAATCGGCGAAGCAATATGTCATCTCAGAGTCTGATTTCGAAGATCATGTTGGGCACGAAGACAGTGAGATCCGGGAACCGCAACCACAAAACCAAGGACTGAATCTCAGCGCGGTCGGCTTGAGCTTGCACCTACTCAGAAATGCTGGCATGATTTGCATGGATTTTGAAGGTGCAGACGGAAGTTCAGCTAAGTGGAGAATTGAGGGTCTCGGTTCTGAGGACAGGAAGATTGCTGTTGCTTCGGCGGCTACACAAACACTCTGCGATGCGAAGGTTTGTGTGACCTGTGGTCGAGAGCTGATCTCACAGAAAAACCGAGGAGACTTTGGCAATCAGAGTTCGCATTCTGCGATAGAGAACGCCGGTACTCAGATGTATACTACACGTGAAGCAGAACTCGACGCGTCAGTAGCACCCAAAATCATTTCATCTACGGGCGCTCTAGTCGCTAATCCCAGTACCACTAAAAGCGAGGCCTGGGATGCATATACTGGATACAGGAACGTCTCTGCTGATATACCATCAACCGACATCGACAATAATAATGGTCCACCTTTCGAACCCACGATCTCGACGTCATCATCAATAACTACCATTACCGAGGCCGACACTAGAAAGGTGCTGAAACGGAAAGCCTCATCAGACACGCAGGCGGAATCGATGCACAGATGTGCCAAAAGCAAACACGACTCCATACCCTGGCCTGAACATATCTATATGGAGTGCTACGAGCACCCACGTCGGCTAGGAAAACTGATCGTTGATCTTGGGAAGGCCACAGTCAGCTTCGAAAGGAAGGTTGGAAAACCACCAGCGCAGAAGATCGAACTGAAGCAACTTGACATCATATCGCCGAACAGTAAGTCTAGCCTCGTCTCACACCTCTTGAATTCAGATTGGCAGCTGATCCGATGCGTAGCACAAGTTGTCTACTATCAGGCTGCCGTCCCTGGCTTCTATGAGGCAATCTCTCTGCTGGAGCTTGCGCGTATCAGTAGCAGAGGCGAACGGGAGAGACTTATCCGTCTGGAATGCCAATCACGGAAACTGAGGATATGGTATTCCACTACCGCCCACCATTCGAAGAGGGTTTCCATCACGGACCCCGAAATGGTCGTCGATGCAATCGTTCACTGTATTGACCGTGTGTCTAAGCGTCAAGCAATCCATGACCCCGATCGCGACCGCGCCCTGGCTGATAATCTGCTCGGACTACGCAATGCAGGCCCTGAGCAACGTCTTCAAGCTGAGCTGGCTGCGGCTGAATCAGAGAACAGGAAGATCGCGAAGATACGGGCGAAGGTATATGAGCCGGAGAAACGCTGGCACGATCTCAAACCCCCATTCTGGAACCCATCGATGTACTTTGGAAGGACGTGTTCGTTGATAGTGAAAGAGTAAGAGCAGAATGGCCAGAAAGACAGTATATTGAGGTATCTCATAATCCCACACCCAACTCCTTTGTACCAAGTCTTCCCTCCCCAAACACGCCACAGTCTCAAGCCGGCGCCGGCGCACCTCCGTTCTGCCCCTCCCCACCACCAGTCAGACTTGCCATAAACTCCTGGTACCTGAACACCTCTCCCCTCCCCAGCCCCTTGCCTCCCTTCCCAAACGCCCTCCTCCCACTAAACCCTTCGACAACCATATCAATCTCCCTCTCCGTCAACCTGTTCTCCCCCGCCTCAGGCGCAGTATGCAGTAACGCATCCTTCAACTCTGCAAGATCGATCTGTCCATCGTCTCCATCATCGAACGCCTCGAACGCTGCACTCAGCTCGTTAGGTCGTGACAGCCCGCCAAGTAGATCTGATAAAGTGTTGAGGTACGTGGCGAGATTTATGCTCTGCGCGCCATTGAAGTAAGCCGCGAGGGTGGACGGCGTGGCTGACAGACCAAGCTGGGACAGCATATCCGCAACGTCCGCAGCGTTCACATGACCGTCATCGTCGCGGTCCATGACACTGAAGGATTCGCGCATGCTGTGCAGAAGCGGAGGGGGCAATTTCGATAACGCGTCGGAGGTGGTCTGACGGATCATTTGCGGGCGGGCTGGGCGAGGCGCAGCAGCGGGTTTGGAGGGGGAGGTCGGGATGGCGAAGACTGGGGGTGAGGCGGGCGCGGCCAGGGGCGGTGGTGAGATGGCTTTGGTGGGACTGAGGGAAGGCGTGCTCTCGCGCGAGAGGAGGGGTGGTGTGCTGGAGCGCTCGCGGCCGCCGTCGAAGCGCGCGGCGAGCGAGGCGGTGCTGAGCGGTCTGACGGTGCCGATTGTGGAGGATGAGGTGTTGCGCGTGTGGTCGGGGCGGTCGCGGGCGGGGGAGAGGAGCTGCGGGCCTGGCGACAGCGGTTCTCGTGATGGTGACCGTAGCTCTCTGGATGGGGAGCGGAGGTCTCTAGACGGCGAGCGCAGTTGTGACGGCGAGCTGGGCGGGTCGGCGGTGCCGCCCGTCTTCAGCCATGGCGGCGCATTCTGCGATCCAGTGCTGGTGCGGAGGGGAGCTGGTGAGGAGGCACCTGGAGTGTCTTTTGGCTTCAGCGGCGAGCTTGTAGGTGTCGAGGGCCGCGCTGTCGACGGCGAGCCTTGTCTGATGGAGCCCGGGCGGCCAAAGGGCGACTGGCGCGAGCCGCGGGCGCTGTTGAAGAAGAGCGGCGACGGCTTGGATTCTGTCGGGGCCGACTGCGGCATGTCAGCTTCTCAGTATCGCAGCAAGGAGCGCAGGGTTGCATACCATGATGTTGTGTCTCTGGAGGTGGCACTGCGAATGCGCTCAATCGGGATGATGCAGGGCAGGACAACGTGTTTGGGCCGTGTTGACGTCGGGCGTTCCGCCCCAGCAACCGCCGCGCCAAGTCGCTTCGCGTCCACCAACCCCTGTTCCCGTCGATATGGATATGCTCCGTCTGGTCGCGCACGCCTCAGGGTCCACTGGCTGCCTCCCAACCGCGCGCACCCCGCTGGCGCGCCTTGTGTAACATGTGAAGCTCCATTACCTCCAACATTCCCTCCGACTCGCTCCCGCAGTCGCTGGACCTGCTTCCTTCAATTGGCCTCCCATCGCCAGCGTACTTCGTAGCGCGCGAGTGCATCTTCGGAACGCTACCCCTGTGCGGGACCACTAGTGCGACGTGCGGCAGATCCACGCCATGCGCCTGTGCGAAACGGTGGGATCGTGGAGAAGATGGAAACACTCATGGCAGACGTGATCGCACAGCGAGCGGGCAGTACGAGCGCGGGCTCGTCGGCGCAGCCCGGCGGCCTCCAGCGGCAGCCGTCCTTCTCATCGTTCCCGCCCTCGCGGTCACCCTCGGTCTCGGTGCGCAATGATCCCCGCAAAGCGCGCTCCCCGCAGCCGCCCAGTCTCCCTGAAGACGACCTCGAGCAGACGGGCTTCCCCTCGCGCTCCTCGGCGCAGGACGCCGGCATGAGCAGCCTGCGCTCCCAATACCCGGCCGACGCCGTCGAGCGCCATGTCGAGTACATCCTCGTGGCCTCGTTCGATATCGACCGCGGCTCCATCATGGAGAACCAGTACCCCGCCGCTATCAGTGGAGACGAGACCACCCTGGCCGAGCTCATGCTGCCCGACCAAGTCCATTCGCGTGCCCAGGACTGGACTGTGTTCTTCCTGCACAAGGATACCACCACAGAAGAGGAGGAGAAGGAGGCGCGGAGAGAGCGCAGACGCAAGCGCAGAAGGCTCAAGGAGGGACAGGATGCGAATGGGGAGGCAGAGGGGGATGCTCAAGTCGACGACGAGGTCGACGACGAAGATACAGAGGGCAGCGATGAGGGGGACGACCCGGATGGTCCGCCACTGGTGTATGTGCTGAATCTTGTGAACACCAAGCAGGACAACACTGTCAAACGTGGAGCCATCGTCAAGGCCATGGCCATCTGCACTCGACATTCGTTCTTGCACATATACAAGCCTCTGCTCTTGTTGGCGCTGGAGGAGTACTTCCGACACCCCGTCATGGAGACGTTGGCATCATTGTATAACGCTCTCAACGCCATGGATCTCTCGTTACTGCCTAAGCTGTCCGGGCTGGAAACCTTCGTTCTCCACGCCACCGATGCTAAGGATATGTTCGTGGAGAAGTTTGAGCAAATGATCCGCCAACAGAAAGCCTCCGACGCCCAACACACTTCTCTCTCCTCCACCGACTCTGCACCCCCGAAACGCATCACCTACACCCTCCCACGCGACACGCACGAGTTCGAGTCCAAAATCAACTACAACGGCATCCCCGTTCCCGTCAAAGTGCCCTCGGCCCTCTCCCCTGAGACGGTCGGCGACTTCTCCCTCATCAAGCTCATCCAAACCTTCTCCACCCCACACGCCACCTCTCCTCAGCCTTTCGCCCTGCACCCGCACCTTACCACCAGCGGCGCATACACCCACCCCATCATCGTCCTCGTCAACGCGCTGCTCACCCAAAAACGCATCATCTTCATAGGCCACAATCGGCCCAGTTCCGAAGTCGCCGAAGCTGTGCTCGCAGCGTGCGCCTTGGCAAGCGGCGGCATCCTGCGCGGTTTCGTACGCCATGCATTCCCCTACACCGATCTTACTAAAGTCGACGACCTGCTGAAGGTCCCCGGCTTCATTGCGGGCGTGACAAACCCGACCTTCAGCTTTAAGCCAGAATGGTGGGATGTGCTATGTGACCTCCCCACAGGCCGCATGAAGATCAGTAACAGAATCGAGCCAGCGGCGCCCACAGACGGCAGCGCGTACTTCACCAGCCACGGCATCCCAGTATCTGGCGCGGGAGCCCCAATGAGCAGCGAGAAGCCCGGCGGCGTGGACACAACAGGCGACAACGCCTTCATGGAGAACCTGCAACTCGCCATCGCCAACCGCGCAGGCGAAACCGCCATCCGCGCACGCTGGCGGAGCTGGGTCCTAAAATTCACCCGCATCACCGCGGCATTCGAAGAAACCGTCTACGGCGCATCAGCCCTCTACATCGGAAGCCACGAAACCGACGCGGGCGCATACGGCGTCAGCGGACACGGCTACGTGTGGCCCGACGAGCACTCACGTCTCCGCGAGCTGGCCGCCAACGTGCACCGCATCGAAGGCTGGCGCAGCACACGGAGCTACTACTCGTGCGTCCAGGACCTCGCGCGCGGGTGGGGCAGACGCCCCGTCCGCGGCATCGATCTCCACCACCAACACGATAAACTGCGCTGCCTCAAGCTCTCCCACGACCAGTCCGCCGCTATCTACCTTGCCCTCTCCCGCTGCGTCGAAGAAGCCGGCGCGGCTCCCTCCACCGCCGCAGACGCGGAACCAGATCCCGACCTCGTTTCCACGCCTCGCGCGCTGGCGAACGATCCCTCCCGCGCTCCGGGGGTGAAGTTGCAGTACGACACGGTTTTGCAGCTGCTTACGGTGCTGCCAGAGAGTAATACGGGGTTGTTCTATTTGAGTCTGGGGCTGTTTCATCCGCGCCAGGATGTTAGGATGGCGACGGTGAGGTTGCTCGAGAGGATTATGGAGCACCCTGCTGGAAGGTATTTTTGGGGCCAGTTGGGGCGGTTTGCGAAGTTGGCGTTTTTTAGGGTTAAGAGGGAGGAGGGGGTGAGGTAGGAGTGTGAGTAAAGAGAGGGGGGGTGACTGGAGTTATGAGCTGTTGTTTGAGATGGCCTGGTGTAAAGGGATGTGTTCAATAGTGCAAATACTTTTCTGCACAGTGAGCTTTTAAGGAAGGCGCAGTTTAAGCATGGTTGGAAGATGGGAGTGGATAAATGGAGTGCATTGCGATCTACCTTGCTGGGAGCTGCTGATCTGCCCTCCAGAAAAATCACCATCCTACAGATGCTGTGACTGTATGCCTATGTATGTTCTCGAGATCGCGTCAATGTGCTACTGCGCTTTACCAGCTCCGACGAGACACCGAGCAATATGCAAGATTGGGTAGGTATTCCCAAAGCTGGGATTCTGATTGGTGAACACTGGGAATATGGGGAGCCTTTGGCAGGTAGAGAGACTGCTGGATCGCGGTGTTCAGTGCTTTTTCCTCCGGGAGACCGGTGATGGTGACGAGTATGGGGCTGTCGTCCCAATGGGGACTAGCTCGTGCCATGCACATGCAGACATCAGTCAATCGAGAAGTTGCACTCCTCTCCCCCGCTTTACCGTCTCATCATGCTTGTTTGTTGCGCCGTCATGTGCCCGTTTTGGAGCCACTCTCGATTCAAGTGCTTATGAATGCATATGTCCAGCTGGCAAAGAGGTGTGTTGCGTTGTTCGGCCTTGCGTGTCTGCACTGCTGTCTTGGCTGTGCCCGCATAAGCGCCCACCTCCCCAGACGACGAATAGCCACAAGGTTCACTCTCCTGATGTGAAATCGACCTCACCTTTTGCAGCTGCAGCGTGGATCGTGCTTGGTCCATACGTAGGTACAGATCCCACCACACTAGGGCTAAGCCCATGCGTGCACACGTTGCTCGGCTCCGACCGAGGCCAGGCATCGACTTGGTGAGCGATGTATGTAGGAGGGTCTGCTTTTGCTACTTCCTATCAAAGTCAAAAAGTGGTATTGTCAGCGTTCTGCGTTTCGAAATGAATGCTGCCTCGATCGGAACTTTCAAACTGGTCAGGACTCGTGACTCAGAAACAGATATATCCGTTTCGTGTCTGCTTTCTCCAAAGCGCGTAAATCATAGAGTGCACTTGTCGCACTTTCGGTGCTGATGTGGGGAAAGTTGAGAAATGTGGGTATTCTGGTCGCGCCGCTTCCGCTGCTGGCAGTGGCAGTGGGGGCCCATGGAATCAGGGCAGTGATGCAGATACGAGCTTGCTTACGTTTCAACGCAGACATACGCGCTCTCTTTCGTTGGCGACGTGCTTTTGGTCCATTCCGCTTTCACGTTAGCTGTCTAAAAGCGCGACAAATCGATGCCTCACATGGTTTATATCCGACCAGTATCTGTTAGGAGTGTTCTCGAACCCTCTTTCATATCAGCTTTCTAGAGAGACAAAGTAAGCCGCGTTTCTACGAGGTCGCAATGAAACTTTGTCCCACGACCGACCGATAAGATGGAAGACAGCGCCCCAAGCAGACGCGGTAAGCCTGCGCTCATGAGGAGATTCAGAGCCAATCCGATCAAATTACTGCCGTCAGCAGGGAAGACAAGCGTTTCAGACTTCCACGCATCATCACAGACCTCAAAGAACGATCCCAGGATACAGCAAGCAGTTGGAAAGAAGTCGTCCTCAGATGATGTTTTGGAAAGTATCAGGAAAGACTGGACGGGCAATGGAAGAGGATCACATGTCGAATTCGATCGAGAAGAGAATGTAGCTCTACAAAAAGGTCAGTACACTATCATTGTCAGCACAAAGTCTTACTAAACGGGGATAGGACGATGGCTTGGAAGAGGTGCAGCAGCAGACGTGTATGAGACGAGCATTCGAGGCTATTGCTTTGCGTGGAAGATACTACGTGGCAGACGCAACGCTAAAAATATCGATAGGAGCGAGATCGATATCTTGATGCGGTTGAGCCATATCCATATCATCGAATTAGTCGGGACCTATACCCATCAGAAGAACCTAGGCCTGCTCCTATATCCTGTGGCTTCGTATGACCTCCACACCTTGTTCGAAGACATCGAAGCTTTCTGCACAGGCAAAGCTGATGACGATCAAAAGGCACTACTCAGCTACCTCGGATACCCCATGGACCCCAAGTCAGAATACAAAGCTTGGCCCATCTATACTCAGATCGGATGCCTTGTTACTGCACTTGCGTATCTGCACTCTCAAAAGATCCGCCACAAAGACATCAAGCCACGACATATACTCTTGAAGCGTGGAGATACTCGTGTAGAGCTATATCTGAGCGGTTTCGGCTTAGCAAGAGATTTCTCGTTAGACGGGGAGAGTAATGCGGACAATGATGGAAGTGGCAATCCCATGTATATTGCACCCGAGGTACGTCTGTTGAAATCGCCACAATTTTCGTCGTACGGCAGCTTACTTATGGTCGATCAGGTTGCTGAGGGCGATTATGCTGGCGTTGCTGCTGACGTATTCTCTTTGGGTTGTGTTCTACTCGAGATATTCGTTCTTCATCGCGACGGAACCTTTGATCGCCTAAACAACAATCGAAAGACAGACCAGAAAGCATTCTACGCGAACCTTGAGAGTGTAGACAATTGGCTTCCGCCCGAACATATGTACGACATGTCTCCTCGCGACTATAACCTGGTCAGAGCAATCCGAACCATGCTCTGCAGAAATGCATACCGCCGACCCACGTGTGACCAATTACGCCACGATCTAAGCTTTTGCGAGGAAATGGCGGAGAACGGACCTCAGCCGATTTTTCAAGATTGCTGTCGAACACCGTACATTTTGACGTTGAAGCATGAAGAAGCATTGCGTTTACGGGATGAAGAACTGAATAAAGTCAAGGAAGGAAACGCCTCCTTGCAGAAGAGACTGGAAGATTCCTTGAACCAGCACACATCAGAAAAAGCCGTATTGGAGAGAGACCGCGACTCCTTGCAGCAGAGGCTGACCGACTCTGTGAATATTCAAAATTTGGAAAAAATCAGATTGAACAAGGATTTGGCACAATTGAGGAAAGAGCGCAACTCTTTACAGAAAGAGTTGATTGATTCTGAGAATTATCACAACTCACAAAAAACCATACTGAAGAAAGAGTGCGATTCCATACACCAAAGGCTGACTGAATCTGAGCAACATCACGCCTCATACGTCGCCAAACTCAAGGAAAAGTGCGAGTCGTTGCAGCAGAAGCTGACTGATTCTATGCATAGTCAACACTCATGGATGCAAGCAGCGATCTCGAACAATAAGAATGCATCTGATGATGTAGATGCATCAATTGATAGTCAGGGCCCAAAGTTAGTGCAGGCGACTGCTACAGACATCAGCCTTTCCCACCCTCTTGTTGACTGGTCTGGCAAGGGGAGCCATGTTGAGTACAGCGCAGACGATATTGTACCCCTCAAAGAGAGTAAGGGCCCGTTCCACTCCGCCAACAAGCTAAACTCATTCTCGATCATAGTCAATCTCCTTGGTAAAGGCGCCTTTGCAACAGTATATGAGACCGAAGTACAAGGCTTTCGGTTAGCATGGAAGACAATCATTGCAAGACCAAGAAAACTCCTGCTTTCCTTCCAAGAAGAAGTTGAGATACTACGAAAGCTGAGCCATCTACACATGGTACAACTCATTGGAACCTATATTCACAAATACACGCTGGGCATACTTCTCTTCCCAGTCGCAGTATGTGATTTGAAAACATTCTTCGATGATGTCGAAGCGCATCATACTATAGGCACAGACAATGACCAGAAGTCACGACTCGAGGCTCTTGGCTACATGGAAATCCCCGAGCTGCCATCCAAGGCTTCTGTGGCATATAACAGAATCGGCTGTTTGATCTCGACTGTCGCATATCTGCACTCTCATCGCATCCGCATCCGCCACAAGGATATCAAACCTTCGAATATACTGCTCACACGGAACAATATTTACCTTAGTGACTTTGGGAGTGCTACGGACTTTTCTGAACTCTCCAAAAGTGCGACGGATCGTGTTCAAGGCACATTTCGCTACTTTGCCCCCGAGGTAAGCGTTTGTCTAAAATTCTGAAGCGCATGACACTAACTACTGGTCCAAATAGATGGTCCGCCCGGAGGAGTCGTTTGGGAGGGCTGCAGATGTTTTCTCGTTAGGTTGCGTACTGCTTGAGATGCTGACATTGCATGCTGACGGTACGCTACGCCGACTTCGCGCCCATCATCCTTCAAATCATCTTCCGGTATACCACAAGAGCCTTGATAAGATCGGAAATTGGCTTCCGCTCTCTGAAGAACTATCCCCAAGAAGATATCTTCTCCATAGAGAAGTACGTGCAATGTTGTCAAACAAGGCAAACGATCGTCCTGGTATCCAAGATGTCTTATCACGGATATATTTGGCCGATGCCATGATGACGAATGCAAAGGAATCAATATTCTGTGGCTTTTGCCAAGCTGCATACAAGAGAGATGTACAACCCCCAAGACAAGTCACGATGCTACATAGGCGTACACCAGGATGAGATAGTCATGAGGCTTGCGTTTCGACTTTCAGCAGCACGCGAATGGACTCACGTAGAACTCAAAAGACATTACCAAACGCCGTGCCCACGATGCCCGACATGTTGTCCATTTCTGTGGACAGCATTTTGAGAGCGGGCTAGAGATCGTGGCGCCTGCTTCATGGAGAGACAGGAGGCCGGAGAGGAGTACAGTGCTCACAGACTTGTATAACACCGAGTTACTGAAGCTATTCGAGGTACTAAGATGTCAAAAGAAGCAGGAGTACGAACAGTGATCACTCAGCAGCGCATTATGGGAGAGTTGGCTCAACAGCAACACCGGCAGCAATAGGATCAGCACGAAGTTCGCGCCGCTAGCAAGATAACGAAAACGGGTAGTGGGTAGCTTACTTTCCTTATACACCTTCTAGAAGGCACAGCAAGTATTCTTCGGAGAACGGGGTGGCCGATCAGTAGCGCAAACTCCAGCCTTATCTTTGCCAACGTCGGCGACAAAATTGGCGCCACGTCTGTGCATATAGTATGGTCGACAACCTCATCTATACGCACCTTGAAAAACAGGGACAAGTTCGAGCGCTTCTCTCGTGGCAGTGTCACTAGATATGTATCAATCAAAACAAATTACCTGATACCCGTCCCAATCTTGGTCAACAACACGGCAAAATTTCAGACCGTCTTGTAATCAGACAAGAGCGGTAGTGGCCCAAGATGTGCAGCAGATTGTATGGATAGAGAGTGTTCTATTAGCACCCTAGCGGAGTAGATCGAGGAGAAAATTGCATAAGGGGAGGACATAGTCAAACAAATAGCTCATGAGAGAGCTACCTGCTACATCATCTCGGAAGATTAGATCTACCATGGTGTCTGATTCGACCGCTGAGGCACTTGGGCATGCGAGACCCCTTTCTGAAACCATAAATGACAATTTCCGCAAAAAATGGAAGAATCTCTGAAAGAACTTTTATTGCCGCCCTGATAAACAACAGCAAAGGCATGCAATATATTGATTACGAGCACGAGATCTAAACCCCCCCTTCCCCCTCCAACCGAGCATCAGAAGAGTTGATGCGAGCGGGTTTAGAAAACAACTGACCGCCGATAAGGTTAGCAGAGAGAGTCGGGGTCAATCTGAACAGCAGCGGATAAGAGGTGACGACCCTGATTGATGGAGGTGGCAGGGTATCAAGAAGTCCAAGAGCTCTTAGGAATACATAGCTTCATTTTACCAGAAGCAGATTGCATTCAGCGCCATAATTCGGTGGTAGATTGACAGTCTCAGAATGTGCCAACTTCGATGGTGTATAAGTGGACATGAGGTACCGAATATGCAAGGGAATTATTGAATATATCGCTTCACATGACGCAGTAACAGGGTGGATTGTCTGGTGTTAAGTCGACCCGATTGCCGCGTCGCGCTACTGATTTACTACTTGGGTCTCTTAAGATATATATGAGATTGCAGTTATTCCAAGTGCAGTGTGCCCAGTTAGGCGAAGTCCACTGCAATATCGCTCTCAAGACCACTAAGTGTTTTGTTTCGAATTATTGGAATCGATCTCTATTTTGCAGATACACTGATATTGGGATAGGCAGCTAGCATTGTCGAATAGAGGATTATGTCCACCCGAAGAAGGTTACAAAAATGGAAATACAAATTTGTCTCACTCCGCTAAGTAAATCTTCTAACAGCGTTAGTAGAGGCATTGGCGATAATGGTGCTTTGGCAACCGAGGAGGAAGGTGTCCCTCTCGAGAGCACAGTAGTATCTGGCTCTTGCCGGCAGCAAACGGGTGGGTCAGCTTCGCTTGAGATGGAGCCTGAGAAAGCCTTATGGAGATGGTAATGCAGATATATCTAGATGAAATACTGCGGATTCACGTAGCCGGGTTTGGCAGAGCACGCAGTGTAAACGAGTCAAGGGATATTGGAGACGTCAAAGCGTCGCTTACCCTTGAGCCATGGCAGAGCACACTCGGGCTTTTAATACCAATTGACGAGTCACCCGATGCAGATACGGCCCGTCTGTGCTGCATGGCGTCCATCACTTGCCGTGATTGGCGGCTGCGCTTCTTGGCTCAGCCGCGTCCTAGCGCGCGCATTGTGAGCAGGCAGTATGAACACTCCGCCTCTGTCCTTGTAATCTCTTGGGATGCAAAACTCGAATATTCAAAAACGAATGACAGTATCATGAGGTCGATGGTCTCATGGAACAAACTAACACGAAAAGAGAGTGAAAATGTCAGCAAAGGCCATTGATGAAGCCGATGGGACGAGCCGGTCAGCCTCGTCAATAGATCTTGACTCAATTGCTCCCGATATGCGCTGGCACTCACATAGAGATGAGTTGCGTTTTTATGGGGAAAACCATGACGAGTACAGCGAAGCGGACGCGGAAGAACGAGCAATCCGACATCACGGGCTAACAACCGACTGGTCCCGGACGGATTGTGGTTCGCACGTTGAGTTCGATCCAACGGAAACTGTCCCCCTGAAGGAAGGTATGTGACGATTGACACTACATGGATCTTGAGGGAGCGCTGATTCTGATGGGAAGGTAATTTCCTGGGCAGGGGCGCGATGGGCGATGTCTACCAGACGGAGGTTATGGGATTCGAGCTTGCCTGGAAGAAGGTCCCTTTACGGCGGAAAGTGACTCGAAAAGATTTGAGAGAAATTGACATCCTCAGGAAGCTAAGCCATGAGAATATAATCAAGCTCATTGGGACGTATACGCATCGACAATGCCTTGGACTCCTCCTTGAGCCTGTCGCTGTGTGTGACCTTCACACTTTGTTCGACGACATCGAGGCCTACTGGAGCTCGAATTCACGTGCTTCGCAAAGGAGGCGTCTTGATAGGCTCTATTTTTGTGGAGGTGAAACGGCTGTGCACAAAGCCTCTCCGGTTTACTTTCAACTGGGGTGCCTGCTGTCTGCCGTCGCCTATTTGCATAAGCAGAAGATACGACATAAGGACTTGAAGCCTTCCAATATCCTTCTGACCCCTTACAGTCTCTTGCTCAGTGATTTTGGTAGTGCAACCGATTTTTCACTGCTGTCGCAAAGCAAAACTGACAATGACCGGGGTACCCCAAAATACTTTGCGCCTGAGGTCAATCTCCCGCTTCAAATTCTGCACAGTACTTACGATCCTGCAGGTAGCCGAGTGGGAGCCCAACGGCCGTGCTGCAGATGTATTCTCTCTGGGATGTATCCTATTAGAGATATTTACTCTCGATAAAGAAGGCACGCTGGAACGACTCCGAACGACTCGCTCCATGAAAACACCAGCCTACCACGCGAACCTGGATAGAGTCAATGACTGGATAGCTTTACGGCACGACGTTCGCCCGGTTGATTACTACCTCATCAAGGAAATCCGTGCTATGTTGAGTCGTAATCCCGACCATCGACCAAGCGCGCCTGAGGTTTTACACCGATTGCAGTACATTGATACGATCGATTGTGGTCATTATGGAGCCTCCTCAATATTCAGTCATTGTTGTCGCGTATCTTTCGTGCAGAAGTCTGAGCTAGATGAAATGCAGGCTGAGATCTGGCAACGGGACAGACAGATTCATAACTTGCAAGAGAAAGCTGATAAAGTCGTGAAAGATAAGAGGCAAGAGATCGAAGAACTGAAAAAGGAGCACAGGGATTCAGAGGTCAGGCTCCGAGAGAAGTTTGAGTCGCACTATCGCCAGCGCAAGGTATGTCACCAATCCCACCTATGATCGAATGACTAACCGAAATGCAAGGAAACTTTAAAGAAAGAATCAGCGAAACTCAAAGATGAAGTGAAGAAACTCACAGCCGAGCTTGTAAGTCTGCAAGACCGAAGTAATCTGACCTCTCACTAACACTCGACAGGCGGAGTCGAAAAGACTACTTGAGCAGGCTGACACAGCTTTCGCCAAGGCCCTCATACAGCCCAACAATACGTCCACGGGACTCTCTGAAACGGACAGCACGATCGCTGGCTACCTAGCCGGGGACGAAAAAGCAGCTAATTCCCGCGGCAGTGCAACCAAAAGTTCATCCAAAAAGCGTACAATATCCAAGAACAAACAGAGTTCGAAGTCCACCGACTCCATCACTGCGCAATGCGACGAACTCGAGCGCCTCAGTACTGCCAATGGTGCTAGCAAATCGGGCGCAGATCTGAGAGCAAAGAAGGATGGTTCAATGACTGCAGTTGACCATTACAATCAAAGCATTGAAGAATTCAAACTCAAACAGCTAGAACGCGAGGCTACCAAAGAGAACAAGAGAGAGTTCGAGATCATCACGGATAGAGGACGGTGGCCTAGACTGGCGAAGTTGGTCGGGTACAAGAAGGTCTATATGAATTTCGCGCCAGGTCAAGCGTAGTGGAGTTGAGTAGATTACGGCGCCCAGTGCGTGTCGGTAGACTGGTGGTGGGGTGTTGCATTGACGCTATATCATCGTGCAGCCTGTCGAGGACGTCGGGATCAGAGCAACTTTTTTTTTCATAGATGCGGAACAACTATGTCCGTCACTTCACGTATCGATTGAGGGACAATTCATCACCAACATGTGTACCTGCACTCAATTGTAGTCCTCCTACTACCCAGCTTACCTGTCGACTGCATTGCGCTGATGAAAACTTCGCTGGAACCAGCTGATGCCGCATTCGCACAAGCTGTCACCTTGAGCCGCAATCGCCCGGCTGGCATTGCCAAACAGGGAAGCAGCAGCGATCATACAGAAGCTTAGTAGCATTTCAGGTCTGAGCGTACTCGCGCGATTTGAGGAAGGATCTGCCTCCCATGGTAGGGGATATGCGAGGTTTCGCTCCGAGAAAAGCTATGAACAGAATTATGTTCATCACGGGCAACTTGAGAACAGTCCACAATTGCTTCGCAACAATATTGCCTCTTGCACGGACAACAGTGAAGACGTGCTCAATGATCACATGCACGAGATGGAGCCTTCGCACTCGGGCGGAAGAAGGGTGAATGCCAATCCAATTGGCAACGTGTGAGGAATGGTGGCTTGGGGGAGGTTTTCCCTGGCATGAAGGACTGAAGGTTGGTTTCTCGAATCAGGAAATATCTGCAACCAAGATGGACATCATGTACCTCATCCAGTCTGGTTAGTGTGATTGCTGGATCGCACCAGTGATCTGTTCATGAACCCTTCATTAAACTATGTACAAACTATCATAAGTTGGGTATGTGGTATCTCATCATCTTCGACTTCGTAAAGCGTCTCTTGAGCCAATGCATCATTGTGTATGGCCGCTCTTCTTGCATCCAACCGGTAAAATCATTAACTTGTACAAAATAAGTATGCCCTAAGGAATTCGTTCGGCCAACGTCAAGGTCGCCTTCTATCTCCTCCCACATAAAGCCCCATCTTGGACTTAGACGTAGCTACGGCGGCTGTGGCTGTGACGCGAGTGCGAGGTGCGTGGGCTGCGCGAGTGGTGGTGGCGCGAGCGGTGGACTTCGCGCTTGACGACAACGCGGTCACGGCTGTCGCGGTGGTGACGGGCGACCAGGAGGGCGAGGAGGCAGGTGATGAAGAAGAAGATGCAGTTCCTTGTTGCTGTCAGTTTCTTGATCGATTTTGCAATTGGGCGCAACTTACATGATGCCAAATGCAAACGACGCCTTAAGCATCGCGCATTGCCTGTCGACATTGAGGCTGTAGCGATCTCCAGAAACGGTAAAGAGGCCGAGGTCCTGGCTGTACTGGCCGTTGGACGAGAAGCTGGTGCAGTCCGCATCTGCAATTCCGCGCAGGCAGTAGACGCCGCCGATGAAGGCGCCAACGAAGAGCAGATCGACGAAGGCGACGAATTTGGCAGAGTGGCGTGCGCGCGAGTACAGGAACAGCGTGCCCATTGCCCATGCTGCGCCAAGGACCGAGACAATGAACAGCACCAGAATCGAGCGCGGCGTGAGGAAGTTGCGCTCATCGAACCATGAGACAAACCAGGCGAGCATGCCCAGGGTGGGAATCAAGGTGACGATCTGGAAGATGCGCCAGAAGACGAAGGAAAGCCCGGAGATCGACATCGTGGTGGTGTTGGCGATTTGCTGTCGCAGCTGTGCAGAACAATGGCGTTGTTACAGTCCCTTGTCTGGACTGCAAATGGTCGGTATGCGCGCGTTGCAAGAGCAAGCTCTCAGCAGTTGGAAGCTGACTTTGAGAGGGCGCAGGACGAGCGTAGTACAGAACGAACGAGCTGCAGGAGGAAACTAGGGCGCGGGCTTGTTTAAAGCTTGCAGTCGTCGCACAACACAGCAGTGCAGGAGCGACTCGTGGTGGGAAGCAGTATGACGTGTGGGTCGGGTCCCGGCATACAACATTACATATGGCCAGCGAATTGCGGGGAGGCTGGTGTGGCTAACACCCAGCCTCTCACCTTTTCCACCTTGATTTTCGCAACGTCGGTGTGCGAATCAGCGACGTGGAACAATTTGCAAACAGGGGCGGTCTACTTCCAGATGACGAGGATTGGTCAATGACGGGGCCTTGGGTTTCGATGCCCATGTTGGTGGCCGTGGGTGCCTCGTTCTTACCATCCTTGCTGAGTGAAGCTGCCTTGGTTTGAACCGGTCCTTCTTGCAGCAACCCTCAGCTCACTTTGAGAATGACAACAACTTGGACACGCGTACCCTGAACCCTAAAACCCAAGGTGCGCGCAGTCTCTTGCGATCATCCATCATCGCACCTTTCGCAATTCGTAACGTTCGTGTGTAAAGATGGAGATCTGCTGCGCGAATTCGAGCTTGAGCACCGGCCAACCACTGCCGTTGGCTTTTTCTGGGCGAGTGCAGCTCACTACTGATGATAGCGGGTTGCAATTTGATAGCAGGAAAAGGAGACCGATTGCATCTCCTCAGTCGAAAGGATGTGTTTCTTCGAGGAACAAGGGACGTGAGCTGTCAGCTCTGCGCAATCGGGGCGGTTGGTGAGGTGAGCCTGGACCGATGTTCAAGCGCCGACCCAGCAAAACAAAGTGCAGGCTCCAACTTGTGGCTCAATGCCGTTGTTGCAGGTGACTGTGAGCCACGAATTGAAGCGCCTGCCGTGTACGGCACAGGTGCAAGCTGCATCGCCGTTCTACCGTCTCTAGGATTGACCACCTCATCTCGTCCTGCAGGGTGATTGGAATTGCTGACGCCCAGCACGATGCGATTCGTCCCCCTCTTTCCTTATCACCGCTTGGACTTCTCCGCCAACGCTGTCCCTGATCAACATCTGCATGCTTGCTTCTCCAGATTCTAGAAAATTGACACTCTCGTGTCCAGTGATCCGCTGCGCCGAACACCAAAGACCCTAGTCTCACTGTGGATCTTGATCTGCCACTCGCTTCACGAAAAACAAAGGAGAGGGAAGAATGCAAGGGGACGAGCATGGGTCCTTATCAGTACGACACCGGGGACACGGTCCACCACAACCCAATTGGGATGTCTTGATCTCCAGAGATCCTGACGGGCGGGACATCCGGACCAGGGTGGAACAGAACGAGACCCTATATGCGTGCAAAAGTCTTTCTCGGCAAAAGTATATGTTGTTCTGCCTTCTTGTCCCTTGAGGTCCCAATTGTGCAGGTCTACTCTGTTGTATTATTTCGTTTGTCACTACTGATTCCGCGTTTGATTCCCGAATGCGATTGTACACTCGCTTAACCGATACCACGTTGCCGACCAGCGCCACCTCGTATGATAGTTTCTAGAAGCAAGTTGAAAGCCGGATATCCTAGCGACACCGTTTTATTCTTTGTCTACCGTCTGTTATCGTAAACGCCCTCATACGAACAGCACCTTTCAATCACTTAACATCCTCATCTCCAACATCAACTTGGAAGCGCACAGTCCATCCGTTTGCCCAATACAGCTCTCCTGGTCAAGTCCGTGCAGAAGATGTCAGCGAGGGGAGCCCGGAGCCGCAAGGTTCAGCAGAAGGACATTGACAAGAAGGAGAAAAAGATAGCCGTCAAGGGAAAAAGTTCAGAGGCACACGATGGTTTTGCGGACTGGCATGCAACGCCCCCAAGCAGTAATGGTTCCCGCGGTGTTGGGCTTTCGCGTTCAGTCAGTAATTTAAGTCAAGGAACTTCACACAGTAGTGGCAGCGGCAATAGACAACGCGTGAACACTGTCTACTCAAATCATTCATCAGGTCATGGAAGACCTGTAAAGAGTCCTACAGGCGGCGCAGCCTCAGTGTCGGATCAGTCAACTAAAAGCCAAGACAAGGCCAAATTCCAAGCGAATGGAAAAGAGACAAAGGCTCCTCGAGGACGGGGTGGAGGCGTCCCGCTTAAGAGTACAGGTGTGGCGCATCCCCAATTTCGCAGCGAAACACCTGCTCCACCTCTTCCAAGCCACAAGAAAACTTGGCTTGGGTTTAAAGTTTGGGGAGGGAAAAGACAGGAGATGAGGCCTTACGGAGGATTTGCATTTGTGAGTTAGCAGATGCGAGTATGTTTCATTTCTGACTTGAACAGGACGAAGACATGCATAATGGAAGTGTTTTGATATATTTCAAAGAAGAGCAGATGGATGACAGCCAGCCAGTGCCCTCGTTACGTGCTGAGCTGGACATCCTTCGAAACTCAGGGTCCACATGGCTCAATAATGCGCTCATGATGGGCCGTCTTGATGGCGATGAAGACGATTGGAGGTCATCAGCCATTGAAGAATTTATGATACCGGTGCAACCAAACGCCTACGGCAAGCGGCTGCTTACGCCTACTTCGCTAGGCGGATTGTCTCCACCGCCTTTGGATATAGACAGAGCTCCATCCAGGTCAGCCTCCCGAACACCGCAGGGTCACACCTATGCAGGAAGGAGTACACCGTCCTCCCTGCGTTCCCAGCAATACTATCAACAGAACCCCACGCACGAAGTTTGGTTCACAGCACCAGCAGAGCTACGCACCCTACAAGCCCAAAGGCTGCACCATGTCGCAATCCGCAATTTTCTTGCTATCCTGCACAACAAGCCTCTTGTGGGCGCCGATATATTCGATATGCTCAACACGCTTCAGTCGCAGATCCAAGTCATGTACGGACTCGACCCCAATAGTAGACTGGCGACACCGGCAGAGAGGAGCGCGCCCATGATCACAGAGTACTTGAGCAAGTGCGGGATCGACGATGTTCGCAACGACGCGAACCATGCCTTGTCGTTGCTTGCATGGGCAGAGCAAGATTGCGTGAGGTGGCGAGCCGGTTACCTGGAATGCTTCGTACATCTCGTGGGCGCAATGACGCCGCAAACGGAAGAAACTCCAGAATTCAAGAGGTTATCGGTCGTCACCAGACGGAATCTTGGCATCGCTACAAAGACGCTCCAGCTTAGGGTCATGGAGGCCGAGGAGAAATTGGCTGCTTTCGATCTCACTGATTTGTGGGAAGGGCATGGGAAATTGGTACAGGGCCCAG
Organism: Epicoccum sorghinum; assembly: GCA_020272525.1. Classification (NCBI taxonomy): domain Eukaryota; kingdom Fungi; phylum Ascomycota; class Dothideomycetes; order Pleosporales; family Didymellaceae; genus Epicoccum; species Epicoccum sorghinum. The sequence goes on from VXJJ01000021.1 coordinate 1,737,318, forward strand.
TATATCAAAGCTACCAAGCTTTCAGGCAATTCCTCGTCAACCACTACGGGGCGATATACGGGTCGTGGCCTCCACCGGCGCAGAATTCTTGGCTTACCCGCAGGATGATTGTTGCCATGCAGAACGACTTCGGCTCACTCTACGACTACCTTGTGGACCGAGATGTGTACTGGAATCCAAGAGAAGAGCGGGCAAGTAGGAAATGGGAGATGCAGCATCGTAGAACCGACCACTTTGAGGCAGACCTGCCGGAGCTTGGCATCACGGACATGCTTGTCACTTTCGATGCAAAAGCCGGATATGCCCACATCCCGCACCCTTATCCGTTATTGCCGAAGGAAGTATCAGGCATCGTGAAAGAGAAGGAGAAGAAAGGTTTCTTCGCATCTTTGAAGAAGGACAAACAGAAAGACAGCGCCAAAGACGCTAAAGCGCATTTGCAACTATCGATTGTTTTCAGCGACGCTACAAACATCGAAAAGTTGGATGCCAACTTCAGTGGTAAGTCATCCGATGTTTGTGATTACAACGACTAACAAACCCAGGCTCCTCACTGATCGACAAATTCGAGCAATTCGAGCTCACCACTGATTTGAAGACAATGACTCCCCGAGAAGCCCGACTCGGTCGATGGGTTCTGCTCTACGGCATCTTGCAAATTCTTTCCGCCCTTTCCGTTGATGTTCAGGGCCTCAAGCATACAGAGGGGGTGCGCTACTTCCTCTGCACCGATCTCAAGCGTTGTCCAGACTGGGTCACTCACGGCCAGGCCTCCGTCTTCGAACCCTCGCAGCAACGCTCGTGGTGCTGGCAACGCTCATGGGACCCCTCTCCGATCCAGGTTCTACCCGTTGAGCTCGATGCTGCAGCAACGTCTTCAATGCAAATGGCCCCGCAGCCACGGTCGCGTTCAAATACCCACGAACACAGCACTGAGTACATGCAAAGCGCATCGTCGCCGCCGTCGCGACCACTCCCTCTGGCCCCGCTAGACTTAGGCTCACCATTAGACTTGGAAGGTACCACACTAGTGCAAGACGACATCGCGCGGATTCAGGAGAAAATCAATGCCCTCACCATGGACGCCCATACATCACGCTCGCCCCGCCACGAGTACGAACGACGCCGAGAAAACGAGAAGGCGATGTCAGCTCGAGTGAACGATGTCGGTATGGACTACCACCACCTACGCTACGAGAAGACATACTCGCCAATCGAAGACGAACCACCAACCCGCTCGGTTCCTAGACCCGCTAGCCGTAGCGAGAAAGAGCGCAGGGAGAAAGAAAGAGAGGTGTACTCCACCCAGCCTTTGCCGTCGCTTCCACCTCGCAGCCCGCTGAGGCTGAGCGATGCGAATACGGATCTGGGAGGATATCCCTTCAGTGTCGCGGAGATGGGGTTTCCTAGCCCCCCCTGGGTATGCGATGGGGGCGCAGGGGCGTCCGGGGAGTAGGGCGACGGGTGGGCTGAGTAGGGAGCGGAGTGGGGGCAAGCCGCCGAGGTATGAGGAGAGGAGTTTGAGGAGGGAGGGCGAGGTTGATGGGAGAGCTGGGTGGATGTAAGGGGTTTTTTGTTTGGAGTTGAGTAGTGTGAGGGAGGGTAAGGACTTGTGAAAGATTTGTTGTATCCGATACGCAAGAAATTCTATAGGACATTGTAATCGCAAGCGATACTTTGAACATAGCTTTAAGTGCGCGAACATAACATTTTGTTACCTTTTCCCATTGGCCCCATGTCTTCGCATCGACTCAAGTTCGATCGTTCTTTATTCTTCGTCGGACGAGCTTCTATGAGAGCTGTCTGTTGAGTAACCTTCCCATTCGTAAGGGACAGAGGGCCTATACAAGATTAGCATTCGAGATCGAATCCAAATGGCGCAGCGAGCGACACCCTGTGTAGGGTGTATTTACCATTCAGCACCTGCGTCGAGCAGCATCTGAACTATCTGCTCGTAACCTCTGTGTACAGCGTGCTGCAATGCGTTGCTATTCGCCTTAGCACCTGCGTCGAGCAGTATCTGAACTATCTGCGCATCTCCTCGGCGCGAAGCTGCTTCTAGAGCATAGTCGTAACTGTCACCACCTTGAATGTTGACGTCTGCACCTGCATCAATCAGAATCTTGACTACCTGCTTGTGACCTCGGCCCGAAGCTGCTTGTAGAGCATTGTTGTAATGGCTACCACCCTGAAGATTGACATCTGCACCTGCGTCAATCAGAATCTTGACTACCTGCTTGTAGCCCTGACTTGAGGCTACATACAGAGCGTTATCTCCGCAATGATCCTGTGCATTTACTTCTGCACCCGCATCGATCAGGATTCGGACTACCTCCTCATGACCCATCCTTGAAGCTGCTCCCAGTATGCTTTCAATGTCGTAGCCACCTTGTAGGCTGACGTCTGCCCCTGCGTCAATCAGCATCTTAACCACTTCCTCGTGGCCTCCACCTGAGGCTGCCTGCAGGGCGTTGTTGTAGTAAGATGCTACTTGTGCATTCACCTCAGCACCCGCATCCAGCAGCATCCGGACTATCTCCTTATGACCTATTTCTGCGGCTGCCAGGAGTGCGGGGCAGCCACTACCGGACTCGTTGACGTCGGCGCCATTTTTGAGCAATATCTCAACAAGCACAGCGTGTCTGAAGATGCAGGCAAGAGCCAAAGGGGATGTAGTGCTGTCTATGTCATGGTACGTGCCTCTATTGTAGATCGGATACCACTGGGGAAAACATTGAGACTCATGATCTATGATGTGTAGTCCGAGATGTACTAGGGCAGCATCCTCGCTTGCACTTAGTTTGGCCTCGGCGAAGTGTGTTGGCCACCATGTCGCTGCGTAATCGAAGAAAGCGTCTCTTGTGTTGAAACGATCTCTCTTGTCTGACGTATCGTCTAAATATTCTGATATGGTTCCGGATTCGAAGAAGCTGAGATATTGCACACATTGCGCTGCAAGAACCTTGTGCGCACTCTCAGAACTAATTGAGGAATGCCATATAGAAGTGGCAGAACCAAATGTTGTGTTGATTGAATCTGTTGCTAGAAATTCGCGAGCCGTTTGATGGAGAAAATAGACCTTCTCGTGATGGACCGAGACAAAGAGTCCGCATAATGACCTGAGGCGTGACTTGAACTGTTGATCATCCTCAAGATCAAGGTCTTTCCTTGATTTGGTGGCAGAGTCTATTTCCATGGCAATGTTAAGCTCTGCGAGCGTAAGTGCTCGTTCTGCAGCAAATATAATTGTTAAAGCCTTGCGAACGATCGAGGGATCTTTAGACCTGTCCAAAATTTTCTCGTACGCCTCGTTAACGTTCTCCGGAAGTGACTTGATGGCTTCTTGAACCCCTAATCTTGTTTTCTTGAAGGTTTCGGTCTTTAGATGATCAAAGATTAAATATACCCAGAGATATGTACGGTTCTCGAACTGCAGCAAGGCAGCTCGCAAGGAATTCTGGATATCCTTTGACAGCTTTTGTAATTTTGCCAGCTGTTGAACTCGGTATTCAATGACATGATTCACCTCTTTGCTGATAGATTCAGACGCCATCTCTCCAGGAATATGTATGCAAGAAAAGGAGTCGAGTAACCCTTGGAATCTCCCTACAATATGCCCATATGGGCGACTTGTTATGAGGAATCTTAGGGCTTTACCATTCTTCTGACTTTCGCGCGATTTTCTTTCAATGTTGCGCATCAGATCCTCGAATTCGATTTCAGCACACTCGTCCAAGGCGTCTAGCACTACGATAAGTGGCCCAGCTTCAATGTCCTGCACGATCGCGCCTAAGATGGTCCACAGAGACTTCGTTGATCTGACCAGCTCTTCGCCATTCTGCTCATAATATTCTATAGCATGCTTCACTAAGCTTGGTTTCTGAGCAAATATTTGGTGCAGTATGGCACAGAGTGCTTGGCGGGTTGTGTTTTGATCCTGGTCCTTAAAAAAGAAATAGCAGACCGTCGCCGAGACTGGCAAGACATTGTCAATCAGGTGCTTCGCCAAAACTGACTTTCCACATCCAGGATCTGCAGACACCAGTAATACTCCTGAGACTTGGGTTAGCCATTCCTTGAAAGGAGCTTGTTCGAGGAACCAGTTGCAGGTGCCCTCCACGCGGTCTTCCACACGATCTTTGTACCACTCGTAAGTAGCGTCCTCAGTGGTCTTAGTGAGGCGGAAAAGCTGGAGACATTTCTGCTGTTGCCTAGAAAGTTCGTCTTCGCGTACTTCGTGTTGCAGTTTCAAGCGTTTCCGAGCGACGTCTAAATGTTGTCCAGCAATGAGTTGATGCTTCACTGCAGTCCCGTGAAGGTCTTATATTATGGTAGAATTAGTGTGGATTCGTTGTGCAACTATCCAATAATCGGAGACTAACCAGACAGAACATCCACGATCTTTTGTTCAGCCTCCACTTTGGCTGACGGTATAATGGACAAAAGCTCTTTCGCATACGCCGCGGCGGTTCCTGCCGCATACGGCTGCCAGTTTTTGTTCTTGTGGGAGTCGGCGTAGTCGCAAATGCCGCGGATCACTAGGCAAGGAAAGCTGTTCATCAAGCCCGCAGCTTCCATCTCGAAACACAGCACTCCACCAAGCTCTTTGCTCAGTCTGTGTCTCTCAGCGGCGTTCTTGATCACCTGATCGCCAGATGCAATCGTTCCATAATGCACCACTACTTCCTGCCGTCTTGTTACTCGAGCGGTAATACGATCTTGCTTGCAACTACTACACGTAGCGCCCCCTTCATGACCGTAATCTGCTTCGAACAGGACGTCTGGGCCAGCGGATTCGCGCCCAAAATCGGGTAGGTCCGCAAGTTTGGAAAGATACCCCAACAATGATCCTCTTCCTCTCAGGTGCCTTGACCGCACTTTCGTAACAGCGTTGAGAAGTATCGCTGGAGGTGAGTTCAGAAAGCCCGTTCGCTGGAAGCCAGATAAGGTGGCTTTACCAAAGTCATACTGCACCACCCCACCGTGTGTGCCGTACGGCTTGCTGACAACAACGTCGCCTAACCTCACATCGGCGTCATCGCTAGGAACGCCGCCTCCAATGCCGACCATCAAGCCAAAGCGCGTTGAAGGGAAAGTTGACTTCATCTGGTGAGCGACTGCTGCTGCTGAAATCGTGCCCATCTGGCCTTCAGGAAGGCAAGCGATCACAACATTGTGTTCACCGATTCTTCCGCAAGTGTAAATGTTGGTATCGTTGTCGTTATATGCGGGTGTTTCGTGTTCTTCATCCAGCATCTCCTCTGCGGCTGCCAATTCGACTGCCAGAGCGCAGACCCATCCCACCTTGTAGTCTTCGCAGCGAAGCCTCGAGCCCATCCTGAGGCACCTTCAAAGAGCGGGAAGACTTTGCAGTCAAAGCATCTGCTCGCTCAAGCCGAAAAATTGGTCGAGGACGACGCAGCAAAAGAAAGTAAAAGCAATCATCCTGGAGAAGGCTGAGTGATGGCATTGATCGCAGACTTGACCGGTGAGCCTGGTAAGCGCCACTTTGACGACAACCTCTGCCATAGGCGGATATGATTATAGAGGGGGCGGCCAGCGGCGGCTAACATTGGTGGATAGGCAATGTGGGTCATATGCATGGGAGCCCAGCTCAGCGTGATCTATTGGGCGGTCGTTTCGAAGGCTAAATCCAATTGGTGAACGGGCCATTCGCGGTTCGGGACGTTCATTTGAGCCGCCGTGCCGCCCGTGACCACTCAAATATCTTTTGAGGTCACTCGTTTGTCTAATCACTGAATCTGCATTAACGATATGACAGTGGAAGACCGCACTTCCACAACCAACTTCCATTACCTGTTCAAGACTTCTCAGTCGATACTAAAAGCAACCCCATTCCCAATTCACGAGCGCTTGACGTTATCGACCCAACTTGGAAATATATAGATTCGAGAACAGTGCAAACATGTACGGACAACAGCAACTTAATGAGAGCTTCTGAGCAAAAGGTTTGGTTGAGGCAGATATGACTATCATCATTCCGATAAAGCGGCTTCGGCAAAGTAGAAGAGAGGATGGAGTTACAGTTTCCCACGTCTGGGGCACAAAGCTGTCAGATCGCAGAGTTCCGAAAGCAAGTCTGAGTGTTTGGCACCATTCGGCCTCAGATCACAAATCTCCTGGTCTTGCACCCCCCTTCGCCCACCTATGCAGAATTCTAGCAAGTTATTACGCACTATCTTCGGCACCTTACTACGAACTCTGTAAGTACACTGCGAATAGGAAATAAGGTCTCTCTGTTTCGTCAGCGAACGAACATCGAAGGTGGTATTCACCGAGCTAAGCGCAGAACCTTTCATAGAGAAGTCGTCCCATCAATACCCAACAGTCTGATCGTGTAGCTGCGCTGGATAGGGCGATCTGAGCATGGAATACGCTCGTTGGCGGGAATAGCAGCGCCAACTGACTCGATGCATCAAAATGCTGAGTAAATCCAGCCCCTCGAGTGTGCCTCGACATGCCTTTTAGGAAACGTCAAGCGAGGAACACGGCACCTGTCGTTCGCAAGTGAAACATCTGCCTTCTTTTCGCGCCTTGGCCCGCGCTGGTGTGAGGGACCAAACCTACGCACGGTCGCCAGGCTAATTAGACAACGCTGAGACTTGCCACACGTATGTAGTCTACTCTCAAAATCGATACTTCTATCTTGACCTCATTGTCTCCACGCTCAGTTGTAGATGAATTTCGTTAGGAATGAAGACGCTGCACATTTCCTGAATCTTTAACGTTCCTCCAAGTCAACGCCCAAGGCGAAAACTGCTAGCGACATGCACAGCTGATAAATACCAGCTCTCTGGAATTAACTAGTGTCGAGGCAGTGGCTGCTTATGTCTAGATTGAGGCGATGCTCCAGGAATACTGAAGGCCCGATAAGAAGAAGGCAAACATGTAGACAGAAGGCAAAGAGCTAAGCACGACTAACTTATCTAAGAAAGAGCTCAAATGTTTGGCAAACGAGAGATGGTAGAAACCGAATACGCATTCCTTTGAACATGGACATAATCATCTTAACAAGAGCAGATATGGCATATCGAGTCGCGTGTAGCACAACGAGGATTGTCATTTACAGCTGTCACAGGCAGCATGCTGTTGCAAGAGTAGAGAAGAAGAAGTGGGTCTTGATAGGAGAGAGAGGCCTCCGCTGCATTGAAGCGCTGTCCAAGGCAGAATACCTTCCTATTCTGAAAACAGAACGCATAGGTGTGGCTGAGTCAAGGATAATGTGAACTAGTCATGCAGGCTAGGGACGCACCCTACTGGCAAGAAAGCCTAGAAAGACGTTGTGTAACATGAAATCATACTACATTTGGTGGACCTCATATCAAATAAGGTTTGCATGTACGCATTGAGCTTCATCGGGATTAATGCAGCTTCCGCTGGTACCAAGCTGTGTTCGCTGCCTGGAGTATGTATATAATGTTGTACAAACCCAGGAAACGTACCATCTTTACTCTCAAAGCATCTCCTTTGCTTTGGAAAGCAGGACAAAGACGGAATTTGAGAGTATTCCACTGTCTCGTCCGGTCGTCAACTCTCCTCTCATCTCCTCAACAATCCAGGCCAGGTACAACCTCCGCACCAACCCTTCGAAGCTCTCCAACACGGCTAACGTATAATTCAGGAATTGCATCTGTTCTGTTTCATACACAGAAAGCTGTACGTGTAGCCAACCCGCGAGCAGTGAGTACGCCCAAAAAATTGCCTTCCTGGACCCACGTTCCTAACCAATCTATGCAGACACCTCATCACCACCTCAACCATGCCTTCAACTGTAGCGAAAGCCGGGTTCGTCACAACGCTTGCAGCGCCCTTCGATCCGTCCGGGTTCTCCGCTGCGGCAAGTGCAACAATCGGATTCAGCCAGGCATCTTTATGGGCGTGCAAGCTGTGCAAGAAGACATACCGTACCGTCAGGGAGAAGCTCCACCAGATGAAGTGCACGAATCCGCATTGTCGCAAGTGTTGAAAGGAGCATCTTGGCTCGGGCATCTGGAGTAAGCTAGCTGATGTGCTGTGGGTCTGTTCCCTCGATACTGTCATCCCGCAAGATCTGGCGAAATGCATGGAAGGGGAGACCTGGAGTTGGGGCGCTTTGCCTGTTAATTAGTCATTAAAGGTTCCCTATGCATCATGTCATGATCAATGCTATTTCACGCCATTTTGCTCACTCACGCGACTCAGACCAGTTTTGCACCTGTTCATTTGACCAAACCGCCTAGACCCTCGCCCGCAAATCGGTTCCGCCTCCCCTTGGTCGCACTTCACTTCTGATGTCGCTCAGTAGTTCAGTCATTCTGTTCCCTGTGCCTCTCTCCGTCGAGGCAGTTTTCAACATCCTCTTCCAGTCTGGTTAACTGGCATCATAAACCTATGGCCCATGAACGTAGAATGCAATGACAATCTTCACTTCTTTCTGGGTCAGATGAGCAACGTCTAGCGAGAAGGGGGGCAAGGCCAGGAAGGAAGTTCCGTCTAAGAGCCCGGATATTCAAAGTGATTAGCTTTTTGGTCGAGCGTATAACATAATATAATATGGGCGGCATCTACCTCTCGACTACTGCCGTGTCTATTCGCCCGGTCTTCCGACCACCACCTCACCCTCGCAATGCTACTTGGAACAGGGCGTTACATTGCAGAAAATGACCCACTCGGCCAGATCTTCTCATTCCCCAGCGCTACATCTACAGCAGCCGCTCTCTTTTCTTCCTTGCCGCTGCCACAGCCTGATTCACAGTAAGAGTATTATGGGTCTCCGTGGCTAATCGCTGCGGATCGCCCAAGTCCCTCACAACAACTTCACCCCAATCCGGCTCGTCCGGCTTGAACCCGTGTGCCGACCACCGCTCCCAGTCCTCCACGAGCAGGTACTAGTACTGCGGGGGCTGCTGGTAGCCGCCCATCTGCGCCTGCTGGGCTGCGGCCATGGCCTGGGCGTGTTCTTGCTGGCGCTGGGGGAGGTCGTTGAACCAGGGGTGCTGCAACGACGCAGTAGCAGAGACACGCATCTCGGGCCTGAGCTGCAGCATGCTGTTCAGCAGGTTGAGCCCGACCTGGTCGACTTGCGGCAGGATAAGGCGCAGATCCTGGGTTGCGTAGACAGGGAAATTGGACTTGTATTCCGGGAACTGCGAGATGCCGGGCCAGCTGCGCTCAGAAGGTGTGCCCATGAGGCGGAAGATCTTCTGTAGCTGGTCCTCGTTGGTTGTGCCCGGGAACAGCGGCCGCCCCGTGTACATCTCGGCCATGATGCAGCCGGCGGACCAGATGTCAATGCTAGTGTTGTATGTGCGACTCCCGAGGAGAACGTCTGGTGCACGGTACCAGAGTGTGACGACCTCGTTGGAGAAGGTGTTGACGGGAATGCCGAAAGCACGCGCCAGACCGAAGTCGGCAAGCTTGAGCTGCCCCCGGGTGTTGATCAGCAGGTTCTGCGGCTTCAGGTCGCGGTGCAGCACGCGGTTGTCGTGGCAGAAGGCGATTCCACGCATCAGCTGGTACATGAACGACTTGATGGTCGGGGGATCGAGGGCGCCGCGGTCGCCGCGCGAGTCCATGTAGCGCTTGAGATCCTTGTCCATGAACTCAAAGACGAGCATGAGCTTGTTCTCAGTGTGGATAACGTCGTGCAGCAGCACAATATTCTCGTGCCGCAGCTCCTTCATAAGCGAAATCTCGCGGATGGCGGTCGAGGGCGTGCCCTCCTCGCTGTCGAGGTGGATCTCCTTCAGCGCAACCAGCTCGCCGGTCTGGCGGTTGCGGCCCTTGAACACCTACCACTTGTCAGCCCTGGGTACTTGCGCCGTGAAAGCTGCGCGCGTACCGTCGCATAGGTGCCCTCGCCGAGCTTCTCGAGCTGCTGGAAGCTGCTAGGGTTCCGTCTCGAGTCCATCTTGTGCTGTTGTTGCAGGGCCTCGCCGTCACTGAGATTGCGCACGGAAATGGAGGATTCGGTGCGGAAGGGGACAGCAAAGGTGCCAGCGATGGCCGGCTTGAGGCTGCCGCGCGGGGGTCGGTCGGTGTACTTCCAGAGTTCAGCGCCCGCGGTGGTGATCTGGCTGGCAATGCGCAGGAGCGGCGGCGGGGAGATGGACTGGTCGCGGGCGGGGGCTGGGGACGCCGTGGTGGTGGAGGGGCGAGTGTCAAAGGACGGAGACGGAAATCTGGGCTGGAGGGGTACAAATGGCGGTGATCAGCGACGGACAGCGGTGGTGTGGGGACAGTCACCGCTGTGGTCCAGGGTAGAGGGCCTAGTTGTTGTACGGCGCCTGCGCTGGTGGGGCCCGCGGATAGGGCCGCGCTTACCGGTACTGCGTGCGTTGCTGGTCCTCGGACCCCGATTCGACCCTGCTGTCGACTCCCAAATCACCGTGGCTGCGTCACAAATAGATCCATGTCTTACAATGTTGGCCTGTCTGTATAATTGCTCCCCATGTATATACCATCCAGTCAAATCCCTGGAACTAAAACGCCGTATATGCATACATCAGGCACCGCTCAACGCGCCTACAAAGAATACATCCCACCACACAAACGTCCAGCGCTTCCCTCCTCTCTAGAGCCACACTACCTCTTCTCCACGAGCAAGAAATGCATGGCGAGGTAAGCGAGGACAACAAATGCGCCCGCAAACACTCCCAGCCCAATGCAATCCTTCCACAAAGCCATCACATCGAAGCCAAACGAGCTCAGGATGGCAGATCCAGGCACTTCGATGTCGATCCCGTACTTGTGGTCGACGAGCGACAAATACTTGACTTCGTTTACGATGAGACCTTCGAAAGCGTAATGGAAGATCGACAGCTGCTCCGTAGTCAGTCGTGGGTACTGCACAGGGATGTATCAGAAAGCTTACTGTTTGGAGCCATTTGGCAAGTGGCGGGATGCTCTCCTTGTTCAAGAAGAATCCAGAGAAAAGAAGACTGAACAACATGACAAGCACACCGACCAAGTTTGCTACGCCAGAGTTGCGGAACACAGTGCCGATGAACAGGAAGATCGCAGCGGCTGACAGGTTAAACAGAACCAGGAATAGAATGAACTTCAGGAAGTTGGGCCATGCCGGAATAAGTCCCGTCATGGGGTACACAATCATACCGAGGATGATAGGCGGCAGTAGTCGCAGAGGAATGACGTCAAAGAGAACTTTCGCAGCGAAATACGAGGGCGGAGAGTAGTAGCCTTTAGCACGCTCACGTGTGAAGAGAAGCCTCTCGGGGGCGAAAACCGTAAGGATGGTCAGACTGCTGAACGCGAAGAGCGCAAGCACAAACACGAAGAGACCCAGACGATTCTGGAAACCTTTGATGTCGTCTGTGAGGCCGTAGAAGAGGAAGCCGAGGAAGACCGCAAGTACAATGGCAATGGCGTAATGAGTCAGCATCAGCATCGGGTTGCGATACAAGTTGCGCCAAGTACGTCTCGACAGGATCCTGAACTGTCCAAGCAGGCCCACTTTGCGATAACCCTTGAGCTTACCCGCTGCGACAAAGCCGTTAGCTTCAGCGTGGCCGTTGGTACCGTTAGCTTCGTGTGCGCTAGCAACAGATTTGGAGATGTCGTCGTGAATGCCAGCAGCAACGTCCGAGGTCGCAAACGCGCTGATAAGGGCGTCTAGGTTCGTGCCAGTACCACCGTCGGCCGGTGGAGGAAGTTCGTCGAGATCATCCAAGATCTGTGCCGCCGGTGCACCTGATTGACGCGAGAGTTTTAGCCACTGTGCCTTGGCAGCTTCTTGACGATCGTAGGGGCCTTCATCATCGGTCTTGGGGGACATCGTACCGTCTGTTGGGGCAGCATTCTTCTTCCTCGTGAACAACTCGCGCTCCTGCTGCTGCTTGATCGACGTCCTACGCTTGCCCTTGGGCCGTATGCTGGACGTCGCTGGACTGGTGGCCAGATCGCTCACGCTCATGTTCGCTACACTCGGAATAGATTTGACAGCAATTGCGCTGCTTGCACTCGTGTGGACGCCGTCTCGAGTAAAGAGGGAGCTGTCCTCATCGATTGGACGATGGACAGCGCTAGCGTGCATGGTAAGATCAACCAGATAGTCGGCAATGTTGAAACCGGGCGGACAGGTATAGCCGATGTTATCGAAGTATGCCTGACAGTTGTCGAAAGGTCCAGAATAGACGGCTCTCCCCTTTGCAAGGAGTACTAGTTGGTCGAAAAGCGCGACGATATTTGACCTCGGTTGATGGATAGTGAAGACAACAGTCCTATTGTAGTTCTTGACCAGAGAAGCCAAACACTCGATGACATTGAATGCGTTGAACGCGTCGAGTCCACTAGTGGGCTCGTCGAGGAAGAGAATGCTAGGCGATGTGACGAGCTCACAGGCGATACCGACACGGCGTTTCTCGCCGCCAGAGATACCACGGCCAGTCTCCTCAGACCCAATAGGCTGGTTGCGGATGTGGTAGATGCCGAGCTGGCGCTCAACCTCTTCGACCTTCTGCTCCTTGTAGGCGCGGCTCATCTCCTTTGGAAGGCGGAGCAGAGCGGAATCAAGGATTGTCTCGTGAACTGTAAGCGTAGGTAGCAATGTGTCCTCCTGGTCGACAAAGCCAATGACACTCTTGAACTCTTCGTCTCGGATCTTTTCACCGTTCAGGTAGAAGTCACCACTAGTCACACCAATCTTATTCTTGCGTGCAAGGATGTCCAAGAACGTTGTCTTGCCAGCACCTAGTAACATTTAGCGTATGCTCGTGTAAGGAACGCGTTAAGCTTTACTTACCGGAAGCTCCCATAATGGCGAGCAGCTCGCCTGGATGAACAGCTCCAGAAATGCCTGACAGAATCTGCTTGCCCTTAAGATTGTACGCAACATTTTCGAACATCAAAGCCGCTGACTTGTGATCTGCCAAGAGTTTCGCGTTGTCGTCTTCTTCATCATCAGAGAGGTGAATAGCTCCGTACTTATTCCTTTCTGCGCGGTGCGTGAAGTACCAAATGCCAAGAATAGCAGCAACGATGAGCAGAGCGACAGTCGCAATGACTCCGGCAATGAGGGGCGTGTTGATCTTCTTGATTGGTCGTTCGTAACCGGGCACCTGGTTCTGGTACAAGCACTCGCCAGTATCGCACTGGAGCAGGATGCTCTCGTCGCCGAAGATGCTGGAGATAAGATCGTTCATGGCAGGCTCGGAAAATGAGCTGCCAGACTCACCGCTCCTCTCTGACGCGATTGACTTGAATTCAGCCGGACCGCGGATAGACTCCTTCAAGAAGTCTCCAATGTCGATCGAGCCAGCCTCTCCGCAAAGCATACGATCCGGCACACAGGCGCATTCGATGTTCTCGCAGCGGTAGCGGGTGGTATTGCGGTCGGACTCGGCGTTCCACTCGGTGGAGCAAGTGTCGAGAGAGCAGTAAAACGACTCGCGCTGATCAACCCAGACTGCATCTGTTAGCTTTATTGTAGATGCTTATTATGGCACATGCTTACACTGGAAGTTGCACTCCTCTGTCTCGGCATTGCATGAAAAGGTCGCCTGTGGCTTCTTCTCCTTCAATTGGTCCAGGATCTTCTTGTTCGTGATGTCGCAAATCTGGAAGTTCTCTTTAACCAGAGCGCCGTTTTTGTAGCAGACACCGCCTTCGCCTTCAGGCATCATGGCATTGCATGCATCGTTGGTCTGGCAGACATTGCAGTTGATGCCACCCCAGCCTTCATCGCACTGGCACTGCTTCTCGCTCCCTCTTGGCGACCGGTCCTTGCCTTTGGGCAGGGAGCCACACAACGGCTCCGAGCAGTCTTCACCACCGAAACCAGGAGGGCAGGTGCAGCGCCCATTGGCTTTGCTGCATTCGGCGAACTGCTGGCATTTGAAGTCGTCGAGGTTGCAGTTGAAGCACGGCGGGCAGCCATCAGGACGGTCGCCGTAGACGGAGAATAGCGACCCTGGCGCTTCAGCGACAGAATAATTTGCGTGCGTCTTGTATGCTGTAGAGGACCCCGCCAGACTCAGCAGAGTCACCAGCGAGGCCGTCCATGGTGCTGCGCGCATCGTGTATGCAAGTGGCGCGGCGGCCTGATAGCTCCACTAGAGCTTGTGCCGCGCGCTGATATGGCGACAGCGCGAGCGATGTGCAGGAAGTTGGTCGAACAAGCAGACGGAGCTACTGGAGACGTCACAGCAGCCGGAACGCACGCAGAAGGATGGTCACAACGAGCGTGAGTGAAGTCAAGGTGGCCAGACGCAGGCAACGGCTGGTGCTATCGTCCTCGAATGACGCTTGCTGGGGCCGTGCAACTTGGCGCACGGGCTAGCACCCGAGGCAAGCGCAACCGGGCCAGCACGCGCTCCATCCCATCATCGATCGGATGTTGCAGATGCGTGCGCCCAGCCGGGGCCTGAAGCAGTCAAAGCGGCGGAGTGCGGTAGGCTGCCGTCACATCTTTTTGTGCGTCTCTTTGAAGATGGGCGATCTCGAAGTTCGTGATCATCTGAAGAGGCTCCTCGGCCTTAGCTTGACCGACCTGGTTGACTACCGATGCTAGTGCAAGGTACCTCCGCGATCCACCATGTACGCCCTATGCCAATCGTCGCGTGTTATACAAATATCGCCGACAGAAACGGCCGGAGGAAGGGAATATAGCTGTCGCCATCCTGCCTACATAACCTTCTTGCTTCCTTGCCACTACAGCACAGCCCACGATGGTTAAGATCACAGAATTCGCGGTTGAGTCCGTATGTATTTTCCCCGCACTTGACTCGGTTGGTTCGAGGGGCTGACGCCATGCCCAGTGGATGGACGCCTATGAGCATCATTGCAAATACAACGTAGCGGAAACATGCTGCGCATCGGTCTCCATAGATCAATTGCGTGAGCTGTCTGAGGACAAAACATCGGAAATCCTGAAGACGGATCGAGTCCTTACCTACGGCGCCATCAGAGGAGCTGAAGATCTGCGCAACAATCTGGCCCGACTGTACTCAGCGAAGGTCACCAACCCCCTCGATCCCAAGAACATCCTCACAACTCCCGGCGCCATTCAGGCGAACTACTTGGTTGCCTACTCTCTTGTTGGTGAGGGTGATCATGTCATCTGCCAGTACCCTACCTATCAGTCACTCTATTCAGTGCCACAGTCGTTGGGCGCAGAGGTCGACTTATGGAAAGCCAGCCCAGAGAAGAATTGGGTACCAGATCTGGAGGAGCTCAAGACCCTCATCAAGCCCAACACAAAGTTGATCGTTATCAACAACCCTAACAATCCTACCGGCGCCGTTCTGGGTAAGACATTCCTCGAACAGCTTGTCGAGATCGCAAAGCAGAAAGACATCACCATCCTTGGCGATGAAGTTTACCGACCCATTTTTCACTCCCTCAGCCCAATCGACAAAGAATTTCCTCCCTCGCTGCTGTCGTTGGGTTACAAGAACGTCGTCGTAACAGGATCCATGTCTAAGGCCTACTCATTGGCTGGCATTCGCGTGGGATGGATTGCATCGCGCAACTCCGACATCATTGAGATCATCGCATCAGCTCGCCACTACACGACAATTTCCGTATCGGGACTCGATGAACAAGTTGCAGCATATGCGCTGAGCCCGGCCACCATCCACGGCTTGTTGGCGCGCAACATTCAACTCGCAAAGACAAACCTAGCTCTTCTTGAAAAGTTTGTGATCAAGAACGAAGACGAGTGCGAGTGGGTGAAGCCCGTGGCCGGCACGACAGCGTTCATCAAGTTTCACAGAGAAGGCAAGCCGGTAGACTCTGTGGATTTCTGCAAGAAGCTGCTTGAGAAGACTGGGGTACTCTTCGTGCCTGGCTCGCAGAGCTTTGGTGAAGAATTTAAGGGCTATGTGCGTATTGGATTTGTCAATCAGACAGAGGTAATCCAGAAGGGTCTTGAGGAGGCTTCGAAGTTCGTCAGGAAGAACCTTGATGATGTAGATCTTGCCGACTAGATACAGAAAAGCCCAAAATCTAAGTTATATCCATTGTAATCATGTCAGCCTTGTACATTCTGCACCGCTACGATGTTGCCTCAGCCTCAGCCTCAGCCTCAGGCGCGAAGATCGGCGGGCTGTGCATCAAGACTAGTATATCACCAGCCACGAGGCTGTGCGTTTAGCATCATCATCATTCAATATAAGAGCGATGTAGTTCGCCTACATAGGCTGCTTGTACATAGCAAAATTACATCTAACTGCAATGTCAACCTCGGTAATGAGACAACCAACCATAAAATCCACCACATCCCTCATTGCAAGACCAGAGCCACCAAAGCTGGCCCGCAGCTTCTCTTTGCCCGAGCCATCAACTCCAAGCAAGTCTCAAAAAGTATCATGGCGCGAGAGGCTGCGCGCTCATCACGCATCTCCAGCTCCTGGCAAGGAGAGCTGGCGGGACGCTACATTGCCCGAAAAGGAACGGTGGAAGCAGTGGCACAAAGCGAAAGACAGGGAAAGAATGGCAGGGTATGTATACTCGGTGTGAATAGATGAACTTTAATTAACAGACAAAGGTCGACAGTGGGTTTTTACACCAACTTCTACAGAGCGAAAGGAGGATGGGCGTGGTGGCTGTGAGGCGTTGCGGGGGGCGGTCGATACTCACGCTTTGGGTTATGGAGTGTGCTTCTGCGATGACTTTGCCATCTCGAACTCTTTACTCACAGAATAATACTTTTCCTCCTATCGAGTTTCCGACGGTCACATCTCACGATGCTGCTACTGTAATAGACGCCATGAACGCCGCAGACGCTGTAGACGCGCAGTGTGTCTGGCAATTGAGTCGATTTTCCGTTGACCGGCGCAAAAGATACAAGGCCGAGTCCTCAAAGCTCTTAGAAACCCATTTCCATTTCGTTCAAGAATCGTTGTTGATTTGACTAGTCGCTGAGCACTGAGAGATACCCCACGACGATTGGCCATAGCTCCAAGCCGCGCTACGTCACCGCCTAACAGCTCCATCCGCGCCCCCGAAGCCGCTGCGCGAGTTAGATAACGACAGACTGACGTGCACATTTACGGGCCGAGGCTACTCCACATTACCTCCTCCCTTAGGTCCAGGAATAATTTGATTCCAATCCTCACAATGCGTTCCTTCGCAGCAGCTACACGATCCATTGCACGCCAGCAAGCAACTTGCCGCAACAGCTTCCAGCGACAGACTCTTCCCACAATCGTATCAAGAGGATATTCGAGCAAGATGGGCCACAACGTACCTGCCGTATGTCAATAGTTATTCTCCTCCTTGTGGCTTTCCGAAGACGATCGCAGCTGACAGCTTTGCAGCTCAAGGACCCCTCCCTCCTCAAGAGCCAGACATACGTCAATGGCGAATGGATAGACGCGAAGTCGGGCAAGACCTTCGAGGTCCACGACCCCGCGACCGGCAAGCTCATCGGCACCCAGCCTGAGATGGACCGCGCCGACACCGAAGCCGCCATTGCTGCTGCCGCCGCCGCCCTGCCCTCTTTCCGAAAGCTCACCGGCCGCGAGCGATCGCGCATGCTGCGAAAATGGTACCAGCTGATGACCGAGAACGCCGACGACCTTGCCACACTGATCACATGGGAGAACGGCAAGCCGCTGGCGGATGCCAAGGGCGAGGTGTCGTACGCTGCAAGCTTCTTCGAGTGGTTCTCTGAGGAGGCACCGAGGGTATACGGTAACACAATTCCCTCGAGCGTAGCTGGCAACAGGGTCTTCACTCTCAAGGAGCCAGTGGGTGTCTGTGGTTTGATTACTCCCTGGAACTTTCCCGCTGCCATGATCACCCGCAAGATCGGCCCCGCTCTGGCTGCTGGCTGCACAGTCGTTGCAAAGTCTCCTGGCGAGACACCTTTCACAGCAGCGGCTCTTGCCGAACTCGCACACCGTGCAGGCATTCCTAAGGGCGTCGTCAACTTTGTCACAGCCCTGGAGAACACGCCCGAGGTCGGCGAAGTCATCACCACCAGCAAGACCGTGAAGAAGGTGTCCTTCACTGGCTCCACTGGCGTCGGTAAGCTCTTGATGAAGCAGTCTTCTTCGACGTTGAAGAAGCTGTCCTTCGAGCTGGGAGGCAACGCACCATTCATCGTGTTCGATGACGCCGACCTCGAGACAGCAGTCGCTGGAGCCATCGCCTCCAAGTTCCGTTCTTCTGGGCAAACATGCGTGTGCGCCAACAGAATCTACGTACAGTCTGGCATTTACGATCAATTTGCCGAGAAGTTCACCGAGAAGGTGAAGGGCTTCAAGGTAGGCGCTGGATTCTCTGAGGGCGTAACCCACGGCCCTGTGATCCACGAGCGCGCAGCCAAGAAGGTCGATGATCACGTCCAAGACGCCATCAAGCAGGGCGGCAAGGTCCTCATCGGCGGTCAGAAGCTACCAGACCTTGGCAGCTCGTTCTACCAGCCTACAGTCATCCGAGACATGACCGCAGACATGCAGCTTGCCCAAGAAGAAACCTTCGGACCCGTAGCAGGTCTGTTCAAGTTCGAGACCGAGGCCGATGTCGTCAAGCTTGCCAATGCCGCAGATGTCGGTCTGGCAGGTTACTTCTTCAGCAAGGATATTCAGAGGGTGTACAGAGTGGCTGAGGCTTTGGAGGTCGGCATGGTTGGTGTCAACACAGGCCTGATTTCCGACCCAGCGGCGCCATTTGGTGGTGTTAAGGAGTCTGGCTTTGGTCGCGAGGGTAGTCTGTTGGGTATCGAGGAGTACATGACAACGAAGACTGTTACATTGGGTGGAAATGGACAGCCTCTGCAAGGCGAGTAGACGCAGCACGATCACGCGAAGGAGAGACGAGAAATAAGTAATGCACCGATACCCTAGTCATGTACAGGAGCATGATATTCTGTTGCTGGAAGTGCATGAGACAAACAATTGAAAGCAAACTGAGACCCCAGAGTTTGTCTGCGACTTGTCCACGCCGGCAAGCAGTCGTCATTAAGAGTAGTAGGTAACTTCAACTGGAGCATATCAGGCTGCCAAGTGCATCGGTATCGGTGTTATATTCCTTGGCGATTACCAACCCACGTGCTTCCTTCGGCGCGCGAGATGACAAAGCCAACGGATGTCAGCACCCGGAGTCCGTGGAAACCGATGGCCGAATACCTTCAAAAGTAAAGACAAAAGACATGTAACTTTGGAATTAGAAGACTTCAATAAACGCAGATCTAAGAACAGAAAGCTCAGCAACACCCTGACTCCTCACCGCCACAATGCCCACCACCGCGCTCATCACCCTCACCACCTCCCCCTCAGCAACATCCCCCGAGCACACCATCGACTCGCTCAGCAAAGCCCTCGCGCCATTCAAGCAGACCACAACCTTCACAATCGGCGCCAAAACCCCCGACCCAAACGTCTTCCAAGTAACCTCCTCGTGGCCTTCCACCACACCCGCATCTCTTCCCTCCTCACCCGACTTCCTCGCCTTCAAAACCGCCATCGAACAGGTCATCACCCTCTCATCCCACCCAGAAACCCTTTTCACCACCCTCGATACCCACTCCTCAAATGGAGACCAGACCTTCAATCTCGCAACCCCGCCACTGATCGAGTGGGTCATAACCTCCTTCCCGGCCTCCAGCACCACCCCCTCCTTCAAAGCCTCCATCGAAGCAGATTTCGCCCGGTTTGAGGATAGCTATAGGGCGAGGGAGGCGGGGAAGGTTAGTCCGGGCGAGGTGGGGCTTGCGACGGGGTGGGCGGAGGAACGTAACGGGGAGACGCGGTTTGTGGTTGCGAGGGGGTGGGAGGGGATGGGTGGGTTTGAGGAGGCGACGAAGACGCAGGCGTTTAGGGAGAGTATTGGGATTTTGTTGGGGTGGGGGGCGCGGTTTGAGATGAGGTTTGTGGAGAGGAGGGGGTAGGGTGGGGGTGTGGGGGATGGGTGTGGTGATTGGGAATATGGAGTAGTAGAGACAGAGATATTGATGTGTCAATTGATTTGCTGAAGGATCAGACGAGCTTGATGATTTCGTCTTTAGCCTGTTTGTAGTATTCCATGACTTCGCTGTAGAATCTCTCCTCCACACTAAGAGACCCATCATTGTGAGCTAAGAGTTCAGTGGAAGCGTGGTATGAGTGCCTCTCAGGATATTTGCCTATAAACTGGCCAATCCTTCTGTATGCTCCGTCTTCCATTCCGGATGGTATTACCACTATTCCTGCCATTTTGCGGAATTTTCGCGGCCACCTTCGCTCCATTTCGAGAAGTGGCAGAATCAGAACCTCTTCTGGAGAGCTAGTAATGGCGGTGAAACAGGGGCCATCCAAATGAACCGACAACCCACCAAAGGCTTGGGGGTCTTTGCCATTGTAGCACCCAAACGAGAGAGACATCCAGTTGTTTACACCATCCACTTCTTCTCCTGTAAAATACAGTTTGACAGGGACCAGTCTGCATAGTAAGCACACCGAACCCCTTATGAGGGCACCGGAATCCTCTGCTTGTATGTCCACATTGACAAGCTTGGCCAAGTGTTGCGACTCTAAGAACCATACTCTATGCCACTGGCGAGAACTATATTCGCAACTTGCCCAGCTCCATGATGGCGCAATCCACGGCTCTGCTGGATCGCAGGAGCGTCCTCTGCCATTATAACCGAGTGTTTGCCAGCAGAGTTGCTCTATGAACCGCGATCGCCAGAGCCCTGCGATGAGTTCGTCTTGCAGTACAGACTCCACCCGTCGGGCCACACCTGCTATGGCCACAAGCCTGTCCTTTCGATATGTAAGTTGACAGGATGTGTATTGGTTTAGGAAGAGACCCCAATATTGATATAGGTAAGGCCCGGGCCCGGGCCCGTCAATCTTATAGCTGAGTTTGTAGGTATCCAATTCCCTCTTCAGGCTCTTCGTATGCAGTTCTCCCTCATGACTGTCGTGCAAAGGAATGCCATCCGGGTGAATCTCGCTTGCGAAAAGCTTATGACATTCCCAGTAGACGGCATCTTTGCTAAAATGGACGATTCTGCGCGAGAGTAGTCGCTCTTGCATGACCCAGCCTCTCCTGTTGAGTGGCGCCTTATCGATCACGTTGATCAAGGTCATCTCTCGAAAACACTGACGAGAGTGCAGATTTCCTGATTTAATGATTTCACGCCGATACGTCTCGACGTTGAAAGGCATCAGCTCGTCTGGATTCCGTTCATAGAAAAGGCCAGCTTTTCCATCAGAGGCTGCTGTCGCAGCGATATTGAGGACAGCGTACTCATATATGTCTTGCATCGCTGAAGCTTGTACCGACCAATCATCAATACTATCTTGGAAGATACACCTGTGAATTTGTTAAGTTTCGCCTGCGAATATAATATTCCACACTTACAAGGAGTCGATCCAAATCCACTTGATGCTTAGACGCTGTGTGGCTTGAATCGCATGTTGGAAAGTTCTTGGCAATTCCTGGAGCTCGATACCTGACTGAAATTTCGAGCTGGTTCTTTCGGTCAATTTCAGAGCTTGAGTTTGACCCCAACAGTGAGATAACGTTGCGTAGAAAGAGTGTGGTGAGATGTCTTCTCGATCGACGAGGGTGACATTCTGCCCGCGCTCACCGATATATATCAGTCTTTGAGGTAGATAACGATCTGGCGAATTCTTGGTACAAATCCCGTGATGCTCTATACACTCGGAAAATTTAGAGGCGATGAATTGAAAGCTCTGGTCGGAATTTGTACTGTTTCCCAGTTCCACGCTTGGGGTCTCATATGGATCTTCGAGATTAAAAGCCCCTGAACGATCGTCGTGGTAGATTTCAACCCTGTAGGGAGAACCGGTGGTCTCGTATTTGAAATCGTACCTCGTATGGCAGAGGTACTTGGGTTGTCCAAGCTGTACCCATAATTGAAAACAGAAGCGGCATCCAATCCGAAGTGCCTCTCGGAATGAATCTCCATCTGGATGGTGCTCAGTGGATTCACAGTCTAAGTGTTGCGTTGCCAGCATCGTCTGGCAACGGGAACATAAAGATCTGTTGGCCATATTGGAATGTGGCTCGGCAATGCGCAGCGGCAGGAGAGTTTCAACAGCCGGAGCGAGAGAGCGTGTGCAGGCTGGTGCAGCAATCGTGCTAGGACATAACGACACAGTCACAGCGTGCGTGATATGATCCGTGTGTTCAAATTTCAAAAGAGTGAACAATGAGTCATGTATATCTAATGCTTCATGCAAAGAGCAAAGCGGGGTGGTTTTCGTATGTCCACGTCCATGTGCATTAGCGTACCAGCACGTGCCCAACTGCTGTCTGATTCACGTGCTCACTGCTTACAAGGAGACAAACCCGACGGGCACATTTTCTTCCCCAATCCAAGCAGCCACAGTCTCGGCCCATAACCTTGGATCCTGTCGGTTCCAGGGATGTCTCATCGCAGGATGAATGAAAGCTACGGTTTTTGCGTTACCTTCTCTTCCGACTTTCACAAGCCGGCGTGCGGCATCGGCGCTATCGTTTGATGGAATGAGGCCACCTTTACCAGCAACGATGATTAAGGTCCTCGAGGGCCATGGCATCAACTCAAACTTTTCTGGGCTTGCAATATCCTTACAAAGAGACAGAGATGTGCTGCTCAAAGGGCGCAGGTCTGTACCATCCATCAACCAACGAATGGCAGGTCGGGGAACAGCGCTTTCCACGCGGTTCATTGCCCAGAACAGGTACGGCAGAATTGGAGTGCTTGACATTTGCATGTCGCTGTAGCCGGATACGAAAGTGGAAAGAACGACGTCGGGGAAGTCAATCGCCAAGCGTATTGCGATTTTTGCTCCAAGGCTGTGGCCGACCACGTGGGCTCGACCCGTTATGGCTTTGGATGTTATCAGGTATGCAATCCGCTGTGCAGATAATTCGACCGAGAAACGCAAGTTTGAGGATCGACCATGTCCAGGACTGTCAGGCAGCAAGAGATGGTAGTTGTGCATGTAGGGCACCACAAGGTCCCAGTCGTTACTGTCTCCGCATGCGCCGTGTATGAACAGGATAGTGGCTTCGCTTTCTTCATTTAAGGATTGGTGCGGGAGCAACGCGTCCGAAGCGGCTTGTGCCATGATACCAGATGAGGGAGTCGCCATTATCGTTATACCTCACATCCGTCGCTGGCAAGAACAGGTAGAATTTGGCCGCGTTTGACATTCAAAAGTCGAAGATATCTAAAGCCCTTCTAGAGAGTAAGCGCTTGCTCAGAGTGGCTAGTTTTGCGACCTTACTTTCGTACTGGCTCGTCTTTCTGGCTGGAGACTGGCACTCGGCATTGAAGTTTCCTTCATAGTTCAGATTGTACATGGGGAGATGTTTTGAATAGTAGCTTCTTTGTGGTGACCTTGGCAACTTCTTCTGCCCCCGTGTCGTCAAACATCTCGGCTATTTGTTGCATCGCCATACGGACGCGAATTCCATCGAGATTGCGAGACTGGAAGAGAGTATTCATGTTTCACACTCTGTCTTTCCATATTGTGTGGTCAAGTTGGCCTCAAATCTATCGTTCGGATCGAAGGTAAGTACGATTATTACCGTGTTGAACGACACAAAGGCGGAGTGTGGGGTGCAGGATGGCGCTAGCGGGAATAGGCCGCAAGACTGGTAGCGCTATATACCTTGCCCCCTGCAGCAGTGACATATCGCTGATGCGGACATAAGTATTGCGAATTCCGAATATCGTTACTTTATCGTTCATCTCAATTGAAATAATGTCAAAGATGAAACAATGCCTACTGCCCGTCCAGACCAGCAAAAACCAGTTGAGATTCAGGTCGATGACGTAGCGCATCGTCAGCAGCAGACGGCGCCACCAGATGGTGGATACGGCTGGGTGTGTGTTGGTGCATGCTTTACGACTAACTGCTTCACTTGGGGTGCTGTATCTGTCAGTCATAACAATGTTTACAGAGAAGCTCTTAAGCTGACTTGTCAGGCATATGGCATATATCTTTCCCACTACCTGGCCGATGACATATTTCCAGAAGCATCGTCATGGGATTTTGCTTTCATTGGCGGCTTCAACTTCTCAATCGCAATGCTCGTTGCACCTCTGGTAACTGTTCTGGTACGCAGATTCGGTACCCATAAGATCATGATCATTGGTGCGCTTCTGCAGTGCAGCGGATTTATTGCTGCTTCGTTTGCGACTAGGGTATGGCAGCTGCATCTTACTCAAGGCATTCTGATAGGCGCTGGTATCGGCTTCCTCTACATCCCAAGCTTGCCAATCCTGTCGCAGTGGTTTGTAAAGAAACGCAGTCTCGCTAATGGCATCAGTGCAGCTGGCTCTGGTGTGGGCGGTGTTGCCTTTACATGGGGATCGCAAGCCATGATCCAGCATATCAGCATTGCCTGGTCGCTACGCATTACCGGAATCTTGGCCTTTGTGGCCATCCTGGCTGCCATCACTGTTATCAGAGATCGCAACCATGTCATTCGACCACCACAGCTTGCATTCGATCTTAAATTGCTTAGACGAGTTGAGGTGCTACTGTTGCTAGCGTGGGCATTCACAAGCATGCTAGGATATGTGGTCCTCCTCTTCAGTCTGTCAGACTTCGCAGTATCGATTGGATTTTCCAGAGCGCAAGCTACAGATATGGTTGGCTTCTTGAATCTAGGAACTGCGATCGGACGACCAATCATCGGCATCGTCAGCGACAGATGGAGTCGCATCGATACTGCAGGTGTACTCACACTAGCATGTGGCTTATCATGCTTTGCATTCTGGCTTCCCGCGACGTCGTACGGGCTTACGGTGTTCTTTGCTTTGGTCTGCGGTGCGATCGTTGGAGTTTTTTGGATGGTAAGGATCCCGATCATCATTTTGTTCAGCACTGACCGCAGACTGTAGACGATAGGACCACTTTGCGTCGAAGTTGTAGGCCTTGAAGATCTGCAATCTCTTCTATCCCTGTCGTGGGCGACTATCATCATACCAACGACCGTCTCTGAAGGAATCGCATTGAGGCTTCGCCGGTCTAACACATCTCGTGATTATCTCTACACGCAAATCTTTGCTGGGCTTGCTTATGTCGTCGCGAGTGGCTTCATGTTCCAGCTCCGTCAGGTCAAGCGAAAATGTGCCAATCGAGTTTCTTGTAATCACCTCTAGAATGTCCACATATGTCGGAAGCAGGTCAACCGAATGTTTTGGCGTTGATCAGTTCTTCATCTTAGTTGGGCCAAGTTACATAATGTATGACATAGACTTTGAGCCGGCATGGACTTCGAGAACATCCAGAGAAATAATGTGAAGCTCAGGTATACAAGTTGCGCTCAGATTCTCCGCTCGCCTCCATGAAGATCATTTTCTTGTTCCAAATTCACGGTCTGGCTCGGCCAAAAGGACCGACTAAAATCTGTGCAACTTTGCAGTGCCACAGTCTCTTACAGATACGTGACACGGAAGATCCCGCCTATTGTGTAGATGTTAATTGTGTCCCTGCATGAAATGTGAGAATAATAGGACCGAGTATGTCACACCAAGGTTGTGCACGAACACTTACACCAGACTACCTCTAGCGTACCGTTCAAGATGGGAAATTACCCCCGCCGCTGCGATCCGACTTCGGATGAACAATGATGTTCATGGTGTGGCGTGACAAGACAGTCCTGATCCTCTGGCCGTCGGACGCTCACACGATTGTCCCTTCGTTAGCGGTGCTCGCGCTCAAATTTTCTGAGGATGGAAAGCAAGCTCTCTGAAAGCTGTAAGGGAAAGATGGTGCACTGGTATTGTATCAGGATGCTTTCCCACGAGCAAGACTACAGAAATCAAGAACTAAACGGTGTTGCGGAACGCAAAAAAAGCATTCTATCGTGACGCTCAGCCACAGTCTGAGTACCTTTCGTCGCATTGTGTTTGAGTCCTGAGGAGGACAGTAAGCTGGAAACAACTTGGCAGGCCATGCCAAGCCTCACATCGGCTTTATTTCAGATCTATCATGCTACACTCCCGATTGGTGTATAAATCATGCATATCAACTTCCTTAGTTTCCCAAAGTACACTCGAGCTAACCAATTCGAATCTCGTGTCCATTTGTAAACACACGCCAGCTCCGAGTGGACACTTGGCAAGCTACAAGACTGAGAGAGCTCCCAAAGCTAGCTTTCTGATCAATGCGTACTAATTAATTGTGGAGCTTGATCGTGACACTCGAACTGCGTATTCGCCATACTCAATGTAAGTTTCTCATGGGTCAAATCCATTCGGAGCTGGCAAGGCGCAGCATGATTATCGAGGTCAATGTTGATATCTTGGCAACAGTGTACATAGAGTCAGTTTCAATTTGGACGTAGACTCGACACAATGAGTATTCTGGCAAGTTCGTGTCCAGTGCTGAATGACGCACTTAGACCCAAAGCCATGCACGGAGTCAAATCATCTGGATGAGCACTGACATTACACCTTCACTAGGCTGACCGAAGTCCAGAATGCAAGAATGGGAGCGACACTTCGCTCGTACGGCGATATCTCGATGCAATATAGCTATTTACTACGCCAAGACCGAGTATGCACCCCGGCTCGTATCATAGACCAAGCCTCTCAAGATGCTATGCATGAGTCCGTTCTCAAGGCATTCAAAAGCTATATTACGGCGCTGGCAGTGGTCATATTCCATCGTGCGACACATTCTCTCTTCGACCATTCATTCAATTATCATCGTCATCAAGATGCATTTCACCTCGATCTTGTCTGCCGTAACGCTTGCCTCAGGCGTCTTTGGCGCGCCGACTCCTGACAAGCTCGAGACTCGGGCTGTAGTCAACCATGACTCGCTTAGCCCTATCCCTACGCGACTCCAAGGTGGAAACATCGGTCGTGCCATCCAGATTTTTAGCCCTCTCCTCCATATCGCCCACGGCTGCCAGCCGTACACTGCCGCCGATGATGCTGGAAACGTTAGGCAAGTCGTCGAAGTACGCTTACGGCTCGAATCACAATCTAACCATAATTGCAGTGGAGGCCTCCAGGATACCGGTAACGTCAGTGCTGGCTGCCGCGATCCCAACAAGGGCCAAACCTATGCCCGCGCTGCGTGGCACAAGGGCAAATTCGGTATCATGTACGCGTGGTACTTCCCCAAAGACCAGCCCAATGCTGGCAATGTTGTTGGCGGCCACCGTCACGATTGGGAGAACATTGTAGTCTGGATCGACAATCCTGCAAACGCCAACCCTCGCATCCTCGGCGGTGCTGCATCCGGCCACGGCTCATACAAGCGCACCAACAACCCCAACCGACAGGGCAACAATGTGAAGGTCGAGTACTTCACAAGCTTCCCTACCAACCACGAGCTGCAGTTCACCGATACTACTGGAAGGTCGTACTGGATCAGCGATTGGGATGCTATGCCTGCTGCTGAGAAGAACGCTTTGGCCACTGCTGACTTTGGCAATGCGAACGTGCCTTTCAAGCCCGATAACTTCATGTCTAACCTTGACAAGGCTTTCGTGTAGAATGTCGATCTGAGATGCATTCAGGATCTGATGAAGTCCTGCTTGTCGATGTCAGGCACTCAACTCCTGCATCAAGTCTTTCTTGTACATACCATTCGCTTTACTTCATGTTCGTAGTTTTGTAATCATAGATCAAATACAATGCTCAAACGACTGAGCTAAAATTTCTGCCTGTATCCTTATCAATCGTTTCCTTCTAGCTTGTCGAGCCAACACCTACCTGGTGATCACTATGAAGCTTGAATATACACCCCACTGTAGTATAGGTCCTTCCAATATTCATCTGTAATCTGGGACTTTTATTGTCGCTCATCAGTCAAGCACAATCTACTGTACATGATAAAGCTTGCGAACCATCTCTGTATGTTCATGGGCCAAAGCCGCCGCTTTCAGATCCTCGAAGGCGACGCTCCAGGGGAATTCGTCCTGCGGTCTAGAGGGCGACACAACGGAATGGAAGCCGATATGTTGAACTTGGGGAGGAGTCAAGACATAACGTGCCATACCATTCAACGCAGCATAATCAAGTATGATCAAGTCATGAGCCTTACGAGGAGCATGTTTTCGAACCGCTTCAATCAAGCCCGGCACCTGGCTTCGCGCAAACACATTGCCTTGCGTGCAAGGTCCCCATGCCTGTTCACTAACCCCATGAGGTGGAGGGAGGACTGACGCTTTCCCCGCTTGGAAGAAGAGTGTGACAGAAGCCGGCACTGTCACAAGACACAATACAAGTACTGTCGGAACTGTGAGATTGTTCTGATGACTACGCCGTTTACTGACAAATGCCCCGCCCACGATGATCGAGCAGATAATTGTAATCAGGAGAATAGCGTTTCGACGTATGATCTGTTTTGAGCCCCAACCCAGGGAACGAACCTGGTTGAAAAGTCTCAGATCCAGCCATCTTCCACCTGCGCGACCTTCGATCTCCTGGAGCGCCAGTCTTGTTCTTGCCAGCCAGCCGTCTGCCGTCAGGATATCGTCCTCCAATACGGCGACATAAGGAGACTCGGATTGGTCAAGACATGACTGTAAGGCGTACACATAGTCGAGTGCTGCTTTATGGCCAGTCTGTCCTTTGCGTTCAAGCTCGCGCAAAAACTCTTGCTCATCCTTTGAGGTGACGTTCTGTCTTATGAACATGCTGTTCACCAGATGGCCGACCGATTGATGTAGAGGCGAAGGTTTCGTCGCATTCGTGCTCGTGAGGTAAACCCGAAGGTCCAGATCCTGTCGTTCAGCCTGCGTGAGCCCAGCTAAAGCGCTTGCGATAGTGAGCTAGCAAAGTCAGCTCGAATCAGAGGATCAGCTCTTGACGTACCTCAGCTGTATGGAAGCTTGCCTCCGGCCCCCGCGGTGAAGCCATCACCACTGCGCACA
The DNA here is from genome assembly GCA_020272525.1 of Epicoccum sorghinum. Classification (NCBI taxonomy): domain Eukaryota; kingdom Fungi; phylum Ascomycota; class Dothideomycetes; order Pleosporales; family Didymellaceae; genus Epicoccum; species Epicoccum sorghinum. Next base: position 1,766,121 of record VXJJ01000021.1, read on the forward strand.
GATTTGGAATTTCACCTGTATCTGGTGTTGATTGTTGATCGCCATCCCCTTCTGACTTCTCAGCCTGCAGAAAAGCCAAGGCCTCCAGCTCTCGCTGGAGACTGTAAGATTTCTCAAAAGCTCGGTCAGATCGGAAAAAGATACTGCCAGGGTCGCGGTAGAAATGCGAGGATCCATAGAGGGAGAAGATTGTTATGAGAAGTAGTGTGGTGACTAATGTAGCGATCCAACCTGGTACTCTACAACGCGCCATCGGGAAGGCTTCCAGCAGACACAGCGAGTGTTGAGTGCAGAAGAATGTACTGATACAACTTCCTCACAGAACTGACTGGTTTCATTGATTGCGAAGCACAATTACATGCAGTGAAGCAGAGCATCCACGTAAGGCGTTCATGGCATGTTCGGATTTAGCCTCGTATCCGACTAGTGCAAGGCACACTCAACAGCTGTTATCATGGCTCTCCAATATCGTTTGTCCCTTTACTCTTAACAAGTGACCATCTTGTGGCAGATGTAAACCGATGTGTCCCTTGTGAGTGTTTGCAAAGTGTCTCCACAAATTCCTGCGTGAACGCGTGGTGCATAGGGTATTAGTCAACGAAGTATCCTCTAGAGGGAAGTTGATTAGTGAGTGCACAGACTTGACGTGGCTCGGTCGACAGCCGGCGAGATAATAAGACTCGTATGTAACACATATGCCATGGACTAAGATGTCTGATAACGTTTTCCGACCAAAGTCCCGAAGTCGAAAGGTGCCGTACCGATGAAAGCATCGTGGACAATACCCGAATCCCTGCTACCCTTGAGATAGATTGGTAGACTGAACGAGAGCCAGAAGACAACCCACACGTAGCCAAGCAAAACTTCGACTTGAACTATACTTCGACTCCTTCGAACGTAGCGGCGCCAGAGCCACATCACCGCTCCTTCCAGGGTAATTACTACCGGCTGGCTCATGAAGAATGCAAATTCTCCAACATCTCGACGCGTCACATTGAACATCTGAAACTGATGCACAACGGTACTTACGCCAAATGCAATATAGAGCTGACACAATGCAGAAGCCAGGCTTCCTTTCCGGAACCCAAGAGCTCGCGTAATCCGGATCGCTGGAGCAGATACCATCTATCCGAGATCAGTACTAATACTTCATATGGGAAACAGACGCCGACTGACCTGCCGCATCGTCTGATGGTAAGTAGCCCAGAATTGCCGCACCGACCAAGCATCCCCCACCTTGCCCATGAGGGGCGGCAGCTGCCATCTTTCGTACAGACCCAGCATAACAGTCGCAGCGGATGCTGTACTATAGAAAGTGCATAGACGACAATATATCCATATCGCGCCTGTCCAACCAATTGTCGCATCTACGAGACGCTGCTGTAAGAGTCCTCGATTGTCTTGCTCTAGCGACGACGCGAACCCCATTACCACCAGCAAAAGCAGAGATGCCACGTACGAGATGATGCCTTTGCTGAAGTGGTGCATGGTCCAGCGGCGTCGTGTAAGATGGCGTTTCGAATCTTCGGGAATGTTTTTGATCTGCCAATTCCACCCAACGCCGCGATGTGAGGGGACCATCAACTCGACAACCCAACGTAGCTTCGCCCACACACTTTGACAATCCTCGATACGCCGTGCGATGCCGGTATTGCCAACATATGTCGGAGCACCGTCACCAGATTGCGGCCTGCAGATGGCGAATTCGATGAACCAGAGTGGCATGATGATGAAGCCTGAGCTGCGGTAAAAGTCCGCCGAGGGGTCACCGAAGGTGTAACATGGAGCTTTGAGACATAATGTGAGCAAGATCGGAAGGATGATAAGAGCGGTACGTCGACGGTGAGTTGAGAAGAACGGCAGCAATGTCAAGACAAATGTAGCGGGAAGATAGAGTGGAGAGATTGGCTTGCGCTCGGCGAGCGGGGGATAGAAAGACGCAATAGTCTCCATGACGAGAGACACAGTGTCTATGTTGTCAAGAAGAACTGAGGTAGATGTCTGGGCAAAAGATGATGCGAGCAAGATATAGATAATACTGCGGGTGGCCTAAGTGGTCTGATGTTATTACTTGGTCATATGGGCTCCGCACAAGGCCATCCATCTTGGCTTTCGTGATGACGGCTGTCAAGAATCTTGCCCAACTCAACTTGGAAGACAGCCAGGCCACGTTCTTGGCCACATGCGATCCAGCCGGAACCTAAGACGATACAGCTGAGAAGAAGTCCGTCATTGTACTATGACCTGGACAAAGCGAGTCTGTTGCGAACGACATGGACTTTACCTGTCGTTCTCAGTGCCAAGCATTGTGTAAGCTTCAACGTTGGCGAGATGGTGTCAAGAGGTGAAAAGCATCAGAACAGATTGCGCGGCGCTGAGCTGCGCTAAGTACCACAATCAGATCAGATATTCTTAGAATCATTCGAACGTGGAAGAGCATTCGTGATTGCTGAGAAGATTATAATTTCCATTCAGGTTCTGAGGGCTTCATTGTGGTGTTGCAGTATCAGATGTGGTTACGCCAATCAAACGCCGCGTAGCAATCAAGCCCACGTGACACCGCGACAACGTGCGCGGACCTCGTCATTTCCCAGCCACCCATCAACTTTCACCCTCATCGGCACCCGCAACCATCAACAGCACACGCCCGCGCAACAGCACACTTTCGCGCAACACCACTAGCTGGCGCTTTGCTAGCCAGCCCTTCCTCGACCCATCGCGCCCTCCGCCCCCGCTTCGCCCGTTGCGCGTATCGAGTACTCGACTGAACCCATCATCCTTGCGAACTTCACAAGGCCTCTGGCGGTAAAGGCAGGCGACCTTGGCCCGAGCCACTGTTCATCTGTCGGCTGCCGTCCGCGGGGTGGGTTTCTGTTCGTTTACTAGGGTCGCGTACCCGGTGTTTGCGACGGTCGTGGCGAGCAGCATACAGAGCCAAGGCTGCTCCAAAGCCTGGGTGGGCGGGTTCCCTTGCGCGTCTGCGTCTACAAGTTGTTCATTTGACTGCGTTCGCGCCAAGGGGGATTTTGTGAGTAGTAGCGCACTGTTGAATAGCTAATATGAATCTCGACTTTGCCTTCCAGGCGCTTGCCTATCCTGCTTCGAATCTTTCTGACGCTGAACCTGTGTCGCCGTGTCCGTGCTCCCTCATTTTTCGGTGTGGTGATGCCAAACTTGCAACTCTGCTGCTAGTCGCCAGGGTACCCACGGCTCATAGCCCGGAGACTCAGTTCGTGCTGCAATACGATGCCGACAATATGATGTCCCATACTGTTAGTTTGGCTAGCGGGAATAGACATGTCACGCAGGCGCAGCTGGACGACGTTCTGCCTGTCAGAGGGAAGGGCAAGAAGCGCCCTGATATCAAGACTCTCGATCTGTCTACCAGCTGTTCGCCTTCACTCTGGTGTCCCGCCAGCGACTCATCTTTCGGTTCTAGGCCTGGATTTGAGTTTGCTTTTCAACACTTTGTTGATCTTGCGAAAGCAACAAGGGTTAATATTGTTTTCGACTTTCATCATGTGCGCCAGGAGCATAGGGGCATGTTCAAGGCTTTCAGCAAGGCCGCTAAGGGCCTGATCGGCTACCCTGTCCAGGCGTCTCTCGTCGAACAAGGTCTGAGGAAAGCAACTTGGGCGGTCTTTGCACCTGCCGAAGCTGCTGACGCACCGCCTGCATATGAAAATGACGATTCTCGTGCTCGTAAGCGTGCAAGAAGGGGTAAGTTGTGCGTTGGTCCCTGTTTACACGCCTTGACTGATTTGCGCAGAAAGTCCCGGCTCGCCTGTTCGGCTAGGACGAGGATTCACTCCCCAGTCTCCCGCTGCTTCATACTCGTCCGATAAGACAGTCCCGTTCAGTCCGGCAACAGAAGCGGAAAATCTCCGACGGCTGCTCGGATTTGATCCGCAAATTGAAGCCGTCAACGCAGTCATTGAGAAGCAGCTGCCTGTCAATGTCGACAAAGTCCAAGCCCTACAGAAGGAAGCTATAGATGCTGCGATAGCCAGACAGCTCCCAGCTTACTTCGCTGAAGGATCACATACCGAGGCCATTGAAAGTGCAGTCAGCAAGCAGCTTAGCAATGCATTGGAGGCTCTTCTTCCTAATGCTATTGAAGAATTCTTCAATCCCAAGTCTCAGCCCGGCTCTCCTGCAACATCCTTCACCTCCTTCGATTCGAGCGGTCACAGATATACCAAGCTGCCGACCCTTACGCCAGTCGGCAAGATGATGCTGCCTCACCTCCGTACCCATCTAATCGATCAATTCCATTTGTACCAGAAGCAACAACTTCAGCGATTCGAGAAACTTGCCAACAAGACGTTCGAAAACCTGGCAAGATCGGCCTACGACGCCCGAGCGCAAGAGTACGCGGAGTTTGCCGAGGATATGGAGGAACACAAAGCCGAAATCTCACTGCTGAAGAAGGACACTATAGACGATCTCTGGCGGGAGGGCCAGGATGTTCTCGATCAAGGCAAAGAAGCGTGCTTGGCGTTCAGCGATGATATCAATGAACAATTGCTCGGGCTGTGCGACAAGATTGATAATATAAGCAATCTAGAGCTAAAGAAGTTGGTGGCGCTTGAGGTGAGGAGGCAACGGAGAAAGAGAACATTGACAAGAAAAGGTGCGGGGCGAACAGACCGCGGGGTAAAGACTAGACTACTAGGGAGGAGGCGGGAGGTGGAAGAAGAGTGGCTCGACATTTGATATGATGCAGTGGCTATTGAAGTACTCCACCCTGTCATTCTTGCATGCAACGCCATATGTCCACTTTCTCGAATCGTAGAGAAGTTATGGACATTTACTGATCGTGCACATGAAGGTATGCTGAGACCTACGTTTATGGACCGATCATTGTGAATCTTCTCAAATAGTTGAGTGGCCGTCATATCAAGAGGGTTCGACAAATAATGCTGTCGATGGGAATCGGCAACGAGAGTCCGACAAAGCTTACTTCATACCAAGCCTGCAATTACGAAATGTGGGGCAGCTTGCTTATCGATGGGCGAGATGTGCTTTTTTCTTCGAGTCCATTCTCGGCCTCCCATCAGCACAGTATGGGAAATCAAAGCAAAAAGGATAAGCGACAATAGCTGCCTCGGCAGCAAATGGCGTATCTCTAAAATGATTGGTCCCGAAAGCCAAGGTATGATGGGGAAGCCTCCTTGGCGTTTCATCACCTCGATATTGGAAATGCACACACTTGGACGTCCCCTGACCACTTTCTACATTGCCGAGGCACAGCGGAGCTTACCATCCATGTTTCAACTCAAGAAACGTTTCTTGATCGTCCCGTTGCCCGTGTGGGTCCGGAATGCTCAGATCGTAAGTGGCCTGAAACAGACTAGGGCAAGGCCACTCTTAATTCCTGACAGCCAAGCCATTTGCTGTTTCTTTTGCTACCACTGCCAGCGGGGCAATCAAGCACATCCTAGATAATTGACATCTTGATTCACGAATCAGGTGCGATGCATTATACTTCGAGCCGAGGCCGACTCGAAGATGTGATGAAATGCCATCAACAGTGCACGAAGGCGGTCGCTGGGGTCAACACCGCATTCGAATGTCTGAATTGTTAAAGGAGAAGTATATAGTTGCGAATTAGTCCTCAGAAACAATCCAGTCCCACAAGGACAACTTTGCAATATTCACTCTTCGAGTCTGAGACTCTTCTCAAATCACCAGCTCTATCCCTTTTCGAATACCTGAAATTAGCCTACCATCTACACACCATTACAATGAAGTTTACTTCAGTCCTCAGCTTATCTGCAGTTGTGTCTTCGGCTTTGGCCTTCCCAGCTTATGCTGATGTCAAGACCCGTCAGGCCTGGGAAGCAAAACCATGGACAGCTCCGGGTCCCAACGACGGTCAGTGGGCATCACCGTACTGCATTCCAGCAAAGATCGAAGACTAACGAATAGTGCTTAGCTCGTGGACCATGTCCTGGCATGAACACGCTCGCCAACCACGGTTACCTTCCCTCGAACGGACGCGAGATCACGCTTGATATTTTGGCGAAGGGTATGCTCGACGGATTCAATATCGCCAGGAGCGACGCAGTCATTCTCTTCACACAAGCGGTCCGCACGAATCCAAAGCCGTTCGCCCGTACTTTCGACCTCGATACTCTCGGTCGTGAAGGCGTGCTCGAACATGACTTCAGTCTGAGGTAAGTTTCTTACCCGCTTTTCGGTTTGAGAATGCCTCAAGGTGTGCGATTCGGTCATTGACATTGTGACTTGTAGTCGATCTGACCGTTACTTTGCGGATCCTCTCCCCTTCAACGAGACCGTCTGGAAAGAGACGTCCTCCTTCTTCAAGACAGACGAGATCACCGTCCAACAGTTGGCTGATGCCCGTATGGCACGACTTGAAACCTCTAAGCGCACAAACCCGCAGCACAAGAACTCGTTGCTCTCGGACGGCTTCAGCTGGGGCGAGTGTGCTTCTTTCTTTGAGATTATGGCGGACGGAACCACTGGCACTGTTCGCAAAGACTTTATCGAATACTGGCTCCGTAAGTTTTTTCCTTGATAGTGGGACAAATGCAGAGCGAATGTGTTGCTGATAAGTTCACATTTAGGCAATGAGCGCATGCCCACCGAGATCGGCTGGACTCGACGACCAACGGTGATGCAAACTAGCGAGCGCACGAAATACACTCGCGAATTGATGAAGGCTGCGGGAGTAAGCGTTTTGTAGTTTGGTTCTACTGTCTAACGAATCAGTTTGTTAGATTAACAGGGTGTTTGGCTTGACAATTTCTAGGCGTTCTTCAATGATATATTCTCAATCTTATGCTTTTCACTTAAAGTCGAGCTTCAACCTGCGTTGATCTGACCTCTTCAGTGCTTTCTTGTGCATACAGCGGCATCGAACCCGGCGTTGTCCGTAAAGCTTCTTCGATGATAGCCAAGGCGAGATCGAGCTGCTCCTCCGTAACTGTGATCGGCGGTGCAATGCGGAAGACGCCGCCGAACGATGCCATGGTAGCCAACTGTGCCCAAAGTCCCATTTCCATCATCTTGTTCGACACAGCTGCGCCGACCTCCGGCGCACCAACTTTTGTCTTTCGATCCCCCACGATCTCCATACCACCCATCAGACCTCGGCCACGCACATCACCAATGCACCCGTAGCGCGATTGAAGATGCCTAAGACCAGCCTGTAACTTGACTCCAAGGCGCTTGGATCGGGCACAAAGGTCGTCTCTGATTACAATCTCCAGCACTTTGTCGCCAACTGCTGCTGGGAGGGGATCGTTAATGTGTGTTGTGTAGAATAAGAAGTTGTTCTCTTTCGCGTGCTGCGCGATCTTGTTCGACGTCAGAACGGCGCTAAGAGGGATACCGTTGCCGAGCGTTTTGCTGAGCGTGACGATGTCCGGCACAACGCCTTCATCTTCAGGGTGATGTGTGAATGCAAACATATCTCCAGCTCTTCCCAGTGCTGTCTGTGCTTCGTCGACAATGAGCAGCATGCCCCTCGCCTCACAATGCTGCTTGAGTGCTTTCAAATAGCCAGGTGGTAGCTCAAGCATGCCGCCACTTGACAAGATAGGCTCGACAATGACAGCAGCAAGGGATCCGCATGACTGCTTGTCCAAAAGGTCGAAGCCGTAGTCGAGCTCCGTCTTCCAGTCGTGCGAACCATCAGCCTTGCGGAAGATCGATCTGTACGAGTTCGGCGTGGGGAGAGCAAGATTGCCGATCATGTTCGGACCATAGCCGGAACGCCCAGCGTGGTACTGTGCACCGAGTGAAGCACCAGTCATCCCGTGCCATGAAGCAGCAAGACCGACTATCTCGAACTTTCCGGTAAAGAACTTAGCAAGCCGAATGGCTGCCTCGTTGCTTTCTCCGCCTGTGCTAAGGAAGAAAGCTTTGTCTAGCCCTGTGGGCGCAGCGCCGGTCAATCGCTTGGCCAGACGGACGACTGGAGGGCTGATCATCCCGCTGAATAGATGGTCGAGATGCTGCGCATGATCATTGATGACTTTCACGACCTCTGGATGTCCATGTCCGATAAGAGTTGACATTTGGCCCTTTGTCTATCAGCTACCAACGTCTCTCCAATTGAACAAAACACGAACCGATGTGAAGTCCATCATGCGGTGACCGCTCTGTGTCTCCATGTAAATCCCATCTGTAGAGGTGATGATCTCTGGATGAAACGCCGTGCCGTAGGTCAGCAAGCAGTCGTCCGCATCCTGCTGGAGCTGCTCAATATTCACGTTGTCGTAAGGACGAGCCATTTTACTGCGTTGAAAGATTTGTGTGTTGAATGTATTAGATCATTTGCTCGCGGGCGAGCGCATCATGATATAGCCTCAAAGAACGCTGTTCAGTGGGGTCACAGGACCTCACCGACGGAAAGGCAAACCCATGGATACCATCTGGGGAATGAGCTTCCGACCCATATCTATCTATCGCGAAGCTATGTGTCCCACAATCTTCCAAAATGAGGAGGCAAGGGCACTAGAGCGGATAAAGTGACGAGCAATCGCCGACAATCGCGGGGAGACACAAGTCGCGCTAGGGAAACTGTCTCCGAGATAACGACTTTCCCGATTTCCCGACCGCTGCCGATACCTCGCTCGCCCGCTCTGTTGTTGATGTGCTACTGTCAGGTCTGACTTGCATTGCACACCAAGTCTCCTATCACGTTGTCTCTCAAACATGTCTCCTCGTCCTGTGCGACCAATGACGTCATCATAGGCGCTCAAGAACAATGCAATCCGTAAACCCGTCAACTTTCAGGGATTGCTCTAACCACAAAATGCTGGCTGCCTACAAGATGTAGCTCGTTCATCTGACTTTCTGTCAATGACAGGCATACTGCCCCGGATCCCCGTGGTTGATATATCAACGCATGGTTGAAGACATTACAGCTTGAGGTGCCTGACACCAACGTTACTTTATCAGGTCATTTGGTCAGTAATGCAAAGAATTGCTTTTTGAATGCCTGTTCGGTTAATTTCGTAAATACCTGTCCCTGAACTAGCTGGATATCCCACGAGAGACATTATGAAAGTGTATAAGGAAATGAATTATGACAAAATCTATTTGCCTCTGCCAAACTTATGCAAAGGTCGAGAGCTATACAGAACACTAGTCTTCATGGTACAGCCCTTCCGGGGGCGGTACACCATACCAGTCCAGCCCAAATTTATCTTCTGGGTCAGGGTCTGGCATCTGGTAATACCCGTCATATCGCCACCATTGGCGCCCTTCCCAGACATCTTCAACAGGAAGCACATTTTCAGCAGCCATCTGGTCCCTGACTTGCTCGACACCCTTCCAGACTCTCAGCACGTTCTCTCCAATGACCTTGCCCAGCTGTTCCTCTGTTGCACCGCGGTCCAGAATTGCCTGCATCAATGCAGGGTAGCACCGAACGTCTTCCAGACCGGGGATTACAGAAGCAATGCCGTCGAAATCAGAGCCGAGACCGACATAGTCCCATCCAATGCGGTTTGCGATGTAGAAAAGGTGATCCAATATCATCTCCATCTTCGCGTCCTGTCGTCGACTCGCTACGTGCTCTGGAACAAAGGTAACACATATGACGCCTCCGTTGGTTGGAATAAGATCCAAGATGTCGTCTGGCACATTTCGGGGGCAGTCAAAGACGCCTTTGACGTTACTGTGGGAAAACATGACTGGAGCCCGACTCAACCCTAGAACCTGCCTAGCGCAGTCTTCGCTGACATGACTGGCATCGACTATCATGCCCAAACGGTTCATCTCTTTGATAGCCGACTTGCCCAATTTTGACAAGCCCCCATGAACAGGCCCTATCTTGGATGTACTCGAATCCGCAAACGCATTGTTGCATACATGCGTCAACGTGCAGTATCTCACACCCAGAGTGTAGAAGGCACGAATGATACCGATGGAGTTGCCCGCCATGTGAAGACCTTCGATACCAATCGAGCAAGCAATTTTTCCCTGTTCGTACACTCTCTTGACATCATCCGCACCCTTGATGATCTCGAACACATCAGGGTAGCTCTGAACCATACGCGTAGTCATATCAATCTGCTCGATCGCATCCCGTGCCATATCAGAATATTCTGGCGTACTGAAATTTTCCGCACTCCGAAGACAGGGAACGCAAATCGACCAGAATTGAGCGCCAACTGCGCCTTCCCGCAAACGCGGGATGTCGGTCATGCCTCTTTGGAATCCAGCACGAAGGTCGAATTTAGGGTTGTTGTGTACTTGGCCATGGAAACAAGCACGTGGTTGTTGGGGAAGATCATTGTGGGTGTCGAAAAGGGGCGTTGACTGTAGTACACTTTTGACCCTTGCGTCGATTGAGAGTGATTGGTATGGGTGATCTTTCATCTTCTGTGATTATTTGTTGTCGAGCAGCAAGGTAGGTATTTGATATCGATTAACGGTCATCATAACTTAGGGAAGATGTCCAATAACCAATATAAGAATATAGTGCACCGTTAATCGGAACTGCCTGTATTGCGATAAGTTCCCCGATACGAACCCGCCCGAAGGGTGCGCTAGGGAAGTGGGAGCCCCACTTTTGGTGTTTCCCGACAGCCCTATCTTCTGAATATCACCGACGCCAACTAGAAGGTCGACCCCTGTGAGGATATCGCAACACCTTCGTATCTATCTCCAGTAAGCAGTGATAAAGAGCTCATTGAAGGCGGACTCTCTTCCGGAAAAGATGACATATAAATCTGACATTACGGCTTTGGTTCTGAGGGCATACGATCAAGTCCCTTCTTCCAAGTCACATATTCCAAGTTCTCATCATGTCGGGCTTGAAGGAGCAGCACATTGCGGCAGATATCGAGAAACATGATAGCTACTCACAAGAGGCCGGCGATGTCGCGCTCGGAGTATTCGAAGACCTTGGACAGAACGACAATGCCGTTAACGACGACAAGCTACGGTGGAAAATCGACATGAGGTTAATGCCCTTGGTGTAAGTTCCTCATTGAACAGGTCCTACCACCAAGCTTATCAATTCGTAGGTGCATAACATATATGCTTCAGTCCATCGACAAAACTACTCTCTCATATGCTGCCGTCTTCAATTTAAGAGAAGAGACGCATCTCGTCGGCACAGAATACTCATGGTTAGGATCTCTGTTCTATCTCGGCTACCTATTCTGGGAGTACCCAACCAGTCTCATGCTTCAACGATTCCCAGTGGCCAAGTTCATGTCAGCAACAGTCATTGTCTGGGGCGTGGTACTGATGTGTCACGCGAGTGCGAATGACTTTGCGGGCCTGGCAGCTGCTCGCACTTTCCTCGGGATGTTTGAAGCATCTATCAATCCTGGCACTATGGTTATCTTCTCAATGTGGTACAAGCGTAGCGAACAGCCATTCCGAATGGGCATCTGGGTTGGCAGCGCTGGACTGGGCTATGTCCTGGCTGGCATCGCAAGCTTCGGTATTGGACACCTAGGTGGCTCTCTGTCGTCTTGGCGATACATGTTTCTGATTTGGGGCGCTGTGACGACTTTATGGGGTTGGTGATCATATCCTTTGTGAATTCATCTGGCTGACATCATCTAGGTATTGTCATTCTACTAGCGCTACCCGATAATCCAGTGCAGGCAAAGTTTCTGAGCGAGGACGAGCGAAGGGGCGTCATACTTCGGATTCGCGACAACGAGACTGGTATCGAGAACAAAAAGTTCAAAAAGGCGCAGTTCGTCGAAGCGATGCTGGACTTGAAGACATGGCTGCTGTTTATCTTCGCAGTCGCTTCCAACGCACCAAATGGTGGCTTGACTACGTTCCAGGGCATCATCATCCGCGGCATGGGATTTTCTAAGCTGGAGACAACTCTGATCCAGATGCCTTCAGGTGGAGTGCAAATGGTGGTATGCTGCGGAGCCTGTTACCTCGCCTCGAGATTTCCCAATGCAAGATTGGCTGTGATGCTAGCCTGCCTGGTTCCTTTCCTTGCTGGAACTATTGGGACTTGGTTGATCCCACGCAGCATACCGTACGGCCGCTTGGCTTGCCTCTGGATATCATTCTCGTACACAGCTACCTGGACTCTATCGATGTCTGTGGCAACGGCAAACACTGCAGGTCACACCAAAAAGGTCACAACTAATGCTGTGCTACTCATCGGGTACTGCCTTGGTAACTTTATCGGACCTTTCTTCTTCATCGCCAACCAGGCTCCAAGATACAACTTAGGTGTCGGCATGATGTTTTTCTGTATCGCTGTGCAAGTCTTGTCGATATGCGGACTCTGGGTCCTTCTGGTTCGCAGAAATAACTCTCGAATTTCGGTGCAAAGCTCAGAGCAGGGGGTCATAGAAGGGTACGAAAATGGTTTCAAGGATATGACTGACCTGGAAAACCCTCATTTCCGTTATGTCTACTAAGTATATATGTCTTCGATAAACATGAGGTCTACTGGGAGCGCCCAGAGGATATCTTGGAGCGGAGCCGGTGCGAGAATATGTATGTTAAAGATGTATAAGGATACACAAGATATGTACTGGTCAAATAAATGAAGAGCAAGTTCGCCTGCAGAATCAAGATGGCAAAATTCATCGCTGGCCTTGAAAGTGGGCTGTTTGCGGAGCATATCAACCAGGGTGATCTTGGGACCAGTAGCCCTAGCATTGCAACTTATCAAACTCGTGTAAGGTTGGGTCGCTTTATCATCTGATCCAATGACGATTCCCCGGCAATTGAAGATGGATGGTATCATTGGGAGGCATTCTCAGTTCGGACTAGTGGCCATCCACTAGTACGATTTCTTCTCCAAAGAAAGAATCCACACCCCCTCGGACCTTGCTCCGCTCTTGTCACGCTTAACCGCGAGTGGGTCTAGGCTTCCTGGAGGCAGCTGTCACACACGCAATGCTGCTGAACGCGTTCAAGACCATGTAGCCAGTCGCAGGGGCTATCATACAAACTTATTATCTCCTAATAGACTGAACTACACCACCGAGGTGACAGTTCAAAGACAAGTCAGGGAAATCAACTAGATGACGTCGTTTTGACGTGGATATGAGCTATCTCGCCAGAAACCCAGTAGCAGCCTTGCCTGCAAGGAGACTTCCGTTATTCAGCTGGCGTTCAGCCAGCCATCTTTCAGAGAAGAAGTGGATTAGCTCAACCTAGCGCGTTGCGTGAGCCCACGTCAATGGAAATTAGCTGGAGAATTGAGGGTACTTAAAGTGAACCATGTGCGGGATTTTCAACGCTGAGCCTTTATATGGACGAAATATCTCTAATGCACGATCCACAGGACCTGGGTGTTGTCGACTCGATTCGAGCCCTGATTGCTCTAGGGAGGATACCGCTCGCCTTTGAAGTACCTTCATCCACCCTTTTTGGCTGTGTGCTCGCCTCGCAGATTTTCCCCTCGCCGACGAGTTCAAGCAATAGCATCTTCAGCGGCCTGAACGGATGGGTGACTCTACAGTGTATGTTGGTCACGTGGGGGACCAATGTTGCCATCAATTATGGAAACGAGTGGTTTGACTATGCTCTTGACACGCCAGCCCAGCAAGAAAGCATCAGGCGGGATGTCCATTTACGCGAGATGCTCGCTAGGAAGGCCAAAGGAGAGGACGTGAATGGAGAAGAGAATCTCGAGGAAGCTGCTCAACAGGCAAATTTCAAGATGTACGGGAACACTACGAGGATCATTCATGATGGAACATTCCCACCGTGGACAGCACTCGCCTGCTGCGCAGTCTGGCAGGCCGCACTGGTGGCTCTCATCATTTTCTCGCGTGCAGCGGACCCGGCTCTCTTTGGCGCATCGTTGGAGAAAGGAGCGAAGACGCCATTCCGCGGATTGGCGCTCCATCTCGGGATTCTATGCACGATCCTTTCACACTCATACGTCGGGCCTCCGCTGCGCCTACACTATAACGGCTTCGGCGAACTCGTCTCTGCGCTGTTTCTCTCGCCTGTCGCTATCCTCTTTGGCCTTGTCGGCCACTACACAGCTTCCACGGGCCATCCAGTCGCGTGGTCGGACCTCTTCACATCGGAATTGCCTACTTCCTCAGGCTTCACGCTGGATAAGTCGCTCTGGCTTCTCCTTGGCGCATTGTACTTCTACGAACAAGCGAGAATCTTCGTCATGCACATTCACGACATTGGTGCTGATGTTGCAGGAGGGAAGCGAACATTCGTTTCGCGAATAGGGCATCGGCGGGCGAAGGATCTCTACGTCGTGTTCAACATGCTTTCTATCATTTTATTTGGGCTGCTAGCGCGCGTAATTTCCGACGGAGGTTCTGGAGATCGTGAGAGTTTGATAGGACGGGCAAGTGGCAGAATGCTTTCGCTCACAGCACGTTCGAGTGCCGGACGGATATGGATAGGCGGCCTTGTCGTTCTGCTGAGCTGCGCTCTGCCAGTGATGTTCACAACGTATCGTGTGCTCGTAGCGGAAATCCCACAGCCACCAGCTCCCTCTACAGACCATCCTGACAGTCTGCCTGATACGAAGCTTAAACGCGGCGTGTCGGATGCTGCTGCCAAGCCAGCCCCGCCAGGTCGCCTCGGACACCCCGTGCAGGACGGCGGGGAAATTCAAGGGCCAAGTCAGAAAGCGGGACTCATCTCCATGGGTGACTGTCTCAAGCTGGTCTCGCTGCAGTTGTTGCTCACCCCAGTCGTGTTGACCATGACGGCGTTGTTGGCGGCATACGTCGGGCATCGGGCGGAGAATATGGACGTGTAGGGGCGAATGACGCCGGCAGAAGCGCGGACGAAACGGCTGGTGTTGTAGAGGTGACGTTTGTCACTGGTGTATAGGTCATTAAACTTAAAGGCGTACCAATGGATTGTCAGGACTTTCGAAGTCGTTCTTGGGTTTGCGACAGACCAATTTCCCAAATACGTTTGACATTACACCAAAGATCGCGTCGATACATCAGCTGAGACAAGTGCCAGCAACAGGAAAGCTGGAGAAACATTCAACAGAATCATTCTCGCAAACGAGACAAGTATCGTGCGGCGTTATTGATGGATTGACACATGGTGCAGTATACAGACTCACCAATGACGACAACGCCCTATAAAAGGGTGGGTGTTCGCCGCCGAAATTGGCGGAAGGATATGCATAGCCTTCAGTACGAATGAAGCAATATTGCCTTACCGTCTGCGTTTTCCATTTGAGCACCTTTGACTAGCGCCCTAGTCTGAACCCGCTCAGACAACGATACTCTGGAGTCAAGTTCCCATTATATAGCGGCTTAGCAAAACTAAGCCCATACCAAGCAATGTTGGTCGTGCCGGGATTTTAAATACTCCCTCCATTGTTTAACAGTTTAGAAGTTTTGAGATATGCTAGCCTAGAAAGAAGAAAAGATTCTCATTGCATGTCTAATCAAGACTAATCCAGGAAAGTTTGATCATCAATGAATTTCGTATAATGACAACTGTAGATACTCCAAGACCGTACTCGGAAGAAGGAAAATGCTTATGATTCATGCGCGAATGTATAACGAAGTTGCACCTTGATAACGAGAGAGTGCACTGAGTAGATACTGCCGTCAAGGTCGTGGTACTAGACAAGGTATATCAACTTCTTCTGGTTTGGCTGCGATAACAACTGCTCCACAACAGCATCGTTTGCAGTCCAGAAATATCCAATCCTTCCATAGGTTTCTCTTTCGTCCGAGTACGGGCGTAGCACAAGACCATGCACCTGGATCTTGCTTCCCATCGGATGGACTTTGGCGTTTTCAAAGGCCAGAACAGGTAAATATATCAGTTCTGCGGAAAGATTAGGAAGATTCACGTCAAAGATGGTGTTGACATGGTGAGAATTAGAAGAGTGAAGGTAGCCTTTGACAGAAAGTTTGGCGTCGAGAATCAGGTCGTTGACCTGCTCAATTGACTGGACCTTTTCCTCTGATATGAGTGGTATTAACTCCTTCCAGGTACTTCCAAACTGGTGTGGTCGTGGCGTATTGTGTGGTTCCTCCGATTCCTCGGATAGCTCTGACACTTTTAGGCGATGTGAGATTCGACCGTCCACCGAGCCCCATGACCAGCTTGGGATATTTCTAACAGGTCTATCCTTAGGAGGGTCGCAGGATACCCACAGAAGGTTGAATGCAAGCATTTCTTTCCACAACCCAGCTGAATACTGAAGGGCTGTATTTCTTTGAATGAAGTAGGCTATTCCGCTCATAGCTTTTAATTTGTCGGTCCCGCGTGTGAGCTTTCGAGCGGAATATTTCTCCACCATTTCAAACCAGCTCTGGTGAAATTCGACCTTTTCTGATAATGTGGTGCCTTTGAATCGCCACAAGAGTTCAAAGGCACCGCGCATGCCGCTTCGGGCAGACATAGCGAGAAGTTTCTCCATCTGTTTCTTTTGTTCGGTGTATTGCGGATTTTCGGACTGTTGTGTTGCACTTCGTCGGGATCGACCAGGTAGAGGTGCTGTCGCGAATCGCTCAACTGGCCGTTGAACTGCTTCGTATTCGTCTAGGGGATGGAGCGTTCCATCATAACGAACTCCGGCCCTCACCGGATATTTTGACCCAGCATAGCGTATACCATCGTGAGCAACCAACTCATTGCATTCAAAGAACACAGCCCCCTTACAGAAATGTAAAACTCGGCGGGCAAGATATCGCTCTTGGAATGTCCACGCTCTTGTGTTCAACACTGTATTTTCCGCCTTATCCGTAAAAAGTTTCAGCGATGCCTCAAATGACCTGTTATCGGAAGCTGTAACAACGATCGAACCGTGTGTAGAACCACGTAATGTGCAGTCATTGCGGAAAAGGTCTTTGGGCATAAAGCAACCCCCGTTAGAGTCTTTAGACGCCGAAGCCGAAATGACGCATATCGAGTTGGCATAAACAAGACCCATGTTTGCTGACTCTGAATCCCACTCCGCAATGTCATCTTGGACAATACATAGAGAGTCGATCCATAAATATCTGATATTCAGCTCCCGAGCAATCCTAACAGCGTGCTGGAAGTTCTTGGTCAGGCTGGATATATGGAGGTTTTCCATGTCATCCATATTGGACTTTGTGAGAGTTAGATTAACTGCTTCTCCCCAGCAATGACTGAGAGCAATGTAATCTTTGCGGTGCTCTTCCAGTAGCTGTGAACTTAGTTTCAGACTTATTGTCTCATCTTCATGACCTCCAACATTCAAGAGCCTTAGAGGCAGGTAATCTTTGGATAACTCTGGGATAAATTTGTTGTTGCATTTTTCATGCTTTTCCTTGCACTCCTGGATCCAATGGATCGCCCAGTCGAAGATGTCTGGTGTGTCTGTTTGCATAGAATGATAGCAAAAATGGGTTTTTTTCTCTGCGACATGTCAATAAGCATTTTTGGCAAGAAGAGATGATTAGCTGCCCCAGTCAGTGAATAGGGATTTCTGACACTTACTGCTGTATTCCCATATCCCGAAAGTATCCCTTTCAACGCGAACTTGGCGAGCTTTACCAATAGAAGGACCTGAAAGCTCTAAGTTGAGGTTGGCAGTCCTTGAAAGCTCGTCAAATGGCCGTCTGTCCCGTATGATAAGCTTGAGGCCGCTATGGGACTTGGTCATTTTCTTTTCCACCGGTCCACTAAATTCTTCCACCGACTTCAAAAGTAGTACGCACATGTGGCAGTTTTTGGCAGATTCTTTGAGCTCTTCTTCCGTGTAGAAGGAATGACGCTCCGTGGATCGACTGAAAAGCCAGAGAGAACCTACTAGAAGCGGGGATCGATCGATGATACTTTGGCATCTCTCACAAAGCCGACAACATTCCTTTGAAACATTGGAAGTCCGATATGACCAGGCATTAAGTACGAGAAGAAATGAGAGGTACCAGCGAACGTACAGAAATAACAGCCAAGCAAGGAGAAAAGGACCGAAAACTATGGCCCAGGCGATCAAACCTTTTTCCAACTTCAACAACAAGAGGGTAACAATGAAGAGCGTCATGAACACAGACGTAAAGCCGATTTTGAGTCCATAAGAAAGCTTGTCCCATTCTGGAAGTAAAGTCGACCAGTAAAAAAATGATCCCCAGGCTGCGAGAAGCATTGTAGAGATAGGAATGTCAACCTTCCAGTCAAAGTCGTCGGAAGCCATCTTGGACCTAGGTTTCCGCCCTGCGAACTTTTTGAGATTGGAGAACCTAGTTTTTTTTACTCTTGGAAAACTCTGCCTGAAAGCGTCTAGAAGTTTTGGTCTAATAAGCCACTCCTTTACGTTTTCTGATGCTAGTGAATCGGCCAGATCCGTTCACAACGATGCCGGAAAAGCAATGACCACGGCTGGTACGCTCAGTTATTTTCAAGTTTGGGGAGCATCTCCAGTCCCGGCAGAGATGTTGCCAGATTGCTGAGGATACGGTCGTTAGGAGATGCTTCTTCCAAGTGGAGAAAAGTAGTTTCTCTGGAGGACGAGATAACGGCAAGTCAGTACGCTGAACAGTAAGAAGTCGCTGAAAAGATTCATCTACGAAGGCTATTGCAATTTTAGTATTGACTCTGAATCCTCGTGTGACTAAAGTGGACAAGGCTGTGCACCTTAGCGCGTCTGATTCGGACAAGGCTGTGCATCTTAGCGCGTCTGAAGTGGATATGCACCTTGGTGCGACTGAGAAACGTACACGTTGGAATGCGAGCTGATAAGGCTAAGTACTGTAGAAGGCTGAGACAATTATTATTGTGGCTGGAGTTTCTGTCGTACTGTGTTCCACCGCCAAACGCCCAGACCTACGAAGTAGTAGAAATCATAGGTCGCGTAAGCAGTTAAAGAAAGTCGATGTTGTCGCAAGTACAGGTTGCTTCTGCATACAAAAGTCGGGCAGTTCCGAGTTGCAGCGCTCGCTCACTGGGCTCTACGAAGGAGCTATTTCTTGGTGACGCACCGTACCTGCCATCTATACTCTCACAACTCCCCCCGTAGGACTACAGACAAACATTTATGTCTTATCCGAAGCTTAATAAATAATCAGGATATACCTCACGTAAAACCCTCTTTCATTCGATCTTGTGGTAGAGTATTATGGAGCTCCGGGGAGGTGTATAGGGTTCCAGCACGGAGCTGGCGCGGTGCATGACTGAAAACTAGCTTACTCGTATGTTCTTCTGGTATTAGTGAACAATCTCAGATGTATCTGTCCACAATACTGGATAAAGCTCCGAAGAGTCTTTTGCGAAGAGTCGGTGGATTACAAGGGGCTCGACACTCCAGTGCCTCATAGCCCCGAAATCAGTCTGCCTCTTCTCTAAGGAAGGGAAGCATATGGGTAGCAAAGATGAATTGTTGTCGACTGTAAGTCGCATCACCAGAATACCCAAGCGAGCTGTGAGAGGATCTGATTTATCGCGCTCGAGCAAAGAGCAACGTTTAGCTTGGAATTGAGCCATACAGGGGACTTCACCTATACCAGGTAATCAAAAACTGGCGGCGTTTCTAGTGACCGCGTCTCCAGTGGCTGCGCCTCCAGTAGCTGCAACAAGAGTTATATCAACTTTGAGTAGATCCTATTCATCTGACGAATAAGCAGATTTTTTTCTGGATCATCTTTCGCAATGCACTATACAATAGTTAGTGTTGCCTGCATCAAGATTATACAGTCAATGACTTACATATCTGTCAACCCAAAGATTTCTTGATCTAAATCAAGGGTGACTTTCAAAGCGTGCTTGACCACAGCCGCAACCTCAATGTTAGTAGCATTTGAAATTCCCCATACGTAAGATAAAGCAGTGTATCGGCTCGACTCGGGTGGAATGACTAACGAAGGACTCAGAAACCTAGCTGATTCATCGGTAGGCGGCTGCATAATATCGCGCCGCATGAATCTCAAAGAGGACAGTCTGCTGTTCCATAAGTACGCTTGCCGAAGGCACATCTGCAAACGTTGTGCGATGTTGTTCGTAGCATCGTACGCCGGGCGCACATCTAGCTCCGTATTGGACATTTGAGCCAATCATGATCGGTTCACGACTCCCTCCGCGGGATGGTGGGGCTAAGATGATCTTGCCGACAACGGCAGCGTGAACCGGCAGAACGTATATCCTCTCGTGAGTACGTCCTTACAATAGTCATAATACATCGTATTCAGCAATTGAGACTCTATCAAAACGATAAGCAATCAACGCTGTTCATAACTTCAAGATGGCACCCAACTGGGACAGACTGGTTCGCTTCATTGCCACAGACGGCCGCGAACTGCGGGGTCAACCCATTCTTCCCTCCCCGGATTTCGATGTCGGCACAACGACCGAAGCCACGAAACTTAAGGCCAAAGTCATCAAGGTAGCGAATGGTGATATTTTCGATGCAGCCACGCAGGTAACGGACGAGGAGGTCGTCATCAAGAAGCTTCTCGGCCCCGTGACCGTTGATGAAGTACCCATCATCCGCTGCATCGGGCTGAACTTCATTAAGCACAGTGAGTATTGATCACGAAAACCAAAGATGAACATTGCCCGGTTTTAACCAACCCATGCAGTCCAAGAAGGCGGACGCACCCTCCCACCCCATCCCAGCACATTCATTAAAGCCAACACCTGCCTGCAAGACCACGAGGGCCCAATTGTTATTCCCAAGATTGCGCAGGACAACCAAGCCGACTATGAAGGTGAGCTGTGCTTTATCATCGGCAAGGACTGTAAGGATGCATCTGAGGCTGACGCCTTCGACTACATCGGCGGCTACCTCTCTGGCAACGACGTCTCCAGCCGCAAGTGGCAGCGAGACCCCGCGCTTGCAGGTACCGTCCCGCAGTGGAACTTCAGCAAGGGTTTTGACACGTATGCGCCTCTGGGGCCGCAGATCGTGAGCACCAAGGTTATCCCAGATCCTAGTAAGCTCACACTGCAGACGAGGGTGAACGGCGATTTGAGGCAGAACTCTGGAATCGATGACTTGTGCTTCAAGATCCCGCAGTTGGTGGCATTTTGTAGCCAGGGGACGACTCTGAAGAAGGGCACTGTGGTCATGACAGGGACATGTGCGGGGGTTGGGTATGCGATGAAGGAGCCGCAGTTCTTGAAGCCGGGTGATGTGGTCGAGGTCAGTATCACACCACAGATTGGAACGTTGAGGAATACAGTTGAGTTTGCGTAAGGAAGTTTGTTCTTTAGAACAGAGAAGACTGCGGTTTGGGATGGCGTGGATGCTTGCGGCTGCAAAAGTGCATCCTACAAGTGCGCATTGGATACACGCGTTGTGATGAGGGCTTTTGCGGTACTGCAAGCGCCAAGTAGAAAATAACTTCGTCTTGAAGGCGTGTCACCAATAGAAGACTCTCGTTTTTCGCATATTCTTAATTAACCTGCTATCCCTGGATAGGCTTTCGCATGGCTCTTTTTCCCTAGACCTGCGTCGCGACGGACATTGCAGCCTGAAATGCATCTGATTTGGTGTGTATGTGTAACTAAGCTTCTTTGAAAGCAAATGTAGGCAAATCTTTCGATGATTTAAGCTTTGCCTGGGCGTTGCACATACTTTCGGAGCTGGATTGTCTGGGAACCATTGTTTATATCCTTATTCAAACGTGTGAGGACTTTGCCGAGTCTTTGAGCTGCGGAACGACTTGCTTGAACCGACTTATGCTTCCCAGCCTGGCTTCCGGATTGGGATAGCCTAGCAGGTACCGAGATCGATTTTGTTAGGCCACCTGCACCCCTTACTTTTTCGGCAACCACGAGGGCGCCAATCTCATTGGGGTTAGCACTCGAGACGTGCTAACCCCAAATAGATCAACAGCTCGTACTGAAAAGATGTGGATATTACAGAGCTGTTGTGGCTGACTGAAAGCAACAAATCCGTTTCCACCCCTATCTTGGACATCCTCTGGAATCTGGAGAAGACGAAGAACTAACTTCAAATGGTACTCGGAAATGCCTGTCTCATTCTGCGTTAAGTAGAGCAGAACTTCATGGTCAAAAATGAACTTTTGGGAACAGCGCGTATGTACCTTGGAGAGCTTCCATGTGACAGAAGTAATCGCGTCAACCTTCTAACCAATGTCACCGACGCGCTGGCATAGCTATCAGAAGTCCTGGGAATATTGAACGCTCGTCTTGATTCAGCCTTGTTCGTGCTTTGTGGTTCTAATGCAGTACTCATGGCCATCGCCATAAGGTGCTGAGACTTCATTGGCCTCGTGGCTTGCGCTAGCCGCCTCCAGGCGCTCGAAGGCTCTACCCGCTCGCCCCTGTGCAAGGTACCTGCGCACGCGGTCCATCTATGTATGTAGCCTTCTAATTGCTAGTCACAGCACTAAAGCGTCAATTGGTGTTGTCTCGTGGTGTGGTGCAAGAGCACAGATCAATTGGAAGTCAGGCGATTGACTGGCGTACTTGATTCGGGTATCCAGACCAGAAAGGATGGTAGCAAACGGCTCTATATAAGCGGCTATGTTCCCATTGGCAATTCTCTACCGCAATCGCTGTCATCCGCTCTTTTAACTTGTAATTCGCTAATTCAATCGCCATGAGACTTCAATCTACGGTAGCCCTATGGGCAGGTCTAACTGGCGTGGCTGTCGCCAATAGCTGTCAAGCGCCTCCTCCGCCCAGCGTCTGTCAAGCCGGTCAGTTGTCACCTCGAAAACATCGAAATGTCACTGCAGGGCTTACTGACATATTCCACAGACAAGTGCTTCCCCGTTGTCAAGCTGAACCCGGCTCTCGCCGAGGCTGCAACTACGGTCTGCCAAAGCCTACTTCACTTTACTCCCCCTGCCACTTTGACGGAAACCATCACCACAGCTGTGACCACCACGATCACACCAGACGCCTCAATCAGCACCGTCACTGCGACTTCGTCAGTCACTCTCACCTCAGGGACTGTTTGTTCAACAACGGTATCAGTGGCACCTTTGACAACTTCCTACGCCTTCGTCCAGCAGCATGTCGTCAAGAAACGGCAAGAGGAGTAAGTAAATATAATGAGGCAATTAATAATATGTGCTGAACCTATCGAAGCGCTTTTGCCGCCATGGCATCTGGGTGCAGCGAGCAGGGAGAGGCTCTGACTGCCAAAATCAGCAAGGCTTGTTCTTGCTTAGTGACTCAAATTCCGCCGGCGACCGCAACTGCTACAGCGACTGTCACCATGACGACTGTGTTGGGTGCTCCTGTAAGTCATTTAGACCACAGTGAGCCAGTACACTGACATACCGAAAGCCAGCGGTCATCACCACGGTTACAAGTACGGTCACAACGACCGAGCAGCCATGTACAAGCACTTCCACTAGCACGATCGGAGGCGGAGCTACTTTGACCTGCGGAACCCCCGTTTCTACTTACACATCTGGCTCTATCTCATGCACTGCTGCTGCTGCACCTCAACAGACCAATGCTCGGTTCCGTATCGAGGGCAACGACGCTGAGGGCACGATCTTCGAAGGCTGCATGAGTTCCGGTCCGCGCAGCGTCACCACGCCCTCCGGAGGCACACATCTCTGTGATGGCACCAACAACAACGCAAACCCAGTCCCGGGTGCTACCTTGACAACCCAGATCGATGAGGCAGGAAAGGAGTTTGGCTTCGATTATGATGGCACATGGTCCAACCAGTTCCAGGACTATTTCATTCAGAGAATCGGTCAAAGTTCTCAGACGGGCAGTCAGTTTTGGGGCGTCCTGCTCGACAGACAATACACTCCCACAGGAGGCTGCCAAATGGAATTCTCTCCAAATCAAGAGGGACTTTGGGCATTCGACGCGTTCAACAAGAACTATTTCTTGAAGGTAGGTAGCTCAGCCATTGATGACCTCTGATGCTTACAAGAGAATAGGTCTCCCCTGACTATGCTGCGGTGGCGCCTGGAACTTCAGTAACGGTGACTATTACCGACAAAGACGGAAACGGTAATTCCGATACTCCTATCGCAGGGGCTTCATTGTCCGGTCTTGCTATTTCGGATGCCAACGGCAAGGTCACATTCCAGGCTCCGACTGAGCCTGGCTGCTATGTGTACAAGGCCACTCGTTCGGATAGTATTCGTTCCAACGCCTTCTACCTGTCTGTCTTTTAAGCTAAAGAGACCTGGAAACTCTTCGGGAGAGTCTCTATCAAGTTGCACTACTTGTGGGCCCTAGCCGATTTATTGCAAATACTGGAAACAAGGTCTACCATGTCAACTTTTCAACTTTCTGTTGTCTGGCGAATATGTTTCGTTCCTCACAGGACTCTTGCATCACCGACGATGACATTCTCCTATATAATAATATTCTTGTGTATGTATTGCAGGCAGAATCGCGAGTAAATCCTCTGGACAATCAGACTCCTGTTTATAGCTACGTTCAGGTGCTTACAGACGTTGTCCTAGAAGACACCGAGACAAATGACAATCAACAAAACCAATACTATCTGATTCTCTACACCATAAGTTTTCCAATTTCCTCACTTTTCCAGCATTTCCAAAGAGTTTCAACTAGATAAATCTGCCGCTACGAAGATTTTAACGACTGAAGTACAGGCGTTCCCGGGTGTACCTATCTTGTCTGTCAAGTGCATGAATTCGACCTGAAAAAGAGCTGCCACCATTCCTGCGAAGTCACAGCGACGGCACCGGCGCCAAAAAGCTCCCGGATGAGCGAGATTACGAACGGATAGCTGTGCGTGCGGTGCTGAGCCGGGCATATGATTTTCGCGTGTTGTTGTTGCACTGCTGATGAGGTGCTGTAGGATACTATAAGATTGATCATATTCGGATCTTTTACACAAAGCCCGAGATCTTGTTGGGAGTGAATCGTGATCTTCGAAATCTCACTCAATTAGAAGTAACACAGCACAGTTCCGATATGTCACGTCCCATGCAAATTTCAGGTGTTGTAGAAAGCCTGACTGATTATAAATCGACCGAATTTTCTGCAGAATTGTTGGTTGGGCGAATCATTTATGCGTTAAGACGAGCACAAACGCGCTCTTGCAGCAAAGGACACCTCATCGTGCAGGCGCGTGTGTTGGTAAAGTCAGCTGAAGCCCAGAGCTAGCAGGGGGCGGAAAGCGGTTACGCCCGCCACCCCACTCGCGACCTGAGTTGGCAGATGCCGATCATCTTATCATAAGGTGTATGAACAATGCAAAGTTCTACTTTTGTTGCTCGATAAGCTGACTGAGTTGAGACACAACATTGCCTTCGTAGATCGATGCTGCTTTACTGTTTGAAGGAGAGTTAGCTCACCTCCGGCGAGCAATAAAAGTTTCAATGTTTAAATAGCCTTACTAGGACTAGCGTGTCTCCATCATAGCAGAGCTCCTATATCGAGTAAGAGTCATCACTTGGAGCGGCTCAGGCTCTTACCACTGTGCTGGCCACGCGATCTCTACGAAGCGATGAGCCTATGAAGCCAGCCGACTCAGAACCGGCGATCCAGTAGGGATTACCTTGACGGGGTTCGGATGTTCGGATCTGACGCCTGAGCTCTGCAGATTGATTCTGCGCTAACAGCTGCATGTGCACCGAACGGGCTCATGTTTAGGAAGGCAACACGAGCCTCCATACGGGCTCCTAAAAAGACCGCGAGGGAGCTGGGCCAATAAGGCGTCTGCCAGGTATAAATTCCTGATGCTCGAGCTCCCTTGTCATTTCCTTATTATCAAATCGCCGCTATCTTTTTCCATTCGAGCTGTGGCCCACCCTCGAAGCAAATGAGAGCACTCGTATCTGATATGACGTTGAGGCATCATAATACCTCACAGATTTCTGCTGGAAACACCCTGTGCAACATTTGCACGAACGTCAAAATTCCCGCACAGCAGTCGATTCAGAGAGAGCACACATGGTTGTTGATGCATGTTGATTCCTTGGCCAGAGTATTTCAGAACGACGACTGCGATCTCTGTGCTATTGTCAGGACGTTGTGGCACTATGAGCAGGCGAGTCGGACCTGGTCAGGAAGACCCATCGAGCTCAGCGGAGTAGAGCTGGGGTTTCATTTCAAATGTAACCCACATAACAACAGAGTCAAGAATGTCTGGGGGGAATATGAGATAATTATTTCTTTCAGGTCCAAGGAAAGTGAAGATTGGTGGAGCTTCATCAAGAATCCGAGAAGGGCCAAGTATCTGCCGTCGTTTAGGCTGGCGGGTCTGCCTTTGGCCTCTCGCCACGCTCCAGCATTTGTCTTGACTCCCACTTGCGACCTTGATCGGATGAAGACATACTTCGAGCACTGCCGAGCTCATCATGAACAGTCTTGCGAACATCCCAGGAACACAACGATGAAGGACGGACTTCATAGACCCGAGTTCTTCCGAGTGATCAACGTTCCGAATCGTCAAGTTGTCACGGCTCCCAAAGATTGTGAATATGCAACACTATCTTATGTATGGGATCGTGAGTGCAGGGATAGGTTTCTCAAATTGACTGAAGCGTCTTCGAAGCAGTTGTTTGGAGCAGGAGGACTCGAACTCTCTCATCTGCCTCAAAGTGTCGTCGACGCGATTCACGTCTGTGAGAAGATGGGACTTGTTTTCCTCTGGGTGGACTCTCTTTGCATCGTACAGGATGACAAAAGTGATCTCAGAACACAAATTGGTCAGATGGATCAAATCTACAGCCTGTGTACAGTGACTTTTGTCAATGCAAGCGACGGCAAACCGAGCGATGGGATGCAGTGCCTGAGATCTCGTGTACCTAAGCAGCTAACCTGTCAGATTGAAGGTGTCTGGTGTTGCCTGGCTGAACCAGATTTGAAAGATGTTCTTGACAGATCACCATGGTATTCACAGGGCTGGACGTATCAAGAGTATGACGATCCTGTTAAGTGCTTCTCACGATTCTGAACACGCGCCCGGCTGTTAGATGTTGCTAACCCTATATTTCAAGGTTCCTCTTATCAAAACGTATGCTTATCTTTACGTCCTCTCAAGCCTACTTTGTCTGCGCTGTGGAGACCTGTGCCGAGGATACAGAAGAACAACAACTCCTCGAAATGCCTGCACCAATCCTGAGAAACAGACACAGCCTTTCGGCGTGGCGCATGCCACTTGCGAACTCAGATCCAGCCCCAACGTGCTGGCGATTGTACAGGGACATATTGAGAGAATATACGGAAAGAAGCTTGACATATGACAGCGACATCTTGAATGCAGTATCAGGATGTCTTCGTGCTCTAGGACGTTTCACCGGCGACACCTTCATCATGGGGCTACCCAGGAACCTTTTCCCAGTATGTCTTTTGTGGCATCCAACCGCGTTAGCCCACCGTAGAGATGATTGGCCTAGTTGGTCTTGGACTGGTTGGAAAGGCCCAGTCTGGATACCGCTCAATGTATATAGCCCGACACTGTACCAACCCATCAAGACTGCACTGCAGAACTTGGCCTTCGTTGGGAACGATGGGACGGAATTATCGATCAATCAAGCGCCGTCCAAAGGAGAGCTCGAACTCTGGATGGAAAACTACAATCCTGATTCCAATTACATCACCCGTCATATCTCGGATTCGGATATTTCCACCAGTGGCAGGCTTCGCTTTCGCACACAGGCGGTATCTCTCACTCTTGAGCCTGAAGCAATCAACGATACCGAGCCCAGTGCAGCGACTTCATTGAAGCAGTACCGGCTGCACGCAGCGTCCTCCTGGGTTGGAAGTGTCGTTTTGACATCGAGCCTAGCAGCATTGTATCTGAGCAGCAAAACAACTTTGGAATGTCTGATGTTAACATCATTTGCATCCAATAGTTGGGACATCAGGTATTTTCTGGAAGGCCTGCCGGTGTCTAAGTGGGAAGAGAACAAGTGGGAAGAGAACAAGCCTTTCCTGTTCGATCCGAAATTCTACGTGGCATGGTCAGAGCACAGAGGTCCCTCTCCTTACAGTCCGTCAATTGGAATGAACCATGTCATGCTGGTCAAGCGGGAGGGAAAATGCGTTGAGCGGGTAGCAATCGGGATCATCGCAGATTGTGAACTCGATTGGCACGAAGAAGAGTTTCTTTTACAATGAGCCTTCTTACCTAGAAGGCAGTTTCCAAAGCTTGTAAATGACAAGACTACATGCGTGTTTGCTGAATTCATTGATCAACAGCCAACCTTGAAAAGCCACTCTTCGTCACTATTCAGGAAATGACATGGGATTCTTCGATACTGATATTCTTGGGAATTGGTTTTATCCAATATTTACACAGGGACGATCATATTAGTTCAACCATCCTATTGGCCCCCAATCTGGCTTCTAGCAAGTCAAATCGAAGTACGGCGTACCGTTCTCCAACGGGGTAACCGCAAAGCTCAAATCCGTCTGCGCGGTATTCGCATCCTTGAGCGTATACCAGAAAGTGTTCCTCTTGCCAAACAGACTGCACCCAACCTCCTTCCAGTAGCGCTGCGAGTTCTCGGTACTGGCAACCGCGTCCCTTGAATTGGGACCCACGCGAGGCCAGCCAGTCTCGGTGACCCAGACCTCCTTGCCGGAAGCCACGCTCTCAGTTTGCGCAACGGCGGAGCGGAAGTTCTCGGCTGCTAGATCGATTGAGTTGGGCTTTGTGCTTTCGAAGTACTGGTCAAGATTAGCGTCATGTCCTTACAATTGTTAGACATTCAGGAATGAAAAGAAACTTACAGGGAACGAGTTGTGACCGAGCCAGTTCACACTGTTTGCAACTCCCCTGTTCTCAGGCAACACCCACGCAGTCCAAGTATCAACGTGACCAATGGGCTTGCTCTCAAGTGCAGTGCCACGAATCCAATCGCGCATCCAGCCAATGTAGCCCTCGATCTCAGCACCAGTCGCTCCTACACCCGCATTGCTGGCCACACCCTGAGGCGAACTGCGGTAAAGATCCTCAGACCCGACACTGATTCCCACAATACGGTCCGTAAATGCGGGGCCCAGATCACGTGCCGCAGCCAGGAGAGCGTTGAGTTCATTCTCGTATGCCGCGCGGCCGGCGGAGGCCCACAGACCGACGAGGATCTTGGTATCAGTGTCGATGGCAGCGCGGAAGGCCTCGATGGGAGACGCAGCAGTGCCGCACTGGATTGAGGTGTAGAGGCGGGCGGAGGTGAAGCCTGATGTTCCCGGGAGGTTCTTGGCGTCGTTGAAATAGCGCACAAAGTCACTGTAGCCTCGGCACGAGCCGTCGTTGTTGGTTGCGCCGTAGTTGAAGCCTTGGACTTGGGCGGTGGCTGCTGTGGCAAGGGCCAGGAGGGGAGCGAGTGTTGCTGTTGTCTTCATGATGCTGATGTAGGAAAAGGAGAACTACAATTAAGGATTATACAAGAATAGAGATGAAACAGAGAAGAAGTGAGGAAACAGCGTCCATTTGTATAGGATCATCTTCTGAGGATGATCGTCTTACGCCCCTGGTGCTTGCATTGTTGGCTCAAATCATTCTCGCCAAGTACGACATGACGTTGAAAAGGCTCGTGTCTGACGTGTTTACGGGCAGCGCGCTCCATCCGACGAACGCCATGCAGCTGAACCGCCTTGGCGCCATTACCCCAAGCCAACCCCAAGAAATCTTGACGGGTCCGCCATATGCAGGGCCACATGTTTTAGCCCAGAGTAGCCTAGCGTGTGTATATTTAGATCGGGGATAGTGGTGCAACGTCAGACTGTACCTCGTGCGCGCTTGGAACGTGGAGTGAGGACTACTGGAAATGACTTTTGTCGCGTTGTACCAATGTTTGTTTTCCTCGTGGCAATCTCATGTCCATGTGCTACGACTCACCCTTTGCGATCCAGGAAGCCAAGTACGACTACCACCTTGAACCCAGCCCGGTGGTGGGCCTCGAAGTGGTTCAGGATTTGGAGGCAATGGTCTAGGCGACACAGGAATTAGTTGCAGCAATCCTGCATCGTTGAACATCCATTTGCTCATGTCCAGCAGATCTGCAGGACTCTTAGCATGTGAACCATCGATCTGGCGCGATTCATCTCGAGATTGGAGGTCTGCGCCCCTTTCCAAGAGCGCATTGAGGAGGTCTGGTTTCCATCTTGGCTTTTCGTGGTCACGCAAGAGACCGTGCAGAGCTGTTGCTCCATTGCAATCTCTCACAGTGGGGTCGAGACCGCGGTCGACAATATATCTGAGCATAGCGACTGGCAGTGCACAGTCGAGCCATGTCGATGTGTGTAAAGAGCAGTGGAGATGCAGTATGGTGTCTCCCTTTACGGTTGCATTCATGTCAGCGCCATGCTCAGAGAGGTAGCGTAACAGCTCGAAATCGTGATGCCGGACAGCCTTGTGTAAGAGAAGGTCGCCATCTTCAGCCTTTGCGTTTACATTCGCGCCGAAAGAGATCAGGAAGTCTGGCAACCGAAATCGCGAAGATGGGGCCGGAAGGTTGCTGTTGGCATTCCGATCGACAACTCGATCTATGAGTGGCATCCAAGACTCATCTTTTGTGATGGCTCTCACATCCGCGCCGTGTGCAATCAGGTCTCTTGCCACAGCCAGGCGATTTTCTGCACATGCAGCGTAAAGAGGGGTGTGCCCTTGCTTGTTCTTAGAGTTGATGTCTGCACCATGCTTGAGTAACAGCCTTGTGAAAGAGATATGTGATACGTTATGCAACGGCGTGTTAAGGTCCTCGTCGGTGGTTGATGCGCTCGCTCCATTTGCAAGGAAATCCTCCAGGATAGACAGGTCATCCTCAGCCACGCGCACAACGGAGAGGATCAATGGAGGTGCTTCATTCTCATCCTCTTCCGCATACCACGTGTCAAATCCGCGTCTGTCGTGAACATTCAGTCCATTGTCCAGAAGGGGGCGAATGACCCTAACCTCAGTTGGGTGAAGGCAAGCCCAGAAGGCTCGACTGTCGACCTCGGCACCAGCTGCTATGAGCAATTCTAGCATGGGACGGGTCCGTTGGTTGTGTCTCGTATAGACAGCTATACAACCTTCATTCTCGTCCCAATGGGCGAGCATGGCACGCATCGCCCAAGTCAAAGCCTTTCGATCAGCTTCTACTTCAGCGTCTGGAAATCCTGGGATTGTATTCAGGAGAATTTCCAGCGCTCCTTGACAGAACAACGGTGCAGCGCGCATGATGGCATTTCTCATAGCAGCAATGATCTGACTCTTCTCCCGGGATCCATCTTGCCATCTTTGCAGGATCGCTCGGATGCAGGAAATATGGTTGCCTGCAATAGCTTCGCTAAACGCTTCGTCGGAAATTTCGATGCCGTGGTCGGCGAGCACCATTAGAGATGCTTCGGAGCCATAGTAAGCTGCAGCCTCAATGGCAGTGCAGTTGAAGTCATAGCACGTGTATGCAGATGGCTGAGGCTTGCGAGTATCTGCACCCGCATTTAGCAGCACCTGTACAGCTTCGGCTTGGTCGGAACGTATAGCAAGATATAGCGGCGAACTGCCACTTTGTAATAACTTTCTATCGATGTCGTCGATTCCCTCAAGGGCCATTACGAGCTGCGCAACATGTCCAAAGTAGGCTGCTCGATGAAGTACAGGGTCGTTGTCGGTGACGGGCACGGACTCGGCCTCGGGCCAGGTGTGGGTCGCATCGTGAGCGACATGATTCCATGTAGTGAGGTCTTCAGTCATTGCTGGAAGGAGTTGGAAGTAGTTGAAATGAAGGATGACTTGCAAAGCCTGTGTCGATGCACAGCAGAAGGTCTGAACTCAATTATTATAGTAGATAACCCGAAACTCGTTCTGCTCTATAAGGGCGTCAAAGGGCTGAGCCAGACAGAGGGCGGCGATGCGCAGTGCTTGACGGTTCCTTCCTCGATCGACCGTGCGGGAGTGCACCTTCCAACACCCCCATCTGCTCATTACGTCGGTCTCTTCTCCCACATATTGACACATCCCTCAAGACCTCTGTGTCGTCCACCACACCTCAAAGGTGCTATATATTTTTGGACACCTTCTGAATGCCTCCTACGCCTATCCGTCCCACCAAGCCGACCAGAGAGAGTCTTCAAAGGGGCGTGAAATGTTCGTTACGTCGTAAGCCAATGGCGCGCTCAGTCCCTCATGAACATCTTGTAGCTCGCACTGTCGGTCACCTCCTTGTAAGGATAACCGATATCCCTCAAGAACTCAGTCAACTTAGCACTCTCCTCCTGCGGACACTGGATGCCCGCCAGGATCTTGGCAACATCGCCACCGTAGTTCCTGTAGTGGAAAAGACTGATGTTCATGCCCGGCTGCAGGGTGTTCAAGAACTTGAACAGCGCACCGCCGCGCTCAGGGAACTCGAACATGAACATGTGCTCGTCGGCCGCGGAGCTGCGACCTCCCACGAGGTAGCGAATGTGCGACTTGGCCAGCTCGTCCTGCGACAGGTCTGTTGCTGTCATGCCTTCAGCGCCAAGGCGGGCGATGAGGTCTGGCAGATCACGCGAGCGTGTTGCCGCCTTGAGCTCAACACCGAGGAGAATGTTGGCTTCCTGCGGCCCGGAGTAGCGGTAGCTGAACTCGGTGATGCCCATGGGGTGGATGGTGGAGATGAGCTTGGCGAAGGCGCCGGGCTTCTCCGGGATAATGACGGACAGAAGAGCTTCTTTGTTTTCACCGAGGGCAGCACGCTCGGCAACAAAGCGCAGGCGGTCAAAGTTCATGTTGGCGCCACTTGCGACGGCGACCAGGCCTCGCTCGCGGTCGGGCGAGGGGTTGCGGCTCACCCACTTCTTCAGGCCGGCAAGAGCCAGGGCACCGGCAGGCTCGACGATGGATCGAGTGTCCTCGAACATGTCCTTGATGGCGGCGCAGGTCTCGTCTGTTGTGACTTGGACAACCTCGTCGACTACCTCCTGGCAAATGCGGAACGTTTCCTCGCCAACAGTCTTTACTGCAGCTCCGTCTGCGAACAGCCCAACCTCCTTCAGCAACACACGTCTTCCAGCCTTCAGCGACTCGACCATGGCATTGGCATCGTACTGCTCGACGCCAATGATCTTGACGTGTGGCGCTATACGCTTGATATAGACGCCAATGCCTGCAATCAGACCGCCGCCACCGACGCAGCAGAAGATGGCGTGCAGGTTCTGGAGGTTGGTCTGGCGCAGCAACTCCAATCCGACCGTGCCCTGGCCTGCAATGACATATGGGTCGTCGAACGGCGGGATGGAGATAAGGCCGTGCAATTGCTCGAGGCGCGTGGCCTCGGCTTTGGCAGCGTCGAAGTCGGCGCCGTGGAGAATGACGGAGCCGCCGAGGCGCGAAACGTTCTTATGTTTGATGTCTGGAGTGCCTGAGGGCATGACGATGGTCGCGGGTATCTTGAGGTGACGCGCTGAGTAGGCCACGCCCTGGGCGTGGTTGCCGGCGCTGCATGCCACGACGCCGCGCCAGCGCTCCTTGGGCTCGAGATGAGCCATCTTGTTGTAGGCGCCGCGCAGCTTGAAGCTGAACACCGGCTGCAGGTCCTCGCGCTTGAGCAGCACATTGCACTCAAGTCGATTGCTGAGGTTGGTCGCGAGCGTGAGCGGCGTCTCTTTCACGACATCGTAGACGCGCGACGTCAGGATAAGGCGCAGGTACTGCCAGGGCTATCAGCAAGCGAGCTCAGCAGCAGAGCCAGTAGGCGCATCAACGCACGTCTGGGTAGCCATTTGGCAGTAGAAACGACTCGGGCACCCCGCTGCTCTTATCCTTGGGCGACTCGCTGGGCGGGCTGGGGTTCGCTGTGTATTCGGTGAGCGCCAGCCCCGTTTGCTTGGGGGTTCGCGGCGATGTGAGCCCATTGGGCATGCTGTCCGGCGTTGTCGGCCGCGAGTAATCTTCAATGGCTGCCATTGTGTGTGTTGTTGTTTTGGAAAGCTCGCCGTGGGAATTTTTGGACGTCACATCATTGATGAGTCGGCGCCCGGACATCGGAGGTGGAGCCCCACATTCGCTGTCATTTGCGGGGAGGATTGCGCCCTATCGGAGCGCCGCAGTTGGAGTCTTTATCACAAAGGCGCATCGTAGACTCTTCTTGTTTGGCTTATAGTTGATTTTGGACCTCGGAGTGATTGCTTGATTTCTGAAGTACTGCTATGGTACTAAGACAGAAGATACTAGATCAAAAATCCATTGAATGCAAATACTACCATATATATCTAAATTCGCTGTTGCTCACCGGCACAATCAAAAGTTGGTTTACAGATGTGTAATCTCGTGCCCAAAACGATCAGTACACGGACAAAGGTTGGTTTTCTTGAGTACATTCTGAAAGAAGTCGGACTACTCCATGATATCCAACAGCTGAAGCATCGAGCAGTTGATGACTAGCTGAAAGGAATGCAGACCAGCTTCGTTTATCAATTGTGACACCTACTCTGCCAAAAACCCAAGCACCAGCTCATTAAACCTCTCCGGCTTCTCCCAATAACACCAATGCCCTCCCCACTCCACCACCTCCCCCCTCGCCAACCCCTTCCCCTCCCCGCCATTAACCAACTCCACAACCTTCATCGGCCCCGCCGCCGGGAAACATCCACTCCGCGTACTCGCCACCACCAGCGTCTTCGTCGTGCTCCCACTCCCCGGCCCAAAGTTCTGCGCAATCGCGTCGCGCCAGTCCAGCGCCGTGTGGTCAGCCATGAGCTTCCCGTACCACCGGCCATCCCCCTTCATTGCCTCTCCCAGGAAGAACTTCTCATCTTCTTCCCACTCCGAAGATCCTAGGGTGGGTTCGCCGGGGTGGTGCTCGTAGCGGTAGCCCAGGCACGCGGCGATGGTGCCGCGATGTGCGGTTGCTGGGTCCACGGCGAGGGTTTCTTGCAGGCCCGAGAGGGCGGCCGGGTTGTTCATCCCGCGGTTTCCGTATGAGGAATCCCAGTCTGGGAGGTAGTTTTGAAGGGGTGCTTGGTCGACGTAGATCACGTGCGAGAAGGTGGTGGGGGTGAAGAGGGAGCTATAGGACCTGTACTATGTTACTTATCGTTCTGATCACTTTTAGGCTGCGTTAGTATACCATATGATTGCGGCGCCTAGACTCGTCCCGATCGCTGAGACTTTGCCCTCGGGGAGTTGCAGGTGCTCGATGAGATTTCGCAAGTCCAGCGCAAGGCGGGCGACATGGTAGCCCGCCCGCGGTTTCTCAGATGCACCATGTCCGCGTAAATCGGGCACGATGACATGGTACTTTTCAGAGAGCGCTGGGGTGTTGCGTTTGAAGACTTGGCCTGAGCCTGTGAAGCCGTGCAGCTGGCGTGGCGGTAAGTGCTTGTCCGGATGGTAGTGGGGTCATGGGTGTTTACTATAATCAAATGAGGGTTGCTGCTGCTACCGTGCATCTCGTAGTATAGGGACACGCCATCATTTGCTTTGAAGGTTGGCATCTTGAGATTCGGTGGTTACTTTACGGGGGGGGGGGGGATGTATAGCGGAGACTGACCCTCAGACAAGAATCTAGCTAGAAGAGGCTTAGTTCGAACTGTGGTATCGCCCCTCCGAGCCAGGGAGTCTCTCGAGATGTGCCACTTTATGAGACCCGGCGAACGGAATCATAGACTAAAACATAGCTTTTGTAATGTTGAGCGTGTGTCAAGATCCTTCTCATTTATATGAGTGCAGGTGAAACTTGGAGGGTACGCTTTTGCATTCAACGTGGAATTGAAATGCACCAATATCTACGGTACAATTCCTTGGGGTCATCCAGATTGCTCAGAGTCTTCTGGTTACATATCCGTCTTCTCCTTCGATTCCCCATCTCTCACAGATCTTAACCCCTTGGGATTGGTAGTCGTTGGTTTTACCTCAAAGTAG
Source organism: Epicoccum sorghinum (assembly GCA_020272525.1). Taxonomy (NCBI): domain Eukaryota; kingdom Fungi; phylum Ascomycota; class Dothideomycetes; order Pleosporales; family Didymellaceae; genus Epicoccum; species Epicoccum sorghinum. Next base: position 1,801,765 of record VXJJ01000021.1, read on the forward strand.
ACTGCATGGCTTGGTGCGTCGGGCAGCTCCAATGCTGCTCTCGTCCAAGGCATTGGCTGCCGTACTAGAAAATTTCTATCGATGATGTGATTGATTTCTTCTTCCGATATTTCCGACCTTAGATTCTGGTGTATTGCTGAGGCTAAATCCTCAGCATGTTTCTTGAGACGCTCCAGATTTTCTCCCCGGTCGGCAGATTGGCATAAGTATGAAAAGACATTCTTCCACAGTTTCAAAACCGTTATGGTATAGTCAACCGGTATACTCCGAGCCGCTTCTTCTTCCACCAGCCCCAGTAGCGCGTAAATTTTATCGTGAGCGCGTATAGCTTTGCGCTTGCCACACCATTTGAGTACCCCGTATAGGGAGCGTTCCTCTCGTACCGACATCAGTAACTCGTCCAGACCTTGAGCCGCTGAGCGTCGCTTACAAAGCACAGTAAGCTTATCCCAGTAGCGCATATCGTTGAGCATGTCCTGGAAGACAAAGAGGTCCAAGTTGTACACGCCACAGTGTATCGTCGCTGATTCAGCAAGCGCAATCTCCTGGACGATCCACATGCGATCCCAGTATTGGTCTTCATGAAATTCACACATTCCTTGAGCTTGGCCGTCTGTCCAGGTTTCATCAATAATTCTCTCCCAGTTTGTGTCATATTTGAATCTCTCTATCAAGAGCATGGCTTCCTGCCTGATGCTTCCGTCTTTTGCCTCACCAAGCCATATCGAGACCGATCTTGCCTGGGAATATATGGTCCGCATAAGCTGAACTTGATGGTTGCGTTCACGAACATCGGACTGATTGATGCATAGTGCATCGATCCAATACGTCCCAAACATTTCATTCAGCCGCATTTGATTCAGGAATGTCCAGAGACTGTGACCAACCTGAAATGCAGTCCCGTTTAATCCAATCGTGTCTTTGGGACTTTCGTGATCCCACATGTACGAAAGTGCAATGTACGCTGGACACTCTGGTTGCAGAGTATGGGTTGATATTGTCTCCTTACGTTCATTCTCGACCGTTGACCAGAGGTACCACATATCCGGAAACGATGGAGGATTCTGTGGCAGTGGATGGGTTGTCAAGCAGCATTTGATGAGATCAGCAGGGGCGCAAGGCTGAAGCTCGACGAGACGAAAGCTTTGCCCGCCTAAGTCCAAAGGTGCTTGGGCGTATGGATCTTCTGTCGTCGACGGCGTCATGTTCGATACACGATGTAGCTCTATGTTGCAACCAATTGTCGAACGGTCTTTTCGATGATGTTTCGTAGTGATTTTGTCGATGAGGCTGTGTTTCGTGGGTGCCTGAAGCTAAACAAGAGAAGTTTTGTCACGTGAGTAAAGTCTTGCATTGGGCACCCATGTATGGAACACTTCCGTCGAAAAGAAGTTGCGATATACGAGTTTCAGTGAGAGAGCGAGCCACGCAGCTCAAGAAAGGGGTATCATTTGAATCGTCAGAGTGAAGTAAACCTAAACTTTCCGTTGGCGTTTCTTCGCCTTGGACAGCGCCGCCGATATCGCCGCGAGATCTGCCTCAACGGCCTCGTCATCCTCGCTCTCCTCATCGTCAACGTCGGGTGTCTCGAGAGAAACGCCACCAGCAAGGTCTGCATCCGCTGAATCATCATCATCGTCATCGTCGTCGTCCTCAGCATCGTCTGCGTCGCTGAAGCCACCAAACTCGCCGTCAGTCTTGTCAGCGTCGTCGGTTGCAGCGACGCTTGGGGCAGCTTCGCCCTCGGCGCCGCGCTTCCGCTTCTTGCTCATCTCACCGAGCGCGCCGTCACGACCCTCCACACCGATAGCAGGGCCTTCGCCTTCTGTGTAAGGTGGCGGTGTGAACCAGGGCAGCTTTCCACGGATCCAGTCGTTGAGGACCATCTTAGCAGCACCGTCGATGTCAGCTTCGCCACCCTTGAGAAGACGACCGCTCTTTCTGCAGAGAATCTCAAGGAATGCGACGGAATCAGTAGCGGGCTCCTTCAGCTCATAAGTTCGCTGCAGATACTTCGGCTGCACCCGCTTGAGTACAGTCGGGATGTATTGTGCAGGATACTCAACGTTCTCGACTCGGACACTGCCTCTTAACAGCAAGTCTTCGTCTGTGTCGTTCTGGTTGGGCGGGACAATACCCGGGCAATCGATCATGTAGATCCTCTTCATGAGTGTGATGTACTGCCAGACCTTTGTCTCACCAGCGATGGGCGCGACAACGCAGACCTTCTTCTTCCGCAGGGTGTTGATAATGGAAGACTTTCCTGTGTTGGGGTAGCCGACCATACCGACGGAAATCTGCTTGCGGTCGCTGTGAAGAGAGGAGAATTGACGGAGCAGGGCGATGAGGGAACCCTTGCCAAAAGAGTTGTTGATGTTTGCGTGGAAAGCTGTGAAATGTTAGACAGGTTCCAGGATTCAGAAACAGAGGTTCAAGCTTACCAAGTGTGGGGAACTCCTGGCTGAGATGTCTGACCCAGGCGGCCTATGAATACGTTAGCCATTGTCTTCTTACTACATACTAAATGCATCGGTAGAGACGAAGGCATGTGTGAAGCGTTACTAAGAGGACCGCCACAAGGATCCGCCAGGCGGAGTCGGCCCTCAACTCAAACAGATCACTCTGAACTCTAGCGACAGCGACCAAAACGGAAGCCGTCAACCCGCAGCCAAGACGGCATTAGGAAAGCGAGTCGTTCTCAATCTCCCCAGTTTGTAACAGAACCAGTCCATGAAAGGTATTTCGCGAGGAAAAGGATAGGTCCTTGACTTAAAATGGGGAATACTCGTAGTGTGAGGGGAAAGGGGAAGTGGATGTGTGGAGTTGGAAGAGTTTCACTTACTGCTACCTTGGAGGGCACAAGGTCGACCTTATTCAGAACAAAGACCAGGTGCTTGTGGGGTGCCTCGGTGCGGATGTACTTCTCAACACTACGGCAACGGGTGCCGTCAGGGTCACGGGCGTCCAGGACGTGGAGGATAACGTCACTGGAGTCGATGACCTTGTACAGCTCGTTCCAGATACGCTTGGAAGTACCCTTCATGAAAATGAATTCACGGGCGCTTGCAAGATCGCCATCCTTGTTCTCCTCGTCGGCATCACCCGAGGTGCCTGACAGCAGTTTTGCCTGCTCCAGGCGCTCGGTATAGTTCTCGTGCATAGTGTCGGTGCGAGTAGCGAGGTCCTCAATGGTGCTGAAGTCCAGCTTGGGCTTCTTGCGCTGTGCCTTGACGCCAAAAGTCTCTGAGAAGGGCTGCGACGAGACGGCAATCTTGGCGGCGTGCTGCTTGAGGCCGTTGATGTTGCCCTTCTCCTCGATCAGGCTCATGGGCAGCTTGTTGCGCTTCATGAGGAAGGTGGTGGGGTTTGAGGCCTGCGCCTGCACGGCGGTGCGGAAGGAGTCGAGAGCATCCTGCGAGATGACACGAGTGTTGTTGAACCACTTCCTGTTAGGCTCGACGCGGGCGACGGGCGCCTCGCGGGACTGGTACGAGGCGGCCTTGGTGATGTCTCCGGCGGCGTTCCTCTGGGCCTTGCCGTCAGTGAGGCGCTTGAGCACCTTGACCTTCTTGGCCGAGCTGTGTGCGTGTTAGCCGTCTGCGGTGGAGTGCTGCGTTTTCCTGCGCTCGCCTGCGCAGGGTCTGGGATGGCCGTACCGGTAGAAGTTCTCGCCCTTGACCTTGACGTTGCCCATGCCATCGCCCGTCTTGCCCTGGCGCTCCTTGCGGGCAGCCTCTTTCTTGCCGGAACCCATGATTGCTGTGTGTTTGGCTGCGACTACTCCCGGTGCGCGTGAGTGCTGGCAGGTGGAAGAGCGGCTGGCTATTTTTGCTGGCGAACTTTTTCTAAGCTGCGGACTTCCTTTCGGCATAGCGCGCCTTGGCAACATTTTTCGCAGCCGCAGCCGCAGCCGCGACCACCACCACCAGCCCCAGCAGCCAGCACGCCCGGGCGTTGGGACAGAACAGCACCGTCACCGCCATCGCAATGCCGCCCAGGATAGCCGTCCGCACTGTGTGGGCTGCCCCGCCGCCCGCCAGCTGCCTGCACGCCCGCCAGTTCTCGTCGACGCCCGCCGCGCTTGCTCTGGGCCCCCAGTCGCCCAACTACATCGACGTCCCCCAGCCAAAGCAGCCCACCTTCCCGCTGGACCCTCCCGTCAAGGGCCATCTGCCCATCCCGCGTGACATCTTCAAGACGCGCAACCCGCACCCCAAGGAGTCCGACGTCTTCCTGCGCAGGACGACCAAGGACCCTAAGGAACGCAAGCTGCCGGGGCCCTTCAGCCGCGATGCCGACGTCCGCCTGTACAAGCAGCGCCTGGCCGAGACAAGGAAGGAGGCGCTGAAGGAGGGAGTCAAAGAGCTGCATGCTCGCAAGGTCACATCTGAGGCACAGCACCTCGCCCGGATACAGAAGAGCGGCGAGCAGCGCACAAAGCTGGCCATGGCCCCCCGTCGCGAGGTCGACATCCTTACAGAGACCTCTGTATCCAAGGGTGTCCGCGACTTCCTTGCCGGCACCCTACCCACCGCCGACAAGAACATCGAGGCCCGGAAACGCGCCTATGAGCGCAAGCAGGCCGCCCAGCAGGCAGTGCGCGAGTCGCGCCTGCACGACCTGTACACGAACGCGCGGACTTTTATCGTCAGCGAGGATCAGCTGGACAAGGCTATTGAGGAGGCATTTGGCACCGAAGAGGATCCTATTGGTTGGGACAACAGAGGGCAGGTTGGTTTGCGCTCGAGTGGCCACCACGATGGCCTGTCGCCATGGAACGGACCCATGCCCGAGGGCGTGGGCGATATGATGAACAAGCTGCGCAGCGGAGAGGGTGTTGGTCTGGCCAAGGAGCGCATGAAGAAGCTCGCCGAGGAGCTCACTGGTGGAAAGATGTAACGTCGGGCAGCCCTCATGTTTTAAGATCTGTACATTACGAAGACGGCCGTGTTGTAGCACCATCGCCGTATACCAATTGCATACTTCTGTACGTCAACTCAACGATCACAAGTCTTCATACGCACGTCGATAAGCTCAATTCGATGCCCAATGACGCTTGATTATCTCGGTAAGAACAAATCTTCGCCCAGACTTTCAATCGTTTCGCTACATTAAAAATTCAAAACGACCATCTGCAGCGAACCCCAGAGCGTTGCATTTCCACAAAAAACGATACATGAAAAAATGCCCAATGCATCGTTTTGCAAGATCAAAGTAAAGAACCATCTTGTGAGCTCAGGCAAATATCTTGTTTCAATGAAGCCGAATCACACGATCACTGCGTCCAGAAGTAGCGTCTCTGGCCCCTCGTGGACCACATGGCTAAGCAAGATTTTATTCTATGCAGGTGGTCTCCTCGAGATCTTGGTACAGACCCTGGAACTCATGACGCACTGAAACCTTAGTGGCGAACGCGACCCAAGGCCCGCATGTCTTCCCCACCGAATCACAGCAGCCATGGCGTTGATCATCAACAACTACAATTTCTTACACAATTATCCATACCACCTGGTACCACCTCATATTAATCCCAACAGGTCGCTCTCGACTCAGAAGATCATTGAACAAAACCCAACAACAAGCACTTGAACGACTACCTCCAGACTTACAGCCCATCACCCCAGACCCCCCACCATGTCCCAAAAAGGCATCCCCTTCGACCTCCCCACCAACTCCTCTTCTTCAAACAACTCCCAGCAGCAACAACAACAACTCTCAACCCGCCCTCTCCGCTCCAACTCCATCGTCAAAACCCCCGCCTCGCGCGGCGCCCAAGCCTCACCACGCCAAATCCGGATCCTCCTCTGCAACCCCTCAAGCCGGGAATCCACCACCCGTGCCTGCGTCGACACGGTGCTCCCCACCCTCTCTTCCAACGTGGTCCTCGTCGGCTGTACGGCGCTGGAACCCGCGCCCTCAGCTGTAGAAGGCAAGTTCGATGAGGTGATGAGCGCTGCGGTCGCAGTGCAGGGGATCTTGCAGCACGCAAGCGGGTTTGATGCCTTCCTTGTCGCGAGCTTCGGGGAGCATGCGCTAGTGGGCATGTTGAGGGAGGAGTTGACGCAGCCAGTTGTGGGGATTATGGAGGGGGGTTTGTTTGCTGCGAGGTCGTTAGGGCGGCGGTTTGGGATTGTGTGCGCCGGGGAGAGGGCGAGAGTAGGCATCGAAGATGCGGTTCGGGGGATGGGGTTTGGCGGATTCTGCGTGGGCGTGAGGGGCTGTGGGATGGGTGAAGCGGGGAGAGAGAAGGCGGAAGTACTGAGGATCGCGGGGCAGGTGGCGAAGGAGATGGTTGGGGATGGGGCAGATGTGGTGTTGTTGGGCTGCGTAGGAGTGTCGGGGTTGAAGGGGGCGGTCGAGGGGGCGGTCGGAGAGGAGGTGCAGGTTGTGGATGGTGTTGTTGCTGGCGTGCATCATTTGATTGGGCTTTGCAGGATGGGAGCGAAGACTGCGAAGAAAGGAGCTTATGCCAGCTCGGCTGCTGCACGACAGAGGAGAGGCCAGGATTATTTGTGAATGAAGCTGGTAGTCGATGAAGTCAGAAGACTCCGACTGTGACAGACAGCGCCCTGGCGACTGTCTGATCCGGGGCTCACGCCAGCAGGGAGCTAGCTAGCGACGTCCATTGCGATGACCTGGAGGAGCATGGTGTTAGAGTCGCTCAGCGGGGAAGGGTCCAAAGGAGACCAGAAGACGTGTCCATGGATCGTGGCTGCTTCGCCAAGGTGAACAAGTCCAGATCGGCAACTGAAAGGTGCAAGCAAATGCTAATTGAGGATGATGAGATCTGAGCGAGATTGGGACAAGAACAACTGCAGCAGCAGCTCAAACTTGTATCACGATGCGTGATCTCCTCAAGCTGATAATTCACTGCAGCGTGTCTTCATTCGCATAAACGGTAATCTGCATAGGCCTCGTGAGGAAGTGTCCGTTGATCAGTCTGATCGTAGCAGTACTCAAGTTGTGGCTGTGATGCTCTGTTCTAGCGTCAAGGCTGTCGGAGTAGGTGTCCGCAGGGTGGGCGTCAGCAGCCCCAACGTGTACCGATGCCAATTGTCAAACTAGGCAGGCGCAGCTGGCGTGGGCCTGAGACTCTGCACGACCATCACAGATACTCGTCGTACTCGCGTAATGACAAGGTCCTTCTTTGAAAGCACCACCGACATCGAATGTATAAAACGATCGTCATTGGCCTGTATTCATCCTCACGTTACGAGCTACGAGGACCCCTCATCAGCCTAGATAACGCGTTGCATTCAGCTCTCGACTCGGGCCTCTACCTGCAGGTATCTGTCCAAGACCGTCTCCAAAGCGTATAACGCATGCAACACTATCGATATCATCGAATCAGAGAACTCTGTGGCTCACTGCACTGCTTGGCCGCTGGACACAGATCGTGTACCATAGTCGCGCCTTCCTTCTACTCACCGTCACGGGGTATCGGCTTCCCCTTCAATTTGTCTCGCTAGCGACTTCCGGACCTACCCAGGACTCTTCATACAGATACCAGCGGTTTTGGCGTCTTCAGCGGAGCCTTCCACCGAAAGCATGTCATTAGCATCAGATCCGTCTTTCGACCCAACTGCTAGACTCGTCAGTGACACGCTTGATCGCACATTCTTTCCTTTCAAGCAGCTCCCGGCAGAACTGAGATTTCAGATCTGGGAATTGACCATAGAGCCCCGTATCGTCAAGCTCTCCTGCACTCATAAAACGTCTGCACCTGGCCAGCCTAGACGTGTAAAAGTCTCTTCTCCAAATGCTACTCCGGCGGCGTTTCAAGCGTGTAGCGAGAGCCGCAATCATCTGTCAGCGATATACTCCCAGGTCCTCCTCAAGCATGGAGGCTGGAAATGTGCAGAACCACCAATGCTTGGTGCACGTGGTTGGAGAAACCGAACACCACAATGGGAGGTGACAGACGAGACGACGCAGGGTTATGTCTTTATAAATTGGGACATAGATACGGTCGACATTGGCAAGCATCTGCTGGGTTGCTTTCAGTCGATTGCACCGTTCATCAAAGCGCTCAAACTCGAGCGTGATAATGGCGATGAGTATTGGCACCGCTCGGATAGTCAAAAACTCCAGGCATTCCAGCAAGTGGAGACTATTCATGTGATACTGGACCCCCATCAGATGGCAAATGATTGGCACGCGACTTCAGACGCGTATCCGTGGCCGTGCAGCAACGAAAACATTCTTATAACAGATCGGAATTGCACCATGACACTAAAGAATGTGGAGGAAATGTGCGATAGGGATTTGGAGGCGTTCTATAGGATGGCTGACCCAGAAAGTCGGATTACGGTTCTTAACGGAAAGGTCTACGATCCGGACGATCCGATTTCTCCGGCTTTCCCTCATGCATAGACCTTATCAAAGTCTCAAGACGAATGAAGGATTCTTTGCTCAAACATGTGAGACAAAAGTGATACACACTGCTGTTTGTACCTGTCAATCAAGACGCAGTCAAATCCAAATACTTCCTTGATGACTTGTTTTATGCACAAAAACAACAGAGGAAAGCATATTGTCTTGATATGGTTGCAACACTATGCTCTCAGCCACTTCATCGCGTACTTATTATGACAATGGAGTCAGGATTGCCCTTTATCCAAATACCATGGGATTCTTGCTAATCGAAACGGCGCAACTAAGAAGAGGTCAATCCTGTCAACAGCGTCGGAGTGTTCTGGGTCCAGAGTTTTGAGAAGCTGAAAGGTATTGCAAAGGAGCGCTCCGTATGGTTTTAGAAGGTGACATTCTATCTTGGAAGAACCGACAGAGATTGAATCTGGTGCCGACTTAGACTCTATAAGGCGTCCAGTAGGCGATCGCATCTTGACTATCGATACTGCACCTCGCCAGCTCCGATGAGACACTTACCTAGCTGCAAAAAATGTATTTTGACTGGAGGGCTTCAGTCCTAATAGGCGCTATTAAAATAAATATAAGGCTCTCTATAATTGCTACGCTGCTAATAGTGTCTATAAAGTATTTTTACTCTTATTATTGAATCCTTCAAAGTGTCAAGCGTCTCATTGGAGCTGGCAAGGTGCCATATGTAAGTAATACGGGATGTGGATACATCTGGCCAATTTAATGCAGCTGATAAAGTGGAGCGCAGCCTATAAAAGTAAGAACTTGATTGAAACTAAATCAATAGAGCATAGCTTCTCTAGCTACGGTTAAACCGAGTTGAACAAGTGTCTTCAGGACAAGATTGACAGGGCTTCTTGGTTACACCATTCCCTCCTAAAGTCGTTGAATCGATGTTATGTTAGCGCGTCACTACTACGCACATTCACTCTTAGTGGTCCTCTTGGTCATACTAACGATCCTTTCCGTCATTCATGATAGAATATGGATCCATTGCATAATAGCCCTGTTTCGGTGGCGTTTGCTGGGGATATGAGTTGTACTTCGTCTGCGACGGCTTAGGCTTAGGAGCTTTTTGGCTCGAAGGTCTCGGGTGTGGTTTCTTGGCGGGTTGCCCAGGCCTGTCATCGACTCCGTCTCCTGGGGAGGATGGGGGCCGATTTGGAAAGTTGGGAGGAGGTTTGTAGATCTGCTGAATGTAAGCATGAATTTCAAAGCATACAATGGAGATATATGTACCGGTGTAACGGTCCAGACGGAAACGTTGTCTGGTAGGCCTCCACACTCTTGCGTCACGTTGCCGGCACATCCTGAAGTACATTGACCGATTTGTAAGTCACCATAACTGAATGACTGACCGCATTGACAAGTTGAGTCTGATCCAATCGAGAAGTACCTGTAGGGTCCGCCAGTAGCGATGCGACAGAATGCCTGGCAAGCTTCTTGGGTGCCAAGCGAAGCTGACGGCCCATATAGTAGCGATCTGCCGCCCTTAGTTCTATCCTTGAAGCACCCGACGTAATTGCTATTGAGAACATCTGTAGAGAGCTAACGCACGGATCAGTAAAAGATCAAAGCTGTACAAGCTGGGTAGGTAGCGAAAGAAGAGTCTAGAAGTGAGACTTACTGGGGGAGCTGTGGAGGAAGATGTTGACGCAGATGTCGAGACTGTTGTCGAAGAAAATGTTGACTGGGATGTCGAAGGGGAGATCGAAGAGGAAACCGAAGAAGCTGCTGACGGAGACGTGGCTGGAGACGTGGCCGGAGACGTGGCTGGAGACGTAGATGGAGACGATGTTGTTGGAGACGTGGATGGAGACGTGGCTGGAGACGTGGATGGAGACGATGTTTGAGACGTGGATGGAGACGATGTTTGAGACGTAGATGGAGACGATATTGGAGATGAAGATGGAGATGTTGATATGGATGCCGCTGTAGGGGTGACGATCGTCACGGATGGGCTTGCAATGAATGTATAAGTTTGTTCTCCAGTCACACCAGCAGGACCTTCAGTTGGAACAACCACAGTGTACGTTGCAAGCGAGACATCGAAAATAGTAAGGGGCCCGTCCGAGAATGGACCCTCGTAAGTAAGAGTCGAAAGTTGAATGCTTGTCGTTGCCTGAACACTGGTCTCAGTTGTCACAGTGCAGTACGGTGGAAGCAGAGCAAGCGGAGCTACGGCAGCTCCCGCGAGAAATAAATCAAGAAAGCCCATATTGCCATACGAGTATTGACAACCCAAGAATCGAGCTCAGGTCTTGGATTGGAACGATGTAAGACTCAATATATCGTATCTTCTTGATCGTTTCGGTTCGGACAACCCGAAGCCTTTATGTTCCGAAGAATGACCGTGCCAGCTATGACATCTTGCTCAAGCTCGAGTTGCAACATGTTTTTTTTTGATGGTTTGGTCACGAAGCTCGGTGTAGCCTCTGACCGGGAATTGCTTCAACAGAAGGTATTACAGTATTGACTTTCGGAACATGGTGTCGTGCTGTTCATCAGCCAGCTCGACCCTGATCATGATGGGCTCCTTGGTACGGTACGTGCTAGTCCACAATGCTTTTCCAAGGTCTGCAAGGATACCATGGTATTGTGGTAGGATATCTCCAAGCACCGCGACCTCGAGGTTTTCTGATATGTAACCATAATTGAGCATGACCTTCTACCGGTACATCCGGACCCTCGTCTTCAATTCAAGAGTCTGATTAGCTGGATGCCACCGCAACCATTCACATGTCAACCCAGAACACCGCTATATGGAGTTCCACGGCATGCTCGGTTTACTCGTGCGGTGTGTAGATAAGCCCTTCATTGATCATCAGACATGTATATAATGATGGACGATTGCATTGAGAGCTGGAGAATGTTCATGCGCTTTCGACCGTAAACATGGTTCTACGCACTATTTGTCAAGCAACTAATCTCAGCTTCACGAGTCCATTTGATTCTGTCATGACACTAGCACGCCACGATCACGCCATATTTTCAATTCTTGCTGCAGTTCTTGCTTTGCCTATTTACGCCGCCATTTTGAAGGAGTTGTGCAGAGACAGAACCACGACATACTGTCAAGATTTCCGTTACAAATGTACGGGGCTTGTGCAACAAGAATTCCAAGCGGCGTCTTCGAAAGAGATTCTAAGATTGGTGAAGACTACGGGCTTCCTCAGGCATTGAACGATAACACATGTCAGGCACAAAATATAATCACCGCTCCCATCCAGAAGAAGAGTTCGTGGCAAGTCGAGAACATCTATACACACACTCGGAAGACACTGCCCACGAATATTACCAATGAACATCATATCCTTCAACACACTCATAGTGATTTGCCAGTTACGGGTCCTCTCTTCATGTACGTATATCAAGATAAACATATAGAGATCTAGCATTTGTAACTCTTGGGTGCTGTCTCTTCTTGGTTGTGGAAGCCGCTGCTAATTTGTCTTGTCCTAGCTCTAATCAATCAGTCAATGGACTAGACTTCGATCCCATGAGATGAGAAGATGAATCGTGCCTCAAGTAATTGTAAATGGGGGGGGGGGGCTACAATAGATAACACCAAGCTTGGCTATGGCATACACTCCTGTCCCGTTGGATATGTTGCCCTGCGGCCGTGATTTCCTCTCCAGGGTGGATGTACAAGCGGAGAAAGGCGTAGACGACCGTGATTAGGATATTCATTGGGCACAATATGTAGGTGCTGGAAATGCTCAAATGCGAACTCACTGATTCATCAACTATTAAGGTGTGAACGCAGAGGGAAAATCTTAAAAAAAAAAAGAAAAAAACTCGAAAAATCGAGATTTATAGCCACTAACCTTGAATCTACTCTTATAAAGGTTATTGAGATTTGCATAAGGTGGATGAGGGAAAGGGGGCTCTAACCGCATTCAGCAAGCGAAAACGCACCGAACATCGCACCTCTGCCTCTGTGATGCACGACCATTTTCCTTGCATGCCTGGTTGTATTCAGAGAAAGCAACAGCGTTGTGAGATAATGAATAAGAGAAAGAATGGTCTGAGGAGAGACGCGCTCTCTGACAACGCGGTCCCATGTTACATTTTCCGAGGCCTCTACCACAAACCCTCCCAACTGGAAACGAGCGATACAAAATCTGCCGCGTCCGAAAGCTCAGAGCCTTATCTGATGTGGCTTTCCGTTGAGTACGGCTGCAGTAGGTAACTTACGGACAGCTGTTTATGAAATCTTGTCACAAATCACGTGCACGGGTGACTCACTACCTAGGTGCCTACAATACCGCCTGGACGCCCATTAATCTACTCTCGTCCAACTGCCACTCCAACAATAACTTCGCGTATCCTGAAAAACATCTTAACAACGTAAATTGGGAGCCAACAAACCAGGATGACATCCTACACTACTTTAGTCATCCCCCCATATTCCGACCTCCCTCCGAACACCCTTACCCCTCTCGCCCACAAGCTTCGCACTTTCAAGCTGAACGCTCTACTATCGGACCCAAATGCTTTCTCTCAATCTCACGCTGCTGAGTCTCAACTGCCGCTCTCAGCATGGGAAGCCCGTGTATCCAATCCAGATTTCAGAATCGTGGTATGTGTTGTTCACAGCGACAAATCAGACATTATTGGGGAGAACGAAGGCGTAGAAAAAGAAAAAACAAGGAAGAACTCGGCAGAGGCTGTAGAAAGACTATTGAACAGCAGTTGGGCGGGTACCTTCACGCTCGTAGGACCTGTGGCACAGGACACTTGGATGTTTCAGCAGTCCGGCCAGCCCACGCCCGGCAGTGACAAGGAGGAGAAAAGGTGGCATTTGACAAGTCTTTTCGTACTTCCGGAGCACCGAGGCCGCGGACTAGCTGCCAAAATCACGCTTGCGGCTGTTGAGGCCGGGACGGCCATCTCTCGGAGCTTTCCGCCACCAGTATCAGGGACCCAGAAAGTGCACCTGGAAACGCGTTTTAGGCTTATCGTTCACCCGAACAACAAGCCAGTTGTGGGTTTATACTCAAAGCTAGGATTTGTCGAGGGCGGGTTTTATACGCAGAAAGAGGCGATGATCGCGATGGGAGATGCAGCTGGGATACCGGGCGATGCAGAAGGCGAGAAATGGAACAGCAGACTAGCCATTGGAATGGAGCGTTTAGTTCAGGGCTGATCGATAATTTAAGACTATTGAAGAAGCTGTCGTAAGATCCGTGACTGTTCTTCGAACATACTGGAGCATACATTAGACGGGCACACACAGGGATAAAAAAAAAGTGAATAACGTACACCGTGGGTCATTAAGGTCAATCTCTGCCCATTCTGGTATCTGGAGTAAGCCACGGAAGTAAGTGAACATCATGCTCGTCTCTTTTGGGAATGAGCACACAGATGCAATCAACTGAAGACTTCACTTGATTTTTGATGGGAAGAATCAACAAGACATCTAAGAAACAAACGAAATCCTCGTTACAAAATAACGCAATGCTTATGCAGTCTCTCTTGAGGCCCCAGAAAAGTGTTGCTTGCTCTGTCGCTGCACTACAGCATCTGTGACATGCAGATCATGAACGTGCTCAAAAACCAGCTCTTAGGATTTGCCACCGACAAGAGCTACCCGTCGCTATTCAACCATCAATACCTCCAGCTTATGTATCTTAATCTCCCCGATCATAGTTGCAGCCCCACCATCGGAGGCCTTCGGTATTTGAGTAAGCTACGATCAGACCACAGTTGTGTACATATGCAGGAGAAACTTATCCAGAATCAGTTTGGCTTCCCAACATCATGCATTGCTGACCTGTTTTGGTTGGGCTAATGTAGAGCACAGTGCTGGATTTGTCGCTTTGCAGCAGTGCCAAGGTGGCATGATGGTAATACTGTACATGCAAGCCCCTCATTCACATGCACTATCCTCAAACACTTCTAGTTGCGATAAAAGATGCCTTTCATTCAACACTATCGGTCTACCTAATATTTCTATACTTCTCTGGTCATTCTGGAAGACATCTTACTGTGAATTTATATGATATGGCCACTGTGAGTCAGGCCAAGACGGAGTACAGCAAGGTCGCTGAAGCCTACGAAGACGTCAGAGCCCTGCCCATGGGCTTGCTCGAATCCCAAATCATCAGGAAAGCGTTGAATGACGTTACCGGCCTTGTGATCTTGGACCTTGGCGGCGGCTCCGGAATTCATGCTCGCGATGCAATCAATGCCGGCGCTGCGCGGGTAGACATCGTGGACATCTCCCCGCAGATGACGAAACTTGCCATCGAGAAAGAAAAAGCACTCGGGCGCGAGGACCGAATTCGGGTGCTTGAGGCAGACGTATCCAAGCCACTCGATCACTTGGAGCTGGGCATCTACGATGTTGTCATGGCGAACTGGGTTTTTGACCATGCTGGCAATCTTGAAATGCTGGAGGGAATGTGGAGGAATGTGGAACAGTACCTCAGACCGGGAGGTAAATTCCTTAGTATCAGAGCAGGGAATCCGCGTGGGGCAGCTCTGCAAGGGAAGTACGGTTTGCGCGTCAAGGATGTCAATGATATACCTGGAGGTGCGGCCTACACGGTGGAGATACCAAACGAGCCAACTTGGCATTTTGAGGCTGCATCTATGGAAATTAGCTTCTCGGGATCCTTTGACATGCACAAGAAGTACGGCCTCACAAACCTGTGTCACGTCGCATACACCAGCGCAGATGCAGCCCAAAGTGACCCAGAGTTTTGGAAGCTATTTCTCGAGCACCCAGCCTTCTTTGTCGATCTTGGATACAAGTCAAATTCGGTATGAGCGTAAACATCATAGGAGCTATAAAGGATCACCAGAAATAACGTAACGGTACGACAAAAGAGGCCAAACGAATGTGTTCATTGCTATCAAACCGAGTTTTTTTTTTGAATGAGTCACTCCTAAAGCTGTCAATTGCGTTTTTACCGCTTTATGTGCTTGCATTGTGACGTACCTTCATCGTCATTTTTGCTGTCTAAAGCGTCCCTATTTGCACGTTTCCGATGATCCCGGCGATTTGCTCCGGTCTGGTCAAGTCGGGGCGATAACCAGACTTAAAGAACACACGTTCTACCCTGTCCGGCTACACATGTGGAAATGAAGTCAAAATATGACCCCGCAGGAGGCCCAATGATGAGTAATCATCATTCGTTCAACACTGGAAAGACGGACGCTCTTGGCAAGCGATATCAAGAGTAGCCTGTCTGACCGGAAATCAACAGTATCTAAATGTCATTGTTCGCATTGCAAATGAATTCTACATCACCACACAGCCGATCCGTTCTGCTGTGCAGGCATGATGTTCGCCTGCACACCCATCTTGTTGTTCCACCTATTAGCGTTGCCATTCAGCGCATAACCGTATCCATTCATACTTCCAAGGTGCTGCACAGACTTCCTAGCCATACCACTACTTCTATTTGTAGCTGCAGGTAGACTGCTCATGGGAAAGTCGCTTGCAATCATACTCTGATGGGGATCGGGCGGCGCCGCTGCCTGCCACTCTACCTTGATGGTATTGTCCTTACTGAGCTTCACTCCATTGTGCCATAGCTCAAAAGACAAGTCTGCTGGTCCAAGATTGACTTTAATCACGAAGTTGATTCGATGATATTTCTTACCGCTGTTCCACCAATGTCGATTTTTCAATTTAAACAGCGAGAGCGGGACGCTAGCGAAATCGGATTCTACTTTGCATATTGACCGACATGCTGCGTTGTATTAGTATGGACACACATACACATCACAAGAACAACTCACTTGAGTTCATGGTATAGGGCAGCATCTCTGCGTCTGCTTCCGAGCAGATGACGTCTGTTGGGAAGATGCGCGGTGGGTCCGGTACTGCGGCCGTTGCTGGAGGGCATTTTCGACTGAATTCTCGAACGATCGGAAAGTCGCTGGACACTGCTTCTCCCTGTGACTGTTAACTACGCGGTCGCTAAAACAACCTGCCACTAGACTTACCTTCTTGATGAACCAGTCGACACAGTCAACAACATATGTCTTGCCATCCATAACGTCGATCTCAGTCCGCTGGCCAATATGGTCGTTATTGTTTGGATTGTAAATCATCTTGCACTTGGTTCCGTAGGATGCGCGACAACAACGCCAACCCAATACTGACTGTCCACTTCTGAGCTTTGCGACCCGGTCGGCAACGTTACCTTTGCAGACAACGAGCTGTGGGTCCGGTGCTACCCTGACCTGCATGTTCCGCGCATTGCTGTGAGCCGAGCTACCGAAGGCATATCTAGACCTCAGACACGATTGCACATACGCGGAGTTGCCAAGACCCCCGGACAGAACCAAGTGAGCGACTTGCTCGTTGGGACAGTTTTGCTGCAAGCGCAACAGTTGCTTGTCCATCATATCGAAAAGTTTGGAGATCTGTCCGTCGAAGTTTCCTTTGAGGTCGTCTCTCCGGAAATACATGTCACCTCCGCTGATGTCGAATTGCGGATTGGTATAGCTTGGGTCTAGTTTCGGGATCCGGACTGCAAATGTATCTGTATCTGCCAATGACTCCTCAGACCCATAGTCGCACTTTGCATTTTGATACTCCTTACTGATCCTCATCTCCCACGCAGCTGAGTGAAGATCGTGCAGGCCGGTCGGAATTGAGCGATCGGCAAGTTGGAGTCGCTCGGCGACTGCGCTTTCAAAGAGAGCATCAAGTTGAGCGGCACCAATGCTTGCGCCAAAGACTACGTCAAGCTGCTTCAGACTCAGACTCCCACCGATCGTGTTCAAGACACGGAACACAGATAGATCTGTTGTGCCGCCACCAACGTCACATACAAAAAGGATCTCGTTCTCTTTGAACATACCGGGCATACTGCGCGCCGTGTGTACTGCTGCAGCTTCTGCTTCGGTCAATCCGATATTTGCTTTGTGATTCGGATTCGCTCCGAAGCCAGCAGCTGCTACAATCCTTCGAAATCGCTCAACCGTCGGTAAAGGCCGCCACGTAGTAGGGACAGAAAATATGTATTCAATCTTGGCATCTTCCCAGGTACTGGCAAGTTCGCCCTTTAGTCGTGCCTCAATGGTACGATAGAGAAATCGGAAGTAGTCGGTAAACCTGTATTGCGCGCGTGTAAGCTACGGAATAAAGGTGGGCATTGTTCGAAGATATACCATTTCTCGACTTCGTCTAGGCGGGGGACCTTGGTAGGGTCGCTTGACTTCCTGCGCATCTCTTCTAACAGGTGTTCGTCCAGCATGATTTTGAACCACTCGCGACTTTCGTGGCCAGCTCCGCTCACCTCTTGCGCGGTCTCCGCCAAGAAACCCCAAGAGGAGGGGCTATTGGACCCGTCCGCGTAGACCAAAAGGGTCGGTACCTGTAAGAGTCAGAGTTAGCATGCCTCGAACACAGTCCGTGGCTCGATTTACCTTGTTTTCGTTTGCTTGGGTCCTGCCGGGCCATCTTTGTATATGTCTTACTGCATCAGATCCTGTAGATGTGTTACAGTACGCAACACCCGTGCCTTGAATAGATGGTTAGACTTGCACTCAGTAGAGTTCGGTGCAGGCCTACATGTCATTCCGAAGTCAATCGATATCACCATATCCGGTCGGTCCATGCTTGCTGGAAATTGATCCTGGACAGGATCGGAAGAATTGGAGAACTCTGGAATCGTCCCAAGGAGAAGAAAGCAGTAGCAGTAATACTGCAGGCTGAGAAGACTTTTGGGGAGAGATCCTCCAAAAAAGCCACTGCAATTTGCGTCCGGCAAGGCTGAGGACCTAACAATAATAGGTCATTGTGCTAGCTGGTGGCCAAAGCTCTTTCGAGGCAGCGGGTAAAGCCAAGCGAGTGTGGGTAAGGGTGTCAATTCTAGGATTAGGATAGTCTAAACAGCGATGGAATGAATATGGCGAGAATGGGGGCTAAGTTTGAGGTATAGTCAGGTTGTTAGGTTGATCCTCGGACCCCACACTAGGCCGGGCGAGTGCACTCGAAACAAGGTGATAAGCAGCCACACAAGGCTACCTCCGACTTAGAACCTTATGCAGTGTCTTAATGGCCTCTAGAACTGATGTTGCAGCATGCCGTGATTATTGGTGGCGTCCAGTCGTCAAGATGCACCAATTCCGGAAAGGTACAGCTGTGAGAAGCTCGGACAAGGACTGTGCTTACTGCGACAACAA
The DNA here is from genome assembly GCA_020272525.1 of Epicoccum sorghinum. Lineage (NCBI taxonomy): Eukaryota > Fungi > Ascomycota > Dothideomycetes > Pleosporales > Didymellaceae > Epicoccum > Epicoccum sorghinum. The sequence goes on from VXJJ01000021.1 coordinate 1,820,296, forward strand.
TGCAGCCTTCTACGCCCAGCTAGTATCGTCTTAGCTTCCTTATCTTAAGGAGAATACAAGTAGGTACGTTGAGCTTGTAAGCATCTGCTACCCGTAACAGTAATAATCTCACCATCGAAGAGACAATGGCAGCAATCGAGACCTCCATCGCTGCTGGGCAGACGCTATGCTTCTCCAAAGTCCCTGCGACAGATACATTATCTGCGAGTCAAGTCTTAGTTGCGTGTCCGACGACTATTCCTGGAGCAACATCTGTTGTAAACGCAGCTTCCACAAGCTCTGCAAACTCTCCAAGCTCTCAAAACCCGGTGGAATCCAATCAAGGAGGCTTGTTTAATCCATCTGGAAGTTCAAAGCCAAATCCCGCGTCCGGAAGCCAGACAGAAGCCGCCAGCAAACCAGGAAATGCGGCCTCAACTCCAGGAATTCAGACTGGGATATCGAATGCAAATGGCTCAGCATCAGCGACTGCTCCGGCAACAAGTGGCAAAGGCCTTGCAGGTGGCGCAGTGGCAGGTGTTGCCATTGGTATGCTCTTGGCTGGAGCACTCATTGCCGCGATTGTCTTCTTTTTTCTCTTGCGCCGTCAGAGGAGGCAAAATGCATTGTCTGCGACTCCATACTCTCGATCTCACGCTCCCAATGCTAAACGGAATGAAACACCGGAGAAAGGTGCCACTGTAACCACAGCATCCAGAGATGTCTTTGACGACTTACTTCCACAGCCCGTAGAAGACGGCGCTATTACCAGCGACCTCTCAATAATTCGAGACAACATCAAGAACCACGTGCGGACTTATTATCATTCTGGACCCATCTCTGCTGCAGACATCAACGAGGCTCGAATCCACGGCCTGGCAACATCGACTGGTACAAGCGCAGCCACACTTAACAGCGCACTCGCGAATCCTACCACCAGGGATAACGCCTTGCGTTCGATTGTTGGATCTGTGATCCTCACAAGATGTACTGTGGAGCGAAGTCCAAGTCTCCTACCGAACAGTCTGGTCGCTCTTTTAGCGTCGACCTCCAATTCAGCAAACAACGGATATCACTGTGAGTAACGTCTCCCATTATTGGATCATTTTACTTATACCATAATTCAGCTCAATCGATCCTGTACAGCAAGTGGAAAGTACTCACAGGAGTACTGCTGCAACAGCAACACGGCAGACAGCATCAAGACCCTAGCCGAGCTCAGACATTCGAAGAAACCGTTGCATCATTGGACTCAGTTCTGGCACCATTCATTAAGGGTAGCATTGATGGTGGTCAGCGGCGCAAGAATCTGGAGATGATCTTAACTCGTGCTGCTAATTTCGCCTTCTTGCTTTTTACTCAGCCTGGCACCTTTCGTTTCGACTTCGCCGCCCCTCAAGGAAGCTTGACGGTATCCCCAGCTTTGGTACAGACGGTCGGAGATCAGGGACAGCCTCTCAACCCCATCAAGATATTGACTGAGAAGGAAGTAGTAGCGGTGTGATCAAGAGTCAGGTGTGGGGGCGGAAACGCGAAAGCCATCGTTCGCTAGCACTCCCGTGTGAGGCCGTGCATGGGTGGTACCGGTATTTAGTCAATCTGATCGCGATAAAATTGCACTTCAAAAGTGGTCTTTGCTGAATGTGCAGACGGGTGGTTGTTGGTCGAACGCCTCGGGCCGGCGCTAGCGTTGCTTCAAGTGGGGCGGCTGAAGGGAGATGAACAACAAGGCCCCCCCATGTTGGACGCTCCGCCTGCAGCTCTATCAATTTGTTGACAGTGGCGCAAACGGACCCCACGACTGGCCAATCTTGTCGCCATCGGAACGATGTGCTGCAACAAGGCCGCCCAGGCTCGCAGACAGCCATGAGTCTTCGTTCTTGAGGAGGCAATCCTCAGCCTTGTGCAAGAGTGCAGGTTTTGGGGGTCGAGACGTCTCCCACCTGACATCCACCACTCCAGTCTTGTTGAAATTCTTAATTTGGACTGTCGCCGCCGTCCCTAAGGCACCCTCTGCAGCTAAGATCTGTCTGTGTTCGCATCGATACCCTCGTCGGAATGGATCCCCTCAGCGCGGGGTTCATTGGCAGCGCATTCAAGTTCGCCGAAGTAGCTTGGAAGATTGGGGAAGTCGGTAGCGAGAACGAAGTATTTGTCCGCACCATACAAGTCGTTCGCTCCGATCTTGAGGAAGTGGAACGACTCTTCAGCCTGGAGTCGGTCCAGCAGAAGCTCGCGTCTACACCTGGAAAGCTGCCCTGGATAAAATCAGCAATACTGAATACCAAAAGCGTATTGAGTGAAATTGGGAAATGGGTTGAGCGTGCTAGAGTAGAGCAAGAGAGCACAGGATCGGTCAGGTTTGATACGAGAGTCCGTTGGGTATTCAGCGACCACGAGAAGCTGCTCAACCGCAAGATTGAGCTATCTACTTGCCATCAGCAGCTATCAAACGTTTTGAGTTATATGGTTGCTCTAGAAGCTGCACCGCCCCTAAAAGTTTCACAGGTATATGCGGATCACACATATATCGATGATATATTGGCTAGACACAAGAGAACAAGTCGATCGCAAGCATCTGTTGGAAGCTTCGATCAAACGCGAAACGGTATGTAAAGCTTATTATGTTGCTGGCTCAAACTAACGGACAGGAAGATCTGACAGGTCAACACGATACTCTACATGACACTGCTCGCCCCGATCTATATCCAAGCCAACGCACTGGCTCGCCACACGTTCCTGGCTCCCGAGCCGGGTCGAGCGTACAACGACATTACCAAACAAGCGTTATACAGTCGCCTGTACTCACTTCGTTATCATCGCCTCCCGGTAGTCCCCCACCGACATATGCTACTGCTATCTCTATTGATCCTGTCATACACGGTTCGCGGCGAATCCCTCTGGGATCTGTTAGAGATGCGGCAGCCGCAGACGCTGCGATTCCTAAGACACATACTTCTTATGAAGTCCCAGTGTACTATCCAGGCAGTGAGAAGCGGGCTTACCGGAACGATCTTGATAATAATACTGTTCCCGAGTTGGCTGGAGACACTATCGTCTTTAGTGGGACAAACTCAGCTGGTCCAGTCAATCCATTTGAGCTTTGCGCCAGTCCCAAGTCAAATACACATTCCAACACGAGAAGCCTAGGAAGTACCGCTGAAGATCTCGCTGAGTTGATGGGCGACCTTCATTTTCCAAGTGAGCTTGCAAGCCATGATCCTGGTCCTCCACCAGGATACCCCCCTTGCTCGCGGACAGGATTTAGCCATCTTAGCATAAGAAGACCCAGCCATTATGAATTGCGGAGAAGAGCAATGTCGGAAGCAATGCACGTAACTCATTCTCGACCTGCACCTAGAAGTGCACTCAGTGACGCATTGGTCACTGTTCACGAGTTGCCGTCATCACCGATCGCTCACCTAGCGAACCCACACTTTGACAATTCGAGGAAGGCCCGACCTATGACCCCAGAGAGCTTGATGAAATGCCAAAATCAGTCAGATAATGGCTATCGACCGTCATCATCCATTTCACATCAGTCATACCGTGATAGAGAACCTCGGATAACTGCGCCAAATCGACACTACTCTGCGCCAGCTCTGGCCACACACTCTTATATCAATAAGGCTTTCCCAGCGGAGCTTGGCACATCTTTGGGCGTTGGGACACATCCGCAACCATCCGGAACTCTTCAAGCAGCAACGTCAGCGAGAATGACCAGGATGCAGAGTCAAAGGCAGATTATGGATCTTATAGGCAGTCTCGAGACCTAATACATAGTGCATTATGTTCCGTGTCTGTTGATCGCGTTGCAATTCATTTCATCTGTCTTTTGTATGCTTGGTGTATGCTCGAAAGGGGGAAGGGAACCTTGTAAGAGTGATTACAGTCACTCAGCCTGTCCAAGCACTGTGCCTAAGCCTAAAGTCAGACATTGAATTGATCATTGCAGTAGTCTGAATCACTGGTCTGATCTGAGACGACACGTGGCTGGTTACGCGAGAAACATAAAATTTGCCTGCACTGCCTTGCTGCGAGGGAATATAAAATCCTGTCCGACCAAATTCATCTGATTTCGAGTCGGACATGTGCAAAGAACGTAAGATGCTTGTGAAAATGGATGTGCATACATGAAGGATAAGTCTGCTCAGGAGTCAGATATGAAGATACCATCGAACAACGACCTGTCCACCCAACGGAACATTCCTACTCGCCGGAAAGTATTGCTGGCTTCGCAAGTACTCTGCAAAGCCAGGCCCATAACCGTAGCGCATCCTTGATCTATGTCTTCAGATGAGTCCCCCATGTATGGCTTGCGAGCGGCAGAGTAGAATGGATCAGAGCATATTGGCAGGCACCATACCCGGGTACAGCCATTAGAGTCGTTTTCGACGTCAAAGTAGATGGCCCCTGCTGTGGAGCCAGATGCTGTTTCCAACTCTTCCCATGGGTCTGTGGAGGTATGACGGTCCTTGCAATCTTGTCTGTTTTGAGTCTTCACCCCAATTTGTAAGATCTTTTCACGTAGCCGCAGTTTTGCTGGGTCAAAGCGCCGTAGTCATCATCATCGGCGGGTTGAACGTTGGAGCCCAGAACACACAGACCCATCGAGTAATAATCAGCGAGATGATCTTCGGTTCGAGATTCATCACCATTGAAGAGTCTCTGGCTTTCATAGCTAATATGACCATCCAGAGACAGGAAAGATCAGCTTGGTGCCCGCCATGAGGCTGATCGATGCGCATCAAAATCTTCATATTGCAGACCTGATCTTCAAAGCAAGGCATGGGGTAAGTGATCGATCCAAAGGCCTACCAGGTATCGATTCGAAGGCATCTTGCGCTGAAGACTTTGAGCAAGACCGGACAGCGCTGGTAATTTATCACGTGGATTTCAAAGGTTTCGCGCCATATAGTCCTCCATAAGCCTACACCACCGGTCTCTGACTGCCAGTGATCCACCACTCGACGTGCTTTCATCAACGGAGGTTTTTACGAGCCACTGAGGGGGGTCATCCACTGGCTTTAGGCAGCTCCAAGGCATTTCGCTAGATGCTTTCAACGATTTGCACTCCCAAAGCAGAAGATTTTCCGAGAAGCGAATATTTCTTTTCGACAGTTCTCGCTCCTGCAATGTCCAGGCTCGTGTTCGTAAAGAATTTTTTCCATACTCGCCATGTTGATAGGAATCAAACCCGCATTCCTCGTCCCAAAATCTGAATCCTCGCTTAAACAGACGGATACGGTGAGGGCCTGAATCAAGATCAAAGAAAGGACGATCGTGGGTGGAAGCTTGTGCATTGGATATGCGGCAGCCAAATCTGCTATCAAGAGAGCTCAAAGCAGAGAGAGTGACTAGAGCATTCCCATATACAGAAGCCATTTTGCTTGCTTCTGAGGCTCATTCCTCTGCATCGCCTTGCACGATGCAGAGTGAGTCAATCCAGAGATACTTCAGGCCCAATTGGGAAGTTATCTCAGCGGCGTCCTCGAATGTCAGTGGAGATCAGAGAAGGGAATTCGCTGCAGATGTTGAGCAAGGTTCCTAATCATAGTGGTCGGAGGGTGGTGGGAAGCTGCTCCCCAGCAATGATTAAGAGCAGTATACTTGACAGTCACGTTTTCTGCATTCAACGCTACCAGCCTGAGATCTTTTGATCCTTCAAAGGCGTCTAGGTCAAGCTGGCGTGTTAGCAAGAAGGATCCTGTCGGGGCGCTCGTACATTGCCGGTGGTTTTGAACACAGTCTCGGATCCAGAACGACATCAATTTGAGATTGCAATGGGGTTTACCCAGCTCCGCTTTTGGCAGACACTCTATTATGAAAATGACTTAGGCTTTGGCGTCAGCCCAATCGCAGGATGAACTTACTAAAATCGGGAGGTATACGAGAAAAACTTGAATGAGATACATCGCACAAACCAATACACACCCTGATAGCTCACTGTGGATCAATCATAGCTCGGCTTAAATGTATTGGTACGTTCTCAAGACAAATTTCCGGAAAATCTGATACCTCAGCGCTTGCTATCAAGCATGTACACAATGGACAACCGGCACGTGAGTTTTTCTCGATGTACCGTATGGGGAGATGCGTCACCGCATGGCGTTCTATCGATGGCGGATAGTCGTGAGCGGGCGAGAAGAAATCTGGAATGATGGTACGACAGGTTGCACAAAGTGATGGAGACATTCTTGGGCGTGGAGCGACAAAGATACACGACGGTGGAATTGTAGGTTGAATCGCACATCAAGTAGGAAGGCGGGGTGACATCACCTAAGCATAGAGAATCGCTCAACTTGGTTCGCCGGTCTGGCTGCACTCTAGCGAACAGCCAGTTACGCACCTCTACAAGCACACAGAAGGTGTCCATGAAAGAAGGCTTCTCGAGCAGGTATCGTATTTTATGCATTACTTGAATCAGGTAACCTACATCAGTAGATGAGTTGAAGCCTCCAAATTCACCTTGTTCTAGGTCCCGCCCCACTTCCGGTGTTGCGCTCCTTGCTGTGTACGTTACGTCATGTCTCGTCTCCTTCTATCGCCCTGCAATGGCACTGAATTCCACATAGGCCGCCAAGGGCATCTCGCAGAATAATCATGTTGACCTCCTTACACGCAGCCTCCTTTATTAGACAGCACTGGCCCTATTTCATGTCTCGGGAGTGCATAAAACATGAAAAAATCGCTCTTCGTTTTGAGCTGCTGCGCATGGTATTATTGGGAACCATGGTGACGGCATGGCTGAGGTCCCTGATTGGTCGTCTTGATAAGACTACATTCCCGCCACATGAACTGTTCTGGACGTGAAGACTGGGGAGTAGCTAGAAACAATGAGCAGAAAGGAAGCGAAGCACATTGCGAGGGTTCACGAAAAGAGTAAGGTGAAGGGGGATCTGTGGATGATATTCGGATCCGACCCGATCCGACCTGACCTGGGTCGACGGTGCGTCGTTGCTCAGCCATGCCACGTGCGAGGACACCTTCACAGGCCATTCATAAGGCCAACGGAGTCGCAATCAATAGATATGGTTGGTCGGGTCAAACGAGCGGTGCCAGGCTGGGACGGCATCGGGAGATGCGCATCGCGCCGGGCGCATTCTAGATCGAGGCGGCAATGCGAGCTGGGTATCAGTACAAACTCTCAATTGAGATGGGGTGTCAGGATCAGAGCCTTCCAGGTTGCCTCATCAAGACGGAATTGCAACAGCCGTCATAAATGGTCTGATAACGGCATCTGCAAAACTTGTAGCGAGGCGAGATGTGCGACAGTCAAATTGAGGCTCGGGTACCGACTCAAATAAGTGTGGGGATTTTGCGGGCACCCCACGACCGGATGCCGGCAGCCAAAAGTAGCGCGCAGCTACTGTACAGTAGCGATAGTTAGCGCGCTAATACCGTCGTTGCTTTTCGTCGCGTGCAAGTCCATGGTTGTCCAGGCCATTTGAGCGCCTCAGCCTCTTCTTAACAGAGCTCCGCGGTGCGCAGTCACAATCGTGATGGTTATCAGCCTCAGCTTGGCTCGACATGACGCGCTCAGTCGCTGCAGTCCCCCAGGAGATGGATATCACGGTCGCTGATTCCGGTCTCCGGTCAAACGTTCGACATCTGTATACCATCAAGAAATGCTACAATTGCCGCAAAGACAGGAAGAAGGTATCAGTATTCTGTCGGAGCCCCAGCTAGTGCATCAACGTCCAAGCTCATCAAGTACAGTGCGTCCAATTGAGTGGCTCGCCAAAATGCCAACGATGCACTTCATTGAGGCACGATTGCGGTGAGAGCCAGGCGTCCAGACGCGCTCAGCATGGCCGCCCCCAACCTCAAAGTCAGCGCGCAACTCGCCGCGCGCAATTGATCGACTGGCAGCGCAGCATTCGAGATGACCTCTCGGTAGCCGCCAATGAGAATCACACGAGCATGAGCTCCCATCCCTCTAGGATGAGCTCCCATTCCTCTAGGATGAGCTCCCATTCCTCTGGGACATGTACAGAGTCGTCGCCTTCGCTTTCGTCTTCAACGTCAACTTCCTTCGATGCGCCTAGCCGTTCTGTAACCCCAGATCAACACGAGAGCCCGCTTCCACAATTCGACCGTGATGCGACACCGACCTGCGACGGCCAGAGCCAGGGCACAGCGCATTCGGCCGAGCATCTGCCAGGGACTGAATGCGCTGCAGGCTTACAGCCGAGTTTGGAAAGCAGCTTTGCCCTTGAGCCGCACAAGAATAAGAATACCGGTGAGAACTATATCTGTGCTGTTACTGAAGACCCACAATGGCTAGTCCTTCTTGAGCTGGAGGATCCATATCCCCGATTCATGCATAAAGGATCAAGCGCTACAGTCTCCTCTTTCGACATGGCACATCAAGCGCCGCATCATGATTTGAACGCTTCCTCGATTCGCACCCGTCAGCCAGTACTTACTCTGACGAACATCCGGCCTTCTCGGTTGCGTAAAATGGACACTATGGAAGCTGGTCTCGATCATCGCATCGCACGTCTCTGGGATACCGGCCAAGTATTCACGGCAACCGATCCAGATTTCACAATAGTCACACGGCTCTTCGCCCAAACCTATACAGATCTGTTTCGATTGTCTTGGACTATGGCTGAAGCAGGTGTAAGTATAGCCACAGACCTTCGTATCCTTAGTCAAAGCTGATAATCTTTCAGAATGAGATGATCGGTTTTGCTCGATTGGCAAACGGTGCCGCTGATGTATGGATGAACCACGAGCTTGCTGAAAGCACGCGAAACAAGGCTAAGGAGGCATATTATCGATACGAGTACAGAGCCCTCTTGGGGCTGTTACAGGCTCACTGCGATCTTAATGAGAAACTGAGCAGGAATGAAGTGCCCGACATGCTGCCACTGTGCATTGCCACATTCCTCTATCATGCTGCTGGGGTAAGTTCCTTGCAATCAGCAATGGTACCGGAACACTAACCAATGCGACCACTAGGCGTGTATGAGGGGCAGCTTCTACGTCAATAAGATGGTAGCTGTCTTTGAGGAGTATCAAAAGATCAGCGCCTCATTTCCCATCTTGTTCAGACAACGACGAGTACCTAAAGCGAATGATGATTGGGACGTCGAAATGCTTGTGAGTGCAATGTCGCTTCTTGGGCCTCTTTGGTTTCTGATCGTGATAGTTGGCCAACAACAGCAATGATCCAGGTATGGTGTTCACGCTAAAGACAATGGTCACCGGAGTAGGGATGGTGAGGGCGAGATTGGATCGAGAGGAGGGAGTGTTTTGAGAAATATAGAATATCGATCTCGCTTAAGGCGTTTCGTGACTGGAACGTAGCGAGTGGTCTACAAAAGAAAGCACGCAAGTTTTTCGCAGCATATCTCTCAACATATGCAGCTTGGTGCTCGTTTGTCGCTGTTCGCCAGTCGCTGTTCCCAAAGCAATCCGAAGGACTTTTATCGTTGTCCTTCCCTAATTCTATCATCACTCTTATCATTGACTTTCGCATTTCACCTGCAGCTGAGGCTGGACCGCACTCAACATACACCGTAAGCACTAATGAAGGCAGCTAAACATAAATCCCTGCTATTGCTAAGATCAGCTACGTCAACTTGCATTGATGGTGTGTTTTACAATGGGATGATTCTCGGCGATGCAGACATCGGACAACAGTGCGCGCTCGAGGTCGTCGGATGGATCACTGCTAGGGCCGCGGGCGGGCCACAGTATCTCATTCACGCTTAGATAGGGGCATTGTAGACATCACTCAATTTGGAATCGACGCTGAGGCGTTCCCGCCTCGTTTAGCAAGGCTTGCATTAGGTGCGCAAGGTCAAGCTACTAAGTAATGCTGTGCGGCACATTGATTCGGTATTTGAATCATCCAAATTCTCGATTGCATTTCAACAGCTTCCCAAATACACAACAGTTCTCGCTCTAATAATGTACTGCAATTCCACGATACAGAAAGATACAGCAGAAGGTAATTCACAGTCCTTAATACGTACACATAATTTACCGACGTTGCACAGCAGGCGCCCCTTCACATGTAACATGGCCTTCCGTATTCTTTGGTCTTTTGGCATTTGCTGCCAATTCGATGGGCCAGCCCGCTGGAGCGGTGTGCGGTGCCGCTGCAGATGTGAATTTCGAACTTCGGAGCTCGCCCATCATCTGCGCCATCGATACATTTCTCATTCTATGGCGGTTTGGGTATTACCTGATGGTTCCACTTGAGGCTCAAAAGGAACCTTGGAAATCGCGAATCCGCACGGCTCACATGCGGCTACTTCGTTTTCGATTCGAAGATGAGTGGAACGATTCTTCTCGTGTCGGCGACTTTGCAGATCTGACAAAGAACCGTTACCTACGCCTCGGAATTTTCGTAATTACCTTGACACAGATGGTCAAGCTCTACGGTTACGTCGGGATCCCTTGGATACAAGCTTTTGCCAGTATCTATTTGGCATCATTCATGGTCATAGAGCTTCTCGTCACTTATCACAGGCCGAGTCGTAAAGAGCAAGATTCACTCGGAACCAGTGATGCAGAGAAGCATATCAGATCCTCAGGTTCAACAAGTCTGTCTTATACTTCTGTTGCAATGTCTGTGGCTTTCACGCTGTACTTCGCCGCGACTGTAGCAAGGGATATGCTTGGCCAACCTGCGCACAGCTTGTTAAGATGGGGCGGCATTGTGATACCAGTTTGTGGGGCGGGATTCTGCATACCTGTCTACATCTACAGTGTCTTGAATCGCGATCGCTTCCAGCAGATCGTTATCCCGGGTTTACTCTTGATCATTCTGATCTGTCTCCCACTGTTCCCATACATCGTTGCTCCTTTCATCGAGCGCGGTACGCTTCAGGAGGATTGGCATCGGTTCATTACCACACTTTTGGTGCTTTTGTGGACATCAATTGGCGTACGATTTGCTTCTTCAGCGACCTCTATCGTGAGGGCCAGTGGTCATGACCATGCCCGGAAGCGGATGGAGAAGGGGACTGCATTATTTTTCCTAATCTTCAATTTTGTTACTGCCGCTTTGTATTTTAAATTTAGCTATGATCCAGCTAGCACACAAAAGCTATGGTGGACTGACTACCTAGGCTAACATGTAGGGGCTCATTTTCAAGGAAATATGCCCTAAGTACAAACAAGGATCATAAATCCAAATAAAATCGTACTGTGACACCGACCAACTTTATAGAGATATCCGCCGGGTAAACTTCTGGGGCCTCTAACTCTCGAGTCGCAGTTCGCCATTTGATGAATGTAGCTTAGCGCGGCCATCAATTTGTGGACGCCAACGCATAATCGTGCATTAGCGCACACTCACAGTATGTGAATCAGTGAGACGCTAAGGCGCATTAGTGGGTCTCTGCAGGTCCAGGGAAGTACGCATCTTTCAGCTATCGAGGCAGCAGTCAAGTTTGCGGCTAGTGAGCTCAGCCCTCACAGAAAGTATATAGATCACCAGTCGTCTGCAAGTCAACCATAGCCTTCATACATCCACTGCTTCTACAATCTCCAATCATCCTAGGGCCATCGCAAGCCAATATCGGGTATCGATATTTCCAGCACCTTCATCTGAAAATATGGGAATCAACTGGAGCGACCCTCTAAACATTGATAAGGCTGGGTCAATGGTCGTACAGCATGGAGAGTTGTGGCGTAAATTGATTGTGGAGAATAACGTAGTACCCACAATGGTTACTACCGGACAGCTCTTAGGGGTGACCTTTTCATTTGCCCAAGCCTGTTATGGCATCGCCGCTATCCACAACGTCCTTGTTGGCAGTCCCGCCCAACATGCATTGAACAACTTCTACACCAAGCTAGGGAAGGATGTTAGCAAAATCAGCAAAGATCTCGAAATTCTGGTCACACACAAGAATCAACATAAGTTTGGACGCCACGTTTTCGACTTTTGGAGGTATCGCACCCAGCAGTTAGAGGTCAAAGAAAGACAAACAGGTCGCAAGCAATACACAGTGATCTATCATCATGGAACTGATTGGCATAGCCAGTTCGTCGACTCGATCAATCAAGACACCAGTTCCCACCTTCTCATCTCGGTCTGGCTTGCCGGGATGTTGGCCTATCTTGTCATTTTGATGGCAGAATTTTGCAGGCTATTGAGGATACCGCATCGATCACGTGTCACATCTCAATCTGGCATAGTATCGTCAATCGAGACTAAGGGCCCACGATTGCTTGGTCTCTTCCACAATATTAATACGATGGTCGAAGCGTTGAAGGTATTTCGAAAGATCATTGGACCAGATGCTGAGATACACATCCTGATGCCGGCAACTCAGCTTACCGTCATTGAGGAGCCTCTCGCTTGCCCCCCGGAATTGCACCCTCTTTCACTGGAAGGTGAACTCCATAGCGACACCGGAATGCCCTACTATCACTTGAATATGCCTGGCGCGAGCAAAGAAATGTTCTGTGATGTACACAACATGGCAGAGCCGCAGGTCCAAGAGCCTGGACCCAGCCTTGGTCGCAGAGCAGCTGCGGTTAGCGCTGAGGTTGGTGCCGGCGTTGGTGGTGGTATCGCTGGTGTCGCTGCGGGCTTCCTGACAGTTGGTGTGGGCACAGCGTGCTTGTTCCCAGCAACAGCGCCTATCGCACTGGGGTTTATAACCCTTGCAGGTATGACAGGTGGTGGCATTGCTGCGGGCACCGCATCAGCCCTTAGCGCTGGTAATGCTGTCAAAGAATCGTTCAGTAAAAAGGACAAAGATGCCAAGATCGAGGAAGCACGCAAGATAAATGCAGCTTACAAGAAGAGATAGTGTACTTGTAGCTGCAGCATACAAGCGACTTCACGGCAATGTCATACTAGAGACAGAAGCCAATTTTATGATATAGGCAGGTGCAATCGATCGCGCAGGTCGGAGAGTTTGCAGATAAGAGTCATCTACAGATCATCAAGTGACAATTGGAGCGCAATTGCAAATGAAGTCGTCGCATTTTTCAGCGTTTACAGATGCTGGGTCATCTGTGAACTTTTCGTAAGTGCCACGGCAGTCGCTGCAGAATGATGTCTTAATTTTGAGGCCCAACTCTTGCGCGAAAGCGTACTACTGGTAATGTAAAGAGCAGACCGAGGCACCAGGATATCAGTTTTGTAGGTCGTGCCACCCGAACGACAGCTTATAAGGCAATGGCGAAGAGCCCGTTGGTTGATCTTGTCAGCTAGCTTTCTGAGACAAGGTGGGGATTCTTAGCGTCATAGGGCAGAAAAGATCCGTGCATGTACTCCAACCTGTTGGTTCCTTGCCATGTAGGCAGTTAGGGAAGGTCTCTACGATTCCGTAATAATTGTTAGGTGCTAGCGTGACTAGGGATGATCGTATTCTTAGATTGTAGAGAGCGCAGTGACAACAAGTTGGGTCGTACTTGTTTCAGGCCAAACGACAAGTGGATAGCGCTAGGATAGTACTGCGAGCCGTGCAAGGACTTTTTTGAAAATACGGCCGAGCATACGATGTAAAGCGCCGGATTACAATTTTAGCCTTTTAGCGTGGAGCCCAATTAAAATTTAGGAGTCTTGGCTTGGCACGGATGAGTACTTCGCGTACATACCAACATTGAAACAAAGAATATAAGATAGCTGTTAAAGACATTGTTTTCTCAGGCGAAAACACTCGTTGAAATCTATTTCGTCATGTGGACCCACCCTCTTTTTCTACATTTTGCCTCTGTCTTGTTATCGATATCTGCACCCGCAGCCTCTGCTTCGCAAGTGTCTCCTCGTTCCGAGCGCAGGACTAGTGCTTCGTTACAAGAGCATGAATGGTCCGAAAGGGAGCTAGTTATCAACGTGGAGAAGTTTCCCACTCCAAAACTACTTCGGACTAAGAATCTGGAAAGTCTGTCCAAACGCCAGAGTAACGGGACAGATGATTCACCTATCTTCTTCAGAAACAATAACGTCTGGTATCGAGACGCGAGTGGACAGGAGACTCAAATTTCAACGACTGGGACGGACGACAGCCCCTTCAGCAACATAACATACCCTTCACCGGACAACAAATTTGTTGTCGTATTCCAATCAACACCAGCCCAGGATCACACCGTTTATGAAGTGGAGTCGAGCCCTTACGACCAGGTACAACCTCGCTTGCATCAATTCCAGTACTTGAAACCGGGTGACAATGTAACCATTGATAGGCCTCGAATGTTTGATCTGGCGATCATGCGCGAGGTGTCAACAGATAACGCATTGTTTGAGAACCCATACCAGCTTTACTCGCTGAACGGCGGATGGAGCGCGGACAGCTCTGAATTCCGCTTCATATACAATCAGAGAGGGCATCAGATTGTGCGTATAGTCGGCATGAGTACCAAGGGAGATGTCCGTGCCATTGTAGAGGAGAAAAGCGACACGTTTGTGGACTACTCACAGAAGCTTTATTACAGAGAGCTCAGCGGGTCAAATTCGAGTTCAGACTCAAGCGAGTTGATCTGGGCCAGTGAACGCGATGGATGGAATCATCTTTACCTCTATGATTTGAGCAGTGGAAGCGTGAGAAACCAGATCACGAAAGGAGAATGGGTGGTGCGTTCCGTGGACTACGTAGACGAGGCAAAACGGCAGATCTGGATCAAGGTCCTCGGCGCTGTTGCCGGCCAGGACCCATATTACGCCCACCTCGCGCGTGTCAACTTCGATGGCTCGGACTTCAAGATCTTGACTGCAGGCGATGGTGACCACTCCTGGCACTTCAATGAAGATCGATCTGTCTTTACGGATACGTGGTCTCGTATGGACATGGCCGAGAAGACCGTCACGCGTGACGCCGAGACTGGAAACAAGACAGCCGACGTATCGGAAGGCAATCTGGACGGTCTTCTCTGGCCTCTTCCAGAGCGCTTCGTAGCGCCAGGCAGGGACAACTCCACTTTGATCTACGGTCTCATCTTTCGCCCCTATCAGATGGACAATAGCACTCACTATCCCGTGATCGAGAAGATCTATGCTGGACCACACGACTTCTTTGTACCAAAAGCATACATGAGCCATGATGAGGCCCACCGGCTGGCAAACAAGGGATTTGTTGTGGTCCTCATCGACGGCATGGGTACCAACTGGCGCTCCAAGGCCTTTCACGATGTTTGCCACAAAAACCTCAAAGACGCAGGATACCCCGATCGTATTGCTTGGATGAAAGCGGCGGCTTCAACCCGCCCTTGGATGGACATCAGCCGCGTCGGGGTCTACGGCGGCTCTGCGGGCGGTCAAAATGCCATGGCTGCCCTACTCTTTCACAATGATTTCTACAGTGTAGCTGCTGCAGACTGCGGATGCCATGATAATCGGATGGATAAATTGTGGTGGAACGAGGCATGGATGGGGTACCCGGTCGACCAGAGCTATGAGGATAGCTCCAATGTCGTAAATGCAGGAAAATTGGAAGGCAGTCTGCTGCTTACTGTTGGCGAGCTGGACACGAATGTAGATCCAGCAAGCACAATGCAGGTTGTGAACGCGCTCACACAATTGGATAAAGACTTCGACTTGGTCGTCATTCCCGGGGGCGAGCATGGAGTTGCAACCACGAACTTTTATGCACTGAGAAGAACACAGGATTTCCTGTATCGGAAGTTGAAGGGCGCTGAACCACCTAAATCCTGGTTTTAGAGACCGCTGGACTAACTCCTCCTAGTACGGACGTTATATAAAGTTTTATTTTATTATTTTTAGAAACTAACCTTCTTAAGAACCTTAAGTTACTTCTAGGGTGCTAGTAGTTTTACCTTCCTTCTCTGATCTTCTGCTGTGCCATGTCTTTAGGTTTGTGACAGTAACTTTGGGTTTATGTCTGGTTAGACGCCTGATCCCTCTCTTCAAAAAATACCAGCATTCGATACTTCCATTTCTCAAGGTATGGTTTGAGGTCTTTGTGCTCCGGGTTCCAGAATTTCTCGTGCAGACTCTTTACACCAGCCTCCATATCGTGAACTGTCGGGAAGTGAATATTCCACATCTTGTCCAAGGTTTGCCAGGGCATGTTGCCCTGAGGGCGACGGTGCGCCCAGTTTAGAAGGTTCTGTTCGGGCAAGCCTTCACCCCATCGACCGTCGGATTTGTCAAGTAACGAGACGTAGTATGCAAACATGGCTTTTGAGGGCTGGAGGACTATAAAACCGCTGTTGAGGTAATTGGGACCGAATTGGTATTGCTTCTTCTCCTCAGAGGGCGGGAAATCGTGGTCAGTTTCTTCAGCGCATGACGTCAGCATAATGCGATCTGTACTTGCTCAATATGTGTGCAGAGAGGAACTACGTACTTGGTTCTGCGGTTGAAGCAATTGCGTACTCGCTAGGTTGTGGTGCTTCGTCATCTTTGATTGCCTCAGGGTTTTTGAGTGTGGTTCGCGTCTTCACCGCAGGGTCATCAAATACACCATCGATGTTTCCCATCAGAACGGTGTCGCCGTCAATCAAGCAAATACGGTCGTACTGCGTCATGTCCCATACTCGCAGCTTTGTCATAACGTCCTTGAAGCGGGGGTTGTTGCGTGGATCCCCGATCCATTCTGCGATCAGATTATCGACGACTACCACCTCCGCACCGTCTCTTCGTAGTTGATCTTTCTTCGCTTCGGAGACGTCCTCTGTCGCCACTACGACGAAAGGTATGCTATTGTTGGACTTTGTTTCTGGTGCATGGAGCAGTTGGTATGCAAGCAGTCGTGCGCCCAGAAAATAGACGTCCTCGCCATCTTTGTTCGAGTTTGCAGCGAGAAAAGTTGCGTATGCGTACTTTGGGCGGTTGGTTTGCGGCGGTCGTGAAGGGCGCCATGCGTCGAGTACCGAGTCGGCGGCCGAGTTCACGGCTGCATTCCGGTATTTGTGCGCATGCTCCGGTAAGGGAGCATACACGAAAATTGAGAACGCGCTGACGACGAAGAGCCAGAAAATGATGACCTTAGACCGAATTACTGAAGGGAAGCTCAGAGTCGCCATGTGCGCAAGCTTTGGCTCGAAAAACGAGCATGGACGTGACGCTGCCAATCCATCTCCATATATACCTGATAGCTGGTTGCAGACAAGGCCTCCGCGTGCGCTTACGGGGCTTATTTGGTAGAACCGCATACGGTAGCTCAGGATGAGCTAGCCTCTGAAGGAATCCAGGGATATACCCTTTCCAGAAGATGATTGGCTGATGCCTTTTTCTAATAGTGCTGCAACCTATCAACGCTTTCCACTTTCCACACCCTTATCTGTCGGACTTAAGTGGACGTTATCTCGTGGCTTCGCGACCCCATTTGCATTTCAGTGAAGAATTCCCCGCAGTACCTGTTCCGACCCGAATACAACGCAGATGCAATCACGACTGTCGGGCGCCAACAATCAACCTGATAGCAAGGTCTGAAAGTGCAATTTCCACCCTCTTCTCTGGGAAATCCTACTGCTTTCGCTTGGTGGAACCACAGCCCCGCATTAGGTTCCCATTCAGATTTCACACCGTATGTCAGCGGCAAGCGAGATTGCTGCCGAGCTCTTCTGTCTGCTAGTCATTTCTTGCGACGCTAATATGAATGACATAATGCTCAACGCGGAGGCTCGATCCTTCACAAGCGCCTTTCCCGTCTTGCCAAAGAAAATCAGTCTCATACAGTACCTTACCAGCTCTGGGTGGCCACTTGGCATAATGCAAGATGCTGAAGGCCTTCAAGATAATTAGAGCAGATTTCTAAAAAATTTTAGCTTTCTAGATGGCTACGCAGTTTATTAGTCCTCTATCCTTAGTGCTCCTTCTTAGTTGAGTCCTTGAAACTTGTCAGGCGGCCACTCGGAGTTGGTAAGGTGCTGTATGAGCCAAATGCTGTTCTTTTCTATAAGATGTCAGTCAGCATTGTGTTGCTCAGGTAAGCTTTAGCTCATTCCTCTCCTGTAAGCCACGCTACGACAAATCTGCACCAAACGTGTCAGAAACTTCTCAGCCTTGTGCGCAGCACATTGTGGCTCAAATTGGGCTCGTGATTGACGTTCCGCGGCAGACATTGCACATGTTTGCTATGTAAATCAAACCATACTGAATTCATTGATGCGGCATTCTGGGTCAAGCACCGCGCAACTTTGAATCCATCAATTCAAGGCGCAGCTCAGGCCAAAACATCCTCGTAGAATCTGAGTGGTGATGTAACGGGGCGTCGAAAGCATTTTGTTGTGGAATCCAGGCAATCAGAGACCACGCAGGGGATAATTATCACACGGCGAGATCGTCAAAGAATTGACATCATGCTCATTTGCATTGTGCGGCGCTGGGACAAGGCTCACGTTGCTCGTTTTTGTCAAATCACCGAACGCACAAGGGGTAACCAAAGAAATAGAAATAACAGTTTATCTTGTAATCTTCAGCATGCTGTGTCTTTGCTCTCATAGACCGAGCAGAATACATTCAGGTAAGCCTACTATGTCGGATGAAATCACGGTAGTCGCGACTATTTGCCATGCACAAGAACTTGCTTCTCTGTTTTCAATCCCTGGACAACGTTCAAAGGGAGCTTCAAGACGTCAGAAACGATGTCGGCAGGTGTCAAAGCTAGCCACTGAGTCAGCGATACGTCTGCCACACGATCTGCTTTATAAATCTCGATCCAAGTAAGGTTCTGAGTCTCAGAGGTGTTCTCAATGTAATGCCCTGAGTTATCCGGAAATACAGCAGTATCTCCAGGGCCAAAGTCAAATGTTCGTGCGTTGCCATTGCCGGTAAAGACAGTTGCACGACCCTTGCCTTCATGGAAGTACAGCCACTCCTCAGACTGCTGACAGTCAGTATGTAGGTCTCTGGTAATCTTCAGCAGTAGTTGTACTTACTGTAGGATGCCAATGGAGTTCCCTGATGCCCTTTGGCTCAAGTACTACGTACGTCGACGCAATCGTCTTGGAAATAGGGAAGTTGGTTGAATCAATTTTCCACCATACGCCTGCACCGCCAGGAGCAGGCTCAGGCGCATGAGCGAATGTTCGATACACGTATGAAGCCTCAGCGACAAGCTCACCAGCGCCGCCGGTGATATTTCGCTGTCTTGCTGGGGTACCAGTGGTACTGTTCTGGATATAGGGGTTGGTTTTGGGCAAATTGTCAA
The DNA here is from genome assembly GCA_020272525.1 of Epicoccum sorghinum. Taxonomy (NCBI): domain Eukaryota; kingdom Fungi; phylum Ascomycota; class Dothideomycetes; order Pleosporales; family Didymellaceae; genus Epicoccum; species Epicoccum sorghinum. Next base: position 1,839,366 of record VXJJ01000021.1, read on the forward strand.
ACGTTGACTCAGGCAAACCGAAGCTCTTTGCCAGAATAGACTTGGGCGTCTTTGCAAGCCAATCGTCGAGATTGAAAGTCGTTCTGGAAGCATAGTCAATACGTGTCAATTGAGTGCATCCTAAAGGACGTCAAGACCTACCCGGCAGCATCGAAGTTTCCATCATCGAAAGCCAGTAGATACTCATTCTCGTCGTCTAGGCCTTGCACAGTATGTGCTTGGCCTTTTGGAAAATACCAGATGTCTCCGAAGCCAAGCTCGGTCACTTGGTGACGCCCATTTTCGTCAACCGCCGATACGAGCACGCGGCCAAACAGAACCTGACCCCACTCTGCCTATGATCTTGTCAATGGCTGAACCAGAACAGTGAGTAGTCTGGGAACACCGTACCACGCGATGCCAGTGGAGCTCGCGAATAGACCCCTTCTTAAGGTGCTGCTGAGCTGCAGCGATATCGTGGCTTTGTGGTAAGTCATTGTCCACTTGTTCGCGGACCCAGCCCCCGGGGAAAATTCGTGTCTTTGAATCAGAAAAGCGCCATTTCAGGTTGGGCACAGTTCCTGCGTCGGTGCTTTGCTGACCCAGATTCGAGGGATTGTCGATATCTACTTGACGGTTGGTGCCTCCTATCCGCCTTTAGTAACCCTCTATCCTCCAAATCTTTCTTAGAAGAGCCACACTTACCCAAGATAGGAGCGCCTTTGCCCTTGCCGTCGATTGGCTGACCATCAGAGAAGGGAGTCGGACTTTGTCGTTTCACAACAGCAGCAAAAGCCGACGTTACGAAGAACACGCTCACTGCAGCACTAAATCTCATCTTGAATTAAAGCAAAGGCGAGAGAGATTGCTAAGGTCGTTCTTTGGAAGGCCATTGCCTTTATAGGTGCACAATGACATGATCCATACGGCTACGATCCGCTCATAAGGTGTGGTCCATAGCGCGTACACCTGCAATGCATGCGGTTCATACTAAGTGACAAATTAGCTTTCTCCTGTTCTGGGGTTTGCCGGGTGCAATTTTAATGGTGGCTCCCTATTGGCTGATCTGATCGCGTCTGGAATCACTTCCAACCCTGTCCTATCGAAGAAAATGGCGATAGTCCTACAAGATTCAACTATCGAATTAGCCAGGTACTCCCACAAACCCCACGGTCGTAAGCATTGTATGGGATGTCGTGATGCTTGGCGTTGATCATTCTGGGGTAGGAGTTGCAGATCAACCCCAGATTGGTGCGCTAACGATATCGCACCATTCGTGCATCGGATTGCCACCAGTTCTACACCCCAACTCGATGTATTGCAGAGTTCCTGCAAAATTTGCCCTCAGTGTACCTCACACGTCCAGAGCGTGGCTTCCTTGTGCATAGCTCTCGATGCGTATTCACTGCCTGACTGCCCAGGCCTGAGCATCATGGTAGTAGGATGCGTTATCTGGCAACAGGCGACGTAATGATCACTCATGCGCTCATGTACTCAAAGATGGCGATCACCAATCTCCTGTCACGCATATCTCTTGGCAAGCACGTCTGATCTTGGCGCCCACTAAGTTCACAAGATGTTCACTCCGCGGTGCTCGAGCCCCGGCGGCATAGTCGTAGCGAGCGACGAGATGACTGGCGTCTAGTTCATAATTGATGGCGGATGATTTCGAGGAGGCTACAGTCCAGAATCAATTTCCTGGCCCAATCCATGATATGTTGCAGCCGCCGGATCTGCCTTAGAAATCACGAAGCCGTCCAGCACGAGCCTTGGAAGCTGAGACTTCGGAACGGGACACACTATACACACTCTGAGTTCTGCCAAAAGGAGATTTCCATGGAACAAGGCGGATGGTTTCCACGGAGTCTCCTGCTCGACCGAGATTGCACCTTTACCGATGATGATCAACCCCTTGCTGGCTCTAGAGGCTTGGTACGCGGCTTGTAGAGCTTGTAGTTTGCTTGCATAGTAGCACATGGCTGAACCTTGGAGTACATGCCCTGCTGATCCGGCCATGCTTTAGGTATGACCCATATGGCTGTTGAAGAACTTTCAATACTTGTCGTCACTTCAGGCTGGATGGTATCATCGCCATCAGCAAAGTGAGGTGAAGATGGCGGGAAGGTGGGCGTGGGACAACTTTGAGGTCGGCGAAGAGGCAGTAGATGTCAAGAGCTGAGGAGGCATTACCAGGTATAAGTATGGAGCTTGATCTATGATTCAGAAACCAGCTCATAACTTGCTCAAAGCCTCTCATCAGTTTCAGTGTCTCTACTGGCTCCCCTCTTGTCGTTGGTCACTTGCGATCTGCCCAACATGTACTACACCTTTTTGCTTCCTGCACTGCTGACCGGATCGGTCAGCGGTCTTTCTCTACCTCCTCTCATCCCGTCCATTCCGGGTGTGACTGAGCCACTATCTACCAATGCCCCACCTTTGCCCATCCTGCAGGTGCCGACACCTCCACTTGAGAGCCCACCCTTTGTCGGTAATCAAGATCTGAAGCCGAAGAAGATTGGCTACTTTTGGACCGCAGCTGGCGACAACAACCACAAGGACTTCTTGGCCACCTACTCTCTTGACGATGACACTTTCGGTACACTTTTGTGGGTGACTGATGTGCCCTCAAGTGGCAATTCTCCTCACCACCTGGGATCTTCTCTTGACGGCAAAACCCTCGTAGGAGGTGGTCTCCTTTCCCTTCTAAAGACTCAGGATACTGCTTATTACTTTGTAAGCTTATGCTCGCCGTGTGCCATTCTTACATGCCACTAACAGATACCAGGACACAACCAACCCGTACCAGCCCAAGTTCAAGAAAAGTAACCGCGCACTGCTCTCATCCATCACAGATGAGATACGCGCTTAGCCGGACGGTGGTTTCTTTATTACCTATATGGGGTCTGCTGTTGGTACCTCTCCTGGTCGCCTTGTCGAGACGGACGCCGATTTCAACATCATCCATGAGTGGCCTGAGGATGTAGCGGGCGTAAGTATTAAGACCGTGCCACCTCCAAAGACTCCTTCTAAATTCTTGATAGACACTCAATATTTTGGGAGAGCAATTCAGTCCGCACGGTCTGAGCATTGACTTCAATAAGAACATCATTCTGACCTCCGACTTCGTCGTTCCAGTTACCATTCTGAAGCCTGCTTCTGCCATTGGCATCCAGAAGGCTGATACTCTCCGCCTCTGGGAGCTCAGCTCGCGCAAAATCATCTCAACCATCACCATTCCCAACGGTCAGGGTATCCAGGACATCAAATTCATTCCCGGCAACTCAGAGTCAGCTGCGCTTGCTACCGCTGTTGGACCTGGTCAGGTCTGGATTATCTACCCCTTCCGCAAAGATGCGAATGGAAATCAAGGCGTGGCAGAATTGCTGTACGATCTTGGACCTCGCGCCCGCGAGAACCTCGCCATCTACTCTGACATCACTGACGACGGCAACTTTGCTTACTTCACCCTTACTCTTGGCAATCACGTCGCCGCGCTCGATATCTCGGATCTAAACAACGTGAAACGCCTCGATAACCCAGATGAAGATCAGGGAATTGTCGGTCCCCACTACCTGAAGATCAGCCCTGACAAGAAGAATCTGCTCGTCACAGATTACTTCGTGCAGACGGGCGAAATCGGTGTCGTTAACACCCCCGCTGATTTCAAAGCTCAGTGGATTGACATTCTTCCCGATGGCAGCCTAAGCTTCAATCGTAGTATCAACTTTCCCTCGGAGTTTGCCAACAGAGGTGGAGCTAAGCCACATAGCGTTGTCATCTTCGATCTGACTGATCCCAACAAGCCGTACTATTACTGAGTCTGATGTAAAGATCGAATTGGATGGATTCAAGAAGCCCTACCACTACGCGGCCGAGTGACAAATGCACGGGAGATTTCTTTCAATTCTTTGGAGAGATAGAGTTGGTTTGGTGGATACTATCGTCTCGATTGTTTCTCGATTCTTGGCGTCTTGGGTGTAATACATCCGGAAGCTACTATTAACGATGAACTTAATGCATTGAATAACTCTTAGTCGCATCTAAGTGAATGATTGAGCCTGTGCTGCGCCTTGAATGGGCGTGATCCAATGTGCGCGGTGCTTGATCCAGAGTTCCGCATCAGGTTTGAAATTGCTGATGTCTTTGTCTAGTAGTCCAGCGAACAGGATGAAAATGTCCCCGAATGCTGGATCATCTGTAGTCTTTCCGAGCGTGCCACCGCGGTCGCCGCAGAAGGCCGTCTCCACTTTGAGGCCTGACTCTTGTGTAAAGTGGTTCCGGCGCGGCGTACCACTGATAATGCGAAGAGCGGACCGAGGCACCAGGATACAGGTAGTGTAGGTTGTGCCACTCAATCGACGGCATAAAAGGCAATGGCAAAGAGCCTATTATTGGATCTTGTCAGTCGGCTTTCTGAGACAAGGTAGGGACTCCTAGGAGCGCACAGAGAAGTCATAGTTCCGAACGACGGCAACGTGCTCAATCAGCAAGGTAAACCAACAGTTTTGAGAGGGTCGCTGTTTAATTCTTATTGAAGGTTGCCACAGGCGCAACTTCCCTTGTAGGAAGGCTTGATGCTTTCCATTTTGATACGAGAAGGGAATGAACAAAATCAACATAAGACGTCCCCTCACTCACGAGTACTACGTTTGATTTATAGCCTTCATCTAAGCATGATTTTAGCAAATGACTACAAGCGATACGCCTGGATTTGTTGGGCTGAGAATCGTAGCTGATTCAATGTCAGCTCCGCCTCTCGGCTACCTAGTCGGCGAGCTGAGCTCAATAACTTTGGAACGCCATCTCAGCCTTCTTTGAGCACCGCAAGTCACACAACCTCCCACATCGCTTCGGCTCGTTCAAGGCAAATCGACTCAAATCCATCGAAGGGGAGTTGTGCCGGAGTTCCTTACAATTTGTGCAGACAGGTACCAAGTCGTCCTCTCCGAGGACTGCTTGAACTCACAAGCGAAGACGCAGCCACACACCTGTGGCGCAAATCGTGCAATCGATTGACTAGCCAGCGGGGCTACTGCATTCATGGACGCTAGGGTCCAGCGACCGACCTTTCGATGGATTACACGGACTTAAAGGAAGGTCATCAACGTCAAGAATTTATTTAACGCTGCTTATGTCAGCTTTAGCGCCTACGGGGGACGCAAGGTGAAAATACGTAAGCGCAATAAAGAGGGTTGTTGACTGTAGAAGCCCGTGTTGACGAAAGCTTTGGCCTGTAAGCGTGGCCTTTGTGACTGTGTTTTGAGTGAGGAGGCTGCATCGCCGTCAGCAGAGCAATTCAGCAGGAGGAAACCAGAGATGCTCAAGCTCCACCCATTACCATAAGCTAGTCACATCCAGATGCCATTTGATTAGTGCCTTGGAAGACGCTCTGGCTGATCGTCCATTTGTCATGTGACCTGCGGCGGCCCATTTCTGAGTCTGATTCGCCCATAATGCAGCGGCGCCAAGCAATATTTACCCCGCTTACAGCTGAGATCATTGCGACAGCATCAGCTGGCCGTCGTGCCTACTGTCGGTTTGATAGACTCTAGAAACTTAGTAGTATTTGCATAAGAACCGAAGAATGGGTTGAGCGATTATCTCGTAGGTCCGCGCTTCTGGAGTGTTGTTTCACATGATAAGATTGTCCAGGGTGACGTAAGTATGCTTGAAAGATATCTTGGCAACAACATCCTTTATCCAATTATGTCAACTTCTGCGTCAAAATATTTTGAATCTGTGAAGCCTGTGGCAGATGTTAGAATCGCTATCCTGATTGATTGATAGAGTGGACGAGAGCCGGCATTGATAGCTTACAAGGCTTTTGTGTGGGGTATGTACAGCGGGCGCCGCACTACTAGCCTGAGGATACGAGTCTCAGTGGCGTAGGCTCACACATTTGGGGCATTGTAGTGATGTACACAATGAGCGTAGAGAGCAGACGCTCTGACAAACCTGCGTCTAGCACACTTCCCTTGAAGGCTCGAGGGGCTATTGTTGCGAGAGAGCGTTGCGTGGGTCGAAAGCTTTCTATGACGTCGTGAACCAAAGGAACTGCAAATCAAAAATTTTACATAGGCTCAATGAATTGATTTTTCAATGCTTCCTCTAGGCAAACTGTCAGAATTGATTGAATACATCGCATAAGATCTTTTGTGGCCAGCCTGTCGTTACCTGTATAGATGTAGTATAACACTGTCCGGAGGTGCAAGTTGATGCCATAGATGGACAGCTCAAAGAAATGAGCTTACTGTTGAAACGATAGCATATCGCCGCGGCAGGTGAGAATCTTTTGAACCAAGGCTTATAGCATGATGTTGTCCCCTAGTCCTGTTTGACTCCCTCGCCGAGACATGCTCGTTACTGTCTCTAGCTGTGGGTCCCCGCCTCCTTGCGCGTTGACACGCCGGCTAAACCACCACTCAATGGTCATTGACATCATGGAGCCGTTCCATATGAAAGTTACTGCCATCCCTAGAGAGAAACCTAACGACGTTGTCATCCTTCCCGTTCTGCACAGCATCACGACTCTGAGATCATCAACGCCCCTCGGAAGCGCGGAGCTGGATACCATCAGAATGCTCTGGCATACTATGGCATCCATGTACTTGATCGCCTTCAAGCAAGTTGCTCAATTCTCTGCAAGGTGATGTAAGGAGAAATCGTGTAATGAAAAATCACTGCCGTCAATACCAGCACTATGGTAGCGAGCCCAAGAATCTATTCGCAATCGCTGGATTGAATCAAGAGACCTATAAACCTTGTTGACTTACCTCAGGTTCTGTTTGAAAGTGAGGGCATTTGGCTTTTGCCCAGATACCAGCCAGCAAGCCAATCATGACCAGGGGAAAGAAGCAGGTGAGCTGTAGAATACTTTGCCAACGAAAGATATTGTGTCTCTGTAGCGGCTTTCGAACGAGTGAACAAAGAGCTGCTATAGATGCGAGAATCAGGATCATAGGGTATACGATAAAGAATGCAGCAGTTATGCACGCTACTTGACACCTGTTAGCCACACGCAATTCTGCTTATCGACCTAAGCTTACAGTGTACAAAAGCCAACGGGACCATAAGGGAGCCTACTATGTTATTGACGTTACAAATGCCATCTTTCAAGTCTATTTAGAAGGTAAAGCTAGCTTAATATAGACTACACTGCCTAATGATAAAGATATAGTCTGTTATGTGAAACAAAAATAGTGCTTACCTTAGAACGCTGTAACTTGTTAACCCTCGCTATAAACTCTACAAGACAGCGTTTCCAATCGCCTGGGGGTTCCAGAAGACAGCCTCTGGATCAACGATACGCTTTAAGCTAACGACTCTGTTATACGTGGCTGATCCGTAGTAGAGGTTCGCTGCTTCTACCGGTGTCAGTGCTGGATCGAGGTAGTTTGGATAGGCCAAGAAGTCGCCGTCGGGCTGCGCTACAGTGAGGGCTGTGTTCAGACCATCAACAAAAGCTGTAATTTCTGGAGCGAACGGCGGCAAGCGATTCGAGCTGGAGCCGATGTTCTTGAACATGTTAGCTCCCAATTGTTCATGAGCCAGAGCTCAGCACTGACCTGAAAGACCCACAAAGAGTCGCGATGAGAGTAGGCTGAAGAGCCGGCCGCGGGCGTATTGATCTGGCTATCTTTACCGCCGTAGAGGGAGATAAAAGTGTTCCAGGGGTAGGTTGCAGTGAGTCCTTTGTCGATGATGTACTGGAAATAGCTTTTCAATGCCACTTTGCTCAATGGCTTGGCCTCTCTCGTCACGACAGACTTGCTGTAGAAGGTCTGGTGATTATTGTAGCCGGTCAGTGGCTCGACGAGTGGCTCGCCTTCAGCTATGTTTTCCAGTGCTGTAAGCCAGATGTCCTCCCGGATTGTAGTGTTGTCCGGCGTCGGCATCCCGCTAAGCATCGCTGGGAACACAGTTTTAGTGAAGTACTCTTGATCTCCAAAATACCATCCGCGGACACTGAAGTCGCCGAAGACGCTTGTGTAAACCTCGAGCGTAAGATTACGGTTGACGTAGGGCGATGTAGTGACGAAAGTTTGAAGTCTGAGAACTACATCAGCCGCCGCATCGGCCGAGATTAGAGCCGATGAGAAGTTGGAAGAGTAGCTGACGACTTGATCCGGTGCCGGCTGGGTCTGGAGGTGGAACGTTGTGATGATACCAATGCTGTCTGCAGCTCCGCGCAAGGCGTAAAACAGGTCTGGATAGCTGGTCGCCGTGACATGCACAAATCGACCATCTGCCAACACTACGTCCATGGCCACGATAGTGTCAAGTGCGAGTCCTGTCGTTAAAACTTGTCAGCAACGTTGTCTTCGAGAAGGCCGTCCATCGTTGTTGGTACGCAGCGTTCACCAACAGCAAAAGCTGAGCCGATCTTCACTAGAAGCGATGCACATACCCCAACGACGAGATGAGTATCCCCAGCCTCCGTGGGTGTAGTGGCCACCAATTCCAACGCCTGGAAACGTTCCATGTGGGAGCGCTCGCTGGCCTTGTTTGTATATTCCCAAGCCAAGATTGCCAAGACGAACGCCTCCGCCTACGGTGACTATACCAGTCGCTTGGCAGTCGTCAGCCAGTGAAGGATGAGGAACTGTTAGGAAAACCCACAATTGTCCAGAGCAATGGTATTGAAGTTCCGCAAGTCTACCACCAGACTGCCATTCTTCCCGCCAAGCGAGAAGCTACCGTACGAATGTCCCCCGGACCTTGCCTGGACTTTCACACCGGCTGCTGCAGCACAAAGCACAGAGTCAGAGACATGCTGGGGAGTAGTCGGTAGAGCGACAGCAGTTGGGCTGTATTTGAGGCGGAGGTTGTACGGATCGATCAACGCGGCCCAGTCAGAAGAAGAGTTCACGCTCGCCGGCACGCGCTGGCTCGCCAGACAAGCTTGCAGATCGTCCGCTGAGACAGCTTTATAACCATGGTGAGCGCTGGTTGCTGCAAAAGTAGATGCAATGAGAGTGGAAAAGGCGGCAATGGAGACCAACATCTCTGTCCGATGGGTATAAATCTGCAGTTTGATCAGATGCTTGGATACAAAGCATTCCGCAGACAACCTGTAAATGTGCGTTCTATGAGCTTTTAATCAGGTTTCTTTCGGGCCTTCTCCACGCACTGGGATTCTCCATCTGTGGTGAATTACGCGTCGGTGCTGGTTGGCAGACTGGAGTTGGGGCCATGATCCGGCGTTAGTGCCCGTTACTCTCATCAATTCGTGGCGGAGTCGTAGTAGTAAGATGAGATTCGCCGCCTCGGATTCTGCTGTGGCTCCGAATTACCAAGCTGACTCAATACCGTAGTTGATGAGAGGGTGTTTGTTGCCGCTTATTTCCCAAAGGACTTTGTAGATTCGGAAATTCGGACCTAATCCGGACTGTGCGGAACGCCAAGAAATCCGACTACAAACCTACTGCAGTGTTACGATCTGACAATACGGAACCTCTTGTTAAGAATTACAAGCTACTGTACAGCACAGCAGGAAGGATACACAACAGAGAAATTATAAGTAAGTAAGTAAATAGAGCGTAGTAGTAAAAGTAGACTATAGCTACGTAATCTAATTAGACTTAGCACAATTAGTATAATTAGTAATTAGTATAATTAATAATTAAAATGATTAGTACTTTATAATAGCTAATTACTATTAAGCTAGAAGTATATTATAACTAAAGTAATCTTACTAAAGTTAGCTAAGCTATAAGTAGCCTCTCTAGAATTATTACTACTAGTATATTATAGGATTCTTTTCTAAGACCCCTTAGCCCTACTTTAGGCACACCTAAGGTAAGGGCTAGGCTGCGCATAAGCCTTCTATATATATACTCTTATTAAATCTAAAGGCTTAGACCCTTAAAATTTATCTAATATCTAAATATAACTTTAGTTTAGCCTTAAAGCTATCTTATTTACCTTAAGTCTAATTACTTACTTATAGTAACTTTATAATTTAAATCTTTCTTATTTTTTTTTAGGAGAGGCAGTTAACTTATAACTTAGAGTAGATTACTAGCTATGCGTTAATAATAGCTTATATTATTCTACAAATAATTGTAGTATAATTGTTTGCTTTTGCACTAAAATATTTAGTGCGTATATAGACAGTTAAGTGTAATTATTTGCTTTTTTAGAGTATAATTGTTTGCTGTTCTTATACTCTAATACTAATATAACCTACGCAGAGCCTATAGCTAGCAATTTCTAATTCTGTATGCAATTTTAAGGCAAAAAAATAATAAATTGCGCGTAGAAATTAATACTAAAGTTTAGGTAATAGATTTTGTTAATATTAAAGAACGCGTATTAATAAGCTCTAGAAGATGTTACGACCCCTAATCCTACAGCTAGTTATTTCTATATTTCCTACAACTACGCGCTGCAGCCTGCAACAGGCTAGTAACAAAATAGGCACAGCCTAGGGTTACGTAACTTTACCTTACTCCTTAGCGCGTAAGGAGGATTATAACACGTAACTACCTTACTCTTAGATAAGTAAGAAGGATTGAACTTACTCCTTAGTAAGTAAGGAGGATTCACCTTACGTTAATTATTATAAGGTTAGCATTCTAACAATGCTAACTAAGGATCTTATAGTAAGTATATATTTTGTAGGAACACAACCCTTATAGTTTATGTTTAACTTAGTTAATTAAGTTTGTCTTTAGATCTTAACTCTACTTTTAAGATAGACAGATTGCCTATACTACTTATTGTTACCTACTAGAGCAACATAGTTCCTTCTGTACACTTAGCACCTCCCTAAGCGTTACCTAGAATCCTAAGACTATACTTATCCCTAAGAACTAATAAAATAATGCTTTATAAGCTTTGCTTAAGAGTACAACTTTAACACTTTAAACACCCCTAAGATAAGTACTACTTTAGGATCCTACGCTACCCCTAGCAATACTAATATAACTAACCTTCTAAGCAATAACAGCATAGTTGTTAATAAGCCTAACGTTTACTATAGTAAACGTAATAAGCTTAACAACTAGCTTATGCAATAGGACCTCTTCTTTATGTTCTAAGGAGAAAAGGTTTCTAAGGAAAAATAAGTTACCTTTATGTTTAGCTACATACGTAGCAAGGCACTTACCTAGATTAAGCTATTTGTACTCTAGTACAACTAGGGTAATGCCCCTAATAAAGTAGACAAGTAGATAAAGGACTTTAATTAGTTTAAGGAAAAGGTTAGGCTAATCTTTAGAGTATTAAATAAACCTGTTATTGCCTAACAAAACATTCAGCGTATCTGCTAGACTGCGTTAGCTACTAACTATGCTGCAGAATTTTAGCAGCTCGCTGCAAACACTAACTAGGATAATACTGCCTTTATAACTATGTTTTGCTAAGGACTTAAGCTAACTGTTAAGAAAGAACTTATACGCACTAGCGCTAGTATTAATACCTTAGACAACCTTATTAACACAGCAATTAACATTAATGTTAAGCTCTATAAGCTTTAACTAGAACTTTGCAACAACCTACGCGTACGCAACCTACAGGCTTGTTAACTACTTAAGTAACTATAAAAGAAGAATAACTTCTACTAAAGAGGCTATCACAACTAATACTAGCTAAACACTAGACAACGTATCTATAATAACACCTAGAGCAGATACTATAGCCCTAAGGTAATAGACCTGTCTAATATTAATAAGGGATAGCTACAGTAGAATAAAAAGAAAAAGGGTAGTAGTAACAAGAAGCATAATAAGTCTTTAGTAACTTATTACAGCTATAGCATAAAAGGCTACTTTGCTAGAGATTGTTAATTTAAGAATAAGGTGTAGCAACAACTTAACGTACTAACACAAGACGATAACAGGACAGATAACAAATAAGAAGTAGTTGTAAACTAAGACTACCCTACACGTTCCTAATCTATAGAGCACTAAAGTAGGATCTACACTGTAGACTACACAAAGCTTAATAAACGCTACAAGGAGGTTCTTAGACGTCTTATAGAGGACCCTAAGGAATCCTAAGACAACTACATTAAAGGACGTAATAAGAGCTAGCACAATTAGCTACCTACGCCTTATTACTAACTACAAGATCTAGAATAGAGAGCCTAATGTAACTACGCTATTGCGCAGCTTAAGAAAGTTAAGGTTACTGCACTAATAAGGTAGCCTACACTAGACTATAACTATAATACCTACGCATGTAAGATTAAGGGATGTTACATCTGTTAACAAATAGGTATAACTAAGGTTAATTAGAACTAGGTCTTAGACTAAGCTAAGGTGTGTCTAGCCTAGACGCTTACTAACGCAACAGCAGCTAAAGGACTAGAACGCATACGCAAGGAACTACAAAAGTTCTTAAAGGGCTACTATAACTAAGGAACACAGACAGATAATGCACTACATCCTACTACGCAGATAAAGAAAGACTGTAAAATAGCCCTAATTGCTATTAATAGCTTGCTTAAGACAGAACAGGAATAAGATTAACAAGAATTTAAGGAATAAGTAAGGACTAATACTACTACTAAAGTAAATTTTAACTACTACAACTGCAACGCACAAGATAAGTTAGAACTAGACTTTAGTTGCAAGCTAGCGCTTATTAAGGGAGATCCTTATTATAAACTAGACTACTAAAATCTATACTATAGAATACTTTTATAGACTATATGTGCGTATAACGCCTATAGCATACATTACAACAACAAGATTGCATTAGGATAGTTCCTTAGCAAACTACGCATCTATAACTACTAATAGTACAAGTGCATAGATAACAAATGCAAACACTACCTAATTAATAAGCAAGAAAACAACTACTTCTTAAGTAAAGACAAACGCAAAGCAGTCCTTAAGTACTTTGTTATTAACAAAGTCTGTATAAATAATATTTAGCAGCGTTGTATAAACGACAATTGCAAATTACACAAGCAGGACAAAGCAATTTACAGATTTAGTAATAAGGAGTCTTTTTTAGGCTAAGAAGCTAAGACCCTAATAAGAGGTTGCTTAATAACTTACAGAGCACTAGGAGTAGATCTCTCACATTATTCTACGAACGATTACAGTGCAATCGTTCGCTTTTGCACCAAAATATTTAGCGCGTGCACGGACAGTCGAGTGCAATCGTTCGCTTTTTCAGAGTGTAATCGTTCGCTGTTCCGGTACTCTAATACTAATGCAACTTACGCAGGACCTGCAGCCAGCAGTTTCCAATTCTGTATGCAATTTTGAAGTAAAATAATAATAAATTGCGCGTGGAAATTGATGCTAAATTTAGGTAATAGAGTTCGTTAACGTTAGAGGACGCGTATTAATAAGCTCTAGAGGAACACTAACCCTAACTTTAAAGACTATATAGCATAGTAGGCAGATCCTAATTAGGTTGAAAAACGCTTAGTAAAGCAGCTTAGTATTTCTTTTAGACTTTGTATTTTTAGTTCTTTTAGCTTACTACTGCGTAGTGTAGTTAGGAACCCCCTCTTTATAGGAGACTTTCTCTTTACTATTTTATATAGACTATTAGAGGAGTCTAAGTTAAAAAAGATTTATACTAGCATATGTACAAGGGTTGAATATATCTAACATACTAGTAGTACTGTAGTTATATAGAATAAAGCAGTGCAACTGTAGAATAAGTTAGTATAATAGATAGGGCTACGTCTACCTTTATTAGTAACTTAAAGAAAGCTAAGTTACTACTCTCTAACTATACATATAGTTGAAGATTCTAGAGATATTTAGAGACAGTGTTACGCTTAGTAAAGCGTAGCATAAGACTGTCTTATTTTTTAGTACTTAGAGTATGTTTGTGTATACTACTTTATAGCATAATTAGGAACCTATCCGCTATGAAGGCGTGACGGCGACAGGGAGTCGTGGCGAAATAGGTATAGCGCTCTGCTTTGGGCCGTTCCCCTGAACTTCTTTTGCGTATCCGTCGCGTTACCCTAACACCTCCCCGTCACACTCTTTTTTAATCTGGACAGACAAACGCCTCATACAAACCTGATTCTTACGTATCTCTTGCAGCGACGCTGAAAGTTTCGCTTATTTATCTCGCGAAACGTTGTGCCGTTAGGGTAAGTAGGGGTAGGGTTTCTGGGTTAGGGTTTCCCCACAATGGAGTTCGTGTGGGACAGCCGGGTACCCACTCAGCAGCAGTCAGATCTTGAGAGCATCAACAAAAGCAACAGCAGCTCTACTCATCAATGGCCCCGGCAGCTTACAATTAGCAATTGCGACGACTTCTTCTGTTTTCTTGAAGAATATAGCGTCTTAGTGTGCAAGCAGCATTGTACAGCAGTTGTTAGTCTTGATGCGCATCTTCGGAAATATCACGCTGTATCTGCTACACTGCGGCGACAGATTATCGAACGATTTAGCTGCTTTGAAACTGTACCGCCAAGCGAAGTTGAGAACCCAGATGAGCCCGCGCAGCCGATAGAAGAGCTAGGGAAACCGCTTAATGGGGTGCAGTGCAAGGCGTGCGGGTGGATTACTACAAACAAAGATCAGATGCGCATGCACTGCAATAAAATTCACCAGCAAGCATGGGTAGGAGAGAAAAGCTTGCTCTATAACACTGTAAAAGTTCAGAGCTTCTTTCGCAGCGGGGGGCTGCAAAAATATTTTATTGTTAATTTGGCAGATGCTCAAATTAACGAAAACGCGGGAGTAGAGAACACTGTTTCTGGGTTGCTCGCTGAGTACAAACTGACACGACAAGAAGTTGAAGAAGAGCTTCAAACACTTGAAGAGGCTGCGAAGACCGACAAAACGGGTTGGTTTAAGCGTACAGGCTGGCTGGAGTTCTTGAAGGACCGAAATCTCGTGCATCTAGCGTATCAAGCCCGCAAGCCCGATCAAAGCGAAGACAAGATCAAGCTAGCTGCTGAGCTGACCGAGCGGCTAGTGGAGAGAAGCGTAAAGGGACTGGCTACGCTTCCGCAAGAAGTACGGCGCTGGCTGCGGAGTGCAAAACAGACTGAGGTGGACCCCCGGCCGCTATCTCGATTGCAGAACCCAGAAAGTCAGAGTGTGTACGCGAGCTACATGGTTCGTTTTGTGTGCTTCTATCTACGTGTGATAGAGGACAATGAGCAGCAACTAAAGCGCGCAATAGGGCGAGCGCTTACTCTCCCCAACAGTAGATCTAACAGCAGCTCCGACAGCAGCGCCGAAAGCAGCTCTGACAGCAGCTCTGACAGCGAGGAGGACAGCGAAGACGGAAGCAACGCTCTGCGGTCCCAACGCACAATACGCAGGCAGGGACCAGTAGACAAGATGAAGGACGCGCGTGAGCTGTTTACATTCACTGCAGAACAACGGAGACGTGCTGACACGCTGTGGGACACGCTTGATGGCGATGACAGGGGAGCTCAGATGGAGGCGCTTATAGCGTCAATCAGCTCGTTTGTCTTCGTGACGTACCATCCAGAACCGCTGTCTACTGGTCTTATTCAGTTTCTTGCGGTGCTTGGGATTGATCCCGAGATGGCGCGCTTGCGGACGGCGAAGAACTACTCGTACATGCTAGCTGGCATGGTGTACTGCACCCGGGTGATTGGAGCAGCTAGGCTGCTTCCAGGCTCGCGACGCGATACACAGACAGAGCAAGACCGCGACTATTTTATAGAGATGCGGCGAAAATATTTAGCAGACGGCACATTTACGCCGATGAGTGAGATGCTCAGCTTGCTAGCGTACGGGAAGTTTATTGGTCTTACTGCTGGCAACTCTGGCAACGCGTACTGGTCAGAGGACAAGCAGACGTTCTATCTCAACGGCCGGCCGATTGTGATCAGCCGCTTCTGCAAGATGGCGCAGGACTTGATAGCAGAAACGTCAGATAAGCTGTGGGAGCTGTGCTGGATGGAGAAGAACGAAGAGCGCGTCGCTATCAATCTGAAGCAAGTAGTTGACGACGTTACGTTCACGAAACGAGGCATGTCTTTTGTCAACACGCCGAGCAACAATCTCCAGGGCGGACTTGCTTGGATGCTGACGAGAGCAATGACTACTGACGGTGGACTACGGCTCAAGCGCGCCGACGGCCATTGGAGCGTTAAGACGGTGCAGCGGTACTTAAGGCAAGTAGACCGGTTCTTGGAGCTGCTGCTCTGCAGTGTGCACGTTACATCAGGGCAGCCGGGAAGAGGGTCGGAGATTACTACGATTAGACACCGCAACGGTATACTGCAGGACCGCAACATCTTCGTGATAGACGGGCAGATTATGACAGTGGTCCGCTATCACAAGTCGCAGTCGCAGTGGGACAAGCCGAAGATCGTGCCGCGCTTCTTGCCGCCGCAGCTGGGGCAGGTGATGGCCGTGTACTTGGTGTACATACAGCCGTTCAAGGAGTATCTAACGCTACAGGTGCTAGGGGGCAGCTACAGCGACTACGTGTGGCACGACGCGCAGGGCGCTTGGGATACTGGCCGGCTTACGAGGGTACTCAACCGCGAGACGGCGAAGAGGCTTGGAGTCAAGCTGCACACTCTCGACTATCGGCACACTGCAGTAGGCATCGGGCGAGTCAAAGTGGGGGAGTCGTTTGGCAAGGGCTATCAGGACGAGGTGGGCGAGATCGAAGAGGCGGAAGTAGACGACGACGGGGAAGACGTTCTTGAGCTGCAGAACTCACGCACAACTGTAATGGGGGTAGGCAACTACAGCGTGCCGATTGATATTGTTAAGCATCTGAGCGTGCGATCGATTGATGCGTTCCGATTGTTGAGCATAGCATGGCACCGCTTCTTAGGGGTAGATGGAAGCGGTGCGAGGTACGAAGAGCCGAGCAGGACGGCAAAGAGACCGCTGAGCGACAGCATGCCGTTGGCGTTTGCTGGGGCACCGAGGGAGAAAGACGTCCGAGTAGCTGATCCGCGAGCAGACGCAATACATCGAGGGCTGCAGCAGGTGCTGGGCAAGCAAGACGTTGGCTTCCGATCAGTTGAGCAAGAGCAGGCTCTGCACGCAGTGCTGGAGAAGCAGACGCCGTTGATTGTTGTGCTTCCAACTGGCGGAGGCAAGAGCTTACTGTTCACGCTGCCGGCTTGCGTGGAGGGGCCGGGGGTGACGGTGGTTGTAGTGCCGTATCGAGCGCTGATTGAGGATCTGGTTGAGCGGATTCAGAAGTGCGGCATTGAGTGCATGGAGTGGAAGCACGGCGAGAACAACCCGGCATCTGTGGTAATTATCAGCGCTGATATAGCTGGCGACATTAAGAGCAACGGCAACTTTCTGGGGTATGCACGGATGCTGAAGGCGAAAGGGCTGCTGCACCGAATCGTGATTGACGAGTGTCATCTGGTGTTTACAGCAAGGAACTGGCGGGAAAAGCTGTTAGCGATGAAGAACTTGCGTCTTCTTGGGAGCCCGATGGTGATGCTGACGGCAACGCTACCGCCGCTGCGAGAGGCAGAGCTTGAGGCGAGCATGCTAGTGCGTCACGCAACGTACATACGGGCAAGCACAGTGCGGCCGAACGCGCGGTACTTTGTGTCGTGGTGTCAGCGCGACAAGCTGGAGGAAACAGCGCTAGCGATGTGTAAGCGGTGGGCGGAGAAGCTGCGGCGGAGCCGACAGAAGGGCGTAGTGTATTGCAAGAGCAAGAAGCAGTGCGAGCGGCTCGCCGCAGAGCTAGCGTGTGCTCACTATCACGCTGAGGAGGTCGATCGCGCAGACCGGCTGCAGGAGTGGGTAGAGACAGGTGGGATGATTGTAGCAACGTCGGCGCTGGGGACAGGCGTAGACTTTGCTGGGATTGTGTACATCTTGCACGTTGGTACACCGTGGAGCATGAGCGACTTTGCTCAGGCTAGCGGCCGGGGAGGAAGAGGGGGCGAGCAGTTTGAGGTAGTAGTGCTTGTGGAGCACGGCGAGGTGGAGAAGGCGATGGAGGAGCAGAAGGAGGACATAGACGTGCTAGCAATGGGGCAGTTTCTTATTGGCAGCGGATGTCGACGAGAGCTGATGAGCTCGTATCTGGACAAGCGGGGGCAGAGCTGCGGGGATGTTGGAGGAGCCGGATGCGATCGTTGCGGAGAGGGGGAAGAGGTGTGGATAGAAGAGCAGGAGAAGTGGTCGCAGGAATGGGCGGTAGTAGAGGAGGCGTTTACGGAGCTGCGAGAGGGGTGTGCGATCTGCTGGGTAGTTGGGCAGGAGTTTAAGACGGCAGAGGCAGAGCAGTGGAGGAGGCACAAAGCGATGCAATGCACGGCGTGGGAGGGAGGAACTGGGATGCAGGCAGATCGGTTCCGAGTGAAGATACGGGACCGGACGGTGAAGAACAACTGCCGACGGTGCTGGGTAAGTCAGAAGTACTGCGCAACGGGAGAGGGGGTAGACAAGCGGTGTCAATGGCCGAATGTAGTCGTACCGCTAGCGTTCGCAGCGCGGCTGACGAGAGGGGGTATTAGGGCTATGAGCGAGCTGGGCTTTAGAGAGACAGGAGACGAGGCGTATGCTAGCTGGCTTGGTAAGAGGCACGGGAGCGAGATCTGGGGACAGGTTTTTAGCAACGCGATGGCAGTGGCGATTCGAACGGTAGTGGAGAGATGGGAGAGGGAAGAGGAGGGAGAAAGGGGAGAGTAAAGCAGAGCGCAGCAGAGTGTAGCAGAGTAGAGTATAAATGAAATATATCAAGTGAAGAAAACAAGAAGCAGCAAAGCAGTAGTAAGAGAGTGAAGGGCGGGCGGTGGGCCCGTTAGGTGTCACAGAGAGCGGAGCGGTGGAGGTAAAGAAAAAGGGCGGGTGGTGGGCCCGTAAGGAAGGTATCACAAGAGAGAAGTTTAGGTTAAAAACAAAGGGGTGGGCGGTGGGCCCGTAAGAAGGGTATCAAGAGAGAAAAGTTAAGGTAGAGAGTGAAGGGCGGGCGGTGGGCCCGTCAGGTGTCACAGAAAGCGGAGTGGTGGAGGAGAAGGAAAGGGGCGGGCGGTGGGCCCGTTAGGTGTCACAGAGAGCGGAGTGGTAGAGGTGAAGGAAAGGGGTGGGCGGTGGGCCCGTAAGGAAGGTATCAAGAAAAGAGAGACAGCTAGAGAAAACAGTAGCAAACTACGGACAGCAAGAAAGCGCTGCGGGTAACGAGAAACAACGAGAGAAAGCGGGTAAACGTAAGGAACAGAAAGAAAAGAGAGAGGGAAAGAAGTAGGAGGGTAAAAGTAAAGGGCAAGCGCTCGTAAAGGCTTAAAATCACAAACCCCGGCTAGACTACGACTAAGACTACGACTAAGACTAGAAAAAGCAAGAAGAGAAAGGAGAGAGGGAAGAGAAGGGGGAAAGAGGAGTAAGAGGAGGAAAAGAAAAGGGGTAGGAAAAAGAGGTGTTGTGAGAGGGGAGGTGAGGGGATTGGGAGAGCGTGTGGGTTAGGGTTAGGGTTAGGGTTAGGGTTAGGGTTAGGGTTAGGGTTAGGGTTAGGGTTAGGGTTAGGGTTAGGGTTAGGGTTAGGGTTAGGGTTAGGGTTAGGGTTAGGGTTAGGGTTA